>CP050227.2:18836067-20036067 GCA_012066045.3 Morus alba | reverse complement strand
AAAACACAACCATTCTAACAGTCCTAAAAAAGTAAAATTTTTAGTCAATATACCTGTACAATGAAATTGCCATCTACCAGATCGTGCAATAACGTTCATAAACAATACCAAGTAGACACAATCAGTATTTAAAAGAAAAGAATCAATAGATACAAAAAATCAAAAGAAACAGATTATAAAGTAACGTCGCAGTAAAATCTTACAGCATCATTCAAGACGGATTCCCCAAAAACCAAGGCATAGAGGTTCATATCCGTGCCGAGTTCCTAGTACCATTTAATTTGGTATGCATTTTAATATGGTAATTGTGAGATTAAGAAAGAGGAAAAAGAAAATCAGAGCACAAAAAACCTGAAATATAGACAAAACAGTGACCGGATCAGTCGCTGATATAAGAGCACCAAACATTAGACACTCCACAAACGGAAGCTTATACATGAGGAACACCAGACCACCAAGGTAACTGCACCAGAAAATAGTAACAAAAAGAAACAACTTAGAGGAGAACCCTTCAAGACTAAATTAATTTTTTCTTTTCTTTTTTCCGTGATTGAAAAGGAAGACAAAAGGCGATTGTGTGAATGAAGAAAGCTTACACTAAAACGCCAGTAACAATTGAGGCTATAAAAGTTCCTAGGATAGCAAATGTGACAATGGCTCCAAAATTTGAGAAGAAAGGTTTCTACAAAGACGAAATCCCATTATGCAAATCGCATTAGAAGGCAGGTAAGCTAAATTAGAATGCACAAAACAAGCAAAGATCACGAAAGTGCCCCAAGACTTACAGGTGGAAGACTGAATCCTGACTGAGTAAAGAGCTAGTGTGTCAAAGAAAACCACTTTATAGTAGCAAAATTCGCCAGTTTAAGTAATCAAAACTTATAACATAAAAATAATAATAATAAAAAGCTCTGACGAGAAATTTTAAACAAAAGAAAAAAAATCGAATGGTTTGGATTGGATATAATATGATTGGAGGTAAGAGAAACAGAAAGAAAAACTCCTCGTGAAAATTGAACCATGATCTGCACAATTTAGCAGCAGAAGAAAATTTTCTAGTCAGATGAAAATCAATCCATTTCCGGTATGAAACAAAAAAAAAAAAAAAAAAAAAAAAAAAAGGAAATGGAAAAAGTGGGTTTATGATTATAGATTAATGCAAAAAAGACCTGATGCTATTTTCAGTATTTGAGATGTTAGCAAGTCCACCAACAATTAAACCTGCCACAGAAATAATAATGTAAAACCCAAATTCGCATTTTTCTAAAACAAACTACTAATTAATAGCCCTAATTACTAATAAGAGCTAGGTTAGTCGAATAAATACCTATCAAAAGGGAAGCACTGGCCTCTGGAAGATAATAGAATTTGTGACGACGGAGAACGTGGCCGAGGACGAAGGAGAGGACAAGCATCATGATCTGCAGAAGAATCCCGACGCCGGCGGCTTGCTGCTCCTTTCCCGGCGTGGGTGTCGGAATAGAACTTCCGTTAGAGTCCGACGGCGATATTCGCAGCCCCACCAACTGAGCGTCCTCAACCGCCATTGTCGGTCCTCGAAGCTATCGACGACCACTTCGAATCCTAAGCTCCTCGATCGCCGATAAATTCCAGCTTCCGATGCCGGATTTTCGGGTTGGGAACCTCGTTTTTCTCGTGTGTGTGGAGCGTTTTTCTTATTTTCTTCGCAACCGCTCGGTTTCCCACGGGAAGAAAAGTGATTAAATGGGTGTGGGTCAAAGTCGGACAAAATTTACTTTTCAGCAAAGCGCATTTTTACTTAGTTCTGATCGCCTGCTAAATTCCAAATGTTGATTGTCTATTCGGGGGAAAATGCCCTTGTTTGACATATGAAAATAATTAATTCTTACCCTTCTAAAAAAGAATTAATTCTTAAGAAAATATATTCGAGATATGATTCCGGCTGCCAATTTTAATTAACGAAAATACCCCAAGAATTCTGTCTAAATGCACCCAAATTACTTTTAAAATTTTGCATTTTGAACCTAATTGCTTGGCTTCCAATATCTTTTTTTTTTTTTTTTTTTTTGAGAATGCTTGGCTTCAATTATTGATTGAACTATATTGTCAATGATCCTTAAATTTAAGATTCTAATTGTTAAAATTAAGGTCTCGTTTTGAGCTGAGATATAACATTTTTTTATAAATTTTAATTATAGTAAAAAAAATTAAATATGATATTTTTTGAGAATTTTTAATTGTAAAAATTTAAAACTAGAATTTTAAATTAATAAAATGAACAAAACTTAAAAATTCAGAGTGTTAATTTACAAATTACAACAAGTTTAGGGTGATGGGTACAATTTACCCAAAAATACACACATTTTTTATTTTGAAAAGAGTACAATATTTATTTTCATTCGAGCAAAACGAATATTATAACCGTAAGTTAATATAATAAACAAAATGGTCAAATTATTGTTTTGATTAGTATAGAAGAATCCATCGTACAGTTCTTGCAAAGAATATAGACTATAACTCCATAATAAATAAATAGCTCTTTCAAACTACTGTCCACCTTGATAAAATGAATTTATCAGTGCTGTTAATCTTTGTTTTTGCGCAAAATCTTAAGGAATGGCTTTTTAAAGCTACTTTATCACAAAAGCATATAAAAAGCGCTAAAACATAATATGAAACCACTACTAGAGACCTATTTGGTTTATTAATTTGAGTTTAGATGTAATTTTATGTGATAATTTTTTATTATAGTAAAAAAATTAAATATGTATTTTTGAGAGTTTTTTACTGTAGTAAAACTCAAATTCTAAACTCAAATCGGTAAAATAAATAAAACCTAAATTAATATTTAAATGGATAAAACACGTCATCATTGTAAATCGAGATCTAGAGAGACACATTTTTTATTTATGATATAAAGATCAAAACTATAAATGGATAAAGAGGAAGGGAAAAAAACCATGAGATATGTACTGTTGTACTATTATCTTTCTTTTAATTTTGAGATGTAACAAGAATCACATTTGCTACACATTTATGTATGCTCATTTATTTGTTTAACAAGAATCTCATTCTCTATTCATTTATATGCTGTTATTTATTTCTTTGTTTATTGACAATGGAGGTTAATTTTCTACTTAACTATGCCTTCACCGTTCAAAACTCTCATAAAAAATCACATATAATTTTTCTATTACAGTAAAAAGCTCTCACACAAAATCACATCTCAACTATAATTGAAAATTCAAATCCACAAACTAAATGAGGCCTAAGTTTAAAAGTGAAGGTGCTCTTTAGGTAGGGAAATTTATCAAGTATTTAAAGGTTCTCTCAGATAATTCGAAGTTGCAAAGAATAATGGGTAAGGTTCTAGCAACATTATTCCTAGCAATTTTTTTTTTTTTTTCAAAAAAAAAAAAAAAAAAAAGGTTCTACCAAACATGAAAAAAAAAAATTTATATAAAAAAAGAATAACAGGTAAGTGTTGTCCAATTGCCTTTCATTTTATGTTATTAATAATAAATTAACTACTTAGAACTCGTTGAGTTTATTGGTTTATAACAATAAGGTTTTAAGTTTGAATCCACTTGCAAATTATTGAAAAAATAAAATCATCTTAATATGATTCCTAGAAAATGCACACTGCTCAAATATCCCATCCCACCATAAAATGACCAATTTATGAAACTTTTATTACAAGTATATGCTAATGCTATTTTAGAATTCATAGATACAATGATATATGACCTTAAACCATTTACAATCATTTGTAGCTTTTGTTATTATTACATAATTTTTCAAAACCACAGCTTAGTCATTTGCTAAGTTAGATGGCAAAGTTTTATGACCCGCCAATTTGACAAATAAAAATTCATCGTACTTGTGACATTTTTTTGCTTGTACATCATACTTGTGACTTGTTACATCGCATTACGTTTGACAAATACATGTTATTATTGTTATTTTTTTTTCTATTGCAAGTGAAGTACTTTTTTTTTTTGGGTCAATATATGTTATTTGTAGTTTTTTTAACTATTTAACTACGTAGATTAAAATTTTTTATCTGTCAGATATGTATAAAATTACGTAAAAATAAAAAAATACATAAATCTAATATTAGAAAAATCTAACTTATCCATACGCGAGACGTATTAGAGGATCTCATATTTTTATTATAACTTTGTTTATTTTACTAATTTGAGTTTTTAATTTAAGTTTTATTACAGTTTAAAACTCTCATAAAAAATTATATTTAACTTTTTTATTATAATAATAAATTTTTACATAAAATTATATCTCAATTTAAATTAAAAATTTAAATCTGCGAACTGAACGAGATATACATCGGTGTGAAATGGACCGCAGAAATAATGGAAAAGAAAATGGAGAAGTCAAGAGTCAGGACAACACAGTTATACATTTTTATTCCAACAAATTACTTGACCTATAGGCTACAGCTACGTGGTCAATACATTTTTTTCCTAAGTCAACTTCTCTTCCATGAATCCATGTCCGAGTCATAAAACACCCTGTCTGAACAAACGGCACAAAGACAAAACAAAATGCGGGCTTATGATTCAATTCAGTGGGATTGAAAACGACGATTAATCACTGTTACGTATTTTTCAGATGAAAGGTTCCAAGCTCTCTGTCCTCTTCCAGCTGATCTTGATCCTGCTCGTAAAACCAACATTCCAACGACGATTTGTCCAAAGTGCCTGCAACAAAAACGACAGAGATTCCCTCCTAGAATTCTCTCTCAACTTATCCTCATCGGCTAAGGCGCTCAACTGGTCTTCCTCTGCAGATTGCTGCCTTTGGGAAGGAGTTTACTGCGACGTTGTCGGTGGAGGCGGCGACGACCGTGTAACGCGTCTATGGCTGCCTTTCAGAGGCCTCCGAGCAATATCTCGGCATCTTTCACAAACCTCACTTATCTTGCCAACTCAATCTGTCACATAATTCCCTCTCTGGTTCTCTCCCTTCCGATTTCTTTTCGTCGCTTAATCGACTTGAGGTCCTTGACTTGAGCCATAACCGACTACATGGCAATTTGATAACATTCAATTTAAGCCGGACCAACAGTTTTCTCAAGATGGTTGACTTGACGAGCAATTTGTTTGAAGGAGTAATTCCAACTTCGGTGTTTCAGCCAGCGATGGCTGCATGGACTCTCACCAGCTTCAATATTAGCAACAACAGTTTTTTCTGGTTCCATTCCCGTATTTTGCAACAATGGCAATGCCGGTGCTTCTTCCCTTAGGCTCTTGGACTTCTTCTACAATGAATTTACCGGAGAAATTCCTCGGGGAGTCGGAAGTTGTCCGAATCTCGAGACTTTCCGTGCAGGCTTCAACAATCTTTATGGACCGATCCCGGACGAAATATACAGCATCGCGACGTTGGAACATATCTCTCTGCCTGTGAATCGCCTCGCCGGGCCAATCGGAGACGGCGTTGGTCAGTTGAGCAAGCTCCGGATTCTTGAGCTCTACTCAAACCAACTCAACAGTTCAATTCCGGAGGATATTGGGAAGCTCGCAAGTTTAGAGAAATTGCTTCTTCACATCAATAACTTCACTGGGTTCATGCCTTCGTCTCTGATGAAGTGCACCAATCTATCGACGCTGAATCTGCGGGTTAACTCTCAGGTAGGCGTTCTCTCTGGCTTTGATTTCTCTGCGCTTCAAAGGCTCGCCACTTTAGACCTCGGAAACAACAACTTCACAGGTGAGATACCCTTGACCTTTACACTTGTAAGTCGTTGACAGCAATTAGACTCGCAGCAAATCGGCTAAAAGGTCAGGTCTTGCCCGAGATACTTGATTTGAAATCACTCTCTTTTCTCTCAATCTCCAACAATACCCTTACCAACATTACTGGGGCACTTAACATTCTGAAGAACTGTAAGACTTTGACCAATTTGGTTTTGTCTAAAAACTTCATGAATGAAGCCATGCCCGAGGATGAGAGCATTATAGGCCCTGATCGGTTCCAAAATATTCAAGTTCTTGGTTTGGGTGGTTGCTTATTATCTGGTAGAGTACCCACTTGGCTCGCCAAGCTTAAGATGCTTCAGGTCTCGGATTTGTCTGTTAATCTCTTAACCGGTCCTATTCCTGGTTGGTTGGGGAGTCTTCCGAGCCTGTTCTACTCAGACGTGTCTAGGAATCTCATTTCTGGTGAATTTCTAAAGGAACTCCGTGGGCTTCCAGCTTTGACATCAGGACTGTCTGATCAGGTGAACAAGAGTTATCTGGAGTTGCCTGTGTTTGTGATGCTCAATAATGCTACAAATCAGCAATACAATCAGCTCTCAAATCTTCCACCTGCTATATACTTGGGTAACAACAACCTCAGTGGCAATATACCAGAGGAGATTGGCCAATTGAAGTTTCTCCATGGGTTGGAACTCAACAACAACAACTTCGCTGGCAGCATACCGGATCAAATGTCTAGCCTCACTAACTTGAAAAAATTGGACCTGTCCAGAAACCATCTAACTGATGAAATCCCTGCTTCACTAAAAGGTCTGCATTTCTTGTCATATTTCAGTGTGGCATACAATTATGATCTCTAGGGTACTGCTCCATCAGGAGGTCAGTTTGATACTTTTTCGAGCTCTAGCTTTGATGGAAACCGGGGGTGTGTGGTTGTCCAGCTGTGCAACGCGCCTGCTCACAACCAAGGCCTCAAGATCAACAACCAGCTACAACCCAAGGAATATCAAGAAAGAATGTGGTTAAACTCATAATTGGGATATATCTTGGCACCGGATTTATTGTCACCAGACTTTGTCACGGGAAACCGAACGGACCAATTTGAACACATTTTTTAGCAATTCCAACACTTCGGTAGTTGCTCCTGAGGCCGGGGTAGTCACATTGTTACCGAATGGCTCCAATGGAATCAAGAACCTTACCATATCTGAAGTCTTGAAAGCAACCGACAACTTCAGTGAAGCAAACATCATAGCTTGTGGGAGTTTCAGCTTGGTCTACAAGGTAACTTTTGCAAATGGGTCCAAACTGGCGATTAAAAAACTCCTAGGAGACTTTGGTCCAATGGAAAGCGACTTAAAGGCAGCAGTAGAGGCTCTCTCTAAATACCAACATGAGGACTTGCTCTCTCTCCAAGGTTACTGTGTCTACAACGGCTTTTGGCTCCCATTTATTTCACTTATTCGAATTTAAAATTTGAGTTTTATTACAGTAAAAAGTTCTCAGAAATAATCACATTTAACTTTTTTACTACAGTAAAAAACTCATACCTAAAGTCACGTTTCAACTCGAATTAAAAACTTAAATAAGCTAACTAAACGGGCTCGTAATATATCTCTATATGAAAAATGAAAGTCTAGATTTCCCGTTGCATGAGAAGGCCGATGAGGCATCAAAATTAGACTGGCCTAGTCGGCTAAAGATCACAAAAGGGGCAAGTTGTTGGTTAGCTTACATCCAACAGACAAGTATAACCCACACATTGTTCATCCCAATATCAAGTCTAGCAAAATCCTGCTTAATGAAAAGTTCGAACCGAGTTTGTTGGATTTTGGATTCTTCCAGTTGGTTCTTCCCAACGAGAGTGGTGATTTTGCAATTGAGCCTTTTAGGAATACAATGAGTGACATTCCCTCCAACGACATGCGCAACGTAAAAGCCACTTTGAGAGGAGAGGTGTATAGTTTTGGGGTCGTGATGCTTGAGCTACTGACAGGGAAGAGACCAGTAGAGGTTTTCAAGCCAAATATGGTAAGAGAGTTGAGTCTCGTTCATTTTATCGACTCGAGTTTAAAATTTAAGTTTTATTATAGTAAAATGTTCTCAGAAACAATTAATTTTAACTTTTTTGTTAAATTAAAAAACTTTCATATAAAATCACATATCAACTCGAATCAATAAGCTAAACGGACCCTTGGTTACAGCAAATGAAGAGCCAAGGAAAAGAAGACCAAGTGTTTGACCCTCTTTTGAGAGGAAAAGGCTTTGAGGATGAGATGCTACAAGTGCTAGATTTGGCCTGCATTTGTGAGCACCAGAACGTTTTCTTGAGACCAACGATTGGAGAAGTTGTTGAGCGGCTAAAGAATGTTGGGATAAATGAGCCAACACTATCATGAACATTATTGATGAAATGACTGTTTACATATTGAAAAATTTACTTATAATGAGGGGAAAAAAAAAAAAAGAAATTTCCGCCAACTGTTTTGGAAAGTTTGAACCCTCCCATTCACTTCTCCAAATCAGTGAAAGACTTTCATTATTTATTTATTTTTATATAGTTCCATCTATACTTCGCTTCACATAATGTGAATCCAAACTTATTATTTAGAAAGATGTACCGGAGATAACAAATTTGGGAAGCTTCCTTTTAGTTTGCATAAGGTAAATAAAATAGAAATAGAAAAAAAAAAAAAAAAAAAAAAAGTCATCGTTTGTATGTTTCACGATATACAATGATATTGACTTTGTATTAGTTAAAATTATCATTTGATTTGCGAAAAAGCTAATCAAAGATTAGAATCTATCCTCAATAAACCGTTAAAAATTTGTTTAATAATGTCCAATAAATTGATGTTTATCTATGATTAGAAATTAAAATACTATAGTGTTACAAGCACTATGGGATGGGTATTTAGTGACCAATGACACTTTAAGAGTGTCCAATTGCAATACTCTTGATGCCTATTACACAAAAAAAAAAAAAAAAAAAAAGTGTCCAAGATCAAAAGGGAACTTAGAACAAAACTTGATTTCAAAAAAACAATTAAAAAATCTATGACCCAAGAACCAGTGATCAACAAACAACAATAAATAACTGTTATACTAAAGTATTTCTGATACGTTTGTCTCTTACATATTTTATTATTTTTTCATATAGTGCTCCCACTAATGAATTTTCACTAACTCCTCAACTAGTGCCTTTGTAGATTTTTTAAGGCTACAATGGCCTTTTGATGGTGTTTAAAATAAGTTATCACTTATCTTTCTCGATAACAAATAACTGTTATACCAGCGTACTTATGGTGCCTTTATAGATTATTTAAGACTATAATGGCCTTTTGAATGGTGTTTAAAATAAGTTATTACTTATTTTTCTCGTAACAAATAACTGTTATATTAGTGTACTTCTAATATGAATGTCTCTTACATATTTTATTATTATTCCACACAATACCCACTAATGAATCTCTTTCAATAGTTCACTAACTTCTGAACCGGTGTCTTTGTAGATTCTTTTAAGGCTACAGTAGTCTTTTGATGGGGTCTAAAATAAGTTATCACATATCTTTCTCTCGCTGATGAGTGAACTTGAAGATTCTTCAAACCTGTGAGAGCAAATTATATACGTATAAAATACTAAAAAAAAAAAAAAAAAAAAAAAGCCTGCGTACTGGGTACCACTTGATAAATTCTCTCCTCCAACTTTAACCTTTTTTTTTTGGCAGTAGATCCTCCAATTTCAACTTGATGTAAACCTAGTCCAACTATGATATAGTCCAGCCTTGGCCGCATTCTATACCAAGAATCCAAAGGCTCACAAGTCATAACGCTCCTTGCCAGCAGTTTTTTTTTTTTTTTTTTTCTCTTTAATTTAGGAAATGAGATGAATACTTCCACTGAAGTTTCGACTTTTTATTTTAATTTATTATTATTATTTTTTTAATTAGATAACTATATTAGTTAAAATAATAATTAAAATTCATAAACTCTAATGTCAGATTAGCCATTTTGTCTCTCTTTTTAATTTATTTTTGGTGGTTAGATCCTTCCAATAGGCTTAACAATAGCACCTGACATGTCTCTGTTTATGGTCAATTTTTGTAACCTGTCAAGTATCTAGGGGATGTTTGGCACTCTTTTTTTTAGTCAAAAACTCAAAAAAAGTAATTTAAATTACAATTTTATTTAAATTCGTATTCTTTTAAGTTTGAACTCGAGTTTAAACTCAAATTTAAGACTAAAACTCGAGTTAAGTTT
The DNA here is from genome assembly GCA_012066045.3 of Morus alba. NCBI lineage: Eukaryota > Viridiplantae > Streptophyta > Magnoliopsida > Rosales > Moraceae > Morus > Morus alba. The sequence continues at coordinate 20,026,105 of CP050227.2, read as the reverse complement.
CCTCATCAACTCGAGTTCAGAAATTCAAACTCAAATTAATGAACAATATTTTTTTTTCTATTCTTAAAAATGCTATAACTTTTTTATTTTAATTCTGATTGAGATGATTTTTTTATGCGTTGATAACGAAAAGACGAATAAAATCTCACTCATATACCCTATTAAAATTTTTCATCAGCATTGAGTTTTTATTAAAATACTATCTAAATACAAATTCAAGTTTTGACTCACTCAAACACAAACTCAAAAATATTTTTATTTCAAACCATAACTCAAATGTATACAACCAAACACAAACTCAAGTTACAACATCAACTCAAGTTATAACTCAAACTCAACTTAAAATCTACACTCAAGTCACCTAACTCAAAAAGGAAAAAAAAAACAACCCCTAAAGTTTACGATAATTTAAATCAGGGTAATTTTAATTATGATTCTAAAATTAAAACAATAATTTATAATTTTGAGTTCAAATCATGATTCTGAAATCATAATTCAAAATCAGGAGTTTGAATCACTTTAAATCGAATCAAGAGAGGGGTAGTTTTAGAATCATGAGTGATTCTGACTTAAAACATCATATTAAATTTTGAATTATGATTCAAAATCATTTAAATTAAAAACAAACATTAATTTTAAATCAAAATTCAGAATTATAATTCTAAAAATTCATCTAACAAACGCGCCCCAAACCCTCTCTCATCAATCAGACAATCACAGCCCACCGGGCAGATAGAAAATACCATTTTCGAAAGTCAAATCTATCAAACCATGAAGAGTGACATGCTTGTGTTTAAACTATTTTTACACACACATATATAGGATCCATTTAGTTCGCTGATTCAAGTTTTTAATTTGAATTGATATTTAATTTTATGTGAGAGCTTTTTACTGTAGCAAAAAAGTTAGATGTAATTGTTTATGAGAGCTTTTTACTGTAGTAAAACTCAAATTTTAAACTCGAATCAGCGAAATGAACGGGACCATAATTTTTAGTATTTTGCTGAACTATACGACAAAACTCCTCGCAGTTGGCTTGCATATTGTTTGACAAGTACATGTGGGAGGGCGTGCAGATTTGTATTTATTTATTTATTTATGTATGGTTCTGGTTTTTTCAAATCAATAATTCATAATCAGCTCAGCCAGACCCCATTTCATGCCTCCAACTCCGTAATTTCCTGCCCAAATACCTGTCTCTCCACCAACGAATAATGATTCTATTTTATATTATATATTACGGTTCATACTCCCATCATACAAGACGGAGAAAGGTGCAGATAGAGCGAGAAGAAAACAAAAAGAAAATGGGAAGACAACTTGAGAAGTCAAAAGTCATATAATAGGCAAGTTTCTGTTTTTTAAGTTTCCTCTTGTCAGACTCGCAAGAATAGCCAAGGCACATAATGGAAATATATATATATATATATATTTTCCCTTCTCATCACAAATAAATAAGGAGAAAAGAAGAAAGAAAGATTCAGTTTTTATGCTCTGTTTTTTTTCTTTTTTTAGTTGGGTTGATTGTCCTATTGCACACGCAAATTGCAGTGTTGGGTGATGGGTTTATCATCATCACCACCATCGACTTAAGAAAAGGGTCCAAAACAACAGCCACTACCAGCCGCCCACAAACAAAAGTAAACGCTTTTGAAAAAAAATAATTCATTTAAATATTTTATCAAATTTCATTTCTCTCCATCAACATCATCACCCCATTTCTCTCTCTCTCTCTCTCTCTCCCTCATCTCTTTCTCTCTCTAGTCTCTACTACCTTCTTGGGTCAATGGGTGTTCACTGCGACCCCTTTACAACCCAGTAACCTCCTCCCCTCTCCCCAAAGCGGATTACACATGTCGTCGTCGTTTTCGCTGATGCTGACTCAACTTGTATTCGACACCTGATGGTCATGAAAACGACGATGATTACCCCCACTTGCCTTGCTTTTTTCTTCATCTTCTTCCTTTCTCCTTGTTCTTCATCTTATTAGCCCATGTCTTGTTTTTCTGTCCCCATTTCCCCAATGAAAGATGACAAAAAGATGGTCATGGAACGTGGTGGTCTCGATCATTTTCTCCTTCTTCTTCTTCCTCCTCTTTGCCGTCAACTCCTCTTTCTATTGGTCCTTATCCTTTCTCTGATGCCCACTTTTCTTCAATCCTGCAGCGAATTCGACAGAGATTCTCTCTTGGCCTTCCATAATAACATCAGTTCTTCTTCTTCTCCTCCTCTGAACTGGTCGAGTTCCAATTGCTGTCAATGGGACGGAATCCGTTGCGAGGTCGCCGTTAATGGCCACAACCGAGTGACCCGTCTTCTGCTTCCTTCCAGAGGACTCAAAGGCGTCATCTTCCAAAACTTCACGAATCTCACTTACCTCACTCACCTTAATCTCTCCCGAAATTCTCTCTCCGGTTCTCTCCCGTCGGAATTCTTCTCCTCTCTCAATAACCTTAAAGTCCTCGACTTGAGTTATAACAGATTCCATGGCCGATTATCCTCTGTTTCCGACAACAGCAGCGTCTTTCAGACGGTCGATTTGTCGAGCAATCTCCTCGAGGGGGAATTCCCGTCGTCGTTGTTCGAGCCCTCGGTGGCTTCTGGGTCTTTAAACAGCTTCAATGTAAGCAACAACAGCTTTACGGGTTCAATCCCAGTCTCTGCTTTCTGTACTGGTACAGGTACTTCGCAGCTCAGATTATTGGACCTCTCTTCCAACAAATTCATCGGCGAAATTCCACCAGAAATTAAAGGATGTTCGAAGCTCGAGACTTTCCGTGCAGGCTTCAACAATCTCTCCGGACAGATCCCGGACGAATTATACGGCATCGTTTCGCTGGAACATATCTCTCTGCCTGTGAATCGCCTCGCCGGACCAATCGGAGACGGCGTTGTTCAGTTGAGCAAGCTCCGGATTCTTGAGCTCTACTCCAACCAACTTAACGGTTCAATTCCGGAGGATATTGGGAAGCTCGCAAGTTTAGAGAAATTGCTTCTTCACATCAATAAATTCACTGGGTTTATGCCTTCGTCTCTGATGAAGTGCACCAATCTGTCGACGCTGAATCTGCGGGTCAACTCTCTGGTGGGCAATCTCTCCGGCTTCGATTTCTCTGCGCTTCAAAGGCTTGCCACTTTAGACCTCGGAAACAACAACTTCACAGGTGAGATACCCTTGAGCCTTTACACTTGTAAGTCGTTGACAGCAATTAGACTCGCAGCAAATCGGCTAAAAGGTCAGGTCTTGCCCGAGATACTTGATTTGAAATCACTATCTTTTCTCTCAATCTCCAACAATACCCTTACCAACATTACTGGGGCACTTAACATTCTGAAGAACTGTAAGACTTTGACCACTTTGGTTCTGTCCAAAAACTTCATGAATGAAGCCATGCCTGAGGATGAGAGCATTTTAGGCCCTGATGGGTTCCAAAATATTCAAGTTCTTGCTTTGGGTGGTTGCTTATTATCTGGTCGAGTACCCACTTGGCTCGCCAAGCTTAAGAAGCTACAGGTCTTGGATTTGTCTGTTAACCTCATAACTGGGCCTATTCCTAGTTGGTTTGATAGTCTTCCGAGCTTGTTCTACGTAGACTTGTCTAGTAATCTCATTTCTGGTGAATTTCCAAAGGAGCTTTGTGGGCTTCCAGCTTTGACGTCGGGACTGTCTGATCAGGTGAACAGGAGTTATCTGGAGTTGCCTGTGTTTGTCATGCCCAATAATGCTACGAATCAGCAATATAATCAGCTCTCAAATATTCCACCTGCTATATACTTGGGTAACAACAGCCTCAGTGGCAATATACCAGAGGAGATTGGCCAATTGAAGTTTCTCCATGTGTTGGAACTCAACAACAACAACTTCTCTGGCAGCATACCGGATCAAATCTCTAACCTCACTAACTTGGAGAGATTGGACCTGTCCAGAAACCATCTAACTGGTGAAATCCCTGCTTCTCTGAAAGGTCTGCACTTCTTGTCTTATTTCAGTGTGGCATACAATGATCTCCAGGGACCAGTGCCATCTGGAGGTCAGTTTGATACCTTTTCCAGCTCCAGCTTTGATGGAAACCCGGGATTGTGTGGTCCTCCAGCTGTGCAACGCTCTTGCTCTCAACCCCCACCTCCAACACACCGAAAAACGTCAAACAAGAAGCTTCTTATCGCCGTTGTTGTTGGGACCTGTTTTGGCGCCGGTTTCATTGTCACCATGCTGCTAGCACTGTGGATATTATCCACAAGAAGAATACTTCCAAGAGGTGATAGTGACAAGATTGACTTTGACACTATTTCTAGCAACTCTAATGTCGCGATTGCTACTGACATTGACAAGGATGCGAGTGTGGTCATATTGTTCCCGAATAATACCAAGGAAATCAAAGATCTTAGTCTTCCTGAAATCTTGAAGGCGACCGATAATTTCAACCAGGCAAACATCATAGGTTGTGGTGGTTTTGGTTTGGTCTACAAGGCTACTCTAGCAAACGGGACCAAGCTGGCTATTAAGAAGCTCTCAGGAGACTTAGGGCTCATGGAAAGGGAATTCAAAGCAGAAGTTGAAGCTCTTTCCACAGCTCAACATGAGAACGTGGTTTCTCTTCAAGGCTACTGCGTGCACGACGGATGCCGGTTACTGATATATTCTTACATGGAAAATGGAAGTCTGGATTTTTGGTTGCACGAGAAGCCTGACGGTCCATCACAACTAGACTGGCCAACCCGACTCAAGATCTTGCAAGGAGCAAGCCTTGGGTTGGCTTACATGCATCAAATATGCGAACCACACATCGTTCATCGCGACATCAAGTCCAGCAACATTCTGCTCAATGAAAAGTTCGAAGCCCATGTAGCGGATTTCGGATTGTCCCGGCTGATTCTGCCTTACCAGACTCATGTCACAACAGAGCTTGTTGGGACCTTGGGTTACATCCCACCAGAATACGGTCAAGCATGGGTGGCCACTTTGAGAGGAGACATGTACAGTTTCGGGGTTGTGATGCTTGAGTTGATAACTGGGAAGAGACCCGTGGAGTTGTTCAAGCCAAGGGTGTCAAGAGAATTGGTTGTCTGGGTTCAGCAGATGAGGAACGAGGGAAAACAAGACGAAGTCTTCCACCCGCTCTTGAGGGGGAAGGGCTTTGAGGAAGAGATAATTCAGGTACTTGATGTGGCTTGTTTGTGTGTCAACCAGAACCCTTTGAAGAGGCCAACCATAAAGGAAGTTGTTGACTGGCTGAAAAATGTAGGCACAACCCGTCAGCACCAAAATATGGATCAGTGAAAAGAAATTCTCTTCAGTCATCCTAAGAACATGTGTATACTACTTTTGCACAGAAAATATCTGGTTTTAGTTGTGCAGATCATAACTATACCTGTATGTTTTGATGGTTATATTATACTGTTTTTGAGTCTTTTTTGAAGAAACCGTAATCGAGTATGTTTTGCTTGGTAAGTACTCGGGAATCTTGTACAGCTTCAATTTCCTCTTAATTCTTAAAAAAAAAAAAAAAGTAATAATAATAAAGTGTGATTATCACCAATTCATAAAACACAATCTTCTAACTTGTGACTTTCAATTGTGCAAACTCTTGAAGTTCATAATATAGGGTTTGTTCATTTTCATTTTTTAAATTAAGGTGATTTGAGTTCTGATCTTGATTTGAGTTAGACTAATTTGAATTTTGATCTTAATTTGAGTTAGGGTGATTTGAGTTTTGATCTTAATTTGAGTTAGGGTGATTTGAGTTTTGATCTTGATTTGAGGGTTTGTTCATTTGTATTTTTTGAGTTAGGGGGATTTGAGTTCTGATCTTAATTTGAGTTAAGGTGATTTGAGTTCTGATCTTAATTTGAGTTAAAGTGTATTTGAGTATGGTTTGAGTTAAGATTTTAATTAAGTTTGTGTTTAGATGTACACATTTTGAGTTATAATTTAAATTAATAATCTATATTTAAATAAAAAAAATTTCCAGAGGGACACGTCCTATTTATAGAGATAATTAACTGACTGCTTGAGTAAGTTTCCTCGCAAAAATAATAGCTAGATCAGGAAAAATGTCGTTTTATAATTATACGGCCTAACGATAAAAGACTGGCATATTGCACGTTATCTATAGCTTCCAATGATTATGAGAAGATACACTAACCAAGTATATATATATATATATATATATATATATATATATATATATATATATGTAACTAAATCAGAGAGGAAAAATAATTAGTTACGTATATAATCCTAAGCAAGGCACGGCTTTTTTCGAAAAAGGTTATGCTCAGACATTCCAAATATTCGTTTTCTTGTTGGCAAATTCTCAGACATGTGGAGTGCAAAGTAGAAAATGAAATGAAAAAAATGATGTGTGAATCGAATTATTACCACAAGTTTTGTTAACAAACTTTGATTTGTAAACACGCATCTGCATATTAAATGGAAAATCAATATCCTTTTTGGATGGAAAAAAAAAAACTCAGGATTTAAGCACTCAAAATGCAGTAGCCAGTAGATACAGCTGACGACATGATATATGTACTTGTGATATATGGTTTGACTTTTTAGTTCGAGGAAATTAAAATGAAAAGGACAAAACAACCCTCCTCAAAAACTGTTTTTTTTTTTTTTTTTTTTTTTTTTTTTTGTTTCCTTAAAGGGAGAGAAAAAATAACTAATAAAAAGGTGAAGAAAGGAGAAATGAAGGAGAGAAGAAGAGATGAAGCAACGGGAGCTGACGGCGTTACTGTGCGTGGTTTGGGCGGCGACTCTCCTGTACGGAGAGATGGGCGCCTATTGGCTGCCCTCTCTTTGGGCTTGTTCTTGGCCTCATCTTCTTCGCTCCAATTCCTCGGTAACTCATTTATTTATTTCCCTTTTTTTTTATCAAAAATTGAATTTTTTTTTTTTTTTTTGTGTAAGATCTAGGTTTACTGACTATTTTTAGACGCTTAAACCCCGGGAGATTTTTTCGTTTTTTTAATTTATTTATCAAAACTAGCGGAAAATTGAACTCTCGGATTCGAGATAATTGGTTATCGGAGATCTGAAACGGGCAATTTCGGCAATCGCAGTAATGTAGGAATGGAAATTTTAGAGAAAGAAACGTATTTCTTTTTCTTTTCAAAAAAAAAAAAAAAAAAAAAAAAATCTTGACTAATAGGATTTAATTTAATTTTTTAATTTTATTTGCTATTTTATTCTGTAGTGCCCAATGCCCATATACCTTAAGAGGCATTGCCTACTTTTGGTTGGTGGCTTGGTGCTATCCACGTATACCACAAATCTTTGCTCAAATTTTTGGCGCGCGCGCGTGTATACACACACACACACACACACACACACACACACATAGACACAAATATATTTTTTCGGATTGCCATTTCTGTTCCAAATCTTCCATTGTGGGTTGCTGTTGACTTACCCTTTATGCGAACGTGCATTTTCTGAATGATTTTACTTTTATTAACAAGATTTCCTAACATAATAATTAATGTGATATCATTTATTTTTACCTTTATTCATTTTCTTATTTTCACTTGAGTAAATTTTATTAATTTTTATAAGCTCTAAGACATGTAAGTTTGGTTGAAAAGTAGACTAGGGATCCTATCTGTCTTGTCCATATTGTTAGCAGTCTGAAGTCTGAACTGTTATGGTTATTCATTCATAATTTCATATCAAGGATCAATTTATGGCAACAATGTTTAAAGATACACGAGTATATAAATACATTATTACATTTCATATACGTATTTTCATGGTTACTAAACTAAGCACTGGTTTAGCTGTGCATCTTCAAGTTCTATTATAACCTACCAAAAGAAATACAAATAGAAATGTTAATAATACAGATAATTTAATATTTGGAGACAGGAATGCCTTTTACTAATATTGTTACTTGCAAATACAGATAGATGGAGCAAAATATCCGGGTGATTACGTGAAAATTGCTGTTATTGCAGATCCACAGGTGAATATCTTTCCTGTGCTTTAAAAAAAAATTATACATTGTATTTTTCTTCTGATTCAAAGATTTCCGTTTTTCAACTCTTTAACAGCTCATGGATAGAACATCCCTCAGTCTTGCACCAAAATCACTTGCTTTGGAAATGGCTCAATTCTACACTGATTTATACATGCGCCGAGCATTCCTTGCATCTATACTGCCTTTCAAGCCTGACGTGATTTTGTATTTAGGTGATTATTTTGATGGAGGCCCTTATTTGTCGGATGAAGAGTAAGTTTATTATCTGTTTTTAGCTACTTCATATTTTCTTACACTGCTGCAAATGTAGTCACTCTGATTTTGAACTAGTATTTGGTTTTAGCCGTTCACTTTAGATCGAAATTTCCTAAGCAATTTCTTATGCACTCCATTGGCTGTCATTTTGTGATAAGGACTGCCCTTAAATTTATAGTTTTGATTAGATGGCAGGAATCGTTAGACCGTTTCAAACACATTTTTGCTCTGGATTCGCAAGGAAGGCATAGAGATATAAAAGTCTACTTCCTATCTGGAAACCATGACATTGGCTATGAAAGTATCGTCACTCATAGGCCGGAGGTAAGTATGTTATCGTAAAATTTTGTTGTAGTATAAAAATGAGGAAGTTAAAAGTTACTAGTTAATAGCATCTTGGCAATTTTCATTCTGTTTTCAATTTGTTTTTCTTGTTTTACTTCAATTCAGGTTGTCAATCGGTATGAAAAGAAGTTTGGGAAGAGAAACTATCGATTTACAGCAGGAAAAGTGGAGTTTATTGCCATTGATGCCCAAACTCTAGATGGTAAAGGAAACAAGCGTGACTGTAGTTATTTAATAATAATAATAAATAAATAAAAACATTGACTTAGAGAATAGATTCTTCGTATTAACGGTGATATATCATCTGCAGCACGTCATCAACAGAATCTGGCTTCGTCACCTTTGGACTTTGTCAAGAATGTCTCCATGGGTATTGAATACTGAATTGTTCTTGTGTTTGGACGTTAACTTTATGCTCAGGATATATAAGTAATTCCCTTGTATTTTTCCTGTTGTTTTAGACGTTCAATCATATCCAAGGGTTTTATTGACCCATATTCCATTGTACCGACAAGATGAGATGTATTGTGGCCCTAATCGTAAATCTCCAGTCATCAACCAGGTATCCATTTTTCTATTCTTGTTTTTAGTTGAGCAGCTTTGATTCTGATTGCTTATAGCTCTGTCAACACTAGAACTCACATGAGTGACTTTTTATGCTTTCTTGGTCCAGCGAATCTCGCGCACGGCTGATGGGGAAATAAGGTATGCCACCCTCTTGTTTCCTTGCTTTCTGAACATAAACCTGAAAGTGCATTCACTCGTTGTTCTAGTATGTGATTTTTGTTTTACCGTTTTCTCAAATAAACAGGTACCAGAACTATGTTTCGGACGAGACATCTGACTTCTTACTGGAGTTGATCAAACCTGTAAGTTCTCTCTCCTCCCTATAACCCATTCTGTGCACGAACATGCTGCCTTGTTACAGACATTGGGTAGAGATCGGACCATACTGACCACTCACGTTTTGTGGTGTCGGCATGTAATAAAGGAGCATCAACCAAGTTGTTGACGTTTGGGACATTTAATATTGCGCCTATATAGAAGTATCTTTGCGACTATATAGAAGAATCTTTGCAACTTAGACAATCAATAAGTACTTATTTTCAGGTACTCATCTTATCTGGTCATGATCATGATCAGTGCACCATAACTCACAAGTCAACATCCCAGTCGGTAATGGAGGTAAGGACCCACTTTTCTGGTATATGTGACTCTTAATGAGGGCGTGAACTCATTGTTGAACAATACTCTGCAGCACACTGTCGGGACCATAAGTTGGCAACAGGGAAACCTTTACCCATCTTTCATGTTGTTGTCTGCTGGTAATTTTGTACTTCAAAACACATCAAGTCCCGATGAAGCAGTATTAACCCAGTTGTGCTTTCTTCCTACGCAAATTTTCATTTATATATGGTAAATCCCTAAACTAATTTATAAAAATGGTAAAACTTGTGCTTGAGTTGATTTGTTCCTCAAACTTGCGCTGGTTATGCAATATGTCAGGTATATTGTACTATTTGTTTTCACCATTCTTGCCCTGCTGCTTTGGCCAACTAGCAACACAAGTTTTTGGCATCGGTTGAGCGATTTGCTGGGGTATGGCAAACAGCTGCTAAGTAGTCTTTTCAGTGCGACGAAAGAGAAAAACGAAGATCTAAACTGCGAGTACGAGATGATGTGGGATGCTGAAGGATCAATGCATTTGGTTAAGAAGTTGAACACTCCTATAGTAACACGTTCAAGTGAAATGAATCCAGAAAGGTCTGGTCTGGTTTTAGTTGTTAGTTCATATAGTTATGTTCATTAGATTTGGAAATTAGTATCTTATATTTTGCATCTTTCTTTTGTGTGTTTTTTTTTTTTGTGTGTGTGTGTGTGTGTGTGTGTGTGTGTGTGTGGCAGGGGTAGTGCTGTAATTCGGCCAACGGCCAGAAAAAATAGTTCCCAAGAGTCGGATATCTCGTTGAGTGTGGAGAATAGTGCAGATATTGGGTCAGATCATATGACGAAATTAGCACCAAGGGCCAGCAAATCATGGAGAAAGATTGTGATCCAGAGATTGTTGCGCACATTCCTAATGCTTTCCATCATTGCTGCGGTGAATGTACCTCTCTACATTATTTTACTCTTCAAGGACTGGATTGACCAATGATCCTAGTGTTGAAGATTTATGATTTTGTTGCTTCAACGTGTTTTCTCTACTTCAGAGAAATATCCTGCTAAAATTAGCATATTTTAGGAAGTAAAATCAGGTGAATTCCACAGTGATCGTGCATTTTCTTGCAGTAACTGAAATTAAATCTCTTCTTTTTTTTTTTCTTTTTTTTTGGGTGAAAAAAATGTAAAAGTAAACCGACTTTACTTTCTCCCAACGTAAAGATGACAACACACAAAATTTTGAGAGTTTGTTCAATATGAAGCAAGTCTATTCCAGTGAATTACGTGTAGATTCCCACATTCTGTGGTGCCAAGTTCTGTCCAAAAGGATACAGTTTGGAAGCAACTGAAAACGTTCATGGTTCAAGAAATGGATATCATCAATATTCAGTGCGTGGGCAAAGAGGTTTGTTTGGTTGCATTTGTGAGTTATGATGATTTGTGTAGATTTTAAGTTGAATTTGAGTTATAACTTGATTTGAAGTTGTAATTTGAGTTTGTGTTTGAATGTGCATATTTGAGTTATGATTTGAATTGAGAATTTATTTGAGTTTGTGTTTGGGTGGGTCAAAACTTGAATTTATATTTAGATAGTATTTTAATAAAAATTCAATGGTGATGAAAAATTTTAATAGGGTATGTGGGTGAGGTTTTATTTGTCTCTTCATTGTTAAAAAAAAAAAAATTAATTCAATCAGAATTAAAACGAAAAAGTTATAACGTTTTTAAAAAAAAAATATATTATTTATTAATTTGAGTTTGAATTTAAAAATTTTAGTTGAAGGAAGAATTTAAACTCAGATTTTAATTCTAAACTCGAGTTAAAATTCAAATTTAAACTTAAATTTTATAAAAAAAATATGAACTTAAATAAAGTTATAATTTGAATTTTTTTTTTTAGTTTTATTCTAAAAGAACAAGCCTTATAACTCTATAATTAAGTTGGTACAAAAATCTGTAGGGTAGAAGAAATGCAGAAAAAATTCTATGTAATGCTTTTTAGCGTGTACTTGACCCTAAATAACTTTCCAAGTTCTACTTGTTGCAAAAATAGAGCATAAAAGTTTTGGCAAACACCAACCATACAATTCAAGCAAATGTATAATCAATGTTACATTGTTTGACTATATTTTTTGAGTGCTACACTTAAACGAATCAAATGTTACACACACAAACGAATGATGTTACTTATGTTTGTCCGAGCTAATCTGGATGCTGGACTTAAAAGACATTTCATGTGGGAAAAGATGAGCCATAGAAGTAGAATGAGTACACGAGTGAAAGAAATGCTAAGAATATTGGTCCACTAAATGGCCTAATCCGTAGGCCTTAGTTTAACGCACCCATTCACAACAGATGTAACGTTATATTACTTCTATTCACACAGATGCAACCTTCAGATTACACCCATTCATCTAGGTTACATTTTCATCCTTGCATCTTTTCATGCGAATCACACGCAATCAAATAAATCGCTTCTTCTTATCACATATTTTAATTATTGGCGTCGCTTTATCTAGAGAAATATCCCGCGGTTGTACCATTTCGCTTTTATTGTTGTTTTCAAATATTTTATCATTCCAAATGATTAATAAATTTAAAAACAACCCGAAAATTTTATTTTGAAAATGTTCCAACAAGTTACGCTTCAACTTTCAATCAATTTGTTCATATCTAGTCCCTTGGGAGAACAGTGGCTTTGCTAATCCAAGTACTCAAGATGTACGCAAATTTTCACGTCTCATATATAATCATGGATTGAATGAAGATAGATCATGAAAGTCTTCTAGTTTTTCGTTTTCCTTTATATCAATAATTAATATTATTTAGGAAAGGAAACATTGAGCATTTCTCCATAACCAATCACAGTAATTACGCTGATAGAAGTAACTATCAAAAAACCATGTATGATGAAAGTGTGAATAACACAAACCATCACATAAAGATATATAGTTTCTTTAAACTTAATGATAACATTTATTATTATTCAAACTTCAAGATGGAAAATCATCAAATAGCATTATTATAGACGTGACATATCTAACATTAACATATCATATTATAAAATACAAAGTGGCTGTTAATCAACGCGTTTTAGCTACTAGTAGTCCCCACATTTTCTAAGGGTGATAAACATTTCCTCTCTGCAAGACCAAAAAAACAAGGAGAAAAAGAAAGAGAAAAATAAAATAACAAAGTTATTTAAAAAGATTATACGTGATGATTATATCCCATAATATAATAGCAGCAAATTCCCATCAAAGCTACAGAGATCCCTGCATTTCAGCTCCTCCATTTATGTCCATACTTTTGACAAGGTCCCGGTTGGTGAAAAAGCAAGAGAATTGCGTTACAATAAATTTCTTCTGAGCCACCCCAAAAACCCAACTGGTTTGTCTCCAATCAGGTAAAAAGAGAAGAAGAGTAATAGCAGCCCCAGAAGAAAGAAAACGCAAAAGGAACTTCACCATAACCAACCCGACCGGCATGATCAGAAGACCAAGTACTCAATAGGAAGAGATCATAAGATAAAAAGGATATGAGAGGACAAAGAGGGGACATAATTTTTTTTTTCTTTTTAATATGTTACAGAAGATAACTGAATGATCTAGTCATCTCCTTGAATGTACCAGCAAAGAAGCATGGTGGCGCATCGACGGAGAATGTAAATACGAGCGCGTTGCTCTTTTACCAAAGAAGCACATCTCCTTGAGAAACCATGTCCCTTCTTTTTACGTGACTTGTTGCATTGCTGAATCAAAACGTCCATGGTTTAATATGGATGAAAAAAAAACAAAAAAAAAAAAAGAAAAGAAAATTGTAGCTAACTCACAAGTACAATCAAGCTTTGGAAGAGAGAGCCTTGAAGAGGCCTAAGGATTAGATGAGATTAAGAAGTGTATATATAGAGACAGAATCTAAAAGGTGTAATATTAAGAAAAAGAAAATATAATAAGAAGTTGACTGTGTTTTGAAGGGAGGGGGTGAACATGGTCAGGTTCGGAAACTGAGGGATTTGCAGCCTAACTCGGTTTAGCATAGTTTTCAATGAAGTAAATTAAGGGGGAGTGAACGTGGGGTTTTGGAAATTGGAAGTCATAAATGGTATTATAATAATATAATTAGTTTTTGATCCTTGTACCAAGATTAGTTAAATTAAACTATAGTTCAATTATTAATATATATAGTTTTAGTTTGGAAGAGATGGATTAGAAAAGTGGCAAAGGTGTGCATGAAAAGAGGAGAGCTGCTTAATCAAGACAAGGCAGTGGATTTGAGTTATGGGAAACAGGCTCCCGGCAATCTGACCTCAGTTTTGAGGTGGACCGTTGGTTTGGTTGGATTCTATCAGGACTCAACACAAACCCCAATGGAAAACTCCTCACTTAAAAAAATCCTGCTATATATATATATATATATATATATATATATATATTGTATGTATATTACTTAGCCCTCTTGTTTGGTTTGTTTTGATTGATATGAAGAAGGAAAAAAAATGCCTGCCATCTGTGTTAGTGAGGAAATCTCCATGTAACATGATCTTAAAATTGCATATCCAGTTTACACTAGAGTAAGTGCTGTCAATATTTGCATCTCTTCTTTATATATAACCTTATCACTAGAGAATATGCCTGCATTAGTTTAATAAGATTAGCCAGCTACAATTGAGATTTTCTTTTACATTGTCCTGAGAATCACGACCCCCTTGTAATTAAAAGTTTTCACTCTATAAAGCAACACTCTTCAATTAAAAAAATTGATGTTGACTGTGCAGAGCTGCTTAAACAATCGGTCTTTAATTGATGTGTTTTAGACATTTTCACTCATGCGAGGAGGGGCAGTAATTTTTATATCGGAGTGATTAGTGAAAACAAACGGATCTAAAAACGCTTGAGGTGTGCGATTTCTCTTTTATTTTTTCTTTATTTACTGTAAAATTCTGTGACAGTTGAAAATGAATGTAGTTCTCATATTTAGAGTGAATCACAATAAATTTTATGTGGGTTTTATTTTATTTTATTACTCTAAGTTATTTTAGGTCTTGTTCATTTCACCGATTTGAGTTTTTAGTTTTAGATTTTTACATTTAAAAGCTTTCAGAAAATGTCATATTTAATTTTTTCTGCTACAGTAAAAAACTTTTAAAAAATATTATATTTCAACTCAAATTAAAAACTTGAATTCATGAAGTGAACGAGGCCAAAGAATAAAGACGCCTGATTCTTAACAATTGATCTCATTTGTGGGGGCAGATGGTTCAAATATATTAATTAACAACCATGGTCTGTCGGGGAGTAAGGACAAATAGAGTACAGCCCCTTATCCAATGTCATGCTTTCTTTAAAAACAAATTACATATAATCAATTAAACCACAGTTTGCTTCAAGTAAAAGATTAGTCCCGTTAAACAACTTCTTAATGGGATCAAGCCACCAATTGCAGAAGGTCAATTTTTCACTGAAACAAAAATGAAATCTTTTCTGATAATGCTATAATATAGATTGTGGAGAATCCCCAAATATTTATAAGCCGAAGATGGCTTTCACATTCAAAGCATCCAAAACTTTCGAATCCAAACATATCTTGAGATAATTTGGAGTGGCAAAATTTTATGTTTTTACCTGCGGTTATCTCAGATTTGATATCAGAATCTTATATTCCTTTACAAATATTTGGTTTTAGGCTTAGCTGGTCAATGCAGACACAACTCAATCTCCATAGATACGGTTGTTGCCCAACCAATACATAAATACAAAATAAGAACCAAACTAAACATAAACGATAATCACACTTCAACTAAAAATTAAAACTTCCTCCATATTCTCTTCATATTTTTTTATACTTCTTCTTTTTAAATTCAAACTGATTCTCCTTTTGAATCTCATTGTTTATACATCCATTTGAATTTCAAAAACAAATTCAACTAGAACTCCTATATTTCATTTTATTTTCTTATTTGTTTTTTCCAAAGTTTTGTTTGATGGATAACTTTTATCTTCTAGTTTTGGAGGATTAGATTACTTTAAATCTAATAAGGAGATAACCACGTAAGACAAAATAGATTATGACGATCTTGGAATTACTTTTTTTTGAATTTTGGAACCAACTAATTATTTAACATTTTTGTTTTTTGCATATTCAAAAATTAAAAAGGCGTAGGTCAAAAATTGTTTTATATCTCATGGTCGGTTGGTCGAATAGTTAAGATAGATTTATCTTCAGGATGATTAATTTAAATCCCAAATATTTGGTTTTAGATTAACCAGACCAATAATTTAGATACTCAAAATCAAAATACAAAATAAGAACCAAACTAAACTAAACGACAAATTAAATTTATACTTCTTCCTTATTGTTTAAACTCCAGTAATTAAACTCCTATAAGTATTACTTGGTCTAATAAAGTAGGAGGTTTGTTATTGATACTGGAACCAAGTAATCATTTTTTTTGTTGTGCATATTCAAATTAATAGGCTTTGTTTTTATTTGAGGGTTTGGTCGAATTTGAGTTTTATCTTCAGGATGAAATTTAAATCCCAAGTGATTAACCAACCAATAATTTCTCAAAATCAAATCAAGTACTAAGGACAAATTAAAGAAAGTTTTATTTCACAAAGTAGGAGGTTTGTAAAAACGCTCATTTCACAATTTGAAATTATATTTCAAAAAGCTCTCACAAACAGTCACATCTAACTTTTTTGTTATAATAAAAAGCTCTCACATAAAATTACATCTCAACTCGAATCAGGGAACTAAACGGGCCAGCGTTTGCAAACATTCAACTATATCAGCATCCTATTAAGTATAAAAAGTTGCGCAAATAAGATGAAATCGGATGAATATCTAATCGTTTTTAGAAACACGTGGAAATGACAAAAACACATAACCCACAGATGAATCGACTATAAAGCCTTCGTGCAGAGGTAACACCTTAATTTATAAATAGGCCCGACTAAGTAATCCTATCCAAGTAATTGATGAATGTCTGACTGTTTGATAACTTTTCAATATTATCACTAAATTTTATAACATGCTCGTGCAAATTACATAGAGACAGAGACTAATTAGTGAGAGTTTATTGTAAGTAATGAATCTTTGAAGATCATAATTCAGAATAAAAATGAGATAAGACAATGAAAAAAATTCATCTAGTTCCGACAAAGATGGAGGAATTAAAAAACTAAAGCCTTGTTCATTTTATCGATTTGAATTTTCAGTTCTAAATTTCTACAGTTAAAAGCTCTCAGAAAATATCACATCTAATTTTTTTTGTTACAGTTAAAAGCTCTCAGAAAATATCACATCTCAGCTCGAATTAAAAATTCGAATCCACGAAATGAACGAGACCTAAGTTTGGACTGTCCCTTCAAGGAATATGCCTTCTAGTGAAGTGACTAGGTTTTTTCTAGGATTGTTCATCTCATCCTCATGCAATGTACATCCTAGAGTATTGTACAAGTTAGTATATATCTACAGCTTGCAAAATCTTGCACGAGTTGTACATTTAAAAACTTGTTTCCTAAGCTAATTAATTCCTCTACTTGGGCTTCCCAAATAATTTGGTACACCTTTTTTTTTTCTTTCCTCATTTTGCTGGAGCATGGAAGTTTGGCGCAAAGTGTAGTGCACAATTAGATTAATGTTTTCATTATTAAATGAAAAATTCAACACTTAAACTTTTGCCCAAAACGCTCAAGTCAACGTTTCAACTAATAAGTAACAAATTCTAAAGGTTAGCATACGCTATACTTACTACTAAATTAAAATTGGAAATACAAGTATAGCATTTTATTGGAAAATAATCTTCTTACCCAAATACTAATTTTTGGCTTTGACATAATAATTAATTTGGTATTGCATTGGGATACAAGCTTTTCTATATTTCTTTAGATGTTTTTCCCCCTTTCGAAGTAAAGAAAGCTCGCTTTCAAATAGCTTGACTAGTTGCTAGATTTTCTAGTAGAATTTAATAAATGCTCCATTACTGGTTCTCTGCATGTAGACTGTAACTTTATCTAGTAAGAAAAGGTACATAAGGCTTATTCTTTTGAGTGAAAAATTAAAAAAAGACAATTCAAATTATAATTTTATTTGAGTTTATATATTTTTAAGTTTGAACTCGAGTTTAAATTTTAGTTTAAACTTGAGTTTATAATTAAAAGTCGAGTTTAAAATTAAAACTTGAGTTTAAGTTTCTCCTTCAACTTGAGTTTAGAAACTCAAACTCAAATTAATAAACAGTGTTTTTTTATTCTTAAAAATGTTATAACTTTTTCGTTTTAATTCTGATTGAGATAGTTTTTTTTCTATGCGTTGACAACGAAAAGACTAATAAAACCCCACCCATATACCCTATTAAAATTTTCTATCAGTATTGAGTTTTTATTAAAATATTATCTAAATACAAATTCAAGTTTTGACTCACTTAAACACAAACTAAAAAAAAAAAATCTTATCTCAAATTATAACTCAAATATACACAACTAAACACAAACTCAAGTTATAACTTCAACTTAAATTATAACTCAAATTCAACTCAAAAATTATACTCAAGTTAAACTTTAAAAGAACAAGTCCTAAGTATCCATTTAATTAAAGTTAATTTCTCATGAACCAGAACCCACATGATTTATCACAAAGGAAAGTGGAATGTACATAAGTGTTGCTACTTTAGAATCTCATGGACGTTTAGTTCACAGATTTAAAATTATAATTTAGAATTATTCTTAATTTATGTGTATATTTTATGAGAGAAAATACTATAACAAGTCACGAACTATGATTCGAATCATGACACGAATCCTCATACCAAACACCTAGTCTCGTTCAGTTTGCAGATTTAAATTTTTAATTCTAGTTAAAATGTGATTTTATGTGAGAATTTTTTACTGTAGTAAAAAAATTATATGTAATTATTTGTAAAAGTTTTAAATGTAATAAAATTAAAATTAAAAATTTAAATTAGTGAAATAAATGAGATTTTAATAAATCTTTTTGGCAATCTGTATTCATCTCACTTAGCGAACCTCAATGTAAGAGCTTTTGGATTAACAAAAATAAAGAAAGAAGCAAACAAACCTCAGTGTCGTCTCCTTATAATAATAATAATAATAATAATAATAAAACCCTGAATATCCTCTCAAAGGGACAAATAGAAGGAGTCTCTGAAGTTGATGCAAAGCAGCCCATTCATGAAAAGAATGGAATATGGGTCAACTTTTTGACGCAGTATGAGTTTTAATTTTTAATTTTTATTTTTAATAAATATTTTTTTATTAGTGTAATTATTTAATTAAAAAAGTTGTGAATTAAAAATAAAGTTTAAAAATTTTAATTCATGTATTTTTTTAAAAAAATATAAAATTTAGTTTTAAAAGTGTATGAATATTAATTTTTACTCTTTATTTTTAATAAATACTATTTTATTAGTGTAATTATTTAATTAAAAAATTATAAATTAAAAATAAAGAATAGAAATTTTAATTTATATACTTTTAAATAATATTTATTAAAATTATCCTATAGCTAAACTCGTTAGCCCAAAACAAAGACGATTCTAGAAACTTGGGTGAGTTAGATACAGAGCATCGTCTTATTAGTAAATACAACGACCAAAAAAAAAAATATATATATATATATATATTAACGAAAGAAATTGAAATATGTTATAAACAAAAAAAAAAAAATTAAAACCGTTATAATAAATTATTAAGTAATTATATAGATAGCATAAAATGTAAAAATTACTACGGCATTGATAAGATAATAATAAAATTTTACCGGTCTAACTAAAGATGGAACCATCTTTATCTACTTAAAAAAATCTCACAAGGCAAAAATTCCTAAATTAGGGAAAAAACTCAAATTTAGTATTCAATTATTAATTATCCAAGTCTTTCTAATACAATAGTTAAGTGGCTATTTATAGTCCACTCACAAAAAAATAATAAAATACAAACTAAAATAAACGGCATACTAATGACAAAACTAAGTTAAATTAGAAAGTTATAACTAACAACAATAAAATATAAAAAATACTACTTATATGCAGAACTCCTACATCAAGCATATAATGTAAATTTCAGTATTGATATCATAAAGAAATTTCCTGAACTATCTATCCTAGTTTAACATGCCTTTCAGATAGATTTTGTAGCTCCTACAAGTGATTATCAGAAAATTTAAGTAACAACCTTCTTAATAAAAAAAAGTTCGATAAACCTATTTTATTGTATTGAAATGTAACTTTCACAGTTATAAACACAAAATTCAACCATTTTTCACAAAAATCTTGACAAGTTAAAAATTTTAAATTTTTAGCTTTTACCAGTACTCCTCAAAGAGCGCACAACATGTACTTAAGTTACTGGGACACTTAAAAAATGCCCAATAAGCTTGTTAACATTCAAATGTCCAATTCCTATTTTAGTTATCGGGACACTTGAAGTAGAAGCCATAAAGGAACACCCATGATCCAACTGCTTTTTTTCTCCCTCGTCTCATTCATTTCACCGATTTAAGTTTAAAATTCGAGTTTTGTTATAATAAGAAATTCTCCAAAACAGTCACATTTAACTTTTTTACTATAATAAAAAACTCTCGCAGAAAATCATATCTCAACTTAAATCAACAGATTAAGGCCTCGTTCATTTCACCAATTTGAGTTTTTAATTCTAAATTTCTACAGTAAAAAACTCTAGAAAATGTCATATCTAACTTTTTTTACTATAATGAAAAGTTCTCATAAAATGTCACATCTTAACTTAAAATAAAAATTTAAATTTATAAAGTGAACGAGGCCATGCGCCTTTTATTTTCACTTGTAAAATTAACCCACCAAACTCGTTCAAGAACCTTTAAAAAAAAAAAAAAGTTCTAGATTTTTTCCGGGCCAATCTTCCTTTTTCCCTACAAGAGCTGGGACCCTCACAGATTTTCAAAATTCGGCCGTATTGACTTGCCCCTTCAGTCAAGTGTCCATGTTCCAATCACTGTTTTATGTAGATTAACGTTAGGTTGGATGATTAACTTTTTTTTTTTTTTTTTTTTGGTTCTCTCTCTCTCTCTCTCAAAATTTTTGGAGGGACGGACCGTTAGGTTAGTCAGAAGCAAAAGTTCAGAAGTTTTGAAAGATAGTTACACCAACCGGGCATTCAACTCTAGGTTCTCTTTAACTCCCACACACAACGAAAACAGAACAATTAACAATAATAATATTGATCAGTCAAGAAAAGGACACCGTTGAAAAATGGCGCGACCAAAATGAAGATAATAAGATCGCAAAGAGGAAGATATTACGATCTGCCTCTTCAGCCAGTAGACTAGTACGTAGTACAAGTGCCAACCAACGGTCAGCTACCAAATGATCATTTAGATATGTTTCATATCACTGTACTCTCTTTTTATACTTCCCACTTCTTCACCCACCTTCCTTGCAATACGAATCCCGAACCTATATCTAAGTACTCTTTCACTTCTGCTTCTCCAATTCTTGGAGTACTCTTTCATACCTCAAAAGACTTGCATTACAAGTAAGTAAGATACTTTTTTTTTTTTTGAATTTTTGTAACTGCTTATGTATTTGGATTGAATCTGGTTAATTTCTTAAGTCACTTTTGGTCAAGTCCACCACTAAACATAATTGTGTCAAATGGTGCATTTGAGTCCCAAACTATCTGCCTGATGTTAATGAGAAATATTTTATTGGATCAAAGTATAGGTTTTGAAGACTGAATCATGGCTGAGGATCTGGGGAAGCCATTGTTGGATCCCGAGAATTTCAATCGGGAAGGAATCGATTTGGTCAGTTTTTGCAACTATGATACTTCCATGACAAAAATTTTTCAAATTTTGTGGCCCATAACAATTTCTGTGCATAATGATGCAATAGGAACGGTTGCCCTTGGAAGAAGTTTTTGAACAATTAAGAACATCAAGGGAAGGACTTACATCCGAAGATGCTGAAGCAAGATTGATGATTTTTGGCCCCAACAAGCTTGAAGAGAAGCCAGTAAGTACTAAACTACAATTCTTCTTTGAAAGCTGTTGTTTAAAGAATCAGGCATCTTGATTCCAAATCATTATATGGCTACAAAAAATGATATAATTACCATATAAAAGATGAAAGTGCCAAGCTTTTGCCAAGAATTTTAAGTGGAACTGTTAAGGACGATGAGTTTGCCAATTTAATCATTAAGAATAAGATTTTTTTTTCTCAATGTTATACTTTTAGTACTAGTTTCCAATCAAGAAAGATGACGAGGAAAGTTATAGTTGAAGAGTTCCATATTAATTAGATCATCTTGCTTCAGAAATCCAAAGTGCTCGGCTTAATGGAATGCTACGAACAAATTTGATTTTGCTAAATCGAGAAAATAGAATTGTTTAAATTCTGAAAAGTATAACCCATTGATGCAATTCCCAACTCTGTGAAATTTAAACGCAGGAGAACAAATTTCTGAAATTTCTTGGTTTTATGTGGAATCCATTATCATGGGTCATGGAAGCAGCAGCTGTGATGGCAATTGTCCTTGCTAATGGTGGAGTGAGTAGACTCACTCCTTGCAAGCCCTTTTCACTTCAGATATCACATTATACTCTTACCAAAAAGAAATTATAAACATGTCTATTACAAAATGAAAGTTTTTCTCTTGTTAATAATGAAATGAGATCTCAGGAACAAGGTCCAGATTGGCAAGACTTTGCGGGGATTGTTTGCTTGCTAATAATCAATTCCACAATCAGTTTTATTGAAGAAAATAATGCTGGGAATGCTGCCGCAGCCCTTATGGCTCGCTTAGCTCCGAAGACAAAGGTAAGCCTTGTTTAACACAGCCGCTCATCTTGGAGATTAATGATACAAAGATGCAGATCAATTCACATTCCTTGAGACAGGTTCACAGAGATGGTCAGTGGCAGGAGAAAGATGCAGCTGTTTTAGTACCTGGAGATATTATTAGCATAAAGCTCGGGGATATCATTCCTGCTGATGCCCGCCTGCTCGAAGGGGATCCATTGAAAATTGACCAGGCAAGCAGTGGCCGTGTGAAATTTCAACTTTTACACCTAAAATTTTTAACAACTTCAGTTTCACCCCCATGTTATAACCAAAATTCAATTTATGGACCCCCTCAATAATTATCTCTTATTTTCTGTGATTGTGCCCCCATTCACAAAATATTTTGGCTCCGTCAATGCAGACAAGTACTCAGAAACAGTCGAAGAACTATCGATTAATAAATGTTTAGCTACACATGATAGATATGCACAATCTTTTTATTACTTGATTGGTTAGATGAACTTCAGATGATAAGTACCAGAACTTGTCCTGTACAGTCAGCTCTTACTGGAGAATCTCTACCAGTCACCAAGAGAACAGGTGATCAAGTCTTTTCAGGCTCAACATGCAAGCATGGAGATATTGAAGCTGTGGTTATAGCAACTGGAGTTCACTCTTTCTTGGGAAAAGCTGCACACTTGGTTGACTCCACTGAAGTTATAGGACATTTTCAGCAGGTCATTCTCAATATTTTAGTTTCCCATGAACCTACAGAAATAGCCCCACTAACACAAATAGTAACAATAGTGACCTCTTTTTTTTCTTTTTTTTTTCCTGCAGGTCCTTACATCCATTGGGAATTTCTGCATTTGTTCCATAGCTGTGGGAATGATCGTTGAAATCATTGTGATGTTTCCCATACAGCACCGAACTTACAGGGACGGAATAAACAATCTTCTTGTTCTCCTAATTGGAGGAATACCTATTGCCATGCCCACAGTTTTGTCTGTAACACTTGCTATCGGTTCTTATCGACTCTCTCAACAGGTTCATCGCTTAACAGACATAGCACATTTTTTAGATTCTTACGGTATGAGCAAAAGATTCTGTTGCATCACTCACATTAATGCTACGAACTGGAATCAATGCATTTGGTTTCCTAGATTGTCTTCCTTGGATTAGTTTAGCTAAAATAAGCTTTAACTCCTGTGTATTTCCTGTTAAACTAAGTCCACATGAAGGATAAAGTATCCAGAGTAATATACTTGTCAACTTTTTTAAAATGGAGTTTATTTGTTTTGTAAGGGTGCCATTACAAAAAGGATGACAGCAATTGAAGAAATGGCAGGCATGGACATTCTTTGCAGCGATAAAACTGGAACTTTGACTTTGAACCGCCTCACTGTTGACAAAAATCTTATAGAGGTACAGACGACAACTCAACTACAAGACTGTAAAAGAAAGAAATCTCAACTTCAGCATTGCAGTTCGAAGATGAATTCAGCCAAAAAAAAATGCGTTCTGACCAAGTTATCCTGCAAGGATCACTTTAGTCCTTTTATTTCCTTATTTGTCCAAAAAGGGCTAATATTAGTATATTTATGGATGCATTTTGCAGGTCTTTAACAAAGACATGGACAAAGACACAATTGTGTTGCTTGCAGCTAGAGCATCAAGACTGGAGAACCAGGACGCTATTGATGCAGCCGTTATCAACATGCTTGCCGATCCAAAGGAGGTAATCATAGAAAACATGTTAGTTTCGCAAGTACTACTGTTTTGTTCTTTTCTAGACACAAGCTAAAAGACATTTAAAAAAATAATAACTTTGCTAGGCACGTGCAAATATCACGGAAGTGCACTTTTTGCCCTTCAATCCAGTTGACAAGCGTACTGCAACTACATACATTGATCCGGATGGTAATTGGCACAGAGCCAGCAAAGGAGCTCCAGAACAGGTATCCAAAAGGTTACAACTTTGGCACAAATTGTCACTTTTGAAATATTTCAGAATTTTGTGTAAGAATCTGAAGTTCTATTCATTTTGGAGGAAAACAGATCCTAAATTTATGCCAAGAGAAAAATGAGATTGCTGGAAGAGTGCATGCCATCATAGACAAATTCGCCGAAAGGGGTTTGCGATCTCTTGGAGTTGCTTATCAGGTATGTATAAATTTATGGTTTACCTTTCTCTGCATTTCTAATCCTGGTCTGGTTTTTGTCAAAAATAAACCAGTTAGGCCTTTGGTCTCTTGTTGAGTTAACAGCTTAGAGGAACTTTATGTGTTTACCCTTGTTTATTTTTCTTACTTTCTTAGTTATATTTGAGTCTTCTCAGGAAGTTCCAGAAAAATCTAAGGAGAGTCCTGGAGGTCCTTGGACGTTTTGTGGACTGTTGCCCTTGTTTGATCCTCCAAGACATGATAGTGCTGAGACCATCCGTAGGGCTCTATACCTTGGCGTCTGTGTTAAGATGATTACCGGTAATTTGGAACCAAGCGTCACCTTGCGCATAGTTCAGTGACTAAAAGCGCTAATAACCTAACAGAAAATACTAATACATTAATTCTTGTGCTGATATAGGTGACCAATTGGCCATAGCAAAGGAGACGGGTAGAAGACTTGGGATGGGGACAAACATGTATCCATCGTCTTCGTTGCTTGGTCAAGAAAAGGATGAACATGAAGCTCTGCCAGTGGATGAGCTCATTGAAAAGGCCGACGGCTTTGCTGGTGTATTCCCCGGTACTCCCAAAGAACTTCTCAACAAGGAAAAAAAAAAAGGAAGTTATTTCACTTACGTTCTCTATTCTTTGTTAAGGTATCTACTAATCCATGCTATGCAAACATTCAGAACATAAGTACGAAATTGTTAAGATTTTACAAGAGAAGAAACATGTGGTGGGGATGACTGGAGATGGTGTAAATGATGCACCGGCTTTGAAGAAAGCAGATATTGGAATAGCAGTGGCTGATTCTACAGATGCTGCAAGAAGTGCTGCTGATATAGTCTTGACCGAGCCTGGCTTAAGCGTGATTGTCAGTGCAGTCTTAACTAGCCGAGCCATATTCCAAAGAATGAAGAATTATACAGTTGAGGATCAATCTTTTCATTTTGCAGATTAAATGACACTAATATCAAAATCAATATGCACAACCTGGCTACTTTTGTGTTCAAGTCTTTTTTTTTTTTTTTCATTTTAATGCTGTAAATAATTGCTTTTGAACTGTTTCCGTAACAAACTAATTACCCTGCATATTTTGCAGATATATGCCGTCTCCATAACTATAAGGATCGTGGTAAGTTTGAATTAATTTCAACTTTTAAAATTTTTAGTTTCACTTTAAAAGAATTTAGCACTAAGGATTGTCTATTAGTGTCACATGGTTATCTACACTCAATCTTGCTGCAGCTTGGCTTCGTGCTCCTTGCATTGATTTGGGAGTATGACTTCCCACCTTTCATGGTTCTCATAATAGCAATACTAAACGATGGTAATGTTTCAATCCATTATGCTTCTCTGCACGTTTTTTGTTCAAATAATGAAGTTTGCGAAAATGCTTTAGCCACAAAGTTTTACATAATCCTCTGACAGAGTTGGTAAAAATGATCGAAGTGTTTCATGTTTCTGGTGGTTCTGAAGAAAAATGTATGTTTCTGAACAGGAACCATCATGACTATTTCCAAAGATCGGGTAAAGCCTTCTCCAAGGCCTGACAGTTGGAAACTCAACGAGATATTTGCAACCGGCATTGTCATTGGCACGTATCTTGCTCTTGTCACTGTGTTATTTTACTGGGTCCTAGTTGACACCGATTTCTTTGAGGTATAACACAACAGTACCCCATAAACACATTTTTTCTGCAAATCCTATTCCTACTTTAGTACTTAACCATTTTTCCTACACTTTCAGACACACTTCCATGTTAGATCCTTGTCTGGGAATACCGAGGAAGTGTCGTCAGCCATTTATCTTCAAGTTAGCATAATCAGCCAGGCTTTGATATTCGTCACGCGTAGTCAGAGTTGGTCTTTTCTAGAGAGGCCTGGAGTTCTTTTGATGTGTGCATTTGTGGTTGCCCAACTGGTAAGCCGTTGAAGCAGAAGTTGTTCAATCATAAAACTCTGGTTTTTTTTCTTTTTTATAAGTTATAATTAAAACCAAGAAGAATGACAAACGTTTTGTGCAACCATTTTTTTTAGGCGGCAACCTTAGTTGCTGTCTATGCACATATAAGCTTTGCTTATATTAGAGGCATTGGATGGCGTTGGGCTGGAGTTATATGGTTATATAGTCTGATACTCTACTTACCTCTTGACATTATCAAGTTCACTGTTCGTTATGCATTGAGTGGAGAAGCCTGGAATCTATTATTTGATAGAAAGGTTAGTTGAGCAGTACTACTACTTTTCTTTTGTTGCATGCAAATCTTGGTTCTTAATAAGATGACTTCTGATTTTATTATTTTTTTTCTTTCTTGTTCAAAAGACTGCTTTTACTTCTAAGAAATACTATGGAAAGGAAGATCGGGCAGCTAAGTGGGTACTTTCTCAGAGAAGTCTCCAAGGGTTGATGTCCGTAGATTTGGAAGCCAATGGAAGGCGCAGCCGTAGATCTTCTCTGATCGCAGAACAAGCCATGCGCCGCGCTGAAATAGCCAGGTAAAACTACAAAAAGATTTCTCCAATTTTGGAAGTGTTTTAAGAGCTTTTCAATTAGTGCTTAGAACTATATTATATCGTTGAAAGAGCTTAATGAAGAGAAAAAAAAAAAAACCAGAGATTTTTAAATATTACAACGTTGCAAAAATGTTAAAATGAAGTTTATAAAATCTTATTAAAACTCTACTAAAGTTCCAAACCAGATTGCAGGAAATCATGCCAAACTTGCCCTTAATGGGGTTTAAATGTTTAGTGATTATAAGATTGATGTATATACTTTGTTGAATTATACTTTGTATTGTTTATCAGGTTGGGGGAGTTACACACTCTAAGAGGACATCTAGAGTCGGTAGTAAGGCTTAAAAATTTGGATTTGAATGTGATCCAATCAGCTCATACAGTCTAAAAGAAGTCTTGTGAATTAAGGACGAACATAGCAGCATTGCTGATTAGAACATGACTGATGCTGTGCATATCTGCAAAATGCTTCTGGAGAGTTACCAGAGATGACGATGAGGATCTAGGCGCTTCCTTGATTTTCGGGCTCCGAAGATAGCAATGTATTTTTATGGAGAGTTTGTTCTATTTTTATTCATCCCAATTCTTAGCTCGTATTTTCAAATTTTTCATGCAATCCTGTAAGGTCGATCATAAGCTTTTAAAATGGGCTTTCTTGTTGTAGCAAATTTTTGTCAAGCAACTCCCAAACAAGGCCATCAAACGCAAAAAAAAAATAATAATAAAAATAAAATTATAATAAAAAAATCGCTTAAAGGATACCAATACGCTTTTTACTGAACCCATTTAGTTCGCTAATTTTAGTTTTTAATTCGAGTTGAGATGTGACTTTATGTGAGAACTTTTTATTGTAGTCAAAAAGTTAGATGTGATTATTTGTGAGAGTTTTTTACTATAGTAAAACTCTAAACTCGAATCAGGAAAATAAACGGGATTTTAGAATCCGTGGCAATTATAATGGATGTTAGGGAAAGTATTTGGCTACCCGCTGTCTGTAACTTGTAACCAATTAACTCGTTAAAATATTTGTTTTCTATAACTATTTAGCAATGTTTTCTAGAAACTCAGAGTTTGGATTTTAACTCTTTATAAAACACCCCAACCATCATATACAAGCAAACTTTTGTCATTTTTTAAGTTGTCCAAAATAATTAATTTTTTTAATTGAGTGGGGTAGGAGAAGCAAATAGCCGACCGTCGGATCTTTAAAACTATATAAATGTTTCAATCAACAAGTTAAAGATTTAAAAGGATAAAACATATTACATCTTGTTTATTTTACCGATTTAAGTTTAGAATTCGAGTTTGTCATAATAAAAAGCTCTAAAAAAACAATCACATCTAACTTTTTTACTACAATAAAAAACTCTCATATAAAGTCACATCTCAACTCAAATTAAAAACTCGAATCAGTAAATTAAACAAGCTTTTAGTGACTTCCTAATCTATCTCATCTCTTTTCGGTGATATCGAAACAGCAATACGTCACACAGATAGACACATATGTTGCTTTCAACCACATTCCGCCTCATCGTGTCTACTTTCAATTGCAACATCTAACTCCCCATGAGTTTTTGTATTTTGTGTCTTTGTTTTCATTTTTTATTTTGTATATAATTGATGTCGTGTTTATTAAAAGTGGCTTAAAAAGAGTCACGGCTTGATGGTTGGAATTAGAATAGCAACTTTGTAAATAATTCAATGGTATTCCTACTAAGAGAAAACAAACCACTATTTACTTAAAAGAGTTATTTTATATATAAATTTTCTTTATTTTATATAAATTTTATGTTATGTTGACAATAAATAGAAAAAGATATTCTTTTACTCCGTGCCAATAGGGAAAACATGTACTTTTACCAGCTTATTGTGACAAACTGTGCATTTTTGTCTCGTTGTCATGTAAGTGACTCGTTTAGAGGCTCTAAATTCTTTTAAGTATTCTTTAAAGATTGGAATCAAGCAGAGTATTCTAAAACATCTTAGAGAAATTAAGACCTTTTAAAAAAAGGGTAAACTTTTTAGAATGTTCCACAATGTTTTAAAAAGTTCTACAATAATTTAAAATGACTCTAGAAAGATCTAAAACTCTCTAAAAGATCCCAGAAACCATTGAAAGTCTCTAAAAGTTTCGAGAGTACTCTGGAACATTCTAAACACTTTGAGATACATGTAATGTACTAATGGGTTGAAGAAGTTTCTAGATATGAATAGAATCTCCTACGCTTATACAAAAGTTAAAAGTATACTAGAATGTTCTAGGCTTGACATCGTTCCACAAAGTTCTGAAATGTCCATTAGAAGGCCTCTTGGCCTATAAATAGGATGAAAGGTCCTCATTTGGGGACCAACCAAGAGAGCTACCACACTTTGTACTCATTTCTTGAGTTAGTAAAACTTTCCTTCATTAAAGCTTCTTTGTTCTCAACAACAAATCAACAATTTATAAGGTCTTTCTTATTTTACAATGCTTTTCACCAACAAAACCAATAAAGCAACAGAGACAAACCAAGAACCGAAGAACATAAACAAATAAATTTACACAAGGAAGACTTGATGATTGCAAACTGCAAAAACCACATCTAACTAAGTTTACAACTATGACCTGAATTATTTGATAGAGATAAAAAGCTCAGAAAGAGGACATCTGAACGCCGCGTTCCCGCCCAAGCCTCACGGAGTTTACACAATCTGTGGGGCAATGCGCAGAGGCACCAGGAAGTATGAGCCCCATCAGCCTCGCCACGGTGGAAAACCACCCTTCTTCATATTCTGGCCCATACACATGGCCAATGATAAAACTTCTAATCAACTCCCAAATGGCATTCAGATGCACAGCTGCCGCGGATGTCAATCCAAAAAAGTTCTTCGTTTGGTTCCTCCTTTACTTTCTGCAAATAAGCATACATCACAAAAGAAAACAGCTCAATGCTACACAAAATATCAGATTGAAATAAAGCGTATACAAACATTATTCGTACATTTCCCTTCATAGAGTTACTTATTAATAAAGGTTTAATAAAAATGTTTTAAGTGAAATTACTTTTAAAGACAACAATATTTAAAATAAAAAATAAAAAATAAAAAAAAAAAAACTCATTACACACCCTACAATTAAAAAAGAAAAAACTATTACCTTCAGAAAATTATGGTGCCCTACTCTTTCTAAAAAAGAATAAGTAGGGATAAATTTCAACGTAAAAGAGTCTCTCAATAAAAAAAAAGTAAAAGAGTCTCTATAAAAAAGTACGCAGTTAAATTTTTCTTTAGGTTAATATAATAAATAGTCTTTGAGATTAACCACCAATCTCACTTTGGTATCTGAATTTTAAAACATTAGACAGTTAGTTTGTTTTTAGCAGATTCTTCTGCCTACTTTGGTGTTATAGACAAATTAAACTCAGACCAAGGAGATGAGCATGATGAGCCAAAGGTGGTTTATTCTTTTTCACATGCGTCGTCTACGAAGAGCCCTGAGAACCTGGAAGACTCTTATCAGCTGATTAAGAGCAATGACTTTTTTCGCGAAAACCTTGGATGACAGGTTTATTATCAAACAAGTCACAAAGACAGAGCTTGAATCTTTTATCAAATTTGCTCCCGAGTGTTTCAAGTACCTGTCGGAATCAACAACCACCGGGAGTCCAACGTGCCTGGCAAGGATTCTTGGGATCTATCAGGTAATCTTTTCCTTGGTCTTTGCATTTGGCACTCTCAAAGACTTCATACATAAACTAATTAATCTTGTTGTTGGCTTTATTGACAGGTTACGTCAATATCAAGTTTTTTTTTTATTTTTATTTTTTACTTTTGATGCTTCGAATATTTTAAACATGAATACTAAGTGAATGTTTTCGGGTGATCAAGGCTTTTTTTTATGATGTATTTTTTTTTACTAAGTGTTTGTTTAATGTGACCAAGGGTTTCTTTTCTTTTCTTTTTTAATGAATTTTTAGTGTATTTTTAGTGTTTCTTTTTAACTCAAAGTGAAATGAGTCCAATGATGTGTTTTCTATTATAATGATTCAATAATTTTTTTTTTTTTGTTTAACCCTACTCTTTTATTCTTAATTTGAATCCCAGTGTTCTATAGTACGATGCTATACTCTTTTAAATTTTTTATTTTTTAATTTTTACGATAATGCGTTGAATCTAAAAATCCGATTGTTGCTATGATCGTCTTATTTTCCCTGTAATATTTTATTTTATTCTCAGATGTCATATGAACAAATCATTCGAACCCTGAAGCAAAGGCTTCAACATATCATTAATATGACAAAACGATCAATTCTCATGAAAGATAGAAGTATACCAAATTCTTCAACATTGCAAGATTTCTCCTTCCTCCAAATCTTCAGTGATCCAATGCAAGTCATCTTCGTCCTCTTCGAAGACATAAGAATCAGGATTAAGAAACGACCCAAAACTATCCAATGGCCCACCACAGAGTCTCTCAAGCTCTCTTTCGGTTTCTTGGTATTGATCAATTTCAACACTCTTTTCCATCTGTAGAAGAGCCATCCGAGCTCTTTCTCGTTCCTTCTCATAAGGACCCCGATCTTTTTTGCATTCCACCATCTTCTGCTCAGATCTCAATATGATTTTTGCAAAGCAACCTTTATGAGTTTCGGCCGACGAGTCATAACGGCGACAGCAATTCCGCTTGGCTCTTAATATGATTTCTGCAAAGCAACCTTTCTGAGTTTCGGCTGACTTGTCATAGCGGCGACAGCAATCCCGATCCTTTTTGCACTCCACCATCTTCTGCTTGGCTCTTAATATGATTTCTGCAAAGCAACCTTTCTGAGTTTCGGCTGACTTGTCATAGCGGCGACAGCAATCCCGATCCTTTTTGCACTCCACCATCTTCTGCTCGGCTCTCAATATGGTTTCTGCGAAGCGACGTTTTTGGGCTTCGATTCGGAGAGCTTTCTCTGCTGAGATCGGTTGGACCTGGTCACCGTCAGCCTTCACGTCATTATTAACCTTTTTATCATGATCATCATCATCATCATCATCATGACCAGCTTCGAACTTCTTGGTGCTCCTCAAAACTGATCTCTTGGGGCTTTCACTTTCTGCTCCAACATCTTCACTTGCTCTTTTCCCCAACCCGTTTTTGTCGATACCGGTTATAACAATACCCAAAGACGACATCACTTTCTTTGCACAACATGAATCTTTTTCCTTCTGATCCTTATCATCGTCCATCAAAGCTCCAGAGTCTTGTTCCCTCTTGTCGATAACGGAGTAGGTTCGTCGTAAAAGCTTCATCTCGTAGTCGAAAACTTGCTCCATCTCCTTGGCTATTCGATGAATAAGTTGGGAAGGAGGGTTGTTTCTAATGGCCTTTGAGAACGTGAGCCTCATATCATCGGCGAACCGGTCGACCGTAAAGTACGAATCGTTGTCGATCTTCGATTTGACGGTCCTGAAGTCCATGGGGTGCCACCCACAGCGAAAGTTGATCATATCCTCCAAAACTCCATGGCAGAGAGATTTCACTCCTTCATTCATCATCATCTTCTTCTCTCCCAACTCACTCTTGCACTGCTCGTAATTCATGGTTTCCATGTGATATCTCTGTTTTTGTGGTGGAATTTTTTTTTTTTTTCCTATTTAGAGTTGAGTTGTTTTCTAGACTTGATAATCTAGTCTTCATACGTTAAGATAAAAGAAAAACAAATCCGTTATTTTTTTTTTTTTTTTCAAAAATCCGTTTGTTGTTGACTTTTTAGTTTTTTCTTTTTTTTTTTTTTTTTTTTTGCTTCTGCCATTTTGCTTTTATTTGTGTAAAGGTTTTTTTTAATGGAAATATTGTTTTAAAGATGTACTCATGGTTTTTTTAACGCTTGTCATGCTTTACTGTTTTAGGCTTTTAAATAATTGGTGTCGTTTACATTTTTTTTTTTTTTTTTTTGAGTATCTTGATTTTGTTTTTCATACACTCTCTAATTGTTTTATCTCACGTTCTTTGTTGTTTTGTCGTTTTTTGCTTTTACCTTTTTTAAGAATTTGTTAGGTTGGTAACTTTTTTTTTCACATTTTAATTTTTTTTTTATTTCTTTCTATCCCTTGATTTATTTGTTGTTTTTCCCTTTCAAATTTTTATTGTCTAAAAAGTTTTTTCCTTTTATACTTCATATTGCCGCCGTTCATCTTTTGAAACTTTTTTGCCAATTGTTGTCGTTTATAAGTTCTTTTGTTTTGTCTTTCGTTTCTCGTCGTTCACTATATATCACATTCTTCACTTTTTATGCCCTTCATATTAAAATCATTCCAACTTCTCTTAAAATTACTATTCTTAATTGAAAGATTGCAGATTAAATATAATCTATAACTTATTACAATACTTGACCAGTAAAAACTCTCAAACTTTACATATACACGATGACACATTGACACGCACACACTACCATTTTTTTTTTTTTTTGTATCAACAAAATACTCTATTTGGAATCAATAATATGGTCCCAATTCCAAGGACTATTAAAGTGCATAACAATCGTGAAAATTTAAGGAGAAAGAGGAAAATATGCCAAGATTTGAAATAAATTAAAATTAATAGGTTAATAGTTTACATAAGTTAATAAATAGGCTAAATTATTATTTTTGTCTATAACTTGTCTAGTTATGAACCATAACTTGACAAGTTATTGTCAATAATTGTCCATAACTTATATGGTTATGAACCATAATGTAATGACCGGGAAAAATTTAGGTCTAATCCGGACAGTCCAGTATTTGACCGAAATTCTTTCCAGAATAGTAAGTAGTAGAATTTTGATGTAATCAAGAAAAAGTTATGTAAAAACTTTATGTACGGGGTAAAATTTCCCAAAATATGTAAAGTTATAGTATATGTATATATATATATATATATATATATTATATATATAATTATTTCTAAGTACGTTTCTTAAGAAATTAATTTATCTAAAATAATATATATATATATATATATGCAAGACTATATATAAATTGGTGACTCACGTTATTACCGTGAGGTGGAGATAAGTCACCTTATATATATATATATATATATATATATATATATATATATATATATCTCAAGGTAATAGTGAGATAAAAAAAAAAAAAAAAAGTGAAAAGTATAGTTATCGTGAGGTGGAACCTCACATGCATTAATACCATGTGTCATTACGTAAACTAAGTTGAAAGGTGACTCATGTGGGCTATGTACTCGATATTGGCTACATGAAGTTATCTCTAGTTTGATGGCTCACTTAATGAAGATTCACGTTGGTTACAAGGATATTACTTACTTAACGTGAAGTATAGCAGAAAAAAAAAAAAAAAAAAACGAAGAAAAAAAAAAAAAAAAAAAAAACAGAGAGTGATTCGTAAAAAAAAGAAAAGACAGGGAGTTGTGAAAATCAAGCATTTTCATTGAAATTTCTTCCATTCAATCCGGTAGAAACGTAACTTGAGGAGTTCTAGAGGAAAAACCTCAACTTTTGGAGGTAAGATTTTAGAGTTTTTGTGAGAATTTTATATTTTCTTGATTTAGATGAATAGTAACCCATCTCAGAAAAATTTCCGTTTAAGTGAAAATTGAAACTGAAGTTTTGTAGAGTATCGTAATAAGAATTTAACAGTGTAAGTGTTAAGACAATTGAATAAAGTTTTGGTGGATTTCTATCGAAAATCCGTGAGCCTAGATTAAGAAAGAACATATGTTTTGTTCAATTTTATGTTGGAATATGTGTTCAGGAATGTGAATCTTTACTCCAGGTACCAAAAACGGAAGTAGAACGAGTTATTAAAAACTCGGGAAACGAGAAAAATAAGGCGAAACTCTGCCGAAATTTAGTTTGAGTAATTTGAACTAAAATTGGATTTCAAGAGGAATATGGGATTAAAGTATGAAAAGAAAGATGTTTCGATAATTGGTGATGGTTAGAAACTGAACACAATGAGAATTCACAGTTTTAGACCAAAATTGAAAATTAGGCCTATGACTAAGTAATTTGCACGATTTTAGTGCAAATCCTTGAGATAGGAAATAGTTTGAGATTGAATACCAAACATAAGGATTGTAGACCTTTCCGAAGTAAATTTCAAAGTAATTATTGATCTTAGATTTTGAATCTAACGATTGAAAAATTTATGCAATAGGGCCGATTAACGGTTGAAGTTGGAAAGCGTCAAGAGAGACAAAGGACGCGTCGTTAGCGAAACTTTGGTAAGTACAATAGTTTTTCTATGGCTATATCATGAACAAGCTTGTTTTTTTATGTTGCACAAAGATTGTGCATATAGTAGAATTTTGAATGATAGATACAATGTGAATGCTAGATACTATGTTAGGTAAGTATCTACAAGACTTATGTAATCGTAGAACTTTATTCTGCAAAAAGTATGTATCGATGTTAAGTCAAGATCAAACTAAGAGAAAAGAAAGGTTAAACTTTAACGAAAAGTTAATTTCATGATAAAATGCTCAATAATGCACAAATTCATAAGATTTAACTACAATTACCGTTTCAATGAGAAAATTGATAAACGGTAAGAGACTAAACGTCCTATTTGTACCAGCCTTCGAAGGAAAGGTTATTATGAGACTATGAAAGATATGAAACCGTGACTGAGTTGGATTGGTTAGCTACCCCACTCCTCACTGGTTATGAGCGCTATGGTACAACAGGACAGGGCCCCTAAGAAGTAAAAGACAAGAAAATGAAACACGGAAACTATTCCATATAACAGTATGGTATCCGTAAACAAGAATGAAAAGAATGAGAAATACAAGAACGAAAGTCGTTGAGAATTCTGTGCTAGGCTATATGATATGAATGCATATATGGGTATGCATAATTATTGCATCTGTTATGACCTATTGATACTTGCTGAGCGAAAGCTCATTAAGTTTGTTCATGTTGTAGGAAGCACAGGTAAGGCACCGGCTCCCTAAAACTTGATGCTGGACATGCAGAGAGGGTGTAGCAGCGAAATGTGGACAAGTGGGTTGTGGATACATCACGTGTTTTGGAAACGCTGCTGAACTTTATATGTAAAATAAAATAGTGTTTTATGCATTTTGATGACTAATGTAATAGAATGTTGCCAGAATGCTACAGCATTTTAACATACATGGTAAGAATGAGAAAAAAAATGGCCTGAAATTTTAAGAAATTATAACTAGCATCGTCATAGAGGTTAAGAAATGGTAAGTATGAGCATAGGATGATGATCAAAAGTTAGGGTCGTCACACATAACTTGACAAGTTTATCCATAACTTATCTGGTTATAAACCATAACTTGACAAGTTATGGCTTATTAATTTCTATAACTAAAAATTGACCTATATACTTTCTTAAGTTTTTTATATTGGTCTATTAATTTCAGATTGCGCCCTTTAGGACCTTAATTATGTTGAAGCTAACCGATTTTTTTGAGGGCTAACATTTTGAGCGTGAAAAGTTATTATTCAATTGATAAACTTTTAAAAAAAAATCAAAAAACAAGCAGAATGTGAAATATATTCTACATCTTGGTCGCAAAGTGCTCAAGTTGTATTCGTTTAAAAGTAAAGTTGCCTCTGCAGTGCGTTAGTAAAAGAATCACTCCAGAAAGGATGAAAAATAAAACTCTATATGTATACGTACTGAAATACTATCTTCAAATGATTAATGACAACACAAATCTGTATTTCTTTTAATTTTCATGAAAAATAAAAGAATTGTTGTGAATCAATTATAAGTTGAAAAAAGAATCAAATATTCATTGATCAAATCAGTTATTCCATCAAAATCCGATAGATCTTTTGAAGAATTGATTAATTGGATGAGAATAAAGATCGACAACAATGAAATTTATAGTAAGAGAAAACAAGGCTTTAGCAACCTATGAAGTTCTCCGCATTATTAGAGGCTTATGCGCCAATGACTTGTACCAAAGCCAAAGACACATTTTTTATGCGTTGGAGAAGAATGAGGAAGCCAAGAGACTTTATGATGACCAAAATGTATATAACATCATTCATGATATTGCGAGTATTATAGGTTGCACACGGATATCACTTCATATATTTGCATGTGAGAGCTTTTTGTTGTTAGCTGATTTGAATTTTTAATTCGAGTTGAAATGTGATTTTATGTGAGAGTTTTTTATTGTGGTAAAAAAGTTAGATATAATTGTTTTTGAAAGCTTTTTACTGTAATAAAACTCGAATTAGTGAAATGAACGAGACTCTAGGCCTTGTTCACTTCACCGATTCGAGTTTTTAGTTTTAGGTTTCTACAGTAAAAAACTCTCAGAAAATGTCACATCAAAATTTTCCGCTACAGTAAAAAACTCTCAGAAAATGTCACATCTCAACTCGAATCGAAAACTCGAATCCGCGAAGTGAACGAGGGCTTAAAGTTCACATTGCGAGGTATTCAATATGATTGTTTGGCGTAATCCATACAATTCATACGAAATAGAAGATGTAGTTACTGATGCGCTCTTCATTTTGGTTATTTAACAAGTGACAGGTTTTTATAACACTTTGTAGGCCAGAGTTTTACAAAGAACTTCCTTGCATTCTTATTACAGGCCAAGGTTCTCCAGATCTCAGCACGAGACATTTTCTTAGTAGAATTATGGCGATAACAGGGTTTTACCTGCTTTGATTTTATGTGACAGAAAACCTCATGGGTTAAAGATAATGCTCACTTATACTGTAGGTTCAGAAGGTTTGGCATATAACAATTGAATTTCAACCACACCTGGTTTACAATGGCTTGGCATTCGGTCATCGAATGTAAACAAATATAATCTAAATCGAAAATGAGTTGCGCACTTAACTTTGAAGGATATTGTCAAGGTTAGGAAGTTGATGCGAGATGAGGCAGTGCAAAACAATGAAAAGTGGGTTCGAGAGTTGCAATCAATGGCGGATTTAAGTACAGCTCAGTAGGAGTTACCGTCCGTACTCAAAAATTTTTGAAAAAAAAATATTACCTTTAAAAATTTTAAAATTTTACACTTAAACCCCTCACTAAAATAAATATATTTTCTTATATGCTCCCACTAAGATAATTTATTTAAAAAAATTTAGTGTACACCCCCCACTGAAATAAAAGGCTAGTTCTGTCACTGATTGCAATTGATGATGGCAAATGAAGTCAAAGTTGATATGCAAGCAATTGATTCCACCAAATTACCTTAGCCTGACCATATTTTTGTAACTTATAATAAACTTAGCTACTATAAGAAAATTGGTTTTTAATGATGACATTTTTCATCGCTAAAAGTAAAATACGACTTTTATCAATGAAATTGTTGCTAAAAGTTAAAAATTATTGTTGCAAAATTAGTAAAACTCATTGTTAGAAGGCATCATCATACAACAAAATTTTGTCATACTGAGAGTTTTAGCTAAATTTTAAGACTCGTTGCTAAAATCTTCATCGCTAAAAATCTTTTTTGTTATAATGTAATGTACGTATCAATATAATTAGACATGTTAACCAAATACTATTTGGTGTGGGATGGTCGTACCTGAATTTGGCGCAATCGTGTTACCGTGTCGTCCTAAGCCCATAATTTGTTAATGTCGTGCCTTGTCATGTCATAGATGCTTACCTATTGGCCTGGTAATGGGCACATTGACTCATACTTTTATGTGTTGTGTCGTGTCATGTCGTGTTAGCATACGTACTTAATCGTATTAGTTCATTTTAAATTCATATTTAATTAATTATAAAATTATAATAGGAGTTCATTATTTTTATTTTTTAATCTCACGATCTTCACGTTGCAAATTCGCTAGGTCTAAATGTGTCTAGAATCCATTATATGTGTCTGACAACGACAATTAATGTAATATATATAGATAGAAGACGAAGAATAGATAGAAGGCGAAAATGGAAGAGTTCGAAGAATTTAGAGATGAGAAAGCCAAAAAGAGGAAAATATCTGTACTTTGTATTAAAAATACACATTATGTATACCTATTTATAGAGACATAGAAATCATGATGAAAATCTAACTCTTAAGAATAATCAAACTCAAATAAAATATATATAATCCTAATAAAATTCAAACAATCCTAATTGATAAATATTAAATAAAATAACTTTAATTTTAATATAAATCTAACTATGATTTTCACCATTACTAACAAAAAATCACAAACGATTTTTACGCTTAATTGATTTTGTTTGATTTTTGTATACATAGCACATGGGTACCCAACGGCTAAATAATGTCATTATCATTAACACAAAGAAAAATAAAATAAATCAATTAACTTGATTAGATTATTTCATTATAATTCGTTGGAGGCGATCTTAATATTATAGATTCCTTGAAAATTGAAGAAAAAAATGAAATAAAAGTATATAATTTAGTTTTAAATTTGTTGTGTCTAGCGTGCCCGTGTGCCATGTCATGTCATACTTGTGGGCCGTGCCGCGTCGTGCCTTGCTATATCACGTGTTGTGCCTAACGTGCTAAACACTTAAGCCAGGCACAGCCTGCCTAGCCCGGCCCACGAATTAACATGACATGTCGTGCCTAATCCTTGCATGTTGTGCCGGCCCAATTCATTTGACAGCTTTACGGCAAATAGACATACATACTTAAAGATGTGGTTTTAATAGTTACTTATATATTTATTCATTGATGGGTATTATTATTTATCGTAAGGTATTAATTCGATAGTTATAATAATTTAGATTATTGACTAAAAAAATTTATGATAATTAATAAAACTAAATTCTTATATATTTAATAAAAATACCGATAGAAATATAATCATTAAAAACTCATTTATATATGGTCCGTTTAGTTCACTGATTTAAGTTTTTAATTTCAGTTGAAATGTGACGTTATGTGAGAGTTTTTTACAATAATAAAAAAATTAAATGTGATTATTTAAAAAAATTACTATAATAAAACCTAAATTCTAAACTTAAAGGGGTAAAGTAAACAAAATTTTAAATATTACTTAGTGTCCGCTTGTTTCCTATATTCATTCCTGATTCTGAATCATAATTCATGATTCGCAACAGTATTTTCTCTCATAAAAAATACACATAAAATGAGAATAATTTTAAATCATGATTCTGAATATACGAACTAAACGAACACTATTGTTCTTTCAAAATAAAGTCAAAAAGTCGTGTATTACCCACTTTTGCTTATTTTTCATAGCATTCAATTATTAAGGGCTCGTTCATTTCACCGATTCGAGTTTTCAGTTCTAGGTTTCTACAGTATAAAGCTCTCAGAAAATGTCACATCTAACTTTTTCTGTTACAGTAAAAAACTCTCAGAAAATGTCACATCTCAGCTCGAACTGAAAACTCGAATCTGTAAAGTGAACGAGTTATAAATACATATTTTGTCTAATCGAGAAACAGCGTTCTACACCGACAAAAAGAGGTCAAGCCAATATAAGGCCTACTTCTACTGAATATTACCCTTGCCAAATCAGATTACTTTGCATTGCTCATTTACTTACCGGCTACCTCATGTTATTTTTAACCACCGGATAGAGACGGTTAATTTATTGATTTAAATTTTTAATTTGAATTAAAATATAATTTTATATGCAAAATTTTTATTATAATAAAAAAATTAAATATTATTATTTTTTAAAATTTTTTACTATAATAAAATTTAAATTTTAAATTCAAATCAATAAAATAAACGAAATTATATTCATCCATGATTCTAAATTATGATT
Source organism: Morus alba (assembly GCA_012066045.3). Lineage (NCBI taxonomy): Eukaryota > Viridiplantae > Streptophyta > Magnoliopsida > Rosales > Moraceae > Morus > Morus alba. The sequence goes on along the minus strand of CP050227.2, from coordinate 19,985,200 downwards.
CATGATTCTCTACAGTATTTTTTTCTCATAATAAATACACGTAAAATGAGAATATTCTGAATCATGATTCTGAATACACGAACTAAACGAACACTAATATTTTAGTATTATGCTTTTTTATTTTATTTTTTTGCTGAAGATTTTTAGTAGTATGCTCAATTATGCACATGCACACTGAAAATTTGTTGTAATGGAATGTTAGATATCAACTACTTTCTTGTAAAAAAAATAAATATATATATAAATATATGTAACTTATTTTCAATCTATGTATATAAACACATATAAGAATGGTTTCCTGTTTGTTGTAATTGTCTTGTTTTTTTGTTTTTTTTTTTTTTTTTTTTTTTTTTTTTTTTTTTTTTTTTTTTTTGTTTTTGGTGCAAACCCAATATGTTATTCAACCTCCATAACAAAACCCCACTATTCATTTGCAATTTTACTTTTATGGGCTTGAAAGAGAGGGAACAATATTTTACATTGCCATGGAAGCCAATAATGGCTTACCCTTTAATCAATCATTACCATATTTTAATATAGAATAAACCCAAAAGCGTGTGATCCTTATAATGTCTTTTTTATTTTACAATGTTTTTCACCAACAAAACCAATGCGCGAGAGCAACACAGACAAAAACCGATTTAAGAAGATAAACAAATAAATTTACACAAGGAAGACCTGATGGCTACAAACTGCATAAGTGTAAACCAGATCCAAGTAAGATCACAACTATGACCCTGCATTATTCGAGAGAGATAAAAAGCTCAGAAAGAGGACATCTGAACGTCGCGTTCCCGCCCAAGCCTCACGGAGTTTACATAATCTGTGGGGCAATGTGCAGAGACACCAGGAAGTATGAGCCCCATCAGCCTTGCCACTGTGGAAAACCACCCTTCTTTATACTCTGGTCCATACACATAGCCAATGATAAAACTTCTGATCAACTCCCAAATGGCGTTCAGATACACAGCTGCCGCAGATCTCAATCCAAAAAAGTTCTTGTTTGGTTCCTCCTTTACTTTCTGCGAATAAGCATACACCACAAAAGAAAACAGCTCAATGCTACACAAAATATCTGATCCAAATAAAACAGTTATTCCTACATTTCCTTTCATAGAATTACTTATCAATAAAAACTTTTAGTCTAACTTGTAAACTAACGTTTATTTTACCGATTCAAATTTTACTACAGTAAAAAGCTCTCAGAAACAGCCACATCTAACTTTTTTACTGCAGTAAAAAGCTCTCACATAAAATCACATCTTAACTCGAATTAAAAACTCGAATCATCGAACTAAATAGGCCCGCAATCTTTCATAAAATATACCCGTGAGTCTACATTTTTTTCGATAGTGTTTCTTGATGAGCAGAAGGGGAATGTTGTGACGATGGGGATCATCAGAAGAAAGTAATGACAACATGTTTCTGTGGAACTGCAGAATGAGACAAGTCCTATTCCCTACGAAGCTAGCAGGGCTAGATGAGAGCAGGACAAGAAGAAAAGGAAAAAAAATGATAATAAACACTAAAAGAAATCAAATTCGAAAGCACGAATAGGTACCTGTTCAACGTATAAGCTGTTATAGTAAAGGCAGACCCCAAAATGCTTATACAAGAATGTTTTGTCATCGTAAGGCAACCTGGGCACAAGGTCGTTGCAGTAGACTACCCTGAAGTACTTTGGGACCGGACTATTCAAATGTGCTTCCATGAATCTTCCCAGCTTCCTATTACCAATTCTGGGCTGTCCGTATGTGTAGACGGCCAGCAACCTGTGCATTAGTTCCGTTTCCTCATGCAGCACCAGCACTGTTGGGAACAATATGGCTAGTGCCCCACCTAAACTGTGCCCGGTCACTACAAATTTCGCGTTCTTATGCTCCTTGAGTAAGCTCTTGAGCTTCCTTCTTACAGCATAGTATGCAGTCATTTCCACCATTGCTGGTTGGAGTTCCCTTTCACCCGTAGATTGCCCCTCTGACTTGTAAGACTGATCCGCCCCACCTTGTCCCAGGTTGGATTCAGTTTTACCGTGATTTCCTAGGAGGTGATTTTTAAATGTGGTAGTGTCGATTCTATTGCCTAAACCTAAAGCTTCTAAGAACCCCATGTGAACCTTCCCAAGTTTGGGTATCTCGTACCAAGAGTAGTCAAAATCAGTACTCCAATCATCCGCATCAAAAGGTTCTGTTCCCCGGAAACTGATCAATATAAAATTTGCATCTTTAGCCTTGTCGGAGAGAATGAACACTTGGGTTGACCTTTCCTTTTGGAAATCTATCAAAAGTTATCCCATGAAAAAGAAACGAAAAAAATGATTAGTAGGAAGCAAGACAAAAGTTCACACTTTTCCTCAGAGCAAAAGGGAGGAAGTAAGTTCATTTGTAGATAGAAATAGAAAGAACCACTTGTAAAGTAGAAGAATTTGCAATTTTTGGAAAGAAAACAAAACCCAAAAAAAAAAAAAAAAAAAAAACATCACAGAAACAAGAAGATGATCTTTGTACGTTAGGCTATAAGTTCAATGAACAAAAATCTCCTCTAAAATGCAATTCTTACCATTCCAACAGTCGTAGAAGTCCACAAAGTGCATCTGCTCTTTGAAGTCCAAAACGAACTAATTACTATGTGTAGCAAGAAGCTTATATTGAAAAGTGAAAAAGAACATAACAACTTGCCTTCCAATGATAATTAACAATATTCTTAACAACTTTGGCATTCTCGTAGGCTAACTTAGATGCCATGATGCAGAGGTCCATAAGAGCCCGGACCCCCGTTCCCACTTCCCCTTCTCTCTCTGCAAAAGCAGAAGCTCTAATTTCTTCTGCTAAGCTCTCACCCTTGTAGAGATCTATCCGCCCATCTAATTGCCCAATCGTACTTATAAAATCCTCTGTGCCCCTCTGCGGTATCACTACTTTTCCTGCTACCAAATTTCCACATCAGACTAACAGACAAAGCACAAGCACGCACAATATTATATATATATATATATATATATATATATATATCCGCCCATATATGTATATGTATATGTGTGTATGTGTGTGTGTGTTTGTGTCTGCATGCGATAGGTTACTCCTTAAAAGCTGGTGATCAATTAATATCCAAAAGCCCTTTTTTCATAAAGGCACAGTAAGTAGTTAGCCAGCATGCAAACTTAACATGAAATTTTCTAGTTATTCTATTGACGATAGACTATAATTTAGTCCATCCCAGCATTCTCTCCCACTCCTATCGACATCAAAACTCTTATAATTAAGTAGTATATTTATATTGATAAAGTTACCGATTCATAATTAATCATTAATTTATCCGTCTAACTTATCATTTCTCAAATTATTAAAAAAGAAAAAACGTTTTGTTAACTTAACGAAACTAGAGAAATTCACCAAAAGTATGCTTTTTGCACATCTCTTTATATTTGACCTTGATTTTAAAATTTCATAATTATCTTCTTTTCTAAACTTTATTTTATTTGTATTCCACTCAAATAAAATATTGAATCCATCTCTACTCACTCCTATCAACATCAAAACTCCCACTAAAGTTCTCGCATCATCAGACAATTAACATGCAGCACCCTATTTTTCTTCCTCATCACTCAAAAAAACAGGAAAAAAAAAAAAAAAAAAAAGCAAAAGCAAAAGCAAAACACAAAACAAAACAAAAACGTTGTTCGTTTGTTTCTTTTTTTTTTTTCTTTTCTTTTGTATTGGACAATTTAACAAACAGATACAGGTGATAAACAAAAGTCAAGTAATCTGACCACGGAGAAGGTTCCAGAGTAAGCCAGAGAGATTGCCATTCTGGGAAAGGAGGTTAAGAACAAAGTCCACCAAGTAGCCACTCCACTCCATGGGCTTCCTAAGCAGACCAATGATTTTCCGAAAAATTATCGAAACGACAATAACCCACCTACAATCCGCCACGAGGCCGCCCAAAACGGCGTCGTCGGAGCTCTCCAAGAACGCCATCCCACCGACCAGGTCATTCCTCACCGCGTACCTCAACAAGTCCCCGACTCCTCCCTTCTCCGGCCTCACTATCAGGTACCTCGTCACGACGTCGTTTTCTTCTGGTTTAGATTTAGTTTCCATTGGTATGTACGTTTGTTCGTGTAATTTCCTCTCACTCGATAACAATTATTGGTCGAATTTCTTGGTCGTCCGATCTTGACCGGAGGGTATTTATAGATGGCTCCATTTTTTCGAGAGAGAAACGGTGAGCGTGTTTGCATTCGTGAAGCTTTCATGAGGCTTTTGCATTCGTCACCGTTGTGGCCCATGTTGTGTTGTTTGGTTTTCGTGTCTTTATCTAGCGAGTGGGAAAAGACACGTCTGCCCTTGTGTGCACGAACGCCAAACGGATTTGTTGTGGTATGTACAAGAGTTTTGGAGATAATGGGACGTTTGGAAAAGAAATTTAATTTATGATTTGAATTATAATTTATAATTTGTTATAAGAATTTTTTTATAAAAAATATATGTAAAATAAAAATAATTTTGAATTATAATTTTAAATTTATGAACTAAACACATTTAATTTTAAAAAAAAATCAAAAAAATATAATATATTTTTAATTTTTTTTTTGAGTATATTTAGTTTGTTAATTTGAGTTTTTAATTTGAATTGAGATGTGATTTTATTTATAATTTTTTACTATAATAAAAAAATTAGACTGTGATTCTTTTTAAGAACTTTTTATTATAATAAAATTTAAATTTTAAACTTAAATTGATAAAATAAAGGGAACATTCAAATACTGTGTATATCTTGAATTTTGACAAATATGAAAAGTGTTAATTACGTTTAGTATTAGTACGTTCCTTGGAGTTGGGTGTCTCTTCGTATGAGAAATAATAAACATTCCGTGACTCTTTAGTAACGCTCAAAGAGGCATGCTAATTAATTATGGCTGTCTTCTTTTCCTTTTTTTTTATTTGCAAAAAAAAAAAAAAAAATGGACAAACTTGGGAGTTCATAACAGACAAAAATGTCTGTTTGGTTTAAGCCATTTATAAAATAATAATTGTCCTCAGTTTTAACTGATATTAACTATTGGCCTAGAATTTTCGTTTTTTTACTAATTTCTAATTAGGTTACCAAAAACAAAAAAAAAAAAAAAAAAAAAAAAAAAAAAAAAAAAAAAAAGGGATAACAGCAAAAATGTCTGTTTCTTAAGCCATTTATAAATAATTGTCCTCAGTTTTATGATATTAGGAGAATGGTCGTTTTATCCAAAAACAAAAAAATCCAGCGAGACTTTATCCAATCCAGCCGCACGTAAATTCTTCAATTTCTCCCAGATAAGAATGCTTTTAAAAAGAAAAATCGCCTTTTTAAAATTCTCTTTCATTTAAATTAATGATTAAGACTAATGAGAAGAAGACGTTGTGCAGACTAATAGGAAGAAGATGTGCTTTTTTTTTTGTAACCTGAAAGGAGCAAATCTAGACAAAAAAAAAAAAAAAAAAAACTTCATTTAATTGATCGGGCCATTCTCCTGTATTAATAAAGGGAGAAAAAAAAATAGATCAAGATTTAAGATGAATTAAAATTAATAAGTTAATAATTTATATAAATTAATAAATATATTAAATTATTATTTTTATCTATAACTTGTCAAATTATAGTACTTGTCTAGTTATGAATCATAACTTGATAAGTTATTATCTATAATTATCTATGATTTGTCTATTTATAAACCATAACTTAATAAATTTATCTATTATTTATCTGATTATGAATCATAATTTAACAAATTATAATCTATTAATTTTTATAATTAAAAATTAACCTATATACTTTTTTAAACTTTTTATGTTGACCTATTTTCTACTATTTTTCATTAATAAAACAGAGGACAAACATTTTTTGTGTTTGGTGATTAAGCGGCCATCGGGTGCATATTCCCAAAAAAAAAACTATACTTAAAAGAAAATATATATATATATATATATATATAATAACTCTTTTAACGGATGAAATTTTTTATAATACAAAAAATAGCCAAAAAAACCATAATTCTAAGCTAGCTAACAAACTCTCTAACAAAAAAACGTCATAATTCTCAAAAAAAAAAAAAAAAAAAGGTGGGAATGTAACAGCGCAAAAAGACATGTTTGTCCCTAACACCAAATGGGTCCTTCGTTTAGTTCGTGTATTCAGAATCATGATTCAGAACTATTTTTATTTTACGTGTATTTTTTGTGAGAGAAAACATTATAGAGAATTATGAATTATAATTCAGAATCAAGAATGAATACAGAAAATAAACGGGCAGTATTGGAGTTTTATATAGAGGAGATTAAGGGTCATTTAGTTCGCTGATTTAATTTTTTAATTTGAGTTAAAATGTAATTTTATGTAAGAAAAATTAAATGTGTCTGTTTCTAAACTTATTATAGTATATAAATTCCTTCCTCGTGCAATATTGGCACTTTTCGTTTGCGATGAATATTAGAATATATTTGTATCAGACAGTAATATGGTACCATGCAACAATATTCTTTAACCGCATGGCCAAAAAGGAAGATCAAATAGAATCTCATATTGTATATAGTAGAAGCAAACTACTCGTCAAAAGCTTCCCTCCAGATATCGTAAGTGGTTTGTTTGTGTAATATATATATATATATATATATATATATATATGGGCACGACATGTAAGCAAATTATTATACTTGGCGATGCGTGGAAGTATTGAAACTCGACAAGGGGTGAGTGATGGTGTGTTTGGACGTTGGATTTTGCCCAATATAAGTACATAGGAAAATTAAATTAAGGGCTTGTTCACTTCACCAATTTGAGTTTTTAGTTTTAAGTTTTTACAGTAAAAAATTCTCAGAAAATGTCACATCAAATTTTTTACTACAGTAAAAAGCTTTCAAAAAATGTCACATCACAGCTCGAATCGAAAATTCGAATCCGCGAAGTGAATGAGGCCTAAATTGTGTGTATAGTTTGTTGGGATTTTGGTGCACAACAAGAAGCATATGAAGGCCTCGTTCACAACAAGAAGCATATAAAAAAGCTCTCACAAACAATCACATCTAATTTTTTTTTTCTTTTTTTTTTACGTTAATAAGGATAAGACTCGCTCTCCCCGAGGCTGCCGATGACGATGAAATGGCCAATACGTTGTTTCCACGTAATTTGATACGTCTATCATTCTCTAATATTATTTGGTTATTCTATGAAGCTGTGTGTATGTTTTATTAGATGTGGTTACAATTCATTTTAAATGATTTTATTTTTTTATATAAAAAAATATAAATATTTTTAATTTTGATAAAAATTATTTTTTAAAATGTGTTTGGTAGTTTTATTAAGAAATTATTTTTAATGTAAGAAAAGGATTAATGTCTCTTTTTCTTTCTCTCTGTGCTCGAGAGAGAAGAAAATAAAAATAAAAAATAAAAAACGACTAAAAGTCATTTTTCATTTCTCTCTTATTTTACACTAAATTAAAAAATTATTTTTATTTCTGTTTTTTATCTTTATTATATCAAACATCATTTTAAAAATATTTTCATTTATTCTTTTTTGAAAAACGAGATCAATTCTAAACACAACCATTAAATTTTCAACAAAATGTACATCCTTTTGTCTATATACATATACATATATATACATATATATATATATATATATATGTCATGTATATAACATCAATCGGGAAAGAACATGCGTATTGCATGGAATAGGAAGTGAGTTGATCTTGCTTTAATTTTTAACGTGTTATTTCCTTATTTGCCATGAAATTAAGAAAAACTAAATAGAGAAAAGAAGAAATACGCCATCACTTGTGAGATAAAGAGACATATAACATTGATTTGAAACTTGTTTGAAGTAAATACGTGTTTTAAAATATATGAAGTAAATGGTATATTTATTTACCCCATATGTGGTTTATTTATTAAGAATAAAGAAATTATTTACCAGTAAATAACTTATTTATCCAATATGCTATTTACTTCAAAAAAAAAAAAAAAAAACTATTTTCTGCCATTTGTATCGGCCAAATTGGGCTTCCCATTCCCGGGCCTTGGGCCCTTTAAGATAGCTGATGCTAATTCTGGCCCATTGTAGCAGGCCCACGCTCAACAAGATAAAGTCCAATTTTGACGGTACTGGTCACAACGGCAATGAAAAGGCATGAACCGTGAACTTTGCCACACTGTCAAACAATTCAAGATTTTTCAAAAAGAAATAACCACACAGAATGTCTGCTTTTTTTTTTTTTAAGAAAAAAAATACCTACTTATTATCAATATTATAGAAATACCTACTTCTAAATAAGAAGTCAAATACACCTTTATTCGTTATTTTAAGCATATTTCATATATGGTTATATTCTCATCATCTGATTTGATTTTATTTGACAATAAATTAACGTTGCCTTAAAATTTTTTTTTATAATTGATTTACCATTTTAATGCAATTATTATTCTGTAATTGATTTAAAAACCACTGATTATGGTTGGGTTTTGTCTCTTAAAATACACTATTATTATGAAATTTAGAAAGTTTCTTTATTTTAGAGCTTTTAAATCGGAATATATACAACTATCGGGAAAGGGGTTTCACTTGACTTTTTTATTTATTTATTGAAATTTGATTATTTGGTATTCGTATCTCATTCTATTATATATATATATATATATATATAGATATAGATATAGATATAGATATAAAGACGTCCATATTTGGTATTCGTATCTTATTATATATACATATGATAGTAGGTATTTCTATAAACAAAATAATAAGTATAGATAGATATAAAGACGTCCATATTTGGTATTCGTATCTTATTATATATACATATGATAGTAGGTATTTCTATAAACAAAATAATGAGTAAGTATTTTAAAATTTAACGTACTTAAAACATATATATATATATATTTTTGTAAATAACCCACTTTTATAAAACCCGAACATTTTTCTTGACAACCCCGTCGTGTAAATCGAACCCAGTTTTTTTTTTTTTTTTTTTTTTTTTTTTTTTTTTTTTTTTTTTGCCCGTCAAAGAAGCGAGAATTAGAATAAAGCGTATTAGCGCTTTTTTTTTTTTTTCCCTTTATTTTGCTTATTGCTGAATTAATGTTAGATCCTAGACAGTGGAACCAGGAGAAACAGATGGCGAACTGAGTCAACAAACAACGCCACCGAATCACCGACACGACCGAGTCGCATTTTCACCAACGGAAAGAATACCAGAGATTGCCACGTCAACCCAGAAAAAATAAAAAAATAAAAAAAATAAAAATAAAAAAAACATCTGAGAGTCAGTTGCGCTTTTTTTTTTTTTTTTTTATAGAAGAGAGTCAATTCCTGATATTTGACGCTACATGGGCGTGGCACCCAACTCTTTATGGTTTTTTTTTTTTTAGAAAAAAGAAAGATTTTTTTATAATAAAAAAGAAGAAAGATTGTCCACCGCTAATTCCTTTGAAAAAAAAAAACAAATGAACAAAAATTACGGAGATAGATCTAGAATTATAATTTTAAATTTTAATTTAAAATTAATATTTATTTATAATAATTAGTATTTATTTTAAATGATTATAAATAAATTTAAAATTTATAATTTAAAAATTTAAAATTTAAAATTTTTTTTCTCTTTAATTATTTAAATTCTTAAATTTAAAAAATATTTAAACTTTTTTATAATTTTAATTCTAAAATTATAATTAAAATTTAAAAATTCTTAATATTAAATTTTATAATTTTAAAAAAAATTATGATTTAAATTTTTTGCAAAAAAAAATATAATTTTTTTTTTTTAATTTTACTAAAAATTATAATTAAAATCATTCTAAAATTTTTAAATTTTTTAAATTTAACGTAATTTTAATTAGATTTAAATGAAAAAAATTATATATTTTTTTTTATTTTTTTTTATGTTGAATTTTTGTGGCTGTCTTTGTCACAAAAATTACTGAGGGTTATTGTCCACTGCTAATTCCTTTGCAGAAAAAAAAACAAATGAACAAAAATTTAATATTTTATTTAATTTTTATTATTTTTTTAATAATATTATTTATTTAAAAAATAAATTATTTATTTAATATTTTAATAATGTTATTTATTTAATATATTATTATTAATAAAAATAATTTATTTGTTTAATATATTTTTATTTAAATTTAATTTAATTTTTAATTAGATTTAATAATATTATTATTTAAAAAATTTAATATATTATTATTTATATTTTTTAATATTTTTTTTATATTTAATAATATATTTATTTTGTATTATTAAATATATTATTACATTTTTCAAAAAATGAAACCACCAAGCCTGGCTTCAGTTTTTAAACCGAAATCAATCTCTTGAAACTCAAACAGTGGCAGAAATTTTCATTTTCGACATGTGTTCATTTCAGTTCCGTCAACTTGTCAATTTGAGTTCCATTTGTCTGATATTGTGTCAAAATTTAATCATTTAACAAAATCTACTTACCAAATGGTAATTATTACAAATTAAATACAACTACAGGTTAGATTGCTGAGTTTCAACAGCTATGTATTATCTGCATATGCCATTGACAGCTCAATTTGAAATATTCAACCTTATTAATTATGTTTTCTTTGTCTGGCTAATATTTTTCTTCTTGCCAGTGAGTCTTGTTGATAAAATGTGAACGTATTCAAAAATGTCCTTAGTTGTTACTTTAGCTCGTTAATTAAAATTTTTTATTTAAATTAAGATATAATTTTATGTAAATTTTTTTTATTATAATAAAAAAATTAAACGTTATTATTTTTAAAATTTTTTATTGTAGTAAAACTCGAATCGGTAAAATTAACGGGGTTTTAAAATAAAACTCAAAAAAAGTTTAAACTCGTGTTATAACTTTATTCAAATTCATATTCGTTTGTAAAATTTGAGTTTGAACTTGAGTTTAAGGTTAAAATTCAAGTTCAAATTTTCCTTTTAACTGAAGTTCTTAAACTCATTCATATACCCTATTAAAAAAATTTCATTACCATTGATTTTTTTTAAAATACTATCTAAATATAAATTCAAATTTTGATTTACTCAAATACAAACTCTAATAAATTTTCAATTTATATCATAACTCAAATGCGTACATCCAAATACAAATTTAAGTTACAACTTCAACTTAAAGATCTACACATAACTGAATAAGCCCTTTGTAAATTGGTGAATTTTGGGGTTAGGTCATAAACTCAAACAAACTAAACTCATTGTTTACTTGAAAACGAAGTTGATGAAATTAGTACGAATGATAAAAATAAATATAAAAGAACAAGTCTTTCACCATCGTTGTTACATCACTTCAGACAATTGCTTCTCTGAAAACGAAAGATTATTGGTTAGGGATACTCTATCATTGAGTGTATTAACCAATGGAAACTTGACAAATTATTAACAAATGAGATTCTCTATTACGCTTAATACACCGATAAGTCTGATTTTTTTAACCGTTAAATCTGCGTATTTTTTAATTTTTATGTGATTTTATGTAAATCTAACGGACAAAAATTTAATCTACTAGTATGTTGGTGTAAGCAAAAATATTATATATATATATATATTTGGTAAAGCCTCTAATTCAGTATCAGATTAAAGCGATATATATATATTTTTTTAAAAAAATATGTATATTTTCTCTTAAAATATATATATATAGGTATTTAGATAAATTATAAATATTATACACATTATACATGTCTTAAGAAAAAAAAAATATATATATATGTTTTAAGAAGAAATTTATACATATTTTAAAAAAATATATATACAGGCCGCTCTAATTTAATACGCGATCAGAAACAATTCATATATAAATATATCTATATATATATTTACCTAAATCATTGTGCAAATATTCATGATGAAGAAAAAAATAATTAAATTAATAGCTGGTTATCCTCTCTGGATTGGCATTGAATATGTCCAATAAATCAAAGAAGAGAAGATATAAGAAATAAAAGAATTGGGAGATGAACTTGTTCAATAAATACGCGTCATGCGTCCAAAAGCTAACGTTTGACCCAAACATTAGTGAGCGATGCACATCCCAACTAATGTCCTGCGAAAACAGAAGAAAGATTATGTGCTTGGTCACAACTATTAATCATATTAGATCAAGGAAACACTTTGTGTTTTAATAGTATTCCCTTTGGTAGCTTCCTTTATATGATCATTTAATTTATTTTTAATGTTTATGGAACTAATATTGGCCCCACATGCCAGCCGTAATTCCTAAATTATTAGCAAATAATTTCCCCATTATCCGCCACAAATTTATACTTTTCTTTTGCAAATAACACAGACTACCCAATTATCATCCCACTATGATGGTTTTTTTTATTTTTTTTTAATTATTTTTTTCATTTTAAACGCCAAGAAATAAAGGGTCGTCCCATTTTATTCTATTGTAACAATTTACGCACTAAGATGTTAGATACCAAAAGTTCCATATGAAATGCCTATAAGACAAGCAGTAGGTTTTCAAGCCCTTGGGTTCCATTTATTTACATGGCGATTTTACAAAAGGTGACTTCTACCTAATGAGTTTGTAACAATTAGTCCATCGCATCGCGGGTTCGAGTCCAAACGATTATGTTATAGGCTGGATTAAGTGTGTTGATGAAGTCGTCAAAACATGAAATATTGATAATCGAGTGAAGCCATTAAAGAGGAAATGACTATCGTTAAATCAGTGTTGATAATGTAGACTGTCGTTGATTTTGGCCCAAACATGGTGGAATGCTACAAAATCAGCATGCCGTGTATGAGATCAGATGTAGTATGAACTTTAGTTCTATAACCATTGTCCACATATAGGACGACTTAGAGAGGACTATTACATGATAGTGTTAGCTACTAAAAATTTTACATGAAATGATTATAAAACAAACAGTAGATTTATAAATCTTTAGGTAATTTTTTCCTTTTAGCAGTCGGTTTTGTAAGAGTTAGTTCTATAATGAATTTATAACATAAGATCAACCTCGTTTATTTTGTGGATTCGAGTTTTTAATTCAAACTGAAATGTGACATTTTTTGAGTACTTTTCACTGTAAGAAAAAGTTAGATGTGATATTTTTTGAGAACTTTTTACTGTAAAAATTTAAAACTGAAAACTTAAATTGATAAAGTGAACGAGACCATATGTCCCCACATTTGTTTGAATTCCTTCATTTTAAAGTCCTATGGTTGTAAAACACAAAGGTTGTTTGTCCCTTTCATTTTCTCAACCTGACGCCTCACTCAGACACGTATGAATCCGTCAAAATTTAATCAGACGTTAATGTGTAATTGTTTGTGTGATGAAGATTATCATTGTACAAATTATTTTATTTTAAATGTTGACAACATTAAAGTGAGACGACCTTTATTTTTAAAAAATAAACAAAAAAAAAATCCTTTCTAATTTTTTTACAAAATATGAAATTACGAGTGCAAGACTTCATGTGATATTAATAATTCAATTATGTTATAAACTTTTTTATTTTTGAGATATATTGAAAGCAAGAACAGCAACTGAGGTCCATAATCCATTCTGGTTTATCATGCGCCACATGTCATCTCATCTTGGCTTTCTATTCCCATCTAAAAAAGAAACTTCATCCATTCACTCACGCGGCTACAGTTCGCTTAATAATCATGATTTTTGTAACTTTCAAGGAAAATTACTACCATGCAAACCAAAAAAAAAAAATAAATATACCACCATGCAATCATTATTATCTGCTCTTTTTTAGAGGCGAGTTCTTAAGTGAAATTCAACACCAAAAGAAAGAAGATGAAAAAGAAGAAAGAAAAATGCAAAAAAAAAAAAAAAAAAAAAAAATTTACACGGGTCTCTCACTTTAATAGCAAGAATTGAAGACTCGTTTAATTCGTTAATTTAAAATTTTAATTTAAATTGAGATATAATTTTATGTGAAAATTTTTTACTGTAATAATAAAATTAGATATGACTATTTTTGATAATTTTTTATTATAATAAAATTTAAATTTTAAACTCAAATTAATAAAATAAATGAGACCTAAAATTTAAATCTTACTGAATACACAAATACATTCACACATGTAACTCTTCGAGCTAAGCTCAAATGGTAAAAATAAAATTATCAAGATTCAAATTACAATAAATACATATACATATTCATGCACCGAATTGCTTTTAGCCAACTCAAGTTGCAGAGACGTTATGCATTGGAGTTGATCGATTCACCCATTCACCTACCTCAACGATCTCTCTTTTTAAAAGCCTTTTTTAATTGCCACGACCCCATAAGTGAAGTGAAAGTAAAAACTAGAAGTAAAAGTAAAAGTAGAAGAAGCAGCCGCAGGCGCTTCGCTGGCTCTGAAGTTGACCATCATCACCCCAATTTTTCGGCCGTTATCTCTCAATTCCTCTCTTTTAGTTGCTTGCCTTAAACTCGATTCGTTTGAATTTTTTAACTCATCGCTTGCGCACCACAGATTTCCCCCAATACAAAACCCCACCACCAGGAAAAGCAAAAACGAACAGTTAGGCTAAGATCACCTCTTAATCTGTTATTTACCTCATTTTACAAGAATCATGTGAACGTCACTGTTGGAAATCTAACATTACATTAGTTTTGTCCTTTTTCCTTTTCTTGTCTTTTTGTTGCAAACCCAATTTGTTATTTAATTAAAGAAATTCGAATCATGATTTAAATCATAATTTATAATTCATTATAATATTTTTTTTATAAAAAATACACATAAATTAAAAAAAAATTTAAATTATAATTCTAAATTGATAAAAACGTTTATTAAACAATGCCATTGAAGCCACTAACGGCTTACCCTTTTAATCAATTATTACTATATTTTAAAAGTAGAATAAAACCAAAAGCGTGTGATTCTTGTGAAAGCTACTACTTACTTACAATTTATTTATTACATGTATTTATTAATTTATTATTAGAGTGAGAGAAAAGTGGAGAAAAGATATGGTCTAAAAAGACTTGTAGATGGCTAGATGCACAAACAAAATACAAAGACACACCAACCAAGAGCCTAAAATTTTCCTACTACCAAGAAGGAACAAAACAAGGGAAAAAAAGGAAAGAAAAAAAAAAAAAATATATAAACAAATAAAACAGAGGACTTTTTTTCTGTGGCTTTGGATTCTTCTGGCAAATCGTGCCTGCCAGCTTTGCTTGAGTATGGCTAAACAAGAATAATATTTTTAGTGAAAGAAATTCTTGTTGAAAACTAAAAAAAGGAGAAAAGAAAAGAAAAGAAAAAAAAAAAAGTTTGCTCGCTTGATTGACGATATTGTGGTTTTAGGCCGAATCTGTGGAGTCCGGACAGTGACTCTTTCGGAGCTGAGACATGAGAGAGATGTCGGAGATATGGAGGATTTTGGTGTTCTTCAGCGTCTGCATTTTGGGATTCAAGCCAAGTTTCATCAATGCCGCCACAGATCCACAAGACGGTCGGTGCTAAACACTTCTCTGTTCCTCTGTTTCTCTTTTCCTCTTCTCTCTCTCCGTTTTTTTCTCGGTTCTCTTTGAGCTAATCTTACCCATCTGTACTCTTTTCCTTGCTTTTTCACAGATTTAAAGCTTTTTCCCTTGGAAAGATTGCATGAGAAGTATTCTAGTTGACTTTTGAGGATAGATTTGTGTTTAAAGATTGTAGATTTGAGTTCTCAGATGTGAAAAGTTGTTCGTTTTGCTCCGATTGTAGTGAGAAAAGGAATTTTCTCACTTTTTTTTTTTTTTTTGGGTGAAATGCTGAGATGCCAGTTTTACTTTGATTGACTGTGGTTTAAGCAACTTTAGATATGATTTTTAGCTGTTTATTTTAACGAGTTATTTTGTTCTATGAATTTCTCACTTTTTTTTTTTTTGGTGAAATGCTGAGATGTCAGTTTTACTTTGATTGACTGTGGTTTAAGCAACTGAAGATATGATTTTTAGCTGTTCATTTTAACGAGTTATTTTGTTCTATGAATTCAGTTTGATTGTTCTGCCTTCACAAATGAGAAAATTGTAAGTGAGAATTTCAATGCTTTTAGACATAGAAGTAGTATTTGCCGCGTTGGTGTTTGTTGAAATGGAAATTTCTGCTAATTTAATGGAAACTTGTACATGTGTGTGTGTGTGTGTGTGTGTGTGTGTGTGTGTGTGTGTGTGTGTATTTGTCTAATATGTATGAAAGTCCGTTTTTGTGAATTTGAGGACACAGCTCCATGGGACTTGGCTATTTCTTGAAAGAGGAGAGAGAAAAAGATAAATCCTTTGAGTATTCTTATGAAAATCATGAGTTTCAAATAGTGGTTTAGGCATTTTATGGATAAAGTGTAAGATTTTACGGTATAATCTCTAGACAAATTAGGAGGTTAAATGAAAGAGCATTTGCTAAAATTTGTTGCAAATTTGTTTGCTTTTTTCACTTGATTTTCACAGCTGCTGCTCTAAGGAACATGTATACTAGCATGAACTCCCCGCCGCAGCTAACTGGCTGGAATGCAAATGGTGATGATCCATGCGGGCAATCTTGGAAAGGAGTAACTTGCTCGGGCCAAAGAGTAACTGAAATGTGATTCTCTATTCTTCATTCGTTTCCTTTAGAATGCCTTTTGACTCTTTGCTAGAGGTTTTCTGAATCTGTTCTGTTGTGTTTTCTTTTGTTCCAGTAAATTATCTGATCTTGGGCTTTCTGGATCGTTTGGTTATCAGTTGCAAAGTTTAACATCAGTAACAGTCCTGTGAGTATCATTCTTCTTATTGTTTTTATAATTATGATTGTTTTTCGTATAAATCTTTATTTTTGATGTACTATGCGGTCTCTTGATAAATTATGCAGGGACCTGAGCAATAATAACCTCGGAGGTGGTATACCTTATGGAATACCTCCAAACTTGACGAGATTGTAAGCTTCATTTTTGTGCATTTGAGCATATTCCTAGTTTACCATGTATTTGTGGCATTTTATGTGAGTGGTTAATTCTTCTTTCTGCAGAAATCTTGGCGGTAATACTTTTAACGGAGGCATCCCTTATTCTATTTCCCAAATAACATCTCTTAAATACCTGTAAGTTTCTGGTTTTAAGTTTTGTTTTGAGACAACATATATGAATAACAAGTCCATATCTAATTCTTCCTTTTGGGACTGTAGGAACATCAGCCACAATCAGCTGCCGAACCAATTGGATAACATGTTTGACAAGCTTACTTCCCTCTCAACATTGTAAGTTTGATTTTTAATCTTATGGGAAAAGGCTTATGTGAATGCCTGTTTATATCATTACTATCTTGCACACATGTCAAAAGAGTGTTTCTTTAAATTTTTTTTTTTTTGAAAGGATAGTCAAAAGAGATCTTCTCTTTAAAAAAGGTTTTGGAGGCTTGCAGGTCTTCTCGTAATGTTTCTGTTGATTGAACGTTTTGTGATAGTATTCTTTTTTTTTTTTTTTTTTTCATTTTTAGTTACGATTTCAAAAGTTTTTTCCTAAATCAAAGTGACAGTGACCTCCTGGCTGTTGGATTATTCAGACACAGTGTTTGTTGTGTTCTTGCTTGCTTATAAGTTATCTTTTCCCCCAAAAATCAAAGTGATTATAATCTGTCTCTTTTGCTTCAGGGATCTCTCTTTCAATTCTATTCAAGGTAACCTTCCTCAGAGTTTTAGCTCTCTTTCAAGTATGAACAAAATGTAAGTATTTAATGATCCAAGTTACTCTGGTACTAAAACCCAGTTTATCGTCATAACTGCTGACCTGATCATCCATATTCATTCAGGTATCTGCAGAATAACCAGTTTACTGGCACTATTGATGTTCTTGCCAATCTTCCCCTTGACGTTCTGTGAGTAACAGTATATTGATAAACTAAGTCAACTACTCTTTCTTTTCTGTAAGAAGAGAATCCTGTGTTTCATTGAATTACAGCAGTTGTTTTTGTATTCAACAGGAATGTAGAAAATAACCGTTTTACTGGTTGGGTTCCTGAACAGCTGAACGGCATTGACTTAAAGTAAGCATTTTATGGTATCAGTACTTGTTGCTTCCTTTTTTATTTTTTTCCTTTTTGTTTTTAGCCTCTTGAGGAAATTCAAAAAACTTGACAAAGCAATATCATGACAGGTCGAATGGTAACTCTTGGAACTCAGGGCCTGCACCTCCACCTCCACCTGGTACAAACCCAGCAAGCAGAAACAATCGAAGTCACAAAGGTGGTAACAGTGACACCTCAGATGGTGGTAGGGAAGGTGGTAAAAGTTCAGGAATAGGGGCTGGAGGCATAGCAGGCATTGTGATATCTCTTTTGGTTGTTGGAGGAATTATAGCATTCTTCCTCGTAAAGAGAAGATCCAGGAAGGCATCCTCAGATATAGAAAAGATTGATAATGAGCCCTTCGCTCCTCTGCCTTCAAATGACGGCCAAGGTAATATGAGTTGTATTTGCATCTGATTTTTGGTTTTATATAATTCAACCTACACACACACACACACACACACACACACATATATATATATATATATATATATATATTTGTCATGTTGCATTTGATGGCTTAATGGTATAGAGATATTTCAGAGATATTTGATTTGATGCTACAATTGCTTGCAATGTCAGACTTCTAATATGCACTTTTTTTCCTGTGGAAAGTTAAAGCAGAGATGAAATCAGTACAAATTTCTTCGACATTGGACACTAAAACTTTTGATGCACCTGCTACAATAAATCTTAGACCTCCGCCAATTGAGCGTCACAAGTCATTTGATGAAGATGATTTCTCAAAGAAGCCAGTTGTTGTTAAGAAAACTGTCACTGCTCCTATTAATGTCAAAGCATACTCAGTAGCAGACCTGCAGATGGCTACTGGAAGCTTCAGTATCGAAAACCTTGTTGGAGAGGGGTCTTTTGGGCGTATTTATCGGGCTCAATTTGATGATGGCAAGGTATGAAATTTACCTAATAAATCATTGTCCATGCCAGTTTGGTTTGTGAAGTCAGTAACCTGATTTCCAGTCAGCATGAATTTCTCATCTCTTATCCAAGATAAAGTCTTTTTCTGCGACTTAAATGCCACCTCTTGGTTAATGACTAATAAATTTGGTTCCGGGATATAAAGCATGCAAATTGTAAGAAAATCAATTGGAGTGGGACCTAGTTAGTCGTACGTCGCTTTGTCTGATACATGCCTGCATTTAAAGTTAATTTAGCAAATTTTGTAGACCTCCATCTCTCTCTCTCTCTGATGTTCATTGGTTTGATATTCATAGAGGTAACCATTTGTTATGATTTTATTTTCTGGTATGCGACCCCAGTTATGTTGAGATTAATGATTTTGAATTTTGACATGTTCCTTTCTCTTATCACTATATCATAGGTTCTTGCTGTCAATAAAATCGATTCAGCTCTTTTTCTGGGTAATCAATCATCTGAAGATTTCACGGAGGTTGTTTCAAACATCTCCCATTTGCATCATCCTAATGTGACGGAGTTGGTGGGCTATTGCTCAGAGCATGGACAGAATCTGCTAGTTTATGAGTTCCATAAAAATGGTTCACTGCATGACTACCTGCATCTATCAGATGAATACAGCAAGCCATTGATTTGGAATTCCCGGGTCAAGATTGCCTTGGGGGCTGCTCGTGCACTAGAGTAAGTTATTAGTATTTTTTTTTTTTCTTTTTTCCTAAAGGTAAAATATTCAGGAGTTATTTATTATTATTGTTATTATTATTATTATTATTATTATTATTATTATTTTTTACTCTTGACGATGCATATCTCTTTAAAGTACCTTGTAAACTACTCTAAAACTCAAGATGAGACTCCTAAAACTATTTATTGTTAACTCGTAAATTACTCTCGGATAAACGCTGCCAAGTATCCTTAATTAATACTTAATACAAATCCTGCTCGAGATTTTAATAAAACTGCCATCTGGACAAAATATGGTTGATAAGATATGACAAATTCCATGGTAAAAAGAAGGCAATTCAATTTTGTGACTTGTGGCAAGATCCAGATTTACATAAAGAATCTCGAATATTTTTTTGACTGCTAATACTGAGAATGTTTAGGTACCTACATGAAGTATGCTCACCATCAATCGTTCACAAAAATGTGAAGTCAGGCAACATATTACTTGATGCGGAGCTTAATCCACACCTTTCGGACTGTGGCTTGGCAAACTTTATACCAAGGGCAAAGGAGGTATGTTTGAGCTATTCTTAAATAATTAGTTTAAGGATTACACGTGCTCTAGGTTCGATAATTTAAACTAATTTCCAAAACTGTTAGTAGTAATAACCACCCAGTGATGGTAGCAAACTTCAAAGACGCTTAAAACGCGTTCATGTTATTTCATTAAAAATAAAAAATAAAAATACACTGTTATGCTGCCATTCTAGCACTGGTGCAGGCGTTGCTACATGTGATTTATTGTTATTTTCATTTTATTTAAATGTCTACGCTAAAGCACTCCAATCATAATGCATAAGCTGTGCAAGCTATACGTAAACTTGAGTGTTGAATGTGCAGTATTTGAGTAGCCATGTAGAAGTTGGATTTAACGCTCCAGAGATTCTTATGGCTGGCCAATATTCTGTAAAAAGTGACGTGTACAGTTTTGGGGTGATCATGCTGGAGCTTCTTACTGGTCGCAAACCATTTGATAGGTATTTATATCGACATATCTAGGTTATTAGTGCTTTTCCCATTTTTAAAGTAGGGAGAACTTCGGTCGTTTATCTCAGCTTTTTGTGATTGTTTTATAATTCTCAACAGCTTAAGGCCTAGAGCTGAACAATCACTAGTTCAATGGGCATCACCCCAGCTCCACGACATTGATGCTCTATCGAAAATGGTAGATCCAGCGCTTGAAGGTCTCTATCCCGTTAAATCTCTCTCCCGGTTCGCCGATGTGATTGCTCTTTGTATCCAGGTAATCCGAGAGTTAAATTACGGAGTTGGTTTAAATTATGGCACGAATAACTATCAGTTTAGGAGTTGGCCAACATAGCCATCCTCAAGCTTGAAATTATGATCCTTAAATTTCACAACATTGCTGCAGGCGGAGCCCGAGTTTCGACCACCTATGTCAGAAGTTGTTCAAGCGTTGGTTCTGTTGGTGCAGCGAGCTAACATGAGCAAAAGAACGATCGGAGTCGACCAAGGAACATCCACACGGGGAGACAGCCAAGATTTAGGAGACAACTTTTCTTGAAAGCAGCTCGTATCCGTTTGGCCATGCATGATGGGCTTGTAGTGCTCCTTTCGTTGCCTGGATTCACACTCTTGGTAGAAATATGCTTTGTCCATAAGTACATAGTTGAGTTAGTTCTTTCATTGTTTGAAAAATAATATCAATACTGGACCTGCTGCGGAGTTTATTATTTAAACTTTTAACGGATAAATGAGATTCTATTTTCTTGATTACGTGTGCCCTTTAAAATTATATTGCTCTTTCGATGTATTGCTGTGAACTACATAATTGAGTTTCTATTGTATATGACGTAACTTTCTTACCAATGTCGACGTATTTGTAGTCCGCTGTCTCCTTATTAAGATCATTATTCATTAATTTAAGTTCTTTTTTTTCTTTCCTTTTGGTTTAAACTAAACAATGCATCATTCGCCAATAGAAAATGTGAGGGTCATTCGTCAGTGACAGAGGGTTATACTTATACCGGGTTGTTTATCGAAAAAAAAGTAATCTGTAACGCCTTATAAACCCGACCGATAGATAAATTGCAAGGATTTATCTGGTCGTACAGTTTAAAGAATCACTTTCCAAATGAATTTTTCCTCTTTTCTTCTTCTTTCTTTTTTGCCCCCACAACATTACAGGCATAGTAAGTGTCACATTTAAGTATTTGAGTTTTAAAAAAACTATATTGCAATACAATGCTATTTATTTTTAATCTAAATTTATCGAACAAAATTGCCACCAAGCATATTATCTTTCAGGTCATGGAGTTCAATTGCTATGAGTTGATGTTTTTCATCCTTTTAATTTAATCATTACAAAATAAATACCAAATTATTTTAAAATAAAAAGTTAACCTTCACAAGTTAAAGCACAGAAAAATAACATATCAAATGTCGTCCTCAAACCTTTTCTGTGTCGTACATAGAATCCACATGGGCATTTACTTAAATGGTCTCAAGTTATATTTTAAATAAACAACAAATTTGTGTGAAGGAACCGCTATCACGCCGGTGATTTAAATGCGAACTTAATCAAATATGGCTTCGGGAAGACCCAGGAAGAATGGATCATAAAGAAGTCTAGCAAAGGGCAACGTTATATAAACCATGCAGATCCAAATTGAAAAAACAGCGGTACAGAAAAGTGATGTAAAGATAATCCAGGGGCGTTAAAAAAAAATGTACAACAAAAGCAGATAAAAGTTCAAACAATTGATATGAAATTGGATAAAGCCTGCGACAGAACTATGTGAACATATCATGTCTTGCATATCGCCCCCCGTTCAGTTTGCTCAGACAATATCATATTCACTTGGAATTGTACGACTGAAACTGAAATTGTGAAACGCTAACAAACCAAATATGCTGCTCAGTTGTAGACCATGTACTTGGGCGTTGCACTGAACTTCTGGTACCCCTTGATGACTTTGTTTACTGCATCGAGGAAGTCTTTCTCTGTCACCGTCTTCCTTCGTGCTCGGATGGCATACATTCCAGCTTCTGTGCATACACTCCTTATATCAGCTCCTGCACAGGATAACATCAGATGTTAGAAAACCCAATGTCTGGAACAAGAGACCAGTGAGACCGTCAAAAAATGGGAAGCACAAGTCATCTTACCTGTGGAATTTGGGCAAAGCCGAGCCAGAAGTTCAAACCGAATATCCCTTTCACAGTTCATTGTTCTCGTGTGAATCTTGAAAATTTGTGTCCTGCTCTCCAGATCAGGGAGGCCAAACTCAACCTTCCGATCCAATCGTCCGGGTCGAAGTAGTGCTGGATCTAGCGTGTCAGGCCTAAAGAAGGGTCCAAAAGTCACAAACTGTGCAAGCAGGACATAAAATCTGGGAGGTACACTAAAAATGATATGCGACTAATGCCATCCAAATAGTGAAAAATAAGGTTAATGATCGCACCTGTTTGTTGCCATTAGAACTTTGATGTTTCCACGGGCATCAAACCCATCAAGTTGATTCACAATTTCAAGCATTGTACGCTGGACCTCATTGTCACCACCCACACCATCATCAAAACGTGCGCCACCAATGGCATCAACTTCATCGAAGAAAACAATACATGCCTTCTTTGAGCGAGCCATCTACACCAGAAAAACCATACTAGTTAAGACAACAAGGCCAGACGAAATTAACTACTGCAAGAAAAATTTTAGTTGAATGAGCTGACCTGAAATAACTCACGAACCATACGAGCTCCCTCTCCGACGTATTTCTGAACGAGCTCGCTCCCAATAACTCGAATGAAACAAGCATCAGTTCTATTAGCCACAGCTCTAGCTAAAAGTGTTTTACCCGTCCCTGGGGGACCATAACAGAGAACACCTTTAGGAGGATCAATTCCAAGCTTCACAAATTTCTCTGGATGAAGCATTGGAAGTTCAACAACCTAAGAAAAAATAACCAAAATCAGCATTGAACGTACAGACATTAGACATAACTAGTTTCTACATTCAGGCTATCACTGTTAAATACTTGAAACATGGATTATTGTCAAATGTATTCAAAGTCAAAACAACTGACAAAAAGGAATAGGTAGCATACGTACTTCTCTCATCTTTTCAATCTGCTCCTTACATCCACCAACATCATTGTAAGTTACGTCTGGCTTTTCTTCAACGGTCATCATGGTCACACTTGGATCAATTTTCGGAGGCAAGGGAATCTGAATCTGATATTTGTTTCGATCAACTCTGCAGTGTTGGTGCAATTTGCAAAGATGATCAGATAACATTAAACTTTAAATAGAAGAAGGATAATTGCCTCAAACAGGTATATCATAAAAGTCTCTGGAAGACCTATTGTAAACTAAACAATATATTAACAATACTTCTGGAGCTAAAAACAAATAAGGAGACCTACCCAACACGCATGCCTTCTTCTATATCGGTTGGAGAAACTTTGTCACCAAGCCCCACAACGAACTGTGTTAAAAAAATCGAAATTATATTAGCCACTGCTGGTGTGATGACGTGACCAGATAAAGATAATCAAAATTCAGATTCAGATTGCTTCAAAGTCAGATGTCGTTGGAAACACATAACATATATAATGTAAAGATCAGCAAAACTCATGTAAATTAATTTCTAAACAATATTAGACCAAGTGCAATAAATTAGTCTAAGCCAAATAGAACTAGAAGAGAAAATCACTTGTAACAATCAAACTGATCATCCTTGTTGCTTGTTTGCTTCTTATCAAGTTGCAAAAGGAACAAGGGTCTAAAAAATTGGAGTGCAATGAATAAGAGAGGATCTACTTATTACAATAAAGGAGTTGAGAAAAAATTGTACCTTGGCAATTTGCTTAACATTAATAACGTATTTTGCGTCTTCAGTGTTCGGATTAATAATCTTAGTACACCTTGCCACCTGATTAATGCAAGTCATGAATACCTCAGAATCACATCATATGAAATGAATAACAGGCCCATACACACAGCACGAAGACAAATACATATAGAGAGAAACACGGAACCTGAAGTGGCTGCTCTTCCTGCATCATCTGCTTATCAGAAACAAGATCCCACTGGCTGGGTGCAGCTAAGCCAGTATCAGACTCCTTAATCCCTACAAAGAATGAAAATTAAGTTAGACCAACAAAAGAAAGGTCTAGTATAAGCATTGCTTGGCTAAACAAGAAATCGAAACCACCTAGCAAGAACAAAATGTTACATTCAGCTTAGAGTATAATAAGCTAGAAGCTACAAAGGCAAATCAATGTTACAAAAATTTGTTGCATCCAATATCTACGAGTTACCCTATTCTGTGATGAAAGTTTTGGAAAATCTCTCTATGAAAAGCAGATAAATTATAGGAAAATAATACATACCACATAAATCATTGACCTTCTTTGCCATTTCCTTAATTTCTTTCTCTGCCTTCTTGATATGAGTAGAGTAGGGTCCTAAACCCTGCTCGGTCCATTAAAATTAAATAAGAACAGTGCCAACACAAAAAGAGCCAATAAAAATGGCAGAATAACTGTACTCTACAAAACACAAAGACTAAACAGTGTACAGAATACAACTCCTAAGAGAATTAGAGTTTTCCTAAGTTCTCAAATATGAACTTGATGTTTTTATCCGAAAAAGAAGCTGCCCATGTAGCAAAAGAGTACTTAAAAATCAGGGAAAAAGCACAACGGTTGTAGATTTACAAAATTAATTGCTCACAGTTTGTCACGAGTTCAGAAAAAAAAAAAATTTAATAATTCCATTGAACGCAAATAGAAACAGAAAAGGCAAACCTTCACCCATAGTCAACGCTTGTAACCTTATTTTTGCTTCCGCCGATTAAAAAAATAAACATCTGGATTACTAAAGATCCGAAATTTCTAGGTTTACGAGGAGCTACAAAGTAACTACAGAAACAAAATTGCAGTATTTCACAAATTGGATTCCGTTTAAGTGCACATTTGCAATCAATTCCTCTGCTAAACCTCCAATCCTCTTCATTTTAAATCCAATAACACCAAAAACGCAAAACGACTCAAAGTCTTAACAATTCAGATCCAAAATTTTTCCAAAACGCAGCGCAAAGCCTAGATCGAAAGAAACCCTAGAAAAGGGGGAAAAACGATAGAGGAAGAATCGGATTCGGGGAAAATAAGGTTTAGGGGAAGCTTACGTAAGTTTTGAGGAGAGCGATGTCGTCCTCGTCAAGAGGCTTAGGGTTCTTCTCGTCCTTGAAATCGTCTTCCGGTTCGGGAGCCATCTGATTTTCTGGGTTTCTAAACTTTCTTCCCAATCAAGCCAAGTATCTCTCTCTATGCACTGAGAACAAGCTTTTCCAATTTCGACTAAAACCCTCGTTTATATATAATCGTCGAACTCAGTACTTCGTTTTATATAAATATATATATATATATATATATATATAAAATTTATAAAGCAAGAAAGAGGACTTGAATTTTTTTAGTTTTGTAATTACTAAATGTGCCCCACAAAATACTCTCTCTCTCATTAACCTCCAATCGGTTATATTTTTTACAAATTCATCCTTACTTAACCTATAGTGCTCTAAAAATAATTAAAACAGATATTATGACCTCTTTAAATAAACAAAATTTTCTCAATTGCGCTGCTATTTAAATATTTTTCATTCTCGTACTCCTCTAAAACATTGTTACAACAAAAGCTATATCTCATAAGAATCTATCTAAACATTTTTTTTGTCTTTGCCCATTAAAATAATTTTTTCTTTTCAAAATGCATCTTTATTCAAATATATATATAAATATATTTCTTCAAGTGGTGTTCTCAACTACTATTTTTCATACACACCTTCTGATATGATATTTATTGGTATAGTAAAAAAAAATTTATCTACTTTATCCATTATTTATTTTCAAATTTGTTCTGTTTATCTATTTTTCATATGTACTTCCTAATGCATGTCTATCTATTAAATCAAATTCAAAGCCATCCATGTAAAAAGATAAAAAATACAACGAGAATGATATTATTTTAATAAAATAGATAGATTGATAATATTCTTTAATTAAAGACATCCTAAACATAGAGAGTTTAAAAGTCATTGTTTCATGTAATTATTTATTAGAAAATTGTGTCAGGGGACTCTTTTTAACCACCTCTTTCAATAAATGACCGAACTTTTTTTTATTTTACGAAAATAGTCATTTTATTATGATTGGTTGATTCATTATTAAATTATAAATGGTTTATCATTAATAAATATGTAATTTATTTGATTGAAATTGATTAATTTCTAATTAAATTTGATTAATTATTAACTAATTTTGATTAATATAAAGAATAATTGAGTTAATCTGTGATAAATTATAGTCATTGACCGTTAAATTAATTAGTGATTGATTACTAAGTTAATTAGTGATTGACCGCTGAATTAAGTAATGATTGACCACTAAGTTAATGAAAACGACAATTTTTATAATTTTATAAAACTTTAACCATTTATAAATAAAAAAACATCCTTTAAAAAAGGCGACTTGTGCTTAAATCCCTTATTTATTCTCTCTTTTTTTTCTTTTTTTTTTCTTTTTTTTTTTGTCCCTTAAGACGCGTTGGTTTTTCACATTTCAAGGTGCGGGGAAAACGACATGACATTTTATGCGCACTAGATGTAAGTTGTTTTTATGTCAACACAAAACGGGACGTGTCGTTTCTAATGTTATTGCGCCTTTTGAAAAACGACTTACCATTTCATATTTCAATTTAAACTACATGTCGTTTTATGTGAAATTACATGCATTTTTCCAAGAAGCGACTCTCTCGAGGCACAAACGGCACGAAATGAAAGTAGATGCATAAATTATTGTTTTTATTAATAAACAAACAACATATCGTATCAAAAAAAAAAAAAAAAAAAAAAAAAAAAAAAAAAAAGAAGAGAACACATCGTATCAAATTTTTAGAAACAAAACGCCTTAAACTCCATAGTATATATCGTTTGCTTAAATCCAAAACGGTAGGCAATAACCAATCTTCTTGTTAATCCGAAATTTCTAATAAAAGAAAATCTAAATTAACTGAAAAGACGCATGCCTCTAGTTTTGCAGCCTGCTGAGGAGTTGTGTTTGTAAAACTTAATTCAGCATGCGCAAACATCTGACGTCAAAAAGTTTTTATTTAGGACTTGGTTCTTCGTAGATGAAAAGAGAAATTTTTGTTTATTATCCAAGTTCACCTTTATCCAGCAAGTTAAAAAAAATCCCTTTTTTCCAACACAAAGTTGGCTCATCTTGTTACATTTCCGATCGCAAGAACACCAAACTATGTAAACTACATTGTATCCCTGTACTTAAGAACATCATTCCGGTTCAAATCAAACGCGTCGCAAATATCTGAAATTGCAGTTTTACTAAGACCATCACCATCAATTCCCCGTTGAATAAGTTCTTCAAGCTCCTTTGACGGCTGCAACACCTGATGAAGCAAGAACACAAAAATTAGTATTAAGTATGAAAATACTAATAAGAAATATGCAAAGTTTGCGGTGTATCAATACAGTTCAAGTGTCCCTGTCTCGAGAAATTTTTAACAGGTTGACCTCATCAGCCATGAAATCTCTTAGTGGATGTTTGGTTCGTGTATTCAAAATCATGATTCAGAATTATTCTCATTTTACGTGTGATTTTTGTGAGAGAAAAATACTGTAGAGAACCATAAATCATGATTTAGAATTAGAAATGAATACAGGAAACAACCGATCTCACCCAGCAGTATAAATCCGAAGTCCAGTTATTGCTATCAAGTTTAGATAATCAGAAGCAAACTTACCCATGCAGAACTGAGCAACCTTTTCAAATCATGCTCAGAGAAGGTGGACTTAATGTCATCTCCCTCGACGGAATTTGAATTCTGAGACCCATCTGAGACTAGCTGAAGGAGCTGCTCACTTCCCTAAAATATCAATACAGACAAAACAACAAGAAGCTTAGATAGGTAAATTTTCATCCATGGAATGGAGAAAAGGACCCAAGATTCTAAGAAATCCCTGGGACCAAGAGTGACTCACAGTTGCAGATCATTAAGGCAAACCAAAAGAATAGTGAAGTTACCATAAACAGAGAAGATTACTCTCATACGGGTAAAAATAGCTTAACAATACTTGGATCAATCATCAATCACTTTAAATGGTAACACCATCTCCATTAGACACATGAATCAATTCCCAATGCAATTAACTACAGCTACTGCTGTTACATGACGGATATTAAATTTTTCTTTGGAAATCTTAAAAAAAAAAAAAAAAAAAAAAAAATAGCTATCTACTTTTCCAACATATTTAAGAACTTGGGCCACCAGGCTTTATCAGTTGTCATATCTAGAAAAAATAAAAAAACATATGGTACCTGCAGAGCGCGCCAATGTGAGTAGGTGCGAAACAAGACCCAGAAGAATGGAATATTTGGCAACGGTAAAACCTGCAATAAAATAGGAATATAATTCAATTTCAGAAAAATGATCCAATAATCTATACGTTTAAAGCATGCAATTACCAAAGCAAAGAGCAATCAAAAGTTTTAATAAACGTACAGTGAATGCAGTGGTCAACGGAAGCAACGAAACAGAACCATAGAAGTATCTCCTGTGTATAATGGTTCCCCTGATATTCAGACGGTTCATATCATCAAACTCCAGTTGCATGATGGGTAATGCAAACTAGATACCACTATAAAAACTATTCAAAGGTGAATAGATGTATCATAGAAGAGATGGCTTCAGGTTTAAAAACCGGAGGACAGAAGCTTCATTCATACATCTTGAAGGAATGTTAAGACACAAATGTTCGCATCGTCTACATTCATTTTTCACTCCACATATCGATTCTCAATATATTAGCCTCTTGCCACTCCAAGTGACACTTGAAAAAACAAAAAGTAGATAAAAACAACCTTAACCTATTTAAACTTATGTACAGTATTAACAACCTAGCTAGTTGTCAGATATAATTTAAAATACAAACAAGGTTGATTCATTAGCGGCAACACAAAGATATTCAACCTGCACCTATTTAAACCAAACAAGTGAAGAAAATGTACCTCAGGGCAATATGTTGTAGTCTTCGACGCACAAGCCGTGGATTTAAACTGCAGAATCGCTATAAACAATAACTAAATGTACACTACAACATTAAATAAATAAAAACGCAGTAAGATATCAATGAATACTAGACTGGTTCTCTCCTCTAGTTAGTCAGATTGCAGGTTTAAGCTTGTTCTCCTCGTATAACCAACGATAAAATGATGATAAAATAAATAAGGGTGTTTCTCTAGTAGGCCAGTCCTACTTAGATTCTTAAAATTACATCAGATTGAAAAAGTATACAAAATAAACAGTTTTTGATACATATCTACCGGCTGAAAACAGAGAACCCGTAGTGGTTTATTTATTTATTTTATTTTTTTCAGAGAAGCTCCCAATAAATAAAGATAGGCAGAACAAGAATGATACCTTGCAGGGTAAGTGACTTCAATAGCTGTAACATCCTTAGGAATAGACTTTGAAGAACATCTCAGACGGCTTTACCCGAGCCAAGAGCCGCAATCCCAACCTACAACATCAAAATGCAAAGTTCCAAGGTTCAAAAACATCATAATAATAATAAGCAACAACCTTAAGTCTCCAATGCTTCATTTCAAGTCTACCCATGAATCTTGTTTTTGAAGGTCCCTTCGGGCGCCTTCTCCAGACCCATCCACGCTTTATTCATCTAACAAAAAACGAAAACCCAAATAAAAAAAGAATAAAAGAAAATATACATAAAAGACGCAAAGAAAAAAGAGAAGATGCGAACGAGTAAAACCTTGTTAGCGACGAAATCAATGAGAAGTTCAGCATTGGAGACGAAAGGTTTCGGATTGGAGAAAGAGATCTTGGAGAAGAGTTCATTGAGAGATGAAGGAGTTACTGAAGTGGCTGAATCCGAGGGCAAAGGCTGAACAGTCGTCGAAAAGCACCAATTTCTTCCTCTCACCGGAAACACCACAACTTTCGCTCTCATTTCTTTCTTTCCCTGAAGCAAAACCTAAATTACCAGTACTATTATTTATCCAATGAAGCGCTTTCTGTGAACCCTAAAAGATCTTGCCTTGCTCTCTGAAAATGCGATATTCCAATCAAACAAAAAATGGGAATTAATCTTTCTCTCTTGTTTCTCTTTTTCCTTTTTGGTCGGAATGGATTGGGAAATCGAAATCCGGAGGATATTTTGAATATACAAAGTCAACAATGGAGGAAAAGAAGAAATGAATCTGTCTATAAAGTTGGGTTTTAGAGGATTCTGATGAGAAAGTTGGGGTTAGTACTAGCAGTGGAGTTACAAATTTTACCGCGAAGAAAGAAAGGGAAAAGTGGTGATATGGAATGAGAGTGAGTTGGGATTTTAAGCTTCGCAGACGACAGAGATTAGAAAAAGGCCAAAGCGAAAGAAAATGCATCGCTGAAGCGGCGCGCTTTTCATAATCCCCCCTGCGGTCAGGAGTCGCTTTCCAAACACCAAAACGGCGCCCTTTTCCAGATCAGTTTCATAAACATCCCTCCTCCGTCATCAGAATATTTTTCGCGGCCTCGTTCACTTCATCGAGTTTAAAATTTAAATTTTATTACAGTAAAAAATTTTTTAAAAATAATCACATTTAATTTTTTTTATTACAATAAATTTTTTTACATAAAATCACATATAAACTCAAATTACAAACTCAAATCAGCGAAGTGAACAGACTTTAACTCTGTAAAATCATTTCCTTTACTTTATTGATTCAAATTTAAAATTTAAACTTTATTATAATAAAAAATTATAAAAAATAATTACGTTTAAAATCACATCTCAATTTAAATTAATGAACTAAACATGACACTTTCTTATATGTAATACTAAAAAAATAATGATGTGATACTAATTTTAATTTCATAAATACCCTCTAATTTTAGATTTTAGGAAAGTTGAAATAAAATCAGTAATTCAAGGATAATTATAAACTATAAAGTTATACTACTTTAAACGGTGTTTTTGTATAACTCAGAAAATAAAACGTAACTTCCGAATGAAAGTTCAACTAAGCTGCATAATGTCAAAACACATATGTTTTGATAAATCCATGAAATTTTTTGGGTTTAAAAGTCGCGTAGGACAAAAGTCTCTCTCTCTCTCTCTTCGGTAGAAAAAGAATTCTCGTTATATAAGTATCATCAGATAGTTCCCAAAGACGACTCCAGGGACATGGAGGAGGAGAAACTATTCGCACAGCATTGTGCAACAAATTAACAAAATAATTTCATTAATCATTCTCCTATTCGCACAGCATTGTGCAACAAATTAACAATATAATTGCATTAATCATACTTCAAAAATTTGCAATATGCAGCATAAAAGAATCGTACACAAATGGCTGGGGCTGATATAATACATTGAATGTACACCACCAACAACTTTCAGGGCAGACACTGATCAAGGTTTGCAAAAAGACAGGTTAAGCCATAGAACGAAACATTCAAACTGCTTTTCCTACAAATTTTCTGTTTCTGTTTCTATTTTATCTTTCATTCATTGTCCGCTACAAAGTTTGGCTCTTCACCTTGGCAGAGATACTCATCACACGACGATGCTGATCCCCAATCCTTGCGGAGCCGCAAGATATCCTCTGTGAAAGTGGATCCAGGGGCTCCGATGAATACACTAGACATGGCACAGATTGTCTTATCCAGCATAGCTTCCACCTATCGAAAGAAATAATAAATGAATGAGTATATTGCATTTCAAGCAAGAGTGATGCTATAAAAACCATACAGCTCGTAAAACTGAACGGTCCCATGCAATCATGGCAAGAAAACCACCAACAAAAGTAAATATTGCCTCAAAAAAATGGTTTTATTTGCTGGGTACAAACTACAACTACTAGCCACCAGTTCTTTAATACTGCAAGCTAGTGTTACTGCGGTCTTCGCTATTAGTAGCATTGCTACCACCAACTACTATGCTTTCCATCCCTAATTCAATACTCATTACTACTGCAACCACCCCACAATGCTATTGCTAGTGGTAATGGCATCGCAACCAATACCACCCTGCTTATTATGCTGTTGGCATCATCTTGCCATCATCGACATCCCTTCTACCACATTTCCATAGCTAGCACCATTGTATTAAAGTTATGCAGATGAGTTTTCCAGGAACTTTTAATTTCTTACAATTTTTCTCATTACCCATTTGACGCTTGACTTATTCACGAGAGGTTTTAATTGGAACAGTGTATCTCACCTGGGAGTCTCCCTCAAGACCATGCCTGTACAACAGAGCATCCCATTTTTCTGCTGCATTACGTGCAGGCCGTTTAACTAGCGGTACAGGTTTCCCATTCAGCACAATTAGTGATTGCAGCAAACCAGTTTCACTTTCAGCAGCATCTGTTGAAAGATATATGACCGGCGCATTTGCCCTTTCAACCACACTAGTGATGCAATCCGCAGCTTGAGGAATGGGAAAGAAGCAACTTGGTTGTTTAGCATTGCTGGAAATAGCAGAAATAATTATTTAGAGGCACTGCACCATTTCTTCTCTGAGAACAGATTAACAGAGGCATGCAGGCACGGAATTTTAATAGCCAAATAAGAATTAGCAAGTAAAATGTATCATACTCTACATTGTCAAGTGCAACAAAAGTCAGCCTCCAAAACATCGAGTTATCTATAAATTCCCGGTAAGCCAGTGATTCTGTGAAATCAAGGCTAATTTAACAGAAGGTTGTTATGACTGAAATCTCCGACTAAAATTACAGTTTATCACAAGCGACTAGCAAATACTTCGGCTGCATTTTCAAATGCTAAGCTTAAACCAGAACATGGGTGTGGATCTAGCTGCCATATGCAACTCAAAATGATAGTTTCCCCAGAAAGCAATTCAAACTAGAATTTGCAAATGTAATCAATAAGCCAATCCGCGATAGACACCTAGGTGAAGATTGAAAGTTCTCACTGTTTAACATCTAACCTGGAACTAACTATAACAAAATGTTCATTACGCGTGCACTGCCAGATACACCAGTAATATGCAATGACAATGAACACAAACAAGCTTCAAATACAATCACCATTGAAATAGAGATGAGAGAAACAAGAAAACTAAAAGCTTACCAGAACTTCAAAAACCCATGCCTTCGGAAATGAAGTGCTACGAAGTTCTTTCCCAGGAATGTCTGAATAAAACGCTGGGCAGTAAGCATAATAAGCCGACTGGGTTCGATGAGAGTCTGGCATTTGTGAGCCAAAGGACCTCCTGGCTGCATAACCCACTCTTGCTCCACATCGGCATAGAAAACATCCCCAATTGCAATCACATCATCATTGGTAGAAAACTTTGACTGAACATCTTGGACTGTTCTCTTGTTAGGCCCTTTTATATCCTCCGTCCAGGCAGATTCAAGTTTGCCCATCGTCAACCCCAATCCTTTTAGCTTCTTGATGTGTTCATCATCCACATAACAAGGCTGAGGCTGCGAAAAATAGCATATAAATCTATTGATGTGCATATGGTTCTTCTTCGTCTCTGCAAATTCCTCAAACGAAATGACGACCTTTCTTCCCAAGCACTTGTTGATGTGATCAGTGTCCAAAACCTTATTGTATTGGTAATCCACTTTGGGACTTGGAATGACCAAAACCCTGTTCAGCAGAGCCGCAAAGAACATGTGCTTCTCCAAGCAAATCAAATGGTTTGACATTTGGCCCGACAAGCAAATCGCGAAGAGAAACTTGTTCGAATTCGGCTTCCACTCAATTGTTCTTCTTTGGGAGAATTTCTGGTCCACCTTTCTACACGTATCGAAATCAGAACCCCCGAGATTCGGATCGCCGGCGTCGGTTATAGAGCTGGAATTCCCCGATCGGTGAGGCGACAAGAGGACCTGCTGAATCTCTTTGTTCAATGAAATCTGCCGAATAACCGCGAATTTGAGATCATCAATGAATGAATTCTGCTCCGTTCCCGATGCGGAGGAGTTAATGGAAGAAGAAGAAGAAGAATTGTCGGTCGAATTAGAAGAATCATGGAAGGTCTGGTTCCAAAGAGCGAAAAGACCTAACTGCTGTTGCCTGAGCAAGAAAAGCGCGCGTAGCTCCGACTCGCGCAAGCGGTCGGAGAAGGAATCGAAGCGCACGCCGGAGAGATCGGCGGAGAAGAGGCCGCGAACGTCGGTGGAGAGGAAGAGGACGACGATGAAGAGAGGCAAGAAAATGGCGAACATGAACTTCTTGTTCGGCAAGCCGAGGGAGCTTAACCGACGCCGTATCCGGGACCGGAACTCACGGTTTCCTCCATCGACGTCGTCAATGTGGAAGGTGGATCGAGGGTGGCTTTGAAGCTTCCTCTCGTTCTGCTCGATCAGGTTCTCCCGATCGTCGTCTTCGTCGGAGGACGAATCTTTTCTCTCCATTTCCGTCTTCTTTACCGTTGCTTCTTCTGTTTCGAAACTGTTACGTACAATTGTTTTTTTCTTTTTTTCTTTTTTTATTGTCGTTTATGATTATAAAAGAGGAAAATAAAGAAGAAAAACCGTGGCTTTAGATCGTCGTACGGAGGGAGAGTTGATTGATATTATGGGGAATTACATATCCGGAAGAAGTTGGATGTCTGAGCTGTGAGTGAGAGCAGTGACATTGAGTGCTTTTAACAAACGGGAAAGCCCAACATGTAAGGAAGGAACCAATTGTCGGTGGCTGAAAACGACACTTTATCGGCCTTCCACCACGGGTTTGTTTAGCCAACAACTGATTGTTGGGCCAGCCCAACTCGTCTAACTTGTGCTCACTGACTCTGAATTTTTTTCCTTTTTTATTAATATAATTATTTAATTAAAAAATATTAATAAAGAATAAGAAATACAAATTTAAATTCATACACTTTTAAAAAATATTCATATCATGTTCTCGATTGGAGTGATATATGTATATGTATTGATTTGTTCTAGAAGGGAATAGATAAACATAGAAAATAGAGGTATTGGAATTTGGAAATGCAAGGAATAATAGAGAGTTGTGTATGCATTGGTTTGCTCTAGAAGGGAGGGAATGGATAAACGAAGAGAATAGAGACAATAGAGGTACTGCTGGAACTTGAAAAATGCAAGGATGAAGAATAGTGGTATGGTGGTGGTGGAGAGGTGTATTCTCAGGCACCAATAAGTGGTGGTGCCTCATGGTGACTACTAAAGCCTTCAACAACCATAATTCATGACTTCGTTCCCTGTCCCCAACCTAGTTAACGTATGTTTGCGTGCCCCATGGTGACTTTGTTAATATATATATATATATATATATATATATATATAATGGCAGAGTCAGTTTTTTAAAACCTTTTAAACATTTTATTTATTGAGAGGTCTCTAATTTCTTTTTTTATATGTCTCATTTTGAATTTATTTTGATTTTTCATCTTAATCTAGCTCTAGCTGTTGAGATAATTGAAATAGTATTTTCTTGTTCTAGGATCCTTTATCTTTGCCTTGAATCATTGGGTTTAGACATTATTTCGGTCGGTGGTCTTTAATCGTTTCAAAATGGCAGCAACATACCATTTTTTGTGATTTTTGTCTATCAAAGAACCATACGAATGGTTAATTTTTGTATAAATTTTTTTAATAAATTATCTTAGTGAGGATATATAAAAAAATATATATTCCGGTGGGAGTTTAAGTGTAAAATTTTTACATTTTTAAAGATAATATTTTTTAAAAAAAATTTAAATAGAAACGATAACTCCTATTGAATTGTACTTAAATCCGCCACTATATATATATATGTACTAGTAGATAGCACGTGCATTGAAGCAAGCTAAATTGATAATCTATGGGAATTATATAGCTCTTACTATTGATGCAAGACCAATCTAATAATCATCTCGTGTCATATAATAATTGTCTGTCATTTTCGACCCCAGCCCGCGCGGGGTTGTGTTAGATGAAATATTCGTAA
This sequence comes from Morus alba, assembly GCA_012066045.3. Classification (NCBI taxonomy): domain Eukaryota; kingdom Viridiplantae; phylum Streptophyta; class Magnoliopsida; order Rosales; family Moraceae; genus Morus; species Morus alba. Next base: position 19,948,538 of record CP050227.2, on the reverse strand, counting down.
TAACAGTAGGGATTTTCAATATTCCCTCCCCAATAATTGCTAAACACAGTTTATTAGGAGAATATTGAAGCCAAAAGCAAACAGGAAATATACACAACCTTCAAAATAAATAAAAAGAGAGATAGAGAGTAGAAATTGACCGGAGGGACTTAACGGTGCGTTTGGAATTGGTTTTAAAATATTTTTATTTTTTGTATAAAAATAAAAATAAAAACGTTTTTTATTTTTATTTTGGAATCATTTTTAAAAATGCGTTTGGTAGTTTTATTTTGAGATTATTTTCAGTTTTAAAAAAACTGAAATCGTGTTTGGTGGTTTAATTTCTGAAAACATGTAATAATATTTAAAATAATAAATATTAAATAAATAATAATATTAAATATATTAAATAAATATTATTATTAAATATATTATTATTATTATATATATATATATACGAAAACGGCATTTTCGTTTTCATATATATATATACGAAAACGACATTTTCGTTCGTATATATATATATATGTTACGAGAAGAAGTTGAAGGAAATGGGGGTGGTGGCCCGCGCAGACGGGGGGCGGCGGTGAGGGGGGCCGTGCAGTTGTAGACGCTGGTGGTGGGTGGCGGTGGGGTGGCGGCCTGCGCAAATGTGGGGAGAGGGAAAAGAAAAAAAAAAAAGCTGAAACGACAAAGCCGGAAAACGAAGAAGAAGAAGAAACGACGAAGTCGGAAAACAAAAATGGAAACGAGAAAACGAAAACGGCTTTTTTCCGTTTTCAAAATTCCGGAAAACGACAAAGCCGTTTTCATTTTTGTTTTCAGACGTAAACTTTGCCAAACACGTTTTTTACTCCCGTTTTCAATTTTTTGCATTGAAAAATGTGAGAAACGAAAATGAAAACATTTCCACACAGGGCCAACATGTTTCAATTAGGCTTGCACCCACTAAGAAACTGAACCAAACCCCCACCTTACATATTTATTAAAGGCTTTATTTATACATACATCCATTTAATTTTTAAATTGATCCCTCAACTTTTAATCTCAATAATTTACTATTTAAATTTTAAAATTTTTTATAATATTGATCAAATTAAAAACAATATTAAAAATTTAAATAATTTCTTTCACATGAATGTTTAATAAGGATGAGCTTGCAAAGGTTTGCTTAAAAAGATAAATAAAGAAGACGCCTTTGTAGTGAAAAAAAAAAAAAAAAAAAAAAGAGCGAACTTTTTGTATGGTTTCTGTTTGTTAATGTCCGTATTCCTTATTTTTTTTAAAGAAGATTTTCTTGTTGTCCGTGTTCATTACTTTTTAAAGGAGATTTTCTATTGGTATATCTGATACATATATAAGTTAAGTTTTGTTAATTATTAAATTTATATATTTTTAATTTTTACATAATTTTATATAAATTTAACAGATAAAAAACTTGACATACTGAATAAAGTCTTATTTTTTAAATCCTGTACTTTTTTTTAAAGCTTTCTCATTATGTAGTTCACAATTAACATGGTTAAAGTAAGCACGTGCTTACTAGTGACATAACTATGTATATATGTCTAGGATTGTTAATGAATAGAATGAAGAATAAAATTGGTTGAACGGGTGGTTTTATTGTGTTACATTCAGAGTTACAAGCACTGTATATATATATCACACAAAAATTAACATGTTCTTTTGGCGTGTGACTTGAGTATAATTTTTGAGTTAAATTTGAGTTATAACTTGAGTTGAAGTTGTAATTTAAATAAAGTTGAGTAAAGTTGAATAAAGTTATAACTTAAAATAACGTGAACTTAAAAGAACGTGAATTTAAATAAAGTTGTAACTTGAGTTTCAAATTTCTGAATTTTGTTTCAAAAAAACAATCCAGTGACATATTTTGTCTTTGTTCAGTAAGTGAGGAATTTGGGGTGGTTTCTTTGTGCATGTCTAAGATTGATGAAAATGAATACGCCAACAATAAAGCTACATAATTCCATGTTATATTGGTTAAGTAAATCTATCTCTATTTTGAATAGATAATATTCATATTCTATCCACATATTACATCGAGCTAAGAAAAAAATTCATTAAAGTGCAATAGTGAAAGAAAAGCCTTATATAGAGTAATTGGGGGAACAATGTCTCATTTTTTTTTTTTTTTTATGTGGCACACTTACGTGTTTAATTTTTAGAAGTGTACACACATAAAAATATAATAAATGCTGTATTAAGAAAATTAAAATAAATTCCTTTTAAAACTTATTATTATCACGGCAGCATAGTAGCAGGTGGTAAAAAACTCTCTTATTATCTTGTATAGCTACTGCAAGTTTGGCCCCGGTTGAATAGACTGACTTGAGACCCGTCACTGTTAGTTTGACTTCAGTCTTAAATTTTTTAAATTTAAAGTTAAATTAAACCGACTCTCTTTCTTTTAAGGTCGGCTCGGCCAGGCTCAAACATAATACTTTTAAAGATTTTTTAAAAAATATTTTATAAAATTCCGTGCTAACTCTAAACTTTTTAAATTTAAAATCAGACTAAATAAACTTTCTCTCATTTAAGATCGGGCCAACCCCACTCAAACTTTTTTTTCAGACTGTCAGACTCAAACCGTGCTAAATTATTCTCTTTGGGTCAGTGAGGCTTTTTAACTTCTTTAAAAAACCGTTGAACATAAATAAATATTATTTTGAACTCGGCGTTGAAATCAAGTAACACTTGGACTAGAGGTAAGGCAATGGATTTTTTTTTTTTTTTTTTTTTTTTGGTTTCTACAATTGAATCTGTTGTTGTATTGGATTCTATTGTCAATTGATAACAAATTCTCTTTGACATTAAAAAAAAAAAGAACATTATTGATACAATTCTTCGCCACATAAACTCTCGTCAAAAGCTAATCTCGCTTTCTTCCAATCTAATAATAATTATATATTTAACATTGAAATATATGATATGAACTATTTTAGTATAAAATGTTAATAGTAATTGTATATTTATTATTAAAAAGTGTTATATAATATATTATTTTCATTTTTATTCTAATACATAATGCTATTTAATATTAAGTTCCTGTTTGTTTTATTGATTTAGTTTAGTTCAACTCAGTTTGAACGGTTACCACACTTTAAAATAGTGTTTGGTAAACTTGTAGTTTGAATTATATTTCTTGTTTAAATTGAGTTGAACAGTTTAACTTAGAGCTTAGCTCTCTCCTTAAATTCACCTGTTCAAACTATTTTTAAATAATAAAATGGTGCCCACTCTTTCTACTTTTCACACTTATCAAACCCAAATTCAAATTTTATTCCACACTCAAATTAAAATTTTAATTACACATCTAAACATTAATTCAAACTACAATTTAAACCACATAGTTTGAAATTTTCTGAATCTATAAAATTCAAACTAGTGAACCAGTGTCTAAATCTACATTTTCTCATAATTATTAAGGGTCTGTTTGGTTCAGGAATTCGAATCATGTGATTTGAACCATTTTTTTTAGGTGTATTTTTTTGTGAGAGAAACCACTGTAGCGAACCATGAATTATGATTCGAATCGGGAGATGAATCGCCCAACCAAACGGACCCTAAGCTTTGAAAGTTATAAAAGTAAACTTTTATGTTTTAAATAATTAGAAAATACAAAAGTTACAATTATTACATGAAAAGTAAATATTTTAACCAATAGCAATCAAATGTTAAATTTCTTATAGTAGAAAATTTGCGACAACGTATAGCATATGAGAAATTTAGCATAACAAATAGCATTACATTAGAAACTATTTTTTAAACTCAAATGTTAAATTTATAATAAACACATCAATTATAACATTGCCTTAGAGATGTTCTTATTTTCTTTTTTATTCCAATGCATAGTACTATTTAAAATGTTAAATCTATTTTTTTCCATAATTTTTGAGTTTTGAAAGTTATAAAAGTAAAATTTTATGTTTAAAATAATTAGAAAATATAAAAGTTGCAATGATTACATGAAAAAATAAACATTTTAACTATTATATTTAGTGAGAAATTTATCACAAAATATAAAATATGAGAAATTTGACACAATAAATGACATTATATGAGAATATTTTTTACACTAAAATATTAAATTTATAATTGACATATTAATTATAACGTTACATTAAAGATGTTTTAAGTCCTAAAGTAACGGTAATTAGCAAAAAAAAATCTCAAACTAAGAGGATGTTTGGTTCATGGATTCAGAATTATAATTCAAAATCATTCTCAATTTATGTGTATTTTTTTCAAAACAATACTATAACACATCACGAATCATGATTTGAATTATTGCACGGATCATTGCTCCAAACTCACCTTAAATAACTAATAACTAATGGACCCGAGTGACAAGTGGACATGACACATGTCTTGGAACACACGTGTCGAAAGATCATGACATATAATATATTGGTTTGCTCTAGAAGGGAATGGATAAACGTAGAAAATAGAGGTGCTGGGAATTTGGAAATGCAAGGGCAAATAGGGATTTGTGTATGTATATTGGTTTGCTCTAGAAGGGAGGGAATGGATAAACGAAGAGAATAGAGACAATAGAGGTACTGCTGGAATTTGAAAAATGCAAGGAAGAAGAATAGTGGTATGGTGGTGGTGGAGAGGTGTATTCTCAGGCACACCAAGCCGTGGTAGTGCCTCTTGGAATAAGCATCAGCAACTGCGTCTCATGGTCACTACTAAAGCCTCTAACCGTGCCGCCGTTCACGGTACTAGGTTGCCTATCCCCGACCAAGTTAACGTATGTCAGTTTTCCACCTTAACTTCTCCGATATATATATATATATATATATGTATGTATGTATATATATGTGTGTGTTTGTTTTGATTTCATTACCGATCCCCTTCCTACTGGTTTTCTCCTTTCTGATTACTAGATGCTCATAGTAAAAGTGAGCCCCCTTTTTTTTTTTTTTTTTTTGTTTCTTCAGAAGGAAGAAGTGGAGGAGGAGGTCAGCAAAGCGAAGGAAGAAAGGGAGAAGAAAAGGAAAGAGGTGGAGAAGATTGTGGATTCCGAAATCAAGAAGCCCGATAAACCTTACTCTCCTGTTGAGTGAAATATAAAGAGGATCAACGTTGTATCAAGCTTTATTTTAAATTATTATTCTACTCCTGCTTGGCCCTGGTTTTAATCTTATTTCAGTCGGTTAAACCTCTTTTCTAACATTCTCATGCTTCACAATCTAACATTCCCATGCACAAAAAGAGGATGTCAAACATACTACAAGCCCATCTGCAAGTTGTAATTGGAATTAAGAAAATGAAACAATAAAAGCTATAAGAACTCTAATTCTAATGGTAATACAAGATATATATATATAAACTATAGTCATACAAAACAAATTTTAAGCTCTATGTAACAGACTGACAACCGCAGTGGCCAACCTTGTACAATTAAGCAAGGCAGCAGCGCTCTTAGATACTACTAGGAAGAATATTCAGATGTGGTCAAGACATGTAAAGTAATTTCAAAAGGTTGAAATGAAAATCTGCATTGGCAAAAGTCTGGTATTTCCTTGGAACTAATGACACTAAGCTGCCCCTTCAGCCACTTCAACGAGCCTCCCACGAACCCACTTTTTAGTAACTGTTACCACTTCAGCAGGCGTTTGTTGGTCATTGGAAATTTCAGCTCTGGCTCCATTCAGCAGAGGCTTCTCTTGTTGTTCACTTTCTTTGTTTGGCCCCAATTGGCCATTCTCATTTCTTGGATCGGATTGCTTCATTAGAGTCTCATAACTAAACGACGATAAACCATAGTTACTTGTGCTCGTTGAGAGGAGTCCCTCCTCACCATTCAATATATCTTGCAAGTTTACCTTGCCAAAATTAGAGTCTTCTTCTCTACTTAATGCTAAGATTTGGGTTCCGTTTACTTTCGACGGTTTTGCTTCGGCTGGAACTTCGCCTATGGCGACTATATGCTTCTCAACGTGGCCACCCAGTTCATCTGGTACGGCTGAAGGGTCTTCACCATTTCCTTGAGAAGTGATCTGTTCTGCTTCTATAGACTCAATTGATTGAACTGCTTCAGCTATAAGCTTCCTAGTTTCCATGAGAGAAGCTCGAGCAATAGGGCTCTTTGTTGCTGCAGCCTCAAGGGCCTTGGCTGCCTTTTCAGCTTCAGCAATCAATAATCTGAAGAATGCAACAGAATAGACTCGAATTATAGGAAGTTCAAATTAACATATGAAGCAAATGCTCGATTTGGGCAGGATAATGGGTGCGCACAAAGAAAATAAATGCTCGGGCATAGTGTGGATAGCATGAACTGTCAAAGGAATTGGTTTGAAATTCAAATGTGGTGATCAAGCTATCGGTTTGAAGTTAAGTTGGAATTGATAGAGTTGCTGCACAATCCGAATTTTGTTTGAAGAACAATTTTCTTGAAGATTTGAAACAAGGCCAATCGGTGAAAGAGAGGAGATAAAACAAGGAGATACTTGTTGGAGACAATTTGAATTCAAATGGGATTATGATAAGGAGGAGATTTAAATTTGGGATAAGAGTTACAACGTGAAGGTATTATGGAGCTTATTTAGGAGAGAGAATCGTGGAGATAAAAAGAGATTTCATCAAAGAGAACAAGTGCATTCCCTATGAACTTACCTAGCTCGTTCAATAGCTTCAATCTTCTTGGTTTCTGCAGCGGCTCTCTGTGCTCTGATGTTTTTTATCATCTCCAGCTTAGAACTCACTAAAGGATCTTTGTACAACAGTGCCTTGCGTCTCCCCACCTTTGGTCGGGGTGTTTGGATCTTCATCTCACCCTTGGAAGACTTGTTTGCATCATTCAAATCTTTCTTCGCAGGGCTTCTTGTCGGCAACTGTGAACTGTCACTTGGCTTCCTCCTTGGCTTTCTTTCTGTTCCTGGTTCTATACCATGATATCTGGCCAATGCAGAAACAACCCTTTCACGGTAGCCCTGATTAACAAATGGAAAGGCAATTTGGAGCAAAATTGTTAGCAATCAGTATGAATTAGTAATTACAATAGACACTCAGTTCGGATTAGTCAGCACTATAAGCCACAGTTCACCAATCGCATTCCTGGCCGTCCGCAGGGAAACTAGGGGTAAGAAAGAGGTCCAAGTCACATTTAGGTCAAGTAAAGATGGATGAAAACTACAGATTGCTTCTCAAAACACTTACCCAATCAGCCCATTTTCGAGAGATTGCTTCTGAAATTTTCCTCTTCTGCTCAGCGGACTTGGGTGCTCTCTTGCTTCCTTTTGGCCTAGGCATTGATTTTCTTTTCTCAACACTCTCCAACCAGGCCTCCTTAAGCTGCTCATTTAAGATCTCATAGGAATTCCATTGCAGCTCGTCTTCACCATCAAAGCCTCGCCTAGAAGATTCTGCAATTAAGTTCTGCCATTCAAAGTAGCAAGTTTCCTGCAAAAGTAGCTTCTTGCGTCGCCTTTGCCACCCCATTCGGACTCCAACCCCAATTTTCTTCCTCGTCTCCAAGCTGTATGATTAACAGAACAGGGGAAAAAAGATCTTGTAATGGTTTGTTTGGAATTGTTAAAGACACTATTTCAAGCCAATTCAAGACTTGAAAGCTAACACTAATAATTGGAATGGTACAAAACTTACGTCTGAGCATGTCCAAGGTTAACCAACTTCATTTTGACCTGTAGAGGCAAATTTTATAAGTAAAATTTGCAATAATTGAGCCTGTGCACATAATAACATTAAGAACAAATTTTGAGAGGGCAACTTAAGAGAGGCGCCTTATTATAGTGTATGAAACCCGCGATTAGGCGAAGAAGAAAGGTTTTCCTCCGGCACAGACTACAACGTTACAACAGCTGTGCCACAACAACTAGGCTGTTAAAAGTAAGTTTAGACTTCAGAGATGTGCCTTATTGCACAAAAGAAGTGACAAGCCAAAAAGTAAGGAGGACTTCCCTTGGACACCCAACTGGCATACCAAAGTTCTTCATTTACAGTTTAGTGAAAATTTGTAGTTTCAAGTAAGACGCAAAACTGAACATCATATAGACAAACCACCGTGATCTTGGATTCTTGGGTAGTTAATCAAAAAATATCTCTATCTCCCAAGTCATCAGACATGTCCCATTCCAATTAATTTAATTTGTTTAGAATAGGAACACATTAAGAACATGCAACTAGAACATGTAAAGTTAATCTTACATGACATCACCTTAGGATCCTGCATTGCAAGCCTTGTATTTTCTCTTATCCGCCGAAGGGTTTCTACAAATCATTCAAAAATTGTTGCCAATATTTTAGATTATAGAACTAGATTTGACTAAAACAAAACCGAATTTCAATGACCTGACTCACCAGGAGTGTGCTTCTTTCCTTTATTCCATGGCGTGTTCCCTTTATTTGCTTTAGAAATTCTCATCCGTCTCAACCTCTCTTTATCATCTAAATTGTCGAAACCTTCACTCGAAGTCGGAGTCTGAACTGTGGGAGGCCTGTTATCCATACCCAGGTGAGACTTGTTGGGACCCGAGTGCTTATCACCATTATTCACCAAACGCTTGGGTTCAAGCGTAGCAACTGCCTTAATCAGGAGTCCACCACTAGGCATCTCATGGCGTCCCAAGTTAAAGTTCGAGTTTTTAGTTATGCCAAAGAACTTCCAAGCAGATGATAATCTCTTCTCATTTCCAGAAATGAATGGTTTTGACGATATTATTGAAACTTTGTGAGCCCCAAATATACTCAAATGGTTTCCCAAGGCAGGCTGTGTAGCCGCAAACTCTGACAACAAAATTCATTAAACACGGCAAAATAAAAATTGGGAATTTCCAGTTACAAACAAATCGGATAAACTTATTTCCAGTTCCCAAAAACTCCTAGCAAGTTTCATGATTTCCTTAACAATGAAGCAATTGATGGACTAAATTTGGAAAAGCAAAACCACGACTTCCCATGATAATAGTAAGCTCAATAAATCAAACTATGGTACTATATTTACAAAAAAATAAAAAATAAAAAATAAAACACACACACACACACACACACACACACACACAGCGGAATCAGAATACAAGATTACAATCTGCAAATTAAGAAAACCCGAAAGATTTTAACAGTAAAGAAAAGAAGAGCATACCGAGTAAATGCATGGGCGCACATTCATCGAAATCCAGACTCAGCAACAGCTTAGCAATGGAGAAGAAGACACGGAGAAGCCGTAACGAAGTCGGTTTAGCATTTCCAGAAACGGAGAATACCACAAGTGACGAAGCTTTGTTATATGGTTACGGACATGGCAGGAGAGCTTTAAGCTTGGGCTCAAGGATAGAGAGGATTTCTGGAGAAGAAGCGAAAGGGAGGAAGAAGGAAGAGACGCTGCAACTGTGAGAGCCACACACCAGTGAGCAGTCTCTCGCGCACGAATTTTTCTCAATTTTGTCTGATGACAGTTGCAGAGGCTTGGATAAGTATCCACTATATTTCCTCCGTGAAAAATCTACATTGGGCCCAACTCAAAAATATCTGGAAAAGAGCCCAGAAAGTAGTATTTGGTGGGCTGGGAGTTTGTGGCCCATGAATTTATCAGTGCCACTGTGCCAGTCGATGCTTGGCCGCCTTAGCAAAGCTGCTAAGAAGAAAGGCTGTCTATTTCATTGCTCATCAACGAGTTAAGCAGAAACATTTTGACCCATAATTTGTTTTTTTTAAGGAAAGCCATCAATTTGTTTGGATTATTGTTATTTGTGGTAGTAGGTCATATTAGTTATTCATATTATCTTGCAGGCTCATGTGTATGCCTGTTAAATCTTATATTTAAATTTTTAGTGTACCAATTAGTGTCTATTCAAACATAATGAGATGCGTCATTTAATAAATCTAAATGTCAAAACAAAAAATGTTGATTAAAAAAATATTTTAATTTTTAAAATAATTTAGTACAATATGATTGATTAGATATCATTCTAGACACTGAAATTAGACATGTAATTTGAATTCAGATGGTATAGAGACTAAAAAAAAATGGTCTACTCATGTCCTTAAAATCAAGAACCTGAACCCTCCGCTATCAATATGATTACTTATTCTGAGAAATGACCGATAGCTAAAATATACTCAGCAACCTTTGAGTGCTACTACTCTTGGGAGTCATTATTGCTTGAAAAAGAATCAGTATAAGATCATATAGATTCCAAGTATACTAATTGTCATTGAACATAGCCAAAGTATTTTCCTTCACTCTTCGAACAAACCCCAAAAAAAAAAAAAAAAAAAAAAAAAAAAAAAAAAAAAAAAGAATGCAAACATTACACAATTATCACTGTGGATAATATTAAGGTGGGATAGCAAATCAAAAATCACAATAAGTGGACCCCAATCAATCAAATACAAAAGCCTTCCGGCACGGGGGGGCTCCTTGATTAATGTTTTGTGTGGGAGAATTTGTGATTGTTTTGTGAGTGAGCTCCATAATATATTAGCAACTTCAGCGGCAGACAAAAGCCATCGATTTGCCACTGATTCCTTTGCCTTTGAACCGTATGGAATGCGCATCAATGGTCATGATGGGCATCAAAAATCATTCCGAGTTCATCATTTTGTCCACGCTGTCATTATTGACCTTGGCGCTCCTTCATTGTGTAAATTTCAGCTCTGTTCTTTTTGTTGATTCGAGTTTAAAATTTAAATTTTGTTACAGTAAAAAACTCAAAAATAATCACATCTAAATTTTTTACTATAATAAAAAACTCTCACACAATATCACATCTCAACTCAAATTAAAAATTTAAATTAACGAACCAAACAAGCCTCCGTAAAATCAAAGCCCAGATTGAGGTAAATGAGTGTACCATATCAACTGGGCTGCCACTATGGCTTTATTTGATATATATATATATATATATATATATATATATATATATATATACACACATTTGAGGTATATCAATGTTTGAACTCTCTCACCTTCTTAAAGAAAGAAGCCGGTTTCAAAATTTAAATGTGGATCAAGGGCAGTTCTAGAATAGAAAAAAAAAAAAAAAAAAAAAGTATGGAACAAAAAGTTCAACGAAGCATGGAAATGGAGTCAGAAATAATTAAGACCCTAAAATCAAAAGTAGGTGGTCATTAGGTGTTAGCTCCATTGAGATTTGAGTTTAAAAAATGAGTATTTAGCATAACCCCACATGATAATGTTTGGCCTGCCTTCCCCTGGCCCCACTAGGGGTGCCTTTCGTTTAGATATTTAATTATGTTTAAATTAAATTAATCACCCCATTTCCTTTTAACCTTTGCTAAAGTGCTATAAATTTCTATTAACCTCAACGTTCCCCTGCTGTTTAACTTGTAATTTTTGTGATGTAGGAAGGTTTTGGTTATGTATATTTCTTCAAATTGTGGAATTTGTTGTGTAGAGGAATTCTATGGCTAGAAAGTCGTTTTGGTAGTTAAGCCCACACTAGAAAGCCCCCCAACTTCACGAACAATGCAATACTCACAAATATTGCGTATTGACCAATTTAACTGCCAAAATGGTGGAATTTCAGGAGTCAGAAGTGATGAACGAGGAAAATTAGGGTCCGTTCACTTCGCTGATTCGAGTTAAAATGTAATTTTATGTGAAAATTTTTTACTGTAGAAAAAAAGTTAGATGTTACTGTTTCTGAGAACTTTTCAATGTAGTAAAACTCAAATTCTAAACTCAAATCGGTAAAGTGAACGAAGCCCAGTGTTACTCATTTTGTTACTCTCTATATTTATTGTTTGATATTTAGACTTTATTATTTTATTTTTTGTCTAAATAATACTATATTATATTAGTGGACGTTTGATTCACAAATTATGAATTATTCTCGGTTTGCGTGTGTGTTTTTTTTTAAAAATACTGTAGTGAGCTACGAATCATAATTTAAATCATGGCACAAATCTTCGTACCAAACACTCAGTAAGAAAATAATAAAGAGAGTAACGCTAATATTTCTCCTCATGAATTTGTCTAAAAGTAGAATTTGAAGCTTGTTAATTATGTGCCACCGCCCACTACCTTTTGCCACCCACCCAACTCCATTTTGTGGCAGCATTCCAAAGAGGATTCACAGAAACATCGTTTATATTGCAAATCCAAACTCCATTGCCTTGCATAATTAGATAGACCAGTCTTGTAATTTGGTCATTCTTTCATTTATTCTTTCACATTTTGATTCTTTGAATGTGTAATATGCCTCAATTGACTAGCAAAATTTTGAATGCTTCAGTGCCCTTAGAAAAGTCGTAGACCTCGTTTTAATGTTGTCGTTAGTTTGGTTAGCCATCTCTCTCATACAGTAAAACTAATAGTGAAATCTTTTTCAACCTTTTTTGAGTTTTGTTGTTGGTATTAACTCATTTTCTTCTACTTCAATAGTTCGTAGAAACGACCGATTTGAATTTTATTATAATAAAAAACTCACATAAATAATTATATTTAACTTTTTTTATTACAGTAAAAAATTCTCACATAAAATTACGTCTCAATTAAAATTAAAAACTCAAATTAGCGAATTAAACGGACCCTAAAACTTGACATTTTTTTTTGTTTCCTTTTACTTGGTCTTTATTGGATGATTGGTTTGAATTTTGAAACTACATTTGAATAAGTTAATGGATTAAAGAGTAACGGGGGATTCCTAATGGCTTGGTTGGTTCTCTTTATTTATCACAAAGGTCAGATTTTGTTCAATCCTTCTCCCATAGCTTCCGTTGATTTTTTATTGCAATTTGTGTTTTCGCCGTATTTTATGACTTTAATTATATTTTATTTTATTAATTTGAGTTTTAAATTTCAATTTATGTATTATATTTAATTTTTTCTATTACAATAAAAAATTATCACATAAAATTATATCTAAATTTAAATTCATAAACTCAACCAGACTTAAGTTTGTAGAGATTTTAAAATATAATGGCAATACTTGTAAATAAAAGCAAAAAAATGGTCATCGCTTAACACTTTGATCGTGTTTTAAAATTGATTTCATTTTTATTTTTCATGTTTTTGAGAAAGAAAAAACGAAAATATTTCTAAAATAACGTTTAGCGTAATAAAGATAAAAAATAAAAATAAAAATGATTTTTTAATTTAGTGTAAAATAAGAGAGAAATAAAAAACGACTTTTAGTCGTTTTTTATTTTTTATTTTCATTTTCTCCTCTCTCGAGCAGAGAGAGAAAAAAAGACATTAATAAATTTTTCTACACTGAAAATAATTTCTTAATAAAATTACTAAATATATTTTTAAAAATAATTTTTATCTGAGATTAAATACATTTTTATTTTTATTTTTTTATAAAAAAAAATAAAATTATTTTAAAACGAATTTTCAACGCACCTTTTGCTTCGGTTTGTCATTAAAAAAGTTACAACGTGTCAATTGTTTAGAGCAGCAGCGTCCGATCAAGAGTCTGTAGAGCCGGCGGAATTTAGCACTGTCTCAATTTTACTATGCATTTCAGATGTGAAATTGGGTTTCTTTTCTTCTTTTTTTAGTATGTCAACTGATAAATTGGATGATACGGGGTTGTGAAAAGAACCGCAATAGTAAGAAATTATTAAAGATAAAAGACTTGTTTTGTCAACATTCTTCCTCAAACTGGTCAATGATCATCTCTTTGACCACTTGATGAACTGTATTGAAGAAGAAAACAATAGAGAAGAAGCATTGAACATCCACATAATCTTTTGGCTAACGCAACTATCAAGTCATTGTACGTAGAATTGTATATGATACGGCAAGTTACTGACTGATTTAAGTGTGTTAACTAATGCATAAAACAAATTAACAGTAAACTAACTGAACTAATGCCATAACAGGCGTCAAAAGAGAAGAAAATTGAAGGAGAGGAAGAATTCAGAAAGCGACTTTTGGTGGCAAAGTCTTCTTCAACTGTCATTTTTGGAACCCCCCTCCCAAAAAAAAAAAAAAAACTTTTTTTTCTCTCTCTCCTCCCCACAAGAAAGTCCTAAGTCTTTGAATACTAGTGGGAGGGAGGTATCTATATGACTATTATATTATATTTATTTTTTTGAAAAATGCTGACATAATTATTATTTTTTGTTATTTTTTATATTTATTTTTTAACATTTAAACTCTATGACATATTATATTATCATTTAATCAAAAAGATTTAAAAAAATTAAAATATCGTTTATTTTATTAATTTAAATTTAAAATTTTAATTTTAATTTAATAATTTTTTAAAAAAATTAATTACATTTAATTTTTTTATTATAATAAAAAATTTTCACATAAAATTACATATTAACTTAAATTAAAAAATTAAATTAACGAATTAAACTCGTTCTGATATTTCTCGATCTAATATCTATTTCTGTCGTCTGATTCTTCCATACTTTCTTCGAAACACCCCCATTACGTCTTCTGCTTTGCCTTCCCATCCATTTCAAATTTGGACTGCAACTTCCTTTTCGACAACCATTCCAAGAACAAGTCCAACTTTCTCTCTTTCTCATTTTTCAACCCAAAAAAGAAAATCAACTCCTCATCTTCGTTTTCTTTATATTTAAACCCATCTTACACACTCTTCTACTTGGGAAAAAAAAAAAAAAAAAAAAGCTTTGAACAAAGCCATAAACAAGCTCAGAATTTTCAAACTAGTCTAGGGTTTTGAAGATCAAATCCTTATAGAAACGAGCTTCAATCAGCGACAATGGGAGAGCCAACTCGGTTTGATCGAACATTTGACGATTCCAAGGCCGTGGAGCTAACGGGGAAGATTATGGTGGTGGCGATCATAGTCTTTTTCGTGGTCGTGGTGTTCGTAATCTTTCTCCACCTATACGCCAAGTGGTTCTGGTGGAGGATCGAGGAGGACGCGGCGGAGTCCGGCCAGCAGCAATCCCGCCGGCGACGGCGCCGTTTCGTCTTTGCTCCAGGTCAGGACCCTACCGTCCCGGCTCTTCGGAGAGGCCTCGAGCCTTCCGTTCTCCGATCACTTCCGGTGCTGGTTTACAGCGCGGAGGACTTCAAAGAAGGCCTTGAATGCGCGGTTTGTCTATCTGAGCTCGTCAATGGCGAAAAGGCCAGGCTTTTGCCGAAATGCAACCACGGATTCCACGTCGATTGCATCGACATGTGGTTCCAGTCGCACGCGACTTGTCCGCTCTGTAGAAACTCGGTATCTCCCGTGAGTTCGCCGGATTCCACTGGCTCGGAGAATGTTCCGGAAGAGAATTTGAGCTCCGATTATACGTCGGAGTTTCCGAATTTCCCAACAAATGTTTTGTTTTGGGGAGACGAGACTCAGGTTAGCTCCGGCAATGCTTGTTTGGAAGAAGGTCCGTCTTCTCAATCTCAACCCTCGGTTGTTGTTCCTTCCTCTTCGTCGTCCTCTTCATCTACGAGTAGGATTGTTGGTGCGTTGGTGATCGATATACCGAACGAGAACCCGGCGGCGGCGTCTTCACTATCTCCTTCCGGCGACGAATTGAAGTCGCCGGTACCGACGAGGTTGAGGTCGCTGAAGAGGCTTTTGAGCAGGGAAAGAAAAGTGAGTCCTAGTTCTGGAGATATTGAGCAACCAAGCAGAGTACCAAGCTAAGAAAATGTTTTATGAGAAATTTGGATGTTTGGATTTAGTTTTACTCCAGTCTCCAGCCATGTTTGTACACATTTCACATTTGGTATTGGAGCTTTGAAGAAGAAAATCTGAGGAAGGGAAAGGACTTTTGGTAATGAGAAAAACTACTGCTTGAGAGGGTCTGATTTTTGATTAATTACTTGATTCTATCATCCCAGAGAATTACTTTTGGAGATGCACAAAACAACGTTGTACATTCTTTCGTTGTTTTTGCTCAGTGTCTGCTTTTGTTTTTGCTCTGCAACAGCATTCTATACAAAATAGATGTTTGTATACTTGATCTTACAAATAGATTATATAACCATTGTTTGAAATGAATGTATATTGTAAAAAAAAAAAAAAAAAAAAAAGTTTATCATTTTTAGCTTGATTCTTATGAGCTTAATTAATTGGTTACACAAAAGAACAAAAATCTCCCATTGTTCATAAATGCAGACAGTTTATTTAAGAAAATAATTATTTGATCATTTTTTGAACTCATATTACTGCTCAAAAGCTAATAACATGAACAGGCAAGCACCAGCATTCTTCCAATGGCAATATCCCCTCGGTTGTGGGAACAAGATTCCATGGTGTCTTCTAACTTTAAGAAACGCCCTTTTTGTTTTTGAGGAGTTCTTTAGACAGGTTCATCAATATAAAAGATGTAACGTGTACATTATATTTTCTGACGTACGAAAAAAAAAAAAAAAAAAAAAAAAAAAGAGTTTACTCTGATATCTTATTCCTGTCTCTCTTGCTCTCTTTCAAAGAGGAGACTGGTCATTAAGATACAACATGCGTTTAGAATTAATTTTAAAATAATTTTATTTTTAATAAAAAATAAAAATAAAATTATTTTAAAAATTATTTTAAGACTGAAATTATATTTAGTTAATTTTTTAAAAGATTATTTTAAGTATAATAAAAAAATAATATCATATTTATTAATTAATATATTATAATATTATTGATAAATATTAAAAATTAAAAATTAAAAAAAATTTTTAATTTTTTTTAATTCTTTAATAAAAATTATTCTCACTATTTTTGTTTACAAAACATTCATTAAACAAATATCATTTCGTTTTCGTTTTTATTTTTCTTCATGAAATAATTAAATACTGTTTTTAAAAACGATTTGAAACAAGCACAACATTTCACAAGCCTGCCATTTCAGAGGCCTTTTGAGACTTCATAACAGCAAAAGGGCATTTTTTCCCCCTTTAGTAAAGTGAAAAAGGAAAAAGGAAAAGGAGACACAGCATATCGTGCTTGCTAAGGTTGTTGATTAAAGTCGGACTCACATCATGCGAGTAGAAACA
This sequence comes from Morus alba, assembly GCA_012066045.3. NCBI lineage: Eukaryota > Viridiplantae > Streptophyta > Magnoliopsida > Rosales > Moraceae > Morus > Morus alba. The sequence continues at coordinate 19,931,632 of CP050227.2, read as the reverse complement.
TCGACACAAAGGTGAACTCACTCTTTCAAAGAGCCGGTAGTGAGATGACAACGACATCCTGCTGCACAGGGCTTAATTTCTTGGGTTAGAATTGAGCTTCTTCAATGATTCATCTCTGTTTTTATCATCCCAAAGAGGACTAAAACAAATTATCAGAAATTACATCAGTAGAGATGAGAAGACTGAGATCATCAAAGCATGTTTTCTGCCAATTTCAATCTAAAACCGTGTCAAATACGCACAAAGAACATAAGAACACATTTGATTTTCCCCATCCTAAATTTGCTACTATTCCATGACATGAACTCTCCTTGAGAAACAAAGTAAATGCAAAACTCAATACCTATTCTCAACTACTTTTTCTAATAAATCCAAAACTCAATACCTTATCTCAACTACTTTTTCTAATGGTGCTGCACTAAGTTACTAGATAAACAGGTCCATAAGTCCGAGCACCACCACAACGAGGAGTATTAAGTTTGTCAAGACACATATAAGGTATCTCAGAATCAGCTTTCCTCGTGGGGCTGAAAAGGCTGCTGAGAGGTCCAGATGTCAGACGCCGAGGCCTGCCATCTGTATCCTTCCCACTGGTATGATAAACTGGACCAGATGCAAAACCTCGTTTTGTATTTGAAACGTGAGAAAAGTTGGCCTCTTGTTCCGTGTGATGCTTGCTCTTTTTCTCACCTTTCCACAATGGCAAAAGGAAAACTTTCCACGGTTTCCACGCTTTCTTCTTCTTGTTCTTTGTTTCCTCTTGGTGCGGTTTTATCTTTCCATCTTCTTCTGATTCGGCTGATGAGATGATCCCAAAATCTGTTTTTCTCTCATTGCGCTTTGCTTCCTCCAAGAACTGAACAAGTTTTGAACAAGATAACATGAGAAAATGAAAAGAGAATGAAGAGAAATGAAATGAAAAAGGAGCAAAAATCAAACAATTAGACATCATTACCTGAGAAAAGTCAGCATGAGGATCATAATCTTCATCGCCATTGTAATGGTTTGTCTCATGGTTTGGGTGCAGACGAGATTTCTTCATTGTTGCCTCAAGAAAGGAGGAGAATAGATGAAGGGAATTCTGCTTCTTCAAGTTGTAAGAAGAAATAGCTAGACGGATTGTGGAATAGGAAGAGATTTTGTGGCAATATTAAGGATTCTTTCTAGAATTAAGGATTGGATTCATGAATGTAGATTTAAAAAGCAGAAAGGGAAAGACCAACTATCACAATGGCATTGCACCAATAAAGTATCAATTTAGAGTGACCATTTTGGGGCAGTAAAGTTGGCAGTGTTAAGCTTTCCCCATATAATGAAATCAAATCTCCTCTTTATCTTCAGAAAAAAAAAAAGTCAAATCTATGTTTTAATGTTTGATGTTCTAAATGCTGTATTATAAAATGTCATTTAATGAAATAGGATGCAAAAGACATGTAAACAATTAGTTAAAAGCACTTTAAAATTTTTAAATCAATTGGTTAAACACTATCGAGACACCAAAATTAATCTAAATCCCCATATAATGCTCTTTAAAAAAATAAAAAATAAAAAGTGAAAGGTAGATACCAAGTTACCAACCCATTTCTCACATCTACATATACCAAAAGTGACGCACGAATTAGGGGGGAAAGATACTTAAATGGCCAAGTGCTAAACCCAACTTCAAGGTTAAGAAAAAGACAGATTCATCAGAATCTTGATCACTAATGAGAAGGCTAAGCACCTACCAGACCAAAAGAAAGACTTAAGGCTAGTTAATAAATTATTTAATTGGATTAGTACTGATTTGACCTTGCTGTGCACCAAACCCACATGATCATTAATAAACCGCATAAAACAAGGGAACCCCACAATTTGATTTGAACTTTTGGTATCAACTTCATAAGACCCCGGTACAGACCACAAGTTGTCGTTTTGTTTTCCCCAAATTGTCTCAGAACATGTGATTTTCTTTCGGTGGAGAAATAAATCATTAACTACGAAATAAACCTTCAATAAGAGATAGGAAGGGGAAAAAAAGTACATATCTAGACTATGACTATCCTATATATAATTCAGTTGAGAAAATCTTCAAAGATAAATTCTAAAAAAATAAATAAAAAACTAAACCTAGCATAGTTACTTTTTGGCCGTGGAGGTGCATATTATGATATTGATATGCATGCGACCAGTGATTGCGGCGCATTTTACGGGTTCCCTAGGTTTTTTATTTATTTCTTTTTATTTAGAGCTTGTGTTTGATGAGTATAACGACAATTACATAAATGCAACACAACTAGTCAACAATTATTTCTAGTTTGAGTGATCCGAAAATCAATATATTCTCTCCTCCTTTTTCCTTCTCTCCCTCTCTAGTAGGGGTACAATTCAGCCGGGTAGAGTCAGGTTGAACGAAAAATTAAGCCAGCCTGCTGGATTGAGAAAATTTTAGACCGCAACACTCTCTTAAGCCCACAAACCCACAACTTATCGGGTGACCTCGGGTAAATTCGGGTTACTCGAGTTGGTGAAAATTAATTTTAATCTATAACTTCATACCTCTTTTAACAGTCCAAAAACATAAAATCTAAAAACAATCTATAAACATTAACATAACATCAAACATACTTTTTACCAATCAATAAAGTTCAAAAATAAAATTAACAATACGTCAAATAAACAATTTATATTAAGATAGTTTAAAAAATAAATTTAAAAATTTAAAGTTACACACATAAATGATAAATCGGATTGGATCGGATCGGGTCAGCGAGCTATTCGGGCTCGGGCACATTTCTTACACCCCTACTCTCTAATGAGAACAATTCCATCACTGGATTCAAGGACGTAAAAAACAAACTTATCTCCGCATGACGACGAAATAAAGAGCATGTTAAAGTATTTGAACTTTAATTTCACATGCATGGTTTGATTACAAAACAAATAGGTAACGTAAGAAGAAGCATTAAAAAAAAAAAAAATAGTAGTGTGCTAGTGTAGTGTTATAATACCAGCTAAGAGTCCCAAACAGAAAGTCCCACTAATACTATAACAAGATATCATAGGCATGTCATGTTGAAACATTGACTAGAGAAACGACCAAACATTAACATAGAAGATGAAACATCAGTCAAGTGACTCAACTGAGTCTCCATGGTAATCTTCTATACAAAATCATGTTAGATACAGCACAAAACTAAGGAGCATTTTGATCATCCTCTTAACTTGCATAAGCTTATCTCGACTGACCACGGTATATTTTCCACTTATCATTGATACTAAAGTTGTATAAGCGGAAGCGCCATCACAAGGCCAAATATAGAAACCAGCAACAACAACATCCAAGTTGGTATTGACTGTTTTCTGTCTTTCCCCCCGTCCTTCCAATCATCTACTCTTTTCACATCTCCCGCTGAATCATTAACCTTTTCTAACAAGGGCTTGGACTTGTCTATCTCCGACGTATCCGCGGGCACCTGCTCTGAACTAAGTTGCTGCTGCTGCTGGTTATACTTATCCACATACTCGGGAAACATTTTCCGAAATGCAGCGCTGTTACATGAGGAAAACTTTCAGGCATAAATATACGCTGTGTCCAACCTCACAACAACTTAAGAAAATAAGCAACCCAGTCATGAGTCCCCAATTGCCAACTGTCAACAAACAGTTATAAAAAAGGGGATTCACACTAGGATGCGACCTGACTAGATTAAGAAATGCAAGAAAATAAGGACATTGCAGTTTTACAAATATGAAGGTGCCCAATAACTTCCGATTCTCTTTTATTCCAGGGAAGAACACCATATTCGTGATTTCATGTGTCTACGTCCCTCAAATGCAAGGCTAGACACATGTATAACATATAAGTTTTTGTCTATCCAGCAGACTTACTTTTTACAATTGAAAGCAAGAGAAGCCTTTGCCAAACGTTGCTTCTCCCCAACAGTACTGTTCACGCTGCCGGTTGTAGGGCTGTTGTCCATCTGCATTTTAGTATAATCGTCAGATGAACATATCCTTTTAAAAAGTTTTAAATGTAGACTAGAATAACAGATTCAAAGTGGACTAACCATGAATGAAAGAAGCCCTTGAAGTATGCTGCATTATTCAAGGAGCACAAATGTTAGTGGACAGTGGTATCAGATTACTGGAGTCGTTTCCTTGCAGCTTGTTGATACTTCAAGAAAACAAATCAACACAAAACATAGACCTCGACTTACCTCGATACAGACCACATAGGATTCCAAGTTTCCGGATGAACTTCAAAAGACAAAGTCAAGAATTACAAATCATCCGTCAAAAGATAATCTAAGAAATAAACTCCGCATACTACTGCGTAAAACTTACAATCACTCATAGATAAGCATAATTTCCGCTGCGTCATGAAACGTCCACTGGGAGTAACCATGCTGCAGAATGCATAAACATTAGCAAAATATCAGAAGCCACCAACGGACTATTTAAAGAAAATACGCTAGCTTTGGAAGGACATAAAATTAACAGCAGCACATAAATCACAAAAAAGTTGGGAAAAGCAAATTACGTGATTCCTGGAGGCTTGTATGGATACTCTGGAGGAAATTTGATCTTCCCATAGTAATATCCACCTTATGAGGATAAGCACAATGAACAAATGATGAAAAAAATGCACAAGGTCAATAAAGCAAACAATCATACGAAAAATACAACATAATAATGAATCTTGATAGTACAAAATACCACACTGGAACAAAAAAGTTCCTCCTTGGATGGGACCAACCTGCAAAAGGTGTTCCTTCACTTCCCTCCAACACATAATCTGTGACATAAAAGGGAAAAAGAAATGGATGAAGTGCTACTGAATCACGGAAATAATCTCACTTAGAAAACAAGAGATAAACAAGCAAACACATATCATATATAACTGTTCTTAACCTACAAAAGTACGAAGGAAGTTATATATGTAACCTAAATGTCCCTATCCAAAATTCATAATTTAAAAATATCAAGAAACGACATATCTGCTAGGCGCCAAAATCGGTAATTGATTTTAGGGGGAACCAGCTTTTTGCTTATACAAAAATTGTCTATACAATTACTACAACTGAAAGTTCAAGTATGACAAAACTGTTTATAACTTCATTGAAGTCCAGTTACAAGAACTCTTGCCAATAATAATAATCATTTGTTCGGCTCTTATATAGTCAATAACTAATTGATAATGGAAGAGAATCACAAATCACAACATTAAAGAGGTATAATACAATTCTTTGAGCTCAACTTCGTTAACTATATGAAGAATTAAGCAACATTAAAGCAGTTTCCCAGAGTAACAACTAACAAAAAAATCAATTAAAGATACAGTCCTTTAGCCAAGGAAATAAAGCAAAGATGCAGTCACCTAGAAAACAAACAAATCAGACACTATTTCCAGCTTGATTTAGGGATACCTCAAAAGTGTTCTCAAATCTGCAAGCTCCAATTTTTGGTACTCACTACTCAGCTTGCATTATCTTTTAATTATCGACAATCTGTGCCGTCCCATTTAATGATTTCAGCAATTCCTTAAATCACCTTGCAATTGCAATTTTCTTACAACACATTTTGACCAATGTTTAATTACGGGCAATATAAAAATAACCTCACAATTGACTTCTTTTCCCACTAAATATTATATTAAAGCAGGAATGTGTCTTCTAAGATGATACAGAAACAGGAATAGAGGAGAAAGTTGTTCAACCAATAATCATGCATACAAGAAAGTTTCACAGAAGTTCCACATGTATCAGATTAGTATAAACTTACGCCATTCGAGAATATCACTTGGGGAAGGACGAGCCACAACATGGGAAACTGGTTCCTGTAAGTTTACAAGTAACGCAATAAGTATCAAGGAAATTCCAGCGTAGAGGGGGAAAAGTCCTCTTGACTCTTGACCAAACAAACATTGTTGGCACCAAGACTTGGACAAGCCAAAACCCCAAAGTTACAGGATAAGTAGTAAAGTATGTTTTTTCATCTTGCAATAAAAATCGATAATCCATGAGTTCATAAAACAAGAGGTTCAGACTTTTCTCATTTGAATAGAACTATGGGTGATTCAAATGACGACAGTATTACATACTGGCGATATACATAAAGCTAGGGAAAAAAAAAAAAAAACACTTATTTAAGCAAATGCAAGTCAATATTCATACTTTGCAGAGCGCTCTATACTCTTTCTGAAGGCGTTTGACGCATGATTTCTCAGCCATATCCTGAATTCTACAATTGTAAAAGGATATCAAAAAAACTGCTAATCGCTCCTGTATTCTCTAGAGCTAAAAATACAATGACCTGTTTTCCAGATAGACATTAAGAAAGAAAAATGTGAGAGTATATACAATAAACATGATCAACCAAGTTTTCCAGATAGACATTAAGAAAGAAAAATATGAGAGTATATACAATAAACATGATCAACCAAGGAATTAAAAATTAACCAGAAATTGAGTTCCATTCTCGACGATTTTCCAGAAAGAGAGATGTTCATCCGTTCCAGAAACTTACCACTCACAGGCACTCTGATCTTGCAAATCACATAAAATGTTTACGGTTTCCGGGTTTTCGGCAGAAAATCGAATCGAAAAGAAAAGGAAAACAAAAAACTTTCAAATTAAAACATCTACTTTTCCCAATTTTTGTTCTTCCTGCCAAAACAATAATCGAAGTTCGCTCGCAAAAGCGCGTATTCGCATACGAATCATGAAATTAACTCAAAAAACAAAATCAATTATCTCAATCCCAAATTCAAAAGCCAATAAACGAAAAATCCAGATACCAAAATATCGACATATAAACACGTATATACATCATCTAGGAATCATATATGGCAATCGAATCGAAAAAAAACCAAATCAAGTAACCGGAAAAACTCAGACTCGTGGTGATCAAACAAATCGAAATCCAAGAAACAAAAAAGCATAACCAAAGAGGAAAAAGAAAAAAGGAAAATTTGAAACAAACCTGATGAGATCGGGTTCTGGAGTCAGTGATAATGAATTAGAAATCAATTGGGTTTATTCGTGCGCACAAAAAGCTAAAAGGAGTGTTTTTTTAGATGCGTTAAGCTGACAAACATCTCCAATAATTTTTGATATTTTTAAATAAATAATTTGCAATAAATTGACCAGGGTAAAGGGTACGGCTTGGTGTTCTTTCCGTTAGATCAATCTTGAAACGTAAATCGTTTCAGATCAATCGTTGTGAGTTTGAGATTGTGGATTCTGATTCTCACTAATTTCCAACCTGCTTTTTTATTTTTATTTTTATTGAAAACATCACTAATTTCCAAGCGCTTAGGTAAAGCCTCATTCGCCAACTGGTCCACGTAGGTTAAACTTTGACCCAGGCCCGTTTTACTTTTGCTTCTAGAAGGTCCCGTCCAATTAGGTAAAAAGGCTGTTTTTTTTTTTTTTTTCCCTGAAATCTTCACCTAAACTGTTAGGCTCTTCAATTTTATCTCTTATTCTTAATTATCTTTTTTCATCAAATAAATATATTAATAAAAAGATACTAATCAAGAATAAAAAATAAAAATCTATACTCATATATTTTAAAAAGTCGATTGTCACAATTTTTAGTTTAAAGATCAATTCATCAAACACGTAAAATTCAGGAGGTCCGATGTAAAAATGTGCAATACTACTTTTAGAAAATTAGCATTTTTTCTTTGCTAAAAAGAGAATTGGTATTCCTTTCAAAAAAAAAAAAAAAAAAAAAAAACAGAGAGAGAGAGAGATAATTGGTATTTGGACATATCATTTTTGTGAAAGTTTTAAATCTAATTTACACATAATAATAGTAATACTGGTAAATAAATATACTCAAAATTTTGAGAAGACCTTTATTTTAACTAATAACGTTGAAAGAAGGTACGGGGTAATGTAAAGAAGAACACATAGGAGCGATAGTCTCAAATGTGGTGTCCATGCCAAATATCTCCTTACTACCCCTCTATCGTATACCATTTATTAAGGAGAATTTGGTTATAGATTAAGAGAAAAAAAATATTAAAAATTTAATAGTCAAGAAATGCAACAAATATTAGTATTTAACCGAAGGTTAGAGCGAGTTAGTAATAACTAAAAGTTAAAACATAAATAAAGTAAGGTCATCATATTAGCTGAAAAAAAGTAAAAATTTTAAAGAAATTTGATAAAAATTTAATAGTTGATAAATGCGACAAATATTAGTATTCAACTAAAGGTTAGAGCGAATTAGTAATAACCGAAAGTTGAAACATAAATAAAGTACAGCCATCATATTAGCTGAAAAAAGAAATTTGATAAAAATTTAATAGTCGAGAAATGCAACAAATATTAGTATTCAACCAAATGTTAGAGCGAATTAGTAATAACCGAAGTTGAAACATAAATAAAATACGGCCATCATATTAGCCGAAAAAAAGTAAAAATTTTAAAGAAATTTGATAAAAATTTAATAGTCAAAAAATGCAATAAATATTAATATTCAACTGAAAGTTAGAGCAAATTAATAATAACCGAAGGTTAAAACATAAATAAAGTACGGTCAGCTAAAAAAAGTAAAAATTTTAAAGAATAATTAAAAAATTCAACAAATATTAATATTCAAGGTCAGAAAGTTGAAACATAAATAAAGTCCGGCCGACTAGCCGACAAGATGCAAAGAGGTCCTAAAAATGAGTCTGAAACGGGAACGGTTTACTACGCTTTTTCTCTTCACTTTGCTTTTGTAGTGTAAATCTAAATGCATGGCTGAGCAAAAGAAATACATTTGACCAGAGAGAGACCAATCGTTCAAACTTTGAAGCTCCATCTCTCTGACCAAACCCCACCAAATTCAATTGGTTCCCAAAATAGCTGTAGCCCCACCACGTTTCTGTGGATCCCACACTTAGGATTAACAAACAACACAGATAATCACAAATATAATATCAACCCTCTTTTAGCTTTCCAAGAAAAAGGGTCAATACTAATAGCAACCATCACGTGCCTGATCACATGATCTCCCTCTGAAATATGTATTACTATTTGCACCCCCAAATCTGAAGGTCAGAGTTGCAACATGTAACAGTCAAAAATCCAGCACATGATCCCACTGTTATCAGATCCCCATTTTGAGTTCTACTATCGTTTTGAAGCAGAAAAGTAGGTATAAAACAACTACTAAACTCACTATTATTATACCATATGGCTTGACTATAAGCTTGGAGCTACAACCATCTTCAATGTTCATTCACTGAGAAAAGTAAGTACCAACTCAGAGGATAATGAAAGCCTGGTCTAGAGTTTTGGCTGCTCTCGCACTTTCAATTTCTCTCATTCTATCGTCCTTGCCTTGCGGATCAAGAGCGGCAGCACGTCCGATAGCGAAAGCGCATTCTTCTTCAGCATCAAAGCCTATTTCATCCTCCCGAGCTAACAGAGATTTGCAGGCCAACAAGAAGACTCCTACCAAGCAGCTCGGCTCGAGTTTCCAAAAGATACCGCCGAGCACTTCGAATCCTACGCAGAACAAGTAATTATTCCTACTTACCAACAGTTTCAACCTTCTTCACCTAGTTGGAAGATTTCATGTAGCTTATCTATAATACCTTCTTGCTCTGCCAGGTCCGACCCTCCCTAGCATGGCTGAAGTTAGAAGTAGCTAAGTACACAAGTAAAGATACTGAGATCTCCACAATATCTAGATTTCTTTTTCACTCATTTCTAGTTCCTACAATTTTTTTTTCCCTTCTTGTATACAGCAGTTTTCAAACAATGCAGATGGTTCGTGTAATGCAAGTATTGTAAGATTGCAGTTTTGCGGTAATTGAATAGAAGCCTTTTCTTTTCTTTCGTTCTTTTTTTTTTTTTTTTTCCTTGAAAGTATAGAGTTACAACATTGAAAAACTTTGTAAAATCATCTTAAAGAACGGAAAGAACCAACAAATACTGAGATGAGTAACACTAGTAACTTCTCCAATTCGGTTGTATACATATCTGCTTTTGTCAAAAATTACTAACACGGAATAGTTGTTTATCCAAACCATTATCTTTCTTCTACCACTCCAAGACTTCTGTAGTCCTCTTCTCCCAGTAGTAGTAGAATTTGCAGCTACGAAAAGAAATTTTACAAAATTGGATTGTAAAACCGATAATCCACATTAGGAGCATAAGACTAGATATCCCCTTTCTGGCGTTTCCTCTCCAATCTGTCTGCAGATTTGTCTGACCCACCTTGATTCTCTCTCTTCTTTGACCAATTATTTTTCCCTTTCGAGCCATCACCATCTACTGCAGTTCTTGCATCGTTTTTCCAGTGCTTTCCGGACTTGTGGGACCTGCCTTTAAAGCCCGAATTGCTCAAAAATGGCACCGGAGAAGCTAGGCTATCGTTGATTTCTTTCCTCATTTTCTTTATCCCTTCTGGCCGTGGTTTCTCCTTGGAAGAATGAGCAAGAAAGTTGCCGTGTTTTGATGACTTGATTTCACCAGAGCCAAATGTGGCATGAAATTCTTGATATGCTGACTGTTTTGATTCTTGTTTTGACCTCCACTGATCAGGTCGAGCAGCAAATCTGTAATAACAGGTAAAGGTTAAGGGGGGAAAAATGCCAAGATTCAACCTATAATAAGCTACAATGAGCAGAAACAGATAATGAAAGATGCATTCTATTGGTATTCATCTGTGTGGACTGGACAGCCTAATGTATAGACCATTGACGAGAGACACAAAGCAATGATATATTAGCTAAGAATCCAACTATTTTCAAACAGAAAATAACCAACCGCTTACCCATCAACGTCTAGTTTCCTTATGAGATGAGGACCTTGCTTTGTCTTCGAAAGCTCGCTTCGCACAGCTGACAACTCGGATACTATGGCCTCTTGCAGAGAGATATTGCTGGTTGCAAAACATTTATCAACAGTAAATGAACCAGGCAAGTGCATTGAAAGCTCTCCAAAATGTCCGCGGAGCCTGCAAAGCAACAAAAATTGTAATTTTAAAAGTGAAAGTAGAAGCAGATTCTTGGAGATATACATGTTACCAATAAAAATGTTTAACATACTTTGCTATTAAACGGCGTTTCAATTTTGCAGAAGCACTCGAACTTAGAAAAGCTTCAATGACACGAGCACCTCCTGTATTTTTTGCTAGTTCTAGGACATTGTCATCTTCCATCGATAAGATACTTGTAACAAAAGGTTGTATAAACTCCTGAACAGTATAAATGCATGATATGGCATGTTAAATTAACAAATATGAAACCAAGGAAGGAATCAGATTACTCAAGTGAAAAGCAAAGTGCCAGAATTTCATTTTTGTGCTGTATGCAAACTGCTTCCTGACAACCAGCAGAAGGGGAAATAACAGAATGAAAGGTAAATTGCTTACGCCTGGATATCGGAAAACTTCCTGCAAAATCAGAGAACCAACAACATGGATTTTAGCACTTCCCTGCCATGTCCAGTTAGCCTTGTCTTCACAGCCGAAGTAGCTATCAAGGAAAAGAATTCGAGGAACAATCCATCTTGGTGATTCATTCGCTGAACATACTGCAGCAGCTAGGGCCTGACAACACTGCCAAAGTCATGGAAACATAACTAAAATTAGTATCAGAAGAAACCAAATTTGTTTTTTTTTTTTTTTTTAATTTTTTTGACTGGTAAACTACAATCAATGGCTTCTGGAAAATTTATTTATCAGTAAGCTGTCACAATAGCTTGCAAAAGAAATTTTCTTAACTTTGTTGATAGCAAGTTCCTAAATTAGTTGAACATAATAGTCTTGAGTTTTGAAGCCTTTTGTAACTGAAAGAAGGCCAGTCCAATTACAAACCTTTTGTTCATGAGTATGAAACCTTTGACTTGCAGCGATGACTGAAGCAATCACTCCTGGCCTTCCCATCTCAATAATACCCTTAAAATTTGGACCAAGTTCCTCCCAGATTAACTCCATCTAGTGGACAAAAGGAGGTAAGTTTCTCAGAACAATAGAACACTACTACAAAGGAGCCAATAAATATTGTGATAACCATCTAAAATAGTGCAATCTTAACCACTAGAGAAGTTAAGAAGTGTATTAAAGCATACTGAAGCAAATCAACACCCAAATACATACTTGTTCTCGATGCCTTGCGTGAGATATTAGTGCTTGAACAACAAAGTTTCCACAATGATGAGATGAAAGCTCGAATAATGAATTCCTGAATACTTTCAAAAAAATTTCATTGTACAAGACTTCAGGAGCCACTTCCAAAATTACCTACAAATTTGCAAGAAAAAAATAATACATTAAAGTTTAGCATGATGCTGCCACATGAAAACACAAAAAAAGTTCGTCCTAGAAAACCCATGATAATTGCTACAGAAAAATAATACATTAAAGTTTAGCATAATGCTGCCACATGAAAACACAAAAAGTTCGTCCTAGAAAACCCATAATAATTGCTGTGGCTAAGTAAACAGTTTGTCCTAGAAAACCCATGATAATTGCTGCCGCTAAGTAAACAGATTACTGATTTTCAAGGGCCGGTGACGCAGAGAAGGTGGAACTCATTTTCAAGGCCTACAAAAGTTATTAATTTCATGAGACAATCAATTTCATAGACTTGAATTGGACCGCAGTGATATATCGAGATAGAATTAGCCTCCACTTATGAGAAGCTAGTTATCAGATGGTTTTCCATTACAGCTGATATCAAACTAAAAACTTATAGAGACATGCAAACATGTTAAACTGACAACTTATATAGAAGGGGAAAAAAAAACTTTCGTAAGGTGATATATACTTTGGCACAAGATATTTTTAACGCAACGTAATTTATAGGCTGCTCACCTCCATTTGATGGCTAAAAGCAGTTTCTTTCATCAAATCTACAACTTTCCGTACTTCATTTGCTTCTATAATATTACCGTCTTTGATATTCTCCTTTTTGCACCCAAGAAGTATGGGAATTATTCTCAACAGTTCTTCGTCATCTCCAGCCAACAACTTTAAAGCAGTCTGCGAGGGGGAAAAAAATCCACCACGTTTAGTTCAACCTTCGAAACCATAAAAAGAAAAGTACAACAACAAAACCAAACTTAAGAATAACATATAGACAACACTTACCATTAAAAAAAATGAGGATATGGAAAGAAATTTCATTAAATAACAAGCAGATTCATGAACTATCATAGAACATAAAAATTCAATCAACGAGAAATTTACAAGGATGGTATAGTGGAACATGCCTGCAAAACCAAACTGCTATACTGGTCAATTTGCAAAGTCTTTATGTCTTCCTGGGTACAATTCATTATCCCCGAGACAAGAAGCTTAAATAAATCTGGGAATCCCTGATGAGCACGCGATGAAGCATTTTCATCTGATCTAGATGCTTTAAAATTCAATCGCTCTGCAAGAACTACAGATGACTTCTTGTCATGAGACTTTGAAGAATCCAAAGGCACTCCTTTACAGAGAGAAAGAAGGCTTCGAAGAACATGAGATCCATAGCAGTTACACATCACATCAACAGGATTTTCTAAAACCACCTAACAAAAGGGAAAAAAAAAAATGTATTAAATTAAAATTCATAGGTTAAGCCGTGTCCAAAAGTCGCACATTTCGCTTTCTGACTTGGGATGCTAGACAGAGCAATCACTATCGAGATGAACATTAGATTTACAGTCTAGCCTAACAGCAAACCAATCTTCTTAGCTGAAATACAGAATTCCTAATACCTTGCATATCATGGTTAAAGTATCCTCAACAACAGAGTAGACATCATTGTCTTGAAGATGCATAGCTAAAGACCTAATAGCAGTCTCAGCTACATGAGAACCCGATTGATCCGTCGCGATAAATGGAAAGTCCTTTGCACAACTTCGAAGGAAATCACAAAGGTGGTCAATATCACATCCCTCGAGAAGCATCTGCAAAGTGTGGCTTATGATATAATCAGTCGCAAGTTCAAATTCCTTCCCTCTGGTTTCTTCAAGAGCATTACCACATATAACCGCCCGCTCCTCCAAATCAACCCCATTACTCTCGAAAAGATTCGCAATCTCAGAAAAGTATTTCGTGGTTTCCGGGTCAACCTGCTTCCTAAAAAGATTTATTCAAACTCATAAATACATGTGCAAACTGTTCATAACTCCAGATACTAACACAGTCAGCGCACATTACATTGATGAGACGTTTAATTGATCATAAGAAGAACCACACCAATGTCTTAATACCTGACAACGGATTGATGAGGCCCGTAATTCATCCGATGCTTCGCGAAATTCTCGGTTTTAAAAGAGCCATCAGCTGCCTTTCCAGACACCTTTTTCTTAGAAGTGTCATCAAAATTACCTTTGTTTCTCTTGTCCCTTTTATGAGATTTATCCTTCCCTCCCATTAAACCTGTCCCGGACTTAATCACAAAACTCCTGCAATGCTTTTGAACCAACACAAAACCAATAAGCAAACCCAATGACCGACCCACAAACAAAAATACGCACACAATTATCAGCAGCTTCTTACTACATACAATTTGAACAAATATCAATAACCCACCAACAATATCTAAGCATATGTAGCTTTTCGTAGAAAATTTCAATCACACAATCGGTTAAAGAGCTTAAAAGCAACTGTAGTATTTTGTAATTTCGAAACACCAAAAACAATTAGCAACTCTTGTTCTTTTTCATTTCTTTTACAAATATTTCGTAACCATTAAATTGAAGAGTATTTGTTCTGTCATCATCAGAAAGAACTGGAAATGTGAAACTCAAGCGGTCTTATATATCTATCTATATATATATATATATATATATATATATAAATAAAAAAAAAAGTGGACTTACTTTTTTGTAGCTGCTTCTATGCTTACTGTGGTTCAGTTCAGAAACCTAACTCCAAACTTTCTTCAAATGAGTTGTGAAAAGAAAGCTGCTCAACCAAATGGCGCCGCTCACCAAAAGAGGGTTTACTAAAGTTTTCTGCTGTCGTCCAGTGAGAGAAAACAGAACCGCCCAGGCCCAATGACTATATTCAAGAGTTTGCGGGCTCAACTAATTGGGCTTATTTTTTGAGCCCTGGCTTAACAAATTGGGTACCAATTGGGTTTGGTCAGCTCAAGCCCAATGACATTTCGGGTGATTTACTCAAATAGCAAAATTTTGATATCAAAATTTACATTTAGGAGATTTAGTTCGTGGATTAAAATTTTAATATTAAAATTATTTTTTAAAATAATGAATATTTTTATATAGTAAAAATAATAATAAATTATAATAATTATTTAAATTATTTTATGAATATTTTTATAAAACGTATTTTAAAAAATTTTAAAATATTATAATAAAGTATGAAATTTTTATATCATTAAAATAATGAAGCTATATCATTATATAGTAGAAAATAAGATATCGTTATAATAATTATTACGTCATTTTTACTATTTTTATAATATTCTAAAAAGATTGCGAAATTTCAACTGAAAGTATGAAATTTTGCCAGGTAACTACTAAAGGAAAAAGTACAAGCCTGAAAGGACAAATACTTTTTAAAGTATAAAAACTAAAATTTTTACTTTTTATTTTTTATAGATATTATTTTTAATTAAATAATTATATTAACCAAAAAATATTAAATAAACGTAAAAGTTAAAAATTTCGACACGTGCACTTTAAAAATAAGTACAATATTTCTCTTTTTTTTTTTTTGTAAGAGTTGCATTTCTATTATTAACCTCCTTTTATCCTAAAGACTCCTTTATTAGAATATATCAATTTAAACAAGTTAAAGAAAAGGGACAGTACTGAATAAAGGGAATATTGATTTCACTTGAATTTTAACCGTCAATTTTAGAAGAATTTCACTAATTATCCGCTATCCATACCACCTACCTTACATTAAATGGTACAATTTAGAGGCGAAATCAATTATTCATTTTGTGTGATTATGAATAAACAGAAAAAAGAAAACAAGGCGTTAGATTTGTTTTTAGGAAAAAAAAAAAAAAAAGGGCATTATCTTAAGAATAAAAAATAAGTACTAAATTATTCGAATTTATAGGCGCATTTTATATTTCATGATTGGAATCAATTATCCATTTGAATGGCTAATTAACGGAGGAACAAAATGTCAAGTCCTATATTCTGTTCAAATTATTCCGAGATTGAAAAATACAAATATTCACAAAAACAATAATCTAAGGTCTTGTTTATTTTATCGATTCGAGTTCAGAATTTAAATTTTATTACAGTAAAAAGTTCTCAGAAACAGTCACATTTAATTTTTTCACTACAGTAAAAAATTCTCACATAAAATCATGTTTCAACTCCAATCAATAAATTAAACGGACTCTAAAAGTATTCACCAAATATGTTTTTTCGAACTTCACTTATCATAAGCATGTGGTTCACATGCAAAGGCCGTAATGATGATGAACTTCTCGTTGTATATTTGGGTCAAATGCAACGTTGTATCCCATTGGTCCCATTTCATAATATAGAAATGGATGGTTCATTTTTTAGACTACAAATTTAATGCGCAATTCACGGTAGACGTGTTCAAATTTTCAAGCAACAACCAATAATTAATTAACTTTTGAGAAGAATAGTCCAACAGACAGAAAAACAAATAATTTGCTGAAATTGGTGGAATTCTGGAATGCCAACAAAATGTTATCATATAGGCCCTTTTTTTTTTGTTCCTAGAAATTAACAATGTGCTTTCTGGATGGTTAGTCAAATTGTTGTACAAAAAACACAGCTTTCAATGAAACACATTACCAATTCAAACGATGGTCATACCATTTTTTCCTTTTTGAGGGAGAAGGAGTAAAGTAATCGTTTACACAAGGAATGCACATATATATATATATATATATATATATATATTAGAAATAACGTCTCATACACACTTTTGAGTGTATTAACTCTTTTAACAATGTTCTTTACAAAAAAACAAAAAAACAACAACAACAAAAACAAAAAAAATTAATTTCCATCGGTTTAGTTTGTTGATTCGACTTTTTAATTCAAGTTGAAATCTAACTTTATATGAGAACTTTTTAATTTAACAAAAAAGTTAGATTTAATTGTTTCTGAGAGTTTTTTACTGTAACAAAACTCAAATTCTAAACTCAAACCGGTGAAATGAACGAGATCTTATTATGTTGTGAGAAATGAGATTATAATAACTCTCACAGGTTATACCTTTTTTAAACAGTTGTACATGCATGATAAGATTAAGCTTACATCTAACATCAATATTATTAAAAAAAAATCAGTAAACAGCGAATCTCATGCATCTACTTCACTCAAATTTTAATAACTGTGATATCAATTTCTTGTGTCTTTTATGTTTCTGTTGATCTTTCTGCACTTATAATTTGATGATGTTGAATCAAATAAAAAATATATTTATCTACATGTATCAATCATCAGTGTTACAACAAGTGTTATAACACTTTTTGTGACACCAACTGAAAAACGGACCTTTCACTTCCCATTTAAATGCAATTTTGTAGAATTTTAACATATAAAAAAAAAGTAATATGATTGTGTATACTTGAACCAACATATGAATATTATAAGATTGAAATGTTTATTTTTTTCGAACAATATTCGCATAAATACATAAAAATAATTTTATCGATGTGGTTTCGTGCTTTCCTCGTGCAAGCGACCAGCTATAGCAAATTAGCAATCAGTAATCAGTTTCTACCTAGCTGGATCATAATATTTTTATTGATTTAATTATTATTGAGTTCCAAACAGGAAGCTGCCGACACTTGACTCTTATATTATACTGTATTGTTTACTTATGTATAAAAATGCTAATTTGTTGTCTTTATATTCATTTATTGTTATTTTCTGGATATAATAATATAGTTATCTATATATATATATATATTAAATTGAGAAACTTTTGTTTATATTTACCAAATGCTATCATGTAAAGTCCCTGGGGAGTATAAACCATTTTTTTAATTCCTTTATCCTTCACTTTCTTTTTCTTTTTTTTACACTACTTTAGATCAATTAGACAAGCAATAAGCAAATTAAGAATCAACATTGTTCTTTCTTTATCAAGGCATCTAAATAATGGAGACAAAAGCATGTGTAGCTTTCACAACTCATTGGAAATTTTTAATTGCTTTTAATAATATCTCAAATATTTTTATGTCCCAAGCTTGTAAAGCAAGGTACTCTAAAAACGAAGAACGTATAAAGAAAAGCGTTTTAGTATTATACTTGTTTTTTATTTTTTTACAGTAAAAGAATAAATTGAGGTCTCGATCATTTAACCGAATTAAGTTTTTAATTTTAATTTTATTACATTTAAAAGCTTTGATAAAAAGTCACAAACTCGACAATTCAAATTTAAGGGACATAAAGAAGAAAACTCGACAAAAAAAAAAAAAAAAAAAGAAGAAGAACAACAAACTCGACAATTCAAATTTAAGGGACAAAATCAGTATTTTACTGTATTATGTAAAATAAACCATGTATTTTTTTTAGTATATATAATAATGTGAGTATATTGCATTAAGCTCGTCTTTTTTTTTTTTAGTGGGGAAAAAAAAGAGAGAGATCTCATTTTCTTTTATTAGGATCAAACTTATTACATATGTAACTAGTCGCAACGAAATGTGAGATCTGATTGCTCCGGGTAGGTAAGCATTCACTCCCATGACACCAAATCTACTTACAATTTTTTTTTTTTTTTTAAATCTTGTCGCTTATGACATGTTTTTCTATACTTTTCTCTGTTTATATATATATGTCGTTATGAAATTTTGTGCTCAGTACAGCTTTTGTTTTGTAACGTGTCTACATTTTCTTACTGTATATGAATTTTTTTAAGACCTCATTTATTTTATAAATTTAAATTTTTAATTTAAATTAAGATATGATATTTTTTAATAATTTTTTATTATAATAAAAAAATTAAATGTGACATTTTTAAAAAAAAATTATTATTAAAATTTAAAATTAAAAATTTAAATCAATAAAATAAATAAAATCATAATTTGTTTGCATGCGAAATTTGCTGAACCCGAGCTCTTTGGGGTTGATCATGTTGATCATGATGTTTCTAGCAGCAACCAAAAAGACAAAAACAGCTTTTAATTTGGGGTTTGATGAAAAAGATAACTCTCAACTCCGTCCGTTTTTTTTAAATTTATTTTTTAATTCGAATCACAATTAATAATTTGTTATAATATTTTTTTTAAAAAAAATACACATAAATTAAAAATAATTTTAATCGCATAATTTAAATCTAGAAACCAAACCGTTCTTATTATTTTTTTGGGGAATTATAACTCAGTTTTAATGTAAAACCAGCAATATTAATTATGTTACGATTATAATTATTTTCCAAACCAATTTCATGATGAGGTACCCATGCTGCATTGCTGTGAATTAATGAGTTTAATTAAATTGGATAAATTGTATTGATTTGCTTCGCTGTTTTCTGGCAGCACCTGCCTACCACCTACCTCAAGGCTAGGGTTTGCAAATCAAGGAGATTAGTCAGCTCTGCATAACGTACCGTTAATATGGTACAAAGTACACACAAAAGAGCAACGAATAATAAAGGGTTCTATATATAAATATATATATATATTAACTGTATATTTTTTTTACAACTTAAATTAAAAGTCTGGTTGATTCATTAATTTAAATTATATAATTAAAATTATTTTTAATTTATGTGTATTTTTTAAGAGAAAAAATATTATTGTGAATCACGAATTATGATTCGAATTAAGAAGTGAATTTAAGTACTAAACGAAAATTTAAGTTGTTTAGATAAAAAAATTATAATAAAAAGTTAAATTTAATTTTGTGTAAAAAAAATAAAACACTGTAATAGTAAAATTAGAGTTGTGACTTAAATTGTGGAAAGAAAAATAATACCTAAATATTGTTAAAATTATCATTATTTGTCTTTATTTATAACAAAAATAAAATAATCTTGCAATTTAATAAAATGCTAGTTGCGTTTTCTTTAAGTTTGATATTTTGGATTTTAATAACCATAATAGAAATTTAAACATTAAAAACTTATATATATATATATATATAATTTCATTGATTATAGTTTAAGTTTAGGGTAATGACATAGTTCATTAATTACTAAAACTTATACAGAAATTACAACTCAACTTTCTCAATAAAATTAAAGCAGGTGAAAAAACTAAATGAGGATTAATGGAATCGATAATTCGAACCCAAACTGAGAAGAAATTAATACGTACAACTCCTTTGGGTAAATTTGAAATTAAAGGGATCTTGTATTATTAATTTTGTTTTAAACAAGAATCGTGTATTAATATATATTCCACCAAAATAATATATATTAATAATGCATTATATTTATGTAGTAATTAATCTATCTGGACCTTATTACAAAAGAGTCCCTTAGGTGGAATTACAAGAAGTTTTAGGGTGAAAATTAGGCCGGTTTAGTTCGCTGATTCGAGTTTTTAATTTGAGTTGAGATGTGATTTTATGTGAGAGTTTTTTACTGTAATAAAAAAATTAGATGTGATTATTTATGAGAGCTTTTTACTATAATAAAATTCGAATTCTAAACTCAAATAAGCGAAACTCAAATTTTAAAAGTTCAAGAATATGCCAACGATACATTTAACAGTTTCTATAAAATCACGTGAATAGTTCAGAAACATATGGTGGCAAAATATATAAATATTATTTGTAGTTTACTTCATCTGACAATTGGATAATATATACCGATACATATGTGACTCATGTAAGGCGCATATTTATACCATATTATATTTATCTATAATTTACTTTCAACGAAATAAAATGTTAATGATATTAAAAACCAGAATTTTTTAGAGGATGTTTGGTAGAGGAATTTGTTCTCTGATTTAAATTATGATTCGTGATTCGCTACAGTATTTTCTCTCATAAAAAATACAAGTAAATAAAAAATAATTCGAATCACATAATTTAAATCCTTTAACCAAACTATTTTTGTGGTTCGCTATAATAATTCTTACGAAAATAGAATATTGGCCATTTTTTACATTTCAATCGTTAAATTTG
This sequence comes from Morus alba, assembly GCA_012066045.3. NCBI lineage: Eukaryota > Viridiplantae > Streptophyta > Magnoliopsida > Rosales > Moraceae > Morus > Morus alba. Next base: position 19,910,603 of record CP050227.2, on the reverse strand, counting down.
TAATTATAATTTATTTATTATATTTTTTTAATTTAATGTGATTTTAATTAAATTTAAAAATAAAAAATTAAGATTATTAGTATGACGATCTACTAAAAATAACTCTCAAAAAAGAGAAGTATCAATAATAAAAACAAAAAGTACCAGTAAAAAGTAAAGAATAATGGTTTTCAAAAAAAACAAAAAAACAAAAAAAGTAAAGAATAATGATAAAAGAAAACGTGATAGATGCAAATAGATAAAGCATAATTGCAGATGATAAAAGACGACAAATTTGCCTCATGCTGGGGTATGTGGTGTGCAACTTGGAATATTTAAATGCATACATCCCTCTCTCATATGCTTTGATGGTTTTCAAATTTTCATATATATATATATATATATATATATATTAGATTATTATAACTGATACCCTTAAATTTTAAGGTAATTCTTAATTTATTTTTAAAACTTTAAAAACTCCAGTTTTATTTTCTAAATTTTAAATTATTCTCACATAACATTTTTTGTTATGATTTCCATTAAGAATACATAGAAAAAAAAAAAAAAAAAAAAAGCACTCAAATAGTCTCTTTATTTGAATTTTTGTTAAAACTAAACAGATGAAAACTACATAGTAACACTTAACTCCTTTTTTCCACATTAACCCTCTTTTTCATCCGATTTTAGTATAAATTCTTATAAAAAGGCTTAAATGGACAAATTTAAAATTTAAAAAACAAAACGAGAGTTTGTAAAATTTAAAAGACAAAGTAAAAATTACCTTAAAATTCAGAAAGAACACAAAATTAATCCATATTTTTTTAAAACTACAAAATAATTAGTCTTAACGCCAAATAGGAAGCGGCATGCCGACACTTGACTCTTACATCATACTGTATTGTTTGCTTATTTTACTTAATTTTATAAATGCTAATTATTTGTTACGCTTATGGTCATTAATGTTCTTTTCTGAATATCATATTGTTATTTAGATGTATTAAATTGATAAACTTTTGTTTATATTTAACAAATGCTATCATGTAAAGATTGCCAATCTAGCAAATTTTAAAATGGCCAGACATAACGTCCCTGGGAGAATAAAAGCAAATTTTTTTAATTCCTATCTCCTTTACTTTCTTTTTTCGTTTTTCTTTTAGATTAATTAGACAAGCAAGCAAATTAAGAATCAATATTCCTCTTCCTTTATCAAGGTATAATAATGGAGATAAAAGGCATGTGTAGCTTTTACAACTCATTGTATATTTCTAATTGCTCTTTAGATCTCAACATTAAAGGAAGGTACTCAACAATAAAGAGCAGTGAAAAGTAAAGGGATAGATAGATTCATCAAGTACTTATAAATCTTAGGAAATATTTGGTTTATAAATTATAATTATTTTCGATTTACGTGTATTTTTTTATAAAAAAAAATACTATAACGAATTATAAATTATAATTTAAATTATAATATAAATCTCCTTACCAAACGTCTCCTTACTCATTCAGAATCAATATGATCTCTCTTTCATAAAATTTACTGAAAGCCAAAATCCATAAAATTCGACTGCTATACTGAAATGCATAAAATTTACTGAAATGCATACGACAATCTGAAGATTTTTAATTTACTGTTTATGGAGTCACCCCATCATTGGGAAGCTATATTCCCAGTCCACTGTACTATGTTAAATTATAGGCTGAATTTGTGTTCTTGAAGGGAAAAAAATGGTGTGAGAAGATTAAAAAAATAAATAAAAGATATAGATAAAAAGGAATAAAAAATTATTTTTGTCTCGAAGAAAACAAATAGCAGTATAGCACCACACATTGTTAGTTTGGTTCAAAATTTTAAAATATTATTTTGTCTTTCGAGAACAAATATTCATACTTTTTATTGACTAAGACTAAGACCGTATAATTTAAATTAGACAACGTTCTTCTTGATCAAACATATTTTAAAATAAATTCTCAAAATGATTCGTAAAGGTGAGTATATTGTGTGCGTTTAGAAGTCGTTCTAAAATAATTTTATTTTTTATATGAAAATAAAAATAAAAACGTTTTTAATCTCATACATAAATTATTTTTAAAAATGCGTCTAGTAGTTTTATCAAGATATTATTTTTAGTGTAAAAAAACTCATTAATGTTTCTCTTTCTCTCTTTGCTCAAGAGAGGAGAAAACGAAAATAAAAAATAAAAAACGACTAACCCTCTCATTTTATACTAAACTAAAAAATCGTTTTCAATTCTATCTTTTGTCTTTATTGCGTCAAACACCGTTTTGATTACATTTTTATTTTTTCTTTCTCAATAAATGTAAAAAATAAAAATAAAATCAATTCTAAACACAATCTTTGTGATGTCAACTTTATTTGTTGGGATCAAACTTATTAACATGTGTCCTACTCACAACCGAAAATGTGATCATCTGATTGCACTAGGTAGGTAAGCATTTACTCCGTTGAGGACGCACCTTATCCGCATTCAATTTTTAAAAAAATCATGTCGTTCCTCACATGTCCTTTTAAACTTTTTTCTGTAATGTGGTTATGAAATTTTGTGCTCAACGGTAGAGTAACGTACCTACATTTTCATACTCCAAAGGCATTTTCTCCCTAATTTGCAGCGAAATTTACAACACTACCCTAATTTTTTAAGTCTTGTTTATTTTGTGAATTCGAGTTTTCAATTCGATATAAGATATGAAATTTTTTTAAAATTTTTAACTGTAGCAAAGTTAAATGTGACATTTTCTGAGAGCTTTTAATTGTATAAATTTAAGACTGAAAATTCGAATCAGTAAAATGAACAAAACTAACTCTTTTAGGTGTTGATTGAAATATATAACTCCCCTATTTTTATTATTTGTTTTAGGGAAATAACTCCGCTTTAATGCAAATTCCAAAAAATATTAATTTTAAGTTACGACATTATTATTCGCCAAACTAACCCAACCTCGTGATGAGATGCCCATGCTAATGAATAAAGGAGTTTGATAAAATTGGATTATTGTAATGCATATTGATTTGCTTAGCTGTTTTTCTGGAGGCACCTGCCTGCCACCTAACTCAAGCCAATTAAAGCTAGGGTTTGCAAATTAGGGACATATATACTCAGCCATGCTATGCATAACGTACTGTTAATATGGCATAATACAAGTTTTTAATGGTTACGTTTTTATTGATAGTTACCTTTAAATATAAAAATTTGATAACGTGACGTGATAATAATTTAATTTTATTAATTGTCATTAATTTTTTAGTTAACTATTTAATTAATTACAACTATCAGATTAATATCTTATGGCTAAAATAAAAATATCTATTAATAGATAAATATTAGACTAACTATTAAAAACGCACCCCGAATATGAATACATACATATATATATATATTAAGTTCATTCACTGTAGTTAAATTTTTGGGCGATGACATGGTTCGTTAGAAGAAGGAAAAAAAAAAAATTAACTATGGAGTAGTATTAAAACTTGAACATGGCTTTACAACTCAATAAAAGCAGGTGAAAAAAAAAAATAACGGATTAATGGAATAGATAAATATTCGACCACAATGGAAAGAAATTAACACAACTCCTCTGGGTAAAGTTTAAATTAATGGGATATTGTATTAATAATTTTGTTTTAAACAAGAATCGTGCATTATTATACACAAAAAAAGATACTAATTAATCTACCCCGCACCTTATAATTACTTGAGGCCTTTTTTGGTATATCAATTTATTGATAAGTAAAATTTTTTGTCTGTCAATATAAAATCACATAAAAATGAAAAAGTATGTAAATTTAACGATAAGAAAAGCCTAATCTACTAGTACATCAGATATACCAAATAATCTCTCCAATTACTTTACCCAGGGTAACATACCCAATTTGTGGGGCATTGCTTTATCCTGAGAGAGAGATTTCAGCAGGTCCTAAAATAATACCGATCCCCATCGTTTTAAAAATTGTGGAGCTTATGCAAATCTCTATTGCAAGATATTATTTTGCTCAGGCCAGTGGCAGTGTGTAATTTGCCGGAAACTGAATGGAAGCGAAGGTGAATACATAGCTTTCCCCGTCCCCCCTTCATCGGGTGGTGCTTGTGTGAGGGTTGTGCCACCAGAAATCGGGCTTGAAGCTCTCGCCTTACCAACGAGCCAACAGCTGATGGCTGTTAGTCACGACTACTACCAAAAAGCTCCAATGAAGATGAATATTTCACATGGAGGAGTGTGCATCTGTATGTTGGACGACATCGATTGAAGCGGACATTTCAAAATGACAGCATCGAAGATATATACATAGTCACGGTTACTCGGACTGCGTTCTGAAAAAAGTGACCTACTTGAAAGAAAGGGTGGGCACTCTCGTGTTTCAACCCCACTATACTATGAATAGTTGTAAGGCACTCTGTAATTACAGCCTCTACGATAATCACGTGAATAGTTTTGAAAACGTAAGGCAATAAAACATATAAATATTATTTGTACTTTACTTCATCTGCCATATTGAATATTATATACCGATACATATGTGACTCGAGTAAGAGGGCCATATATACAATATTATATTTATCAATTACACTTATTTTCAGCAAAATAAAATGTCAATTATATTAAAAACAAGAATAAGTATATCACTGAAAAGTAAAGAATAATGATAAGAAAACGTGATTGATGCAAATAGAAAAAGCATAATTACAGACAAAAAGACGATAAATTTGCCTTATGCTTGGGGTTATGTGGTGCGCAACTTGGAACATGTATATATGCATACAGACAATACTATACTTCTTGAAACTCTAAAAGTAATATATATTTGGGGGACATGAGTCTATGAAATGCCGAAAGGAATCCCTGTTCCACGTGAACAATAATTCCCTGATGCTGGAGCCTAGAAGGATTAAAGTGAGATTCAAAAAAAAAAAAAAAAAAAAAAAGTTCTTCGACGGTAAGATTTCTTATCATTAATGTACATTTTTAACTGTTGATTTGATTAAAATTACATTAAAATTAAAAATTTGCAGAACATAAGTTTTTAATATAAATTTAACTTATTAATAGTTTATTTTTTTCAGATCTCAATATTATAAAAATCTCCTAAACAAAAAGTAAAAAAGAACATAAAACAACACTACTTGTCCAGAGAAAAAGATAAGAAACAAAAGAAAGAAAATACTTATACTTATTAGGGTGAAATAAAGGGCGCGTTTGAAACTCGTTCTAAAATAATTTTATTTTTGTATGAAAATAAAAATAAAAACGTTTTTAATCTCAAACAAAAATTATTTTCAAAAGTGCGTTTGGTATTTTTATTAAAAGATTATTTTCAGTTTAAAAAAACTCATTAATGTCTCTCTTTATTTCTCTGCTCAAAAGAGGAAAAAACGAAAACAAAAAATAAAAAACGACTAAAAGTCATTTTTTATTTTTCTCTCATTTTACACTAAATTAAAAAATTATTTTCATTTCTGTTTTTTATTTTTATTACGCTAAACGTCGTTTTAAAAATATTTTTATTTTTTCTTAAAAAATATGAAAAATAAAAACATAATTAATTTTAAATACGGTCAAAGTTTATACTTTTCTGTGGCAGCCCGAAAAAAAAAAGTATAAATTTAGAAGTAAAAGAGTTAAAAAAAAAAAAAAAAGCGAGAACTATAATATTTTATATTGCAAATACAAAAGAACTCTCTTTTTTAAGAAGTTCTGCTTGGTGCTGATATAAATTACGGTATTTTTATGTCAACTTGTAACAAATTAATAGATAAAAGGGTTACAGCTTTTGATTAACAAAAGTTGAAGTTACATGTCGTAAAAATGTTGAGTTAGACATCATTTTTACATGTTTTTATTTTTTTTTTATTTTTTATCAGGCTCATTATTCCATGTTACAGTATTATAAAAATCTCCTAAACAAAAAAGCAAAGAAGAACATAAAAAGAACACTACTGGTCCAAAGAAAAAGATAAAAAAAAAAAGAAAGAAAAAGGTTTTGGTTTACTTTATCGATTTGAATTTTTAATTTTAAATTTTTATAGTAAAAATTTTTTAAAAAATATCACATTAAAATTTTTTATTATAATAAAAAAATTTAAAAAAATATTACATTTTAATTTAAATTAAAAATTTAAATTTATAAAGTAAACGGAGACCTATACTTATTTGGATAAAATAAACTTTTTATTTACTTTTTCTGTGGCGGCCGGAAAAAAGTAGAAATATAGAAGTAAAAGAGTTAAAAAAAAAAAAAGCGTGAATTATAATATTTTAATATTAAAAATACAAAGGAATCAACTCTCTTTTTTAAAAAGTTCCGCTAATTGGTGCTGTTATAATTACGATATTTTTATCAACTTGTAATAAATTAATAGATAAAAGGATTACAGCTCTTGATTAAAAAAGGTTAAAGTTATAATTTTATTTATTTTATTAATTTAAATTTAAAATTTAAATTTTATTACAGTAAAAAATTTTAAAAAATAATTATATTTAATTTTTTATTATAATAAAAAATTTTATAAAAAAAAAATACATTTCAATTTAAATTAATAAATTAAACGGACCCGTAGTAAAAATATTATGTTAGACATTATTTTTACATGTTTTTTATTTTTTAATTTTGATCGGGTTCATTAGTTCTACAATTATACCCATCATACACACCTTAGATCAATAGACTACCAAAATATGAAAGTTGCAACTATTCTAAACTTGCTAATGTAAACCAATCATTCAAAAAGAAAGAATAAAAAAAAGAATACCAATATAAAGTCGTAGAAAAATAATGAAGAAAATAAAGTAAAAAGAGGAGAGTACTATGACTAGAGTAACTACGTCCAATGAGTTGTTATCCCAAAATTATTACAAAATTTTAAATTAAAAAATATCCCTTCAACAGCAGCATTAGACTCCTCCTGATCAGCTACGCCTTTATAATCACACCCCAAGCTCAACTCTAGTCCAAGCTCTCCATCTCCCCTTTACTAAAACAATGTCAAGCGATAAAGTGCCCTTCGCCGGAGTAGTGCCGGACTCCGGCAGACGCAAGAAGCAAAAGAAGGTCTTCATGGCCCTCTTCGCCACCCTCGTCGTCGTCGCCGCCGTTATCGGCATTGCCGCCGGCGTAAACTCCCGAAAGAGCTCGGTCTCCGCCGCCCACATTGACGGCGCCACCCACGCCGTGTTGAAATCCGCCTGCAGCAGCACTCGCTACCCGGCTCTCTGTTACTCCGCCGTCGCCGCTTCGGCTTCGTCCGGAAGCAGCAAAAAGGTGTCAAATCTAAAGGACGTCATCGAGCTCTCGGTCAACGTCACGATCACCGCAGTCCAACAGAACTACTTCGGCATCAAGAAGCTGACGAAGAGGAAGGGCCTGACGAAGAGAGAGAAGACCGCCCTCCACGACTGCCTGGAGACCATCGATGAGACGCTCGACGAACTTCACGAAGTTCAAGACGATCTCGAGCAGTACCCGAACACGAAGTCTCTGAAACAGCACGCCGATGATCTTCTGACGCTTCTCAGCGCCGCCATAACCAATCAGGAGACTTGTCTGGACGGATTCTCGCACGACAAGGCCGACGAGCACGTGCGGGACGCGCTGATCAAGGGGGAGGAGCACGTGGAAAAGTTGTGCAGCAATGTGCTGGCCATGATAAAAAACATGACCGACACCGACATCGCCGCCGAGAGGAAGACGGCCGGGAGGAAGCTCCGGGAGGATCACGGCGTGGCGGGGACGGAGGTGGACGAGAAGGGGTGGCCGGTGTGGATGTCGGCGGCGGACAGGAGGCTGCTGCAGTCGTCGTCGGTGACGCCGAACGTGGTGGTGGCGAAGGACGGGAGCGGGGCCTACACGACGGTGGCGGCGGCGGTGGCGGCGGCTCCGGATAACAGTAAGACGAGATACGTAATTAGGATTAAGGCGGGTGTTTATAGAGAGAATGTGGATGTGTCGAAGAAGAAGAAGAACATCATGTTCCTCGGAGATGGGAGGAGCACCACCATCATCACCGGGAGCAGGAATGTGGTTGACGGAAGCACCACCTTCAATTCCGCCACTGTTGGTAAGTTCCCCCCATTAATGAATACATATTTGGGTTGTTTACAAAAATAACACTTTATTAGAAAAATTATCTTATAATTAACACCATTTTTTCGGACTTTTATTTAAACAAGCGTCACTACATTATAAAATTTAAAAATTTTAACTCAAATAGATTTTGTTATTTCCTTTTACTCTGTTAAAATAGTTTTGTCGTGTTATGCGTATTGCACTAGATCTGTAGGGTATTTAGGGGTAACGATAAGGTACAGAGTAGAGAGTAGCTAGATGTAGCATATGACTTCAAAATTTTCCAGCCACAAAAAAAAAAAAAAAAAAAAAAAAAAAAAAAAAAGACTTCAAATTGCATCTAATATGAATGGCGTGAATTCCACGTAACAAGAAAACCGGTCAAAAAAAAAAAGAAAGTTAAGTTTTCAAAAAAATCCTTTTTAAAAAAAAAAAAAAAAAAAAAGAAGGTCCTTTGATGTATGCATTTCCTACCAGAACATCCTAGTTGATCATTAATATTTTATTTTAGCTGTGAAGTGATCGCTGCTAGTTTTCGCTAGTCAAAAATTCACCCTAAAAGTATGAGAGTATTAATTACTGTAATAATGCTTTGTGTCCCTAAAACATTTTCCTGTGTCTGCCTTTTCTTTGCCGGTTAAAGTCTCAATAATAGCTACGTGTATGGAAAATGTTCCCATCTTGTGGGATGAATATCGGAGCAGAAATCATGTTTGGTTCATAAATTTAAAATTATTTTTATTTTATGTATATATTTTGTGAGAAAAAAATATTATAAAAAATTAAAAATTATAATTCAGAATTAGAAATAAATACAAAAAAATAAATTGATACGAACTACATATTTTTAAGATATGTTTAGTTCGTTAATTTAAATTTTTAATTTAAATTGATATGTGACTTTATGTGATAATTTTTGAATGTAATAAAAAAATTAGATGTGACTGTTTTTAAAAAAAAAATTTACTGCAATAAAACTCAAATTTTAAACTCAAATCGGTGAAATGAATAAATTTTTATTCAAGTCTTGTTTAGATAGAATTAGAATTTAACTTTTAATTATTAAATTTAATTAAAATTAGATCAAATTAAAAATATATATATATAATTTTTAATATAAATTTCTCGGTTAGGCTAAAAACAGTCCTTTCGTTCTATTTTTTTCAGTGCTTAAAAAAAAATCTCCAATCTCCAATTTCCATACTACCAGTGAAGTTTGTCCCAATCTAGAGTCCTGAAATCTGAGTGGTCCTAAATTAAGAAGTACGATTTGTCCCAATCACTAACGTTTCTTTTTATGTCGCCTCCCCAGCTAGCTCCCACTTGTTAAATGTTCGCCTTTTGAAACAATAGAGCAGGCATTGACTTCACCAATGATAGTTTCCACGCAACCAAATTTTGGTAAGGCAACCCATGTTCGGTGCCGCGTGTAGTTGTCCCTATTCCTAGGCCCATTGTCAAAAATTGTGGGTAAGCAGATGCATGCAAATAGCAGAATATATGCGCATGGCCTCGTCATTTGAAAAAAGCTGTCCATTATTCTCTTCTCATAGTTAATTATATCATCTTTACTACATTGTCTATTTTGTCGTGTTTTTTGTGGAAAATGTGTACAATTAATTTTAGATATTTTTTCAACCAAGTTTGAAGCTAGAGGTTTGTGCATGATATATATGTCTCGATGGCATATATGTGTGTGAGAGAAAATAAAATATTTTCCCCCTCTTGAAGCTAGAGTCTAGAGATTTCAGTCCTGTTTAGAATTAATTTCGTTTTTATTTTTTACGTTTTTTAAGAAAAAAATAAAAATATTTTTAAAACAGCGTTTAGCGTAATAAAAATAAAAAATAAAAATAAAAATAATTTTTTAATTTAATATAAAATGAAAGAAAAATAAAAAATAATTTTTAATCATTTTTTATTTTTTATTTTTTTCTTCTCTTAAACAGAGAAAGAAAGAGAGACGTTAATAAATTTTTTATATTAAAAATAATTTTTTAATAAAATTATTAAATATATTTTTAAAAGTAATTTATATCTAAAATTAAAAATATTTTTATATAAAAAATAAAATTATTTTATAACAATTTCAAATAAATACTTTTATTTTTAGTAATAACTATGGCTAGTGTCAATCACTTTGGGGGTCGGGAACCACTTTTGCGGCGGGGCCTTGGTAGCTTTCTTCGTCTTAATTACATTTAAGCCCGTAGTGTTTGACTTGTCTTATTATTGGACAACTTTCTCTCATTTTAGCATATTCCAGCAGATTAGAGGATGCTTCTTTGATCCTTCCTCCTTATAAGGTTTTTTTTTTTTTTTGCTTGAAATAAGTGTTTTCTTTGTTGTTTTCCTCGAATCGATTCTTCTAGATATGTTTTGCTGGCATTATTCTTGAATTGAAAATAATAAATAAATAAAAGAGGTATAGATGCCCTTTAATTGTAGTCTAGATCTGGGATGATGATTTTGCTGGCACTTAGATTCCACAAATAAATTCGAGATTATACAATATATATATATATATATTTTTATCACGCTACTGCATGTAGCTTTAAATGTCAATTATGCATGAAATATTTTTCACCAATTCTTTTTTTTTTTTTCTGTGTCATTTGGACCTAGAAGGAGCTCTCTTTTTCATATACTTTATTTCTTTTTTAAGTAAAGATCTAATTTTTAAAACCTTGTGAATAATCCAGTAAAATGTTTTTTTTTTTTTTTTTTTTTTTTTTTGTTATTAAGTTTAGGAGATTTCAACGATAGAATTTGAAAAAATAAATTATAATCAAGTCTTTATTTTCAATCTTTAAATTTATATTACAAACTTGTTTCCTCTTTTTTTTAAAGAGATTTTTAATATGATTTTAATTAAATTTAATAATTATAAATATACACTAAAAGCATAAAATTTAACTCTAAAAAACTCTTAATAATATTTTAGAATAAAAATTCATATTAAAATTTAAATTATAATTTATTATTTATTATAATATTTTTTATAAAAAATATACATAAATTAAAAATAATTTTAAATCTGTCTCTGTGGTTACAGCTAAGGCTTTGCCTTGAGTCTTGATATGTGTGGTGGTTGTAGGAATAATTATTCAAACTGTCCACACACGATAACACGAGACCACTTTCGTACTATAAATCGTTTTAATTCAGAGCAGCCATTGTCAGTAAATCATTAAATCCACACGTGGATGTTGAGGGCGCCACGGCCCTGCAATAATAATACGATGGCTTTTTTTTTTTTTGCTAAGGATAATGCTATCTATGGCTTTTGGTCCCTGTCCTGACCCATCCTTTTCTTTTTCTATTCTTTTGCACAAGTTGTCTTTTGTCTTTTAGATGAGTTCCAAACTATTCAGAATTGGCTTTGGCTCTGCTGCAAATTTTAAATTATTTTCCTCTTATCATCACACACCACTACAGTAAGCTCGTATCAAACAATATCGAATTTAAAAACTCATTAGCACCGCATTCCATTTGTCAAGTATCGAAAAATCCACCTTCAAATTTCTCTTGTCTACCTAAAAATCCGCTTAAATGTTTGTTTATGCGATCTAAAGTTTTTGAGTTTGATAGATTTTAAGTTGAATTTTAGTTATAATTTAAGTTGAAGTTATTATTTAAATTTGTATTTAATTGTGTATATTTGAGTTATGGTTTGAGATAAAATTTTTTTTGAGTTTGTGTTTGAGTGAGTTAAAACTTAAATTTGTATTTAGATAGTATTTTAATAAAAACTCAATGCTGATGAAAAATTTTAATATGGTATCTGGGTCGGGTTTTATTCGTTTTTTCGTTGTCAACGCATAAAAAAAATCATCTTAATCATAATTAAAACAAAAAGTTATAACATTTTTAAGAATAAAAAAAATATTGTTCATTAATTTGAGTTCGAGTTTTTGAACTCGAAGTTGAAGGAGAAATTTGAACTCAAATTTTAGTCTCAAACTCGAGTTTAAACTCGAGTTCAAATTTAAAAATATATAAACTCAAATAAAATTATAACTCAAGTTGTTTTTTTAAAATTTTTTACTCAAAAACTACTCCAACCGAACAGTCCCTAAAACAAAGTCATGACACTGTACTTAGACGTTGGGTTACCCGACAACTATATTACTGCACATTAAAAATTTAAAAGTGAATCCCACAATATATGATTTACACATGGGGTTCACATTATAGTCGGGGTGCCTTTTTAAGTATTTTTCTTTGTTCATAAGTAGTTGAAAAATATATGTATGTATATGTATACATATATATAGACAAATTAATTTTACACCAAAACGTTGATCTAGTTATAAGACACATTGTAGGATTCATTTTCTTTGTGCATGGTGTTGAACAACATCACTACCCAAAACTAATTCACTAACCACAGATTTATATGTAAATTTTGTAATTAACATAATTATGACATAGGGTCTTGTACAATTTTGCATTTATTTCCAAGTGGTACAATTTTATATGTTGATATCAAAAACAGATTAAAAAAAAACGAGTAGTAATTAACTAGCATTTTTCAAATAAATAATTCTTCACTATACATGTTTGCAGCTGCGGTTGGCGAGGGCTTCCTAGCACGAGACATAACCTTCCAAAACACAGCCGGACCCTCAAAGCACCAAGCCGTGGCCCTCCGGGTCGGGTCCGACCTCTCCGCATTCTACCGCTGCGACGTGCTTGCCTACCAAGACTCCCTCTATGTCCACTCCAACCGCCAATTCTTCATAAACTGCCTCGTCGCCGGCACCGTCGACTTCATTTTCGGCAACGCCGCCGCGGTCTTGCAGGACTGCGACATCCACGCCCGCCGCCCCAATTCGGGCCAGAAGAACATGGTCACTGCCCAGGGCCGAACCGACCCGAACCAAAACACCGGAATCGTGATCCAGAAGTCCCGGATCGGAGCCACCTCGGACCTCAAACCCGTCCAGAGCAGCTTCCCGACATATCTCGGGCGGCCGTGGAAGGAATACTCGAGGACGGTGATCATGCAGAGTGACATCAGCAACGTGATCGTCCCCGCCGGGTGGCACGAGTGGAGCGGAAGCTTTGCGCTGAACACGCTGGTTTACAGGGAGTACCAGAACACCGGCGCCGGCGCCGCCACGTCGAAGAGGGTGACGTGGAAGGGGTACAAGGTTATCACGAGCGCCAGTGAGGCTCAGCAGTACACTGCCGGAAATTTCATTGCCGGAGGGAGTTGGTTGAGAGCCACGGGATTTCCTTTCTCTCTTACTCTGTAATCTGAAAGTTTAATTATTACGAAGCAATTACGCACGTTTTAATCATGCGGTATTTAGTTGGCTAATTCCCTGTAATCTGAAAAAACCATAAGTTTAATTATTGTCGATTCCCTGTCCAATTCTCATTTGATAAGAAATTAATTCGCATTTTCGTTTTAATCATGCGGACATAGTTAAACTTTTAATTGGCTAAATAAACAAAAGTTTATAAACCAATAAAAATAAAATAACTTTTCTGTTTTGTAATAAAATCTTGTTTACGTGGTCTTGTTTTGTTCTCATTTTTTGAATCTTTATTATCGATTTTAAAAATTTTTCTAAGGTCTTTTTAGATTTATTTTGAATGGATAACATAAGGTTGTTTTTTTGAAAAAACCATAAAAAGTTTAAACTCGAGTTGTATTTGTTTGAATTATCTGTCGATTCCCTAAACTGTCCAATTCTCATTTGATAAATTAAAATAATATCGTTTTATATTCTTAAAAAATGCCATTTCTTCATTTTCAAAAATAAGGTTATATGAAATCTTATCATTGAGTTTTTATTAAACATTTAAGTTTTGACACACCCAAATACAAACTCAAAAAGTTAAACTTTTAATTCAGTTACAACTTCAACTTAAATTATAACAAACTCAACTCAAAATAAAAATCACCCTAAACAACCCCATAATTTTTGTGTAAACTAACAAAAAAAATGAATTCGTAAAAACTAAAAGTTCAATTATAAAAATTTTTTAATATTATTTTTACATATAACTATTTAGTTAAAATTTTTTTGTAATAAATATTTATCAATTAAATTTAAATAACAGGTTCAAAAATAGCCCAAAAGAAAAAGAGAGATTGAAAAAAAAAAAAAAAAATTGCTGCAAAGTAGGGCATTCCATAATTATTCTGTTCTTTTTTTTTTCTTTTTGATTCGATTTTTTCTTTTTTCTTTCTCTTTTAAATTAATTTTAAAAATTATTCTTAATTTTTAAAACGTAATATTTATTTTTCTTAAATAATAAAACGTTAATAAAAATGCCTCATTCGTTAAAATTTTTAACATTTTTTAACACGTGCCACAAAAAATCAGTTGTTGTTAAACAATTTAAAGCACAAATACTATTTCATCCGCACCCTAATTTTTTGTCTAAATTACATATAACAAAATAAAAAATATTCATTTTTTAGCAATCCAACTAATGATGGATGAAGGAAAAAAAAAACTATAGAGTTAAAAGTTTTGTCAGATTTTTTGTTAAATATTTTATTGTTTAAAAGAGAACGGATGTTAAATTTTAAAGATCGAGGAGTAAAATGGATAAAAAATTTTGGCTACAAATAGGAAAACGTAGTTTATCCCATTGATTTTTAGTCAAATAAGTACATTAGTTAATATGGTACTAATAAAAGTAAGACATAAAAATCTAATCACATGCACTTAAATTCAGCAAATTTCATAAGCTAAAGTTTACTGAAGACAGCAGGCTACAGTTTATTGGGCCAATATGAACACAATTTGAAAATGTGGGACTGTGGGCATCGAGCTTTTAATAGATACATAATTATATAAAATGTCTAATTAAAAAGTCTTGTGTTTAAAATGTCTGCTTATACACAATGCAATTGAGAGAAACATTTTTTTTTTTTTTTTTAAAAGAAAAGGGATAACTGGAAACTACACATAAAACCAGGGCAATAAAACCAGAGATGAAGCTAGCTTACGCCTTGGAGCGCCCCCCGGCCCAAGCTAGCTCATTTAATTTGTTTAGTAAAATTGTTATTTCATCTCATTTTTTCCTTGTTTAACCCCCCTTAAAATTTTTTATTTTAAAACTTTATAAGAAATGTTAAAAAAAGTTTCACTTATATCCTTAGTTTTGATCTTAACTTATTACTTTACTCCTTAAAATTTTATTTTTTATGTTATGCAAGAATTTAAAAGTTTTTCATTTGCACTCTTATTTTTTGCTTTTAAGTATAGATTTTTTTTATTTAATAATAACTGATTCTAAGTATATTCTATTATACAGTTAATTTAATCTAAAATTTTAGTTTAACTCAAGCCAGCCCGAAAAATTTTTTTTTCTAATTTCGTCACTAACTAAAACCACACTAGAGAGCTCTATTCCACTCCAAGCTGTAGTTGTTTAGAAGATGGAATACGTTATACGTACAATATCAGAGTCACCAAAAATGTTACAACCAGCTCAACATTTGACTAGAGCTATGTGAGTGTGTGTGTGTGTATATATATATATATATATATATATATATTACAGTATTTTTTTGAGCAAATATATATTACAGTATTATTAAGGATTAGTAGCAGTAGCATTTTTGTTTTACATGGAATAATTGTTTAAGATAAGCCGGCGGTATACTCTGCATTTCGCCAATTGCCATTGGAGCGCTAACATATGTTGTGTGAATGTCCGGCAAGAGTGCAAGGGGCCGGTGAGCCACTCGTTGACTGATCTGTCAGCTAGGGCTAAACATCTGAAGCATTACGTTACTTCCTTTTATGTCTTTATTTATTTGTTTTTAAGGTTTGATGTCAGTCGACACTGATTTTATTTATCAATTGTTATTGCAGTTTCGATGTAGAGAAATTTACATATACTGAGTCTTTTATATATATTTTTATTTTCATTTATTGTCAAATCAAATGAAAAGACAACTGGGCGCGCAATAACCGGCTTGACGGAGTGCTCACATTGTGGAATGCCGCTTCTCCAATTAGAGGCAAAAGGGTGGCTCCTGCTTGTCCGTTCAAGTTAAAAGGATCCAAATTTTCCATTTTTTTCATTGAAAAAAGAAGATATCAGATTAATCATAATTAATTGCGGCAGGAAAGCAAAAATTATTTTTGTTGGTCATCTATTCGTCTAGTTTAATGATTTAAATTTTTAATTTAAATTAATATATAATTTATATTTTTTTATTATAATAAAAAAATTAAATATAATTATTTTTTATAATTTTTTATTATAATAAAATTTAAATTGATGGTGAAATGAATAAGACTTATATTATAATCAAATATTGCCGAGGAAACATGAAACATAAAATTAGAACGTTTTAACAAAATGTCTTGAAATACAATTATGAAGTTCACGAAAAATGTTGAGTGACTGTTAATGATAATAAAATAAAGGGTTGAGTGTAATCCAGAAGGATCGTGAAGCTGCCAATATTTAACTCAAATTGTCCATACTGATTACTGTTTATTATTAAGCCAAAAATGGTCTCAACCGTTTAGTCTAATCTAAGAAGAAAAAAAGGGAAAATCATTTGTGACGATCCTCGTGGAAAGAATAAAATAAGGTTGAGCTACGTGGGAAGTAGCTAATGAAGTATCAAAGGAATGAATTGAAAATAGATCCGCGTAGGTTTTACTGTTTCTCAAGCAACCGCGGAGCCAATCAACCAACCAAGCATAATCCAGCGACAGCTCCAATTTGTAAAGGATATATATATATATATATATATCTATATATATATATATTATCATTTTGATACCCTATATTTTATCAAAATCTGTTGTTAGTATTTACTAAAAAAAATCTGTTTTTAATATTTTGTGTTTTTGATCATTTTAATTTAGTTTCTCGGTGTTTTAAAAAATTGGGATATAAAATTTCATATTTATCCATATTATTAATCAATTAGAAACTAAAATTTTTAACATGTTTAAAAAAATGATTTAAATATACTAAAAAAATAAAATAAAAACTCTATCTCTCTCCTCTCGACAAACTCTCTCTCTAACATATTTTAAAAAATACTTTAAATATATTGGTTTCTAATAATAAATGATAGGGGTGAATTGTCAAATAACATTCATGCCACAAAAAGCCGCCTTAAAGTATTAAAAAAAAAATTATAATACATCGAGACATGTACTAATTCAAAATTGTGAAATTAATTTTTTTATCGATTTGAGTTTTTAGTTTTAGATTTATACAGTAAAAAATTCTCAGAAAATATCACATCTAACTTTTTCTATTATTGTGAAAAGCTTTAAAAAATGTCACATCTCAGTTCGAATTGAAAACTCGAATCCGCGAAGTGAATAAGACCAGACCATGTTCATTTCATCAATTCGGATTTAGAATTTAAATTTTACTGTAGTAAAAACTCTAAAAAATAATCACATTTAACTTTTTTTACTCAAATAAAAATTTTCATATAAAATCGCATATAATTAAAAACTTAAATCAGTAAACTATCACTGAAAGCGCAATTTCCATAAAACACCGATACCGGAATGATTCTTTCTATATATGTGTGTGTATGTATACTTGGATTTTACATGTGATCTGCAGAATCTGCGGACAAGTGCCACATTTTCCCACTAACTTCCTTGGCCGCAGTTTGGGCACAAATGGATTTGCATAGCATTTTTAGACACGGAAAAAATAGAACCCACGAATATAATTGGGCTCCCATTGCTTTCTCCTTTTTTTAGTTTTTGGAGATATGAATTTTGGCAGTTGGCACTGCTGGATCCATATGGCATTTTCAATCCATAGTTTCCTTTTCCACGAAACCGCGGTCCTGGGACTTTCTTTAATTTATGTACACACACGCTGCAGATAATTGTTATATGAATATATTGTTTTAGATTTTTTTTTTTTTTTTATAACATTATGGTTATGAATTCCACGTCCGAAATTTTGGTTGAAATGACAAAAAAAACCTTAAAGTTCGGGTAAATTGTAAAAAGTGTCCAACGATCGAGCTAACTAATTATGGAATATAGATTTTGTTTTCGTTATTATTTTCCTAATTAAGTATTGCCAGTTTAATTGTTTTACTAGTAAGTTCATTGGTATTGTATCGAAGAATATGTAAACAAATATTGCGAAGATGATAAAGATGATATTTTTTCGTGTGTAGATTTTTTACTTATATTTTTATTTTATCAGATTTTTTCTAATTAAGAATTGGGAAGAATTGAGACTTTAGTTGTTTTACTAGTAAGGCCATGTTTATTTTACCGATTTGAGTTTAGAATTCGAGTTTTGCTAAGTAAAAAGCTCTTTAAAAAAAATCATATCCAACTTTTTTGTTACAGTTAAAAACTTTAATATAAAATTACATTTTAACTCGAATTAAAAATACGAATCAATGAACTAAACATACCATAAATTTCTTGATATCATATCAAGGAATTTATAACTAAATCGTAATAATTTTTCAGAAGGTTTAATAAAGATGATAGAGCATAAAATTTGTCTCAATATTTGTTTACATATTCTTCAATTTAGTATCAAATACTTTAGAATAATATTAGTATTTAGTATTTTTTGTAGAATAATATTATTATTTAATACTAATATTAGTATAATATTAGTATTTTTTTTGAAAGTATTAATATATATTTACTAATATTAGTATTTTTTTTGAAAGTATTAATATATATATATATTTTTTTCTGAAGAACTTCCGGTTAAGAGTATACCATGAAGCTTATTATTCTTAAAAGATTTTAAAAACTTTATAAGTAAAAGTAATGTTAAACTTAAATGGACAATATGTTAATGTATTTTCAAAAATAATTACCTCTTCCTATTTTAATCGAAGCAACAGTGAAAAGATAAACCAAGTTTCAATTTTAATTTTAATTCATGAAAGGAGTATATAAAATTATAAATCACCGTTGAACAAATAAATACGAAAATAAATTCACCAACGAGGGCGTTACTTGTCATATCAACCATAAGTGATATGGAATTTGGAAACTTTACCAAATATCTGTGTGTCAATCAATTATTCCAGCCATAGAGAACATGACGACGACGTTTACTTCTTGCTTACTTGAAAAATAATATTAAAATAATATTAAAACCAATTTTTAAAATATAATTAGCAAAAGAAGCATCAAAGAAAGGGAAGTAATCCATCTTTGCCACTAATTTAAATCCCAAACCAAATCTCCTTCCATTTTTCACTCGCCCTCTTTTCAAACTCGAAAACTTCACACTGATTATCAGATTCAAAGAAAGAAAAACCATGGATTCAATCAAGTCCTTCAAGGGCTATGGCAAAGTCGACGAACTCGAGCAGCAAGCCTTCCGGCGAAAGACCCGCCGGCGTCTGATCACCATCGTCGTCTCCTCCGTAATCCTCTTGGCCGTCATAATCGGCGCCGTCGCCGGAATCGTTATACACAAGCGGAACAGCTCGTCTTCCTCGTCGGAGAACTCGGCTCCGGCCACCGAATTGACTCCGGCCGCGTCGCTCACCACTCTCTGCGGCGTGACTCAGTACCCGAGCTCCTGCTACTCCTCCCTCCGGGGTTCCAACACCTCCGACCCGGAGGTCATCTTCAAGCTCTCTCTACGCGTCGCCATTGATGAGCTCTCGAGGCTGTCGAAGTACCCCGACGAGCTCATAGCGAAGACCAACGACACGCGGCTGAAGGAGGCCCTCGGCGTCTGCAAATCCGTGTTGGACGACGCCATGGACAGGCTAAATGATTCCGTTTCGTCGATGGAGGTGAGGAAGGACGAGAGGCTGCTGTCGTCTTCGAAGATCGACGACATGCAGACCTGGCTCAGCACCACGATCACGGATCAGGAAACCTGCCTGGACGCGCTCGACGAACTGAATTCCACAATTACTCCTCAATTGAGGATGAAAATGCAGAACTCGACCGAGTTCGCGAGCAACAGCTTGGCGATTGTGGCGAAGATAATCAGAGTGTTGGCGAAGCTAAACGTGCCGATTCACCGGAGGCTTTTGGGGCAAAGTGAGGATGGATTTCCCGAATGGCTCAGCGCCGGAGACCGGAGGCTGGTTCAGGATGATCAGCAGAACAACGACACGGTGCGCGCGACGGTGGCGCAGGACGGGACGGGGGATTTCAAGAAGATCCAAGACGCGGTCGACGCGGTCCCGAAGAAGAGCAAGATGAGATTCGTGATAAGAATCAAGCAAGGGACTTATTTGGAGAATGTGGTGTTGGACAAGAACAAGTGGAATGTGATGATGATTGGAGAAGGCAAGACCAAGACTATTGTCTCTGGTAGATTAAACTTCATCGATGGCACCCCCACCTTTCACACTGCTACTTTCGGTACTATTCTAATTCCTTTTGCTCAGATAATTTTAACTTTCTCTACGATATTTTATCTTGTTTAATATTGCTTATGATTTCCTAGTTCCTACTTATTGATTTTTTGTTACTTGTTGGTCCTTTGAAAATAATTGCATAGAAGCTATTAAACTTCTATTGCTTATGATTTCCTTTGAAAACATAAACAAGTGCTTGTTTGGTTCATAAATTTTATTGAATTGTGGATTAAACTTGCGAAACGGCACATTACTTTGTCATTAGAGCTTGCCACACTGTAAATATAGTTAATTAGTCTCTCATTCGTCTGAAATGTGTCTTGTGATCGCATCAGAAGCACAATGCATATATATAATGTTGATAGTTGGTTTTTTTTTTTTTTTTTTTTTTTTTTTTTTTTTTTGGGGTAAGCCAGTACTTCCAGTTTTTTCAATTAGCTTTGTCATTATACATATATCACAGAAATTCCATGTGCCATGTGAAACCTTCATCTTAGGAGGGAAACTGTTACACAGCAGGGTCGCTTGCCGAAACTCCTGACCTGGTCAATTAGGGAACCGCATGGTTTATGTGTCAAAGTATCCCTTATATTCCCTCTTACTGTATCCTTATTTTCTTCTTTTCCTTTTCTTAGACCTTAAACAAAGTATAGTTGCTTTACATATTTTCTGATTCTATTAAATTGGTTTGTAATGCTGTCCACATAGTGGAACCCGCCATGTGCGAGTCTGATTTATGATTTGCAAATATCCCAACTTCCATATGGTCGGTCCTATTTGATGACATGTAAACCAAAGATCTTAAGGCCTGCAACGGTTATTAAATATTAGGTTATGACATTTCTTAGATTCGGTAATGCATATTAAGGATATCAGCTGAGTCTTTCTTTGCCGCATTTAGATGCTAATTCATTTATATTCCCTATTCTGGTTTCATAACACAGCTTGAGTATTGAAAGAAAACCATTTTAAACATGATAAAGGGTTCCTTTTTTTGTTTCCCCTATCTCTATGGACATCTTAAAAGCATAGAGACAGATCATGTGAAGTCATGCTCAACCACACAGCAGTACTTGATGTTGGCTGACAAGTGACAACATTCTCAAATCAAAATAATTCCCAACTTGGTCTCTCTTTCACTCTTGTCGAATGCACTTCTTGATGTCTTCTTTAATTCTCATTAACAAAGGGCCCACAATAGTTGAAAAGGTCAACTTTATTAGTATAGTGTCTGGCTTATTTGTCAGCAGTTACTAAATTTGTGTTAGGAACTTCACAGTTCACATGATATGAGGATAATCATATCAGACAGGAATTCAATCTAAGGAGTTAACATGTGATTTTATGACTCTGTCATGGGTTAAAAAAGTCTTGTCATGCATAGAATTGCTTTTGCTTGACAATATGACATTGTTTTTAATCACAATACTTACTGTGATCAACATATCTACGTGAAACCAGCTGTTGCGGGGAAAGGCTTCATAGCAAAAGACATGGCATTCATCAACACTGCGGGGCCAGAGAAGCACCAGGCTGTGGCTTTCCGGTCGGGCTCGGACCAGTCAGTCTACTACCGGTGCTCGTTCGACGCCTTCCAGGACACTCTCTATGCCCACTCCAACCGCCAATTCTACCGTGAGTGCGATATCACAGGCACCATAGACTTCATCTTCGGCAATGCTGCTGTGGTCTTCCAGAACTGCAACATCCACCCACGTCAGCCTCTCGCCAACCAGTTCAATACCATCACAGCTCAGGGCAAGAAAGATCCCAACCAGAACACCGGCATTTCAATCCAGAAATGCACGTTTTCTCCCAAGGATACCAACCTCACTGCCCGAACTTACCTTGGTAGGCCTTGGAAGGAGTACTCTACGACAGTCATTATGCAGTCCGATATTGGGTCGTTTTTGGAGCCCTCAGGATGGAAAGAATGGGTCGCCAATGTTGACCCGCCCAGCTCCATATTCTATGCAGAGTACCAAAACTCTGGCCTTGGATCAAGCGTGGAGAAGAGGGTCCAATGGGCTGGATATAGGCCCACTCTCACTGAAGAGGAGGCTTCCAAGTTTTCTGTGGGGTCGTTTATCCAGGGTGGGGCATGGTTGCCTCAGGCCGGTGTTGAATTTAATGAATCCTTATGATTGCAGAAATGGTTGAGAAATGGGGTTTTACTAAAATACACGGCAAATATCAAATACTGAGAAACTTATAATTGGTCATCACTTCTTTTTTTTTTTTTTTTTTTTGGGTTAACATTACAATTGGTCAGCTTGTATGATTCAAATGTCTTACACTAGTTTTTCTCTTCTTTCAACGTTGTATTTTTGTGTAAACATGTTTTTTCTTAAGAGAAATCGATGTTTTACTTTCCATTCTTTTCTTTGAAGATTGTTGGTATGTTCATACACAAGCAACACTGTCGGCAATCTCTTCTTAAATTGCATTGAATTAACCCTTAAACCACCATGGTACTATTGCATTTTTTTTCCTTCAAAAGTTGGGTTTTGAAGAAGTCGCTGGTAGTTGATTGATTTAAAATCAATTATTGATCAAGCGGAACCCTTGGGTCATTTGGTTGAGGGAGAAAATAACTTGTCAATGACTTTAGTTATGGTCTTTTCTGTGGCTTATGTCAGGAGTAACAAGTGTTGAAAGAAAAGGATCTAAAACTAAAAATGCAAACCCGCAAGCAGATGCCTCTTCTTTAAACAATTGTTTTTATAATTAAAAATGCTTTGAAAAGCTCTGATTGAGCACGAATGATGTAGATTGATCTAAGGGTGCGTTTGATTGAGTGGTGGAAATGAAAGAAATAGAATATAATAGAATCTAAGTTTAATGTTTAGTTAGATTTATAAGAAAAAAATTATTATTCAAAAAGAATGACTATTCACTTATTTTGAGTGAATCATTATTCCTTCATCATATGAAAGTAATAGCCATTCAAAGCTACTTTATTTATTTATTTTTTCATAATTACCCTTTAATATTATACTATAATTATAATATATTATATAGTTGTTATATCTTATAATATGTAATATAATATAATATATAATAAAAATAATATAATATAATAGAATTATAACAATATAATAATATGATATAATATTATTAATTATAATATATTTATTTAATATATAGTTGTTATATCTTATAATATGTAATATAATATAATATATAATAAAAATAATATAATATAATAGAATTATAACAATATAATAATATGATATAATATTATTAATTATAATATATTTATTTAATATAATAATATAATATATTATAATTATATATATATTATATTATATTATAGTATAACATAATATATTTGTAGTTTTTAATTATATTATAAAACATTATTATTATTTATTATAATGTATTACACATTATATAATATATTAATTTAATATAATATAATAATATATTATATTATATTATAATTATATATAATATAATATAGTTGTAATATTTTATTACATTATAAACATTATTGTTTTTTTTATATAATATTATAATATGTTTTATAATATTATAATTATATTAACTATTTTAATAATAATATTATATTCTATATCATATATTATATAATAATAGTTTTGTTGTAATTTTTAATTATATTATAATTGAAAGATTATTATTTATTATATAATCTTGTAATATATTTCATAATATTATAATTATATTAACTAGTTTAATATTATTATTATTATATTCTATATCATAATTATATAATATATTATATAATAATAATTTTATTACGTTATATTATATTTTATATATTATATTAATTATATTAATATATAAAATATTAATATTATATATAACATAAGGTAATTTTATCAACATAAAAATATTTATATTTTATTTTATAATATTTTTAAAATTATAACAAAATAAATAAATTATTTTTTTCATTCTATTATTATTATTATTATTATTATTATTAGTATTATTATTATTATTATTATTATTATTATTATGTAACTAAACACACCCTAAAATTCTATTATATTTTAGTATTCGTGGTGATGAGAAGGGATGGACCAGGCTTTACATTTTTGTTGAAGAGAGAGACTAAACTAATCGTGCTTGTACTCTATTTTTTATGTATCTTAATTATATAGAGGATCATTTTCACAAATTTTCTTTAAATGTGTATCTTATTTTAAAATGATCCTAATTTTTTAAAACAGTTTAAAACATCTCAATCAATAGAAAATAAATCAAAATACCCATTCTATCCCCTTTGTGTATAATCTAACATATTTTTACTGACGTGACACTAATATTAATATTAAAATCTAATTAAAATGAAAAGAAATGAATAATTTCCAAAAAAATGAATTAATTACTAGAAATTGTTAAGAAATTCATTATCCAACGATTAAAAATAAATAAAAAAAACCTATGAAATATCCTCTTCCCTGCAGCGGCCCAACCACCACACCGCCGACCGGCAACAGCCCCTCCCCCGCAGCGAAGGTACCGCATCCGTGAGATCCCATCACACCAAGCCTTTCCCCATTAGATCCCGTCACACCCATCGTAGCTAATCGTCCATTCCCCCACCCATCGAACCCATCACTCTCGTGAGATTCCCAAACCTCCCGTGAGATCCCCAACAATACAAGTTGAAAAGGCAACATCAATGCTCATCAATCTTCAAGAAGAATTGAAGATTAAAGAAAAAAAAAAGATTATACATTTCTTATTGTTCGAACAGCAAAGAAAAGCAGAGGAAGAAGAAACAGAGGTGAGAGGCCACTTTTAGGTAACTTCAAAACCTTCATGAGAGCCCTCTTCGACAATGGGCTCTAACTTTGTGAAATTATTTGGTCTTTTGGTGAGATATCAAAAGAGCTAGCGCAACTTTACCCCAGTTTCTCATGGACCCTTGTAATCTTTCATTTCATTGGTGGATCGGCGGGGGGAAGGCTTGCTGGCGGCTTTGCTAGGGGGAGGGATTTTGGTGCTCACCAGGGTGCTTCGACACTGACAAATTCTTACTGAGAATTGGAGCCTGCATAGCTTTAGGTTGAGTTCGCTGGGCTGTGAGAGAAGATTAATTTCTAGTTTTTTTTTTTTTTTCAATGAATATAAATAAATGGCTGAGATTCGGTGTACTTAGATGAAGGCTGATATGATATGGGTGTTTTTGTCATTTTAATCTAAATAGAATTTAATATTTTAATATTAGTTTTATATACAGTGATCTTAATAATATGAATGAGAATCTGCAAAATCTTTAAAGTTTGATACAAGAATTATAATTTTTAGATTATAAGATTTTTTTTATTTATTTTGAGGTAATTTGAATACCACTAAAGATTCATCACAGCCTATCATCACTAAGCTTCTCCTCCCTCATTATCATGGCTGCTAAGCACCTACATCTCAGTCACTATTGCTCACCACTGGAGCTCCTCTTCGAAGTTCCCTTATCGCCACCGGAGCTCATTGTTGAAATTCTAACATACTAATTTTTTTAATCTATCCATTTTATTCTTATTTATATTAATTTTAGTTTTTTTTTTCAAAAAAATTTGTTAAGATTTTTTTTAGCAACTTATAAATTTGTTTCTTCAATTAATAAGATTTTTAATATTAAGTTATTTCAAATTAGTTATTTTTTAAGAAATAAATACATTACATTATTTTGTATCAATCAAACGCAGAAAAATAATATTATCGAGAATATGAAAAAAGATTTTTATATGTAACTAAACATGTTAATTCATATTTTCTAAGAATCATATTATCTTCTATCACTTTTTTAGTAATATAATTCTTATTTATTATTTCATATCAAACGTCCTCCATACACATGAGTGGATGGAAGGGCGTTTTAATCTATTTTCTATAAATCAATGATGTTTTGAACTGTTTTAAAACATCATAGTGCATTTTGAAATAATATACGTAACTCAGGGTCATTTATAAAAATAATTCTTATATAAACCATAACGCTTGTGCATTCTTACACACAATACAGCAATATAATCCAACTCTATTAGCCAATTGAGGTTAATTTAAGTGGTTAAATACGTGACACGTGCATCTATCTGAATTCAAATCTAAAAGTTGTTTCGTTTCTTGTGTAAAGTAGGAGCAACACACCCGCTACAGTATAAAAAAAATCCAACTCCATTGGCACCCATTGGCATGCGCTGATGCATTGACCACCCAATAACCTCATGAAAATGTTTAAATGAAAGAATGCATAGGAACTGCTTTTCCACGTCTGACAACATACTGAACACATAAAAATTCGTTCAGTTTGTTAATTTAAATTTTTAATTTAAATTGAGATATAATTTTATATGAGAATTTTTATTGTAATAAAAAAATTAGATATAATTATTTTTGAAAACTTTTTACTGTAATAAAAATTAAATTTTAAACTCAAATTGATAAAAGATACTTCAATCCCTGGCATTCGTCAACCATCTTAACATTTCATCACCAAAAAGTCATAATGCATCGCATTTCATCTCTTTGTTTTTGCATTTTTTTTTTTTCCCCTAAAGATTTATAAGTTGGACTTTAATCTTAACCTCAAATGAATTACATTTCATCAGTTTTGTACTTTTTTTTTTTTTTTTTTTTTTTTTTATCTGGCTAAGTCTAATCTTAAAAAAAAGTATTATAGAAAGTCAATTTTGTTTTATTTTATGGAACTTTTTTCTGACATTAGAGTTAATTTTTATTTATTAAATCTGATTAAAATTATATTAAATTAAAAAATATATAAAATAGATATTTTTAATAAAATAAAAAAAATTAAAAGCAACTATTCTTTTTAGGTAGGTCTCTGAAAGTGCCTGACCAGTGAGACACTCGTATAATTGTGTATAAATTATGTATATTTATAAGTAAATTATGTATATTTATAGATAAATTATGTATATTTATATGACACTTATATAATTATATAATTGTGTATATTCACATGTAAATATTGTATATTTACATATAAATTATGTATGTTAACTTATAAGAAACAACAATGTATATTAATCCTTAAAACATATATTTTTTATAGCAATTAATGAACACATAACATAAAAATATACATTGACTAATTTATTATATTTTATGTTAAATATATACGATTTTATATGTAAATATATATAATTTACGTCATATTTATATACAATTATATAAATACTTAATTAGTGAGGTACTTTTTAAGTGTCAACAATTTTTTTTTTAATCCTGACAAAGAAATTTCTTATTTTAATCCTGACAAAAATATGCCGTCACATGGCGTGGTCCTCGAACTCAAAATTACAGTTTTTTTTTTTGCTAGAACTCAAAGTTAGAGATCATAATAAACTTCTTTTAATTAATTAATCCCACCAAATGTCCATACATTTTACCAATAATAATAACCCCATCACTTCTTCCCTAGTACCTTTACCAGTTTACCAGATAGAAAAGAAACTGCAAAATTCCCAGAGAGAAAAAAAAAAAAAAAAAAAAAAAAAAAAAACCAGCAGTACATACCACAGTAAAAAAAGAGAGAATCTGAAAGGTCCACTTAGGGAGGCTCATAAAAGACCTGAAATTAAGAGAGAGAGAGAGAGAGAGAGAGAGAGAGAGAGAGAGAGAGAGAGAGAGAGTTCGTATTCCGTGGGCGCCTGGAAACTGCAACCTTTGAATTGAAAGCGTGGACGAATCAAACAACCAAACACTAGGCCGGCTTTGAAGAAAGTGCCCCAAAACCGTCAATACAGTAATTCTGAATAATTATTTTTATCATTAAAATTATTATTCAGAAAATTCTCAACGCTTGCCACATAAAAGCATCAGAAGCCACGATGCGGAAATTCGTAGCTGGCAAGCTTAGAAAAGCGCTCGAGCTTTCTTTTCAACACAACCATCGGTTTCTCTCCTCGTCTCATTCGCGTTTCTTGTCCTCCACTCCTGTTGTTCTTGATTCTGCAACTTCTACTTCCATGGCCGACTCTTCCTCTTCCTCCCATGCCTCTCCTCCTCTCTCTCTCCAAACCATCAATCCCAAGGTTTGATTTTTATTGCATTTCATTCAAGAATTCAATTGCCCAAATGGATTTCTCATCTGGGTTTGGTGTGATTTATTTTTATATTGGTGTTTGATGAATTAGCACCCTCCTTTTGACTCTCTCTTTTAGTCTCAGATTAACATGTATGATCATAGTTGACTTGATCCTGTGGTTAACCTCGTTTTCTCAGGTGTTTACGATTTTTTTTTTTTTTTTTTTAAATAAACTTTGAAGTTGATAGTAGTAGCAGTGCCTGATGGGTTTTGCTAGAATATGATGTTTTATTTGCTATTGGGTTTGGTGTCCTTTTCCTTGTTTCTATCGCATTCTCAGGTTTTCTGGTGATCCATGTTTTGATTTGCTCTAACGGAAAAAAAAAAAAAAAATTAAGTGAAAGTATCTCTTTCATTAACTGGGATACTGTTCTTGTATTTGGTGGGTGTTATACTAACTTGACCTTTAATGAGTAAAATATTATAGTTTTCTCAATCCGCAGAAGCGATACTATTATAGTCTAATGTGATAATAAATCGAGAGACAAAAAAATCTCTGATTAGACTTTCTCCAGGATAATCCAATTTGTACGCTTTGTAAGTTATTGTGGCCGAGTTTGACCAGAAAAGATTGGTTCAAAATGGGTCTTAGCCACCCCTCCCTCACAAGGACAAAAGGGAGATATTATAATAACACTAAACATGGTATCTTCATTGGGGTTTGATAAGAGTTACTAACTGCTTATTGAATGGATTGATTGATGTTTTCTGTCCCTTATACTGTGAAATGGTTATGAACAGTGCCGTCCTCAATCTTTGGTTCACTATTTTGGTAATTATACCAAGTTCAGGAATGTTTGTCATTCTGTTGGATGTGTTAATTTCTTTCTTTCTTTTTTGAACAGTTCAATCAATTGAAAAATGATTTTATTTTCTTCTTTTTAGATTCCGGATTTTTTTAAGACACACACACACACACACACACACACACACACATATATATATATATATATATGCTAACACCTCACTAAATTCCTTTGATTTTCAGGTTCTGAAATGCGAGTATGCTGTTCGAGGAGAAATTGTCACCCTTGCGCAGGTATATGAGTGCATTCTACTGAACCAAGCAATCATTTGTATAAGAATAATATTTTCACATAAAGAGGCTAAAGCTATAGAATTGTGGTAGCTTGACTTTAGTCGCAGAAAAAGGTTAATATTTTACATGCGGCATTGTGTCAATGTGATCTGCCTCTTGGAAACACGAAGAGGCAACTCAAGATGGATAAATTAATATATGGTCCTTGTATTTCTTTTTAAATTTTTATTTCTTTCAAGTCAGTTTATCAAGGAGCTGTTTATATCAAAGTCTCAGTTAACTCTATCTGAATTTTGCCCTCAATGTCCACCTGCCACAGAGATTGCAACAAGAATTACAGGAAAAACCGGGTTCTCATCCCTTTGATGAGGTATATTGTTGACACATATTTCCCAATGGAATTTTTCTATTGCGTATAACCACATTGGTGCCTTGTTTAGAATATTCCAACCTCAATTTTATTTGATGAATTAAGTATATAAGACTAAAATTATCTGCTTACAACTAAGTTTGAAGAATATTATCTGAAGTTACAGGAATAGAAGTTTATTTTAGAAGAATAAGTACTATTTTATTTGTCTTGTGGTATTCCCTCGAAATGATATTAGTGAAGACAGGATGGGTGCAATGATGCTCTTTGGTCAGTCTCACTTTTAACTTCTGACTTCAATTTATAATTTTATATTATGCAGATTCTTTACTGCAACATTGGAAATCCCCAGTCTCTTGGCCAGCAGCCAATTACATTTTTCCGAGAGGTTGGTTTGCTAGACTTCAAAATGGAAATCACTGGTTTGGTTAGAACTTGAGAAATTCTTACTCAATTGTTGTTGTTATGCTAGGTTCTGGCACTATGTGACCATCCAGCCATTTTGGACAAAAGTGAAACACAGGGTCTCTTCAGGTATATTTTTTTTAAAAAAGAAAAAAAGAAAGAAAAAGTCTGTCATTTGCTATCTGCATCAATAATTTGAACAGAATTACTTTAGATCCTCTTTGTGGGTATTTGCATTGTAATTGATTCTTCTAAAATGGTCTCCTAGAATCCTTACTTTAAAATGCATTAGACTTAAACTACAATCCTCGTTCCCAGAATGAAGTAAACAGAAATTAACATAACTAGCGATTTATTAATATTAGGAGCTAATCTTTGATGCCATTCATTTCATATAATAATGCAAGCGACATGGATATGATCAAATGGTTGTCTATCTATGAATCCCATGCGATTAGATAAATAAAAGAAGGCATTTAGAAACCCTTGTTTAATCTCTTTGGTCCCTTACCATTCTCATGACCCTTCACAGTGCGGATGCAATAGAGCGAGCTTGGCAAATTCTTGATCAAATTCCTGGAAGAGCAACTGGTGCTTATAGCCATAGTCAGGTAGGTAATCATATCAGATTCGTTTATAGATAACTGAAAACGGGCAAGTCGTGAATCTGGAATTATGTCTCTTCATCACGACCCTTAAGCCAAAACCATGGTTACACGTCCTATTCACATATTTCTCCCTTTCCATGTCAGGGTATCAAGGGGTTGCGTGATACGATTGCTGCTGGGATTGAAGCTCGTGATGGTTATCCTGCCAATCCAAATGATATTTTCTTAACAGATGGTGCAAGCCCTGCGGTAATTCTCAATATTTCAGTCTTTCATTTTTATCTCATGTCAATATGTTCTCTATATGGCAAATGTCATCATCGAAGAGTGAGTGACATAATTATTTTTGCTGTTATTTCTTTCTTTCCAGGTCCATATGATGATGCAATTGCTGATAAGGTCAGAGAAGGATGGAATCCTTTGCCCCATTCCTCAGTACCCTTTATACTCTGCTTCAATTGCTCTCCATGGTGGCACTTTGGTATGTTTATACTGTATAAATGCATTGTGCACTATACCAAAAGTTGAGTCTATTATTCAGTTTGTAGTCCTCTCATATTCAACTGTCAACATTTAGCATTTGGCTGGCTGTGAACCTAACTTCGACTAACTTATTGGCAAATTTTCTAAAAATGTTGTAGTATGGAGTTCCCAATGGCAACCTGGTAGAGTTTAAGAAGTTGGAAAATAGAGTATTGCATATCAGCTAAATGATCTTTTTCAGTTTTATGGAAATCTAATATCTGATCCAATTCTTTCAGGTTCCTTACTATCTTGATGAGGCATCAGGGTGGGGTTTGGAAATTTCGGAACTCAAGAAGCAACTGCAGGAGGCCAAGTCCAAGGGAATTAGTGTGAGGGCCTTGGTTGTTATCAATCCAGGAAACCCAACAGGCCAGGTGTGCTTTTATTATCTATGTCATAGCAACGTACTTGTTAATAACAAAGGATCAAGCTCATGGTTTTAAAATTTTTAACAAAAAGACATTGCGTTTGAACACGATGCTTCTGTTCTTTTGAAGATCTCATTCAATTGATATTTTGGTCTTTCCTGTAGGTTCTTGCTGAAGGCAACCAGCGGGATATTGTGGAATTCTGCAAGCAAGAAGGTCTTGTTTTGCTGGCTGATGAGGTAGGTGGATTTCTCTTGAAGAAAATTGATCTCTATCTAATACTAGTATTGAATTAAGATTGCATTGACTGGTTACCTGATTCAGTCTACATTGGCCGTCAAATAAATCCCAACTTATTGTAGCTTCTTTCATGACCACTGATACTATGCGGGGAACGTGACACAGGTATATCAGGAAAACGTTTATGTTCCTGAAAAGGAGTTTCATTCCTTCAAGAAGGTTTCCCGGTCTATGGGGTATGGCGAGGATGATATTGCCTTGGTGTCCTTCCAGTCGGTCTCTAAAGGTATGAATTTCAAGATGATGCAATCATGAATCATGTTGTTAAAGAGACGAGCTTATGCAAATTACTGAAGTAATAAGGTATTCACGCTTTTTAATTGGATTCAGGATACTATGGAGAGTGTGGAAAAAGAGGAGGTTACATGGAAGTTACTGGGTTTAGTGCTGATATAAGGGAACAAATATACAAAGTGGCATCTGTAAATCTTTGCTCTAATATCTCTGGTCAAATTCTTGCAAGCCTCGTTATGAGTCCACCCAAGGTAAACGTCTATGGCTCTTTATTGAAGGAACTTATAATTTGAGATCGTATTTAAGGAATTTTGGTAGCTTGAGCTTGTCGGAGTATGACTCTGAACAAGAGCTTGGGCCTCCTGAGTTTGGAGGGTTTACTTTGACCAGTATTTAAATTGCTTGTGTCATTTGTACAGAGAAAAAGGTGACGTTGAGTTTGTCTTTGTGCAGGTTGGTGATGAATCTTACGAATCATATCGTGCTGAGAGAGATGGAATTTTATCATCCCTAGCAAGGCGTGCCAAGGTTAGTATAACAAAACAGTCACTTGAAAAAGAAAAGTTCCATCTAGAGACTGAGTTAGTGAGACCTGTGTGACCAAATTTCACATCTCAGCGCTTACTATTCTTGAAAGTTTGCAGTCTTTTAACTTTATATTTACGCTTAGCAACACTTCCTCATTGTAAATACAGACCCTGGAAGATGCCTTCAACAACTTAGAGGGCATAACATGCAACAAAGCAGAAGGAGCAATGTATCTCTTTCCGCGTATTAACCTGCCACAGAAGGCAATTAAAGCGGCAGAGGCTGTAAAAGAAGCACCGGACGCTTTCTACTGTCACCGCCTTCTCAACGCGACCGGAATAGTTTTTGTTCCCGGTTCTGGCTTTGGGCAGGTTAGTATTTTTGTATCTTTTTTGTCGGTTATATTTTATGCGACCATAAAATTGTTTCTGACTTTCTGCTGTGATGGTGCGACAGGCACCAGGCACCTGGCATTTTAGATGCACAATACTGCCTCAAGAGGACAAGATCCCGGCAATTGTCTCTCGGTTGACGGACTTCCACAAGGGATTCATGGACGAGTTTCGCGACTGAGAAATCCTCGTTTTGTTGGCTTTCTTGAGATAGTTCAGAATAAGGTTTAGCCATTCATACACAGTAACTTCATAATGAAAAAAGCGGGACGTTTTTTTTTTGAAGTACATTTTTTGGTTAGTCTTAGAGACATGCGAGTACATTTGTTGTGTATTAAGACGTGAATGAAGCAATCATTGTCTGTTGGTTTATTGACAATACTCGAGCAATCCTTCTTTATTATTATTATTATTATTATTATTATTGGTCTCGGTACCGAAACGGTATATGTATAGTTCTTTTAAAAATATGTATAAGAAGACATGTATAGTTCTTTTAAATATATATATATATATATATTTTTATAAAAACATATATATAGGTATTTAGATAAATTATAGGTTTTTTTTTTTTTTTTTTTTTACATTATACATGTTTTAATAGAAATATATACATATTTTAAGAAAAAATATACATGTTTTAAAGAAAATATACATGTGCCGTTGCAATCTAGTATCAGATTAAAGACAATTTCTATTATTATTATTATTATTAACACGGGTCAAAATTGAGTCGACTTGAAATTGACATGAAAAATAAGGGTCAATTTCGGGTTGAATCTGTCTAATCCAAACATGACACGAAACACGTAAAAAATAAAAAAAATACATATATTTTTTGTTACATATTTTAAATTTTATTATGAATTTGTGATATCATGATAGTTATATTCAAAATCTTATACTATTATTTGCTTAATTTCAATAGATGTTATTGTATTTTAGTGTGTTATGAATTTTAAGTTATTTTTAATATGTAAAAAACTAAATAAAAGTATATAATTTTCGTGTCAATTTCGGGTTCACATGTCAATTTTGTGTCACGGGTCATTTTCGTGTCAATCCGTAAAGTAGTCGTGTCGTGTTCGTATTGCGGTTTTTAAAAAATTTCATGTCACGAGTCGTGTTCGAATTAACTGTAAATTTTTTAAAAAATAATCAAAACACGACACGAACATGATACGTAATACAAATTGCCACCCTCGCATGAAGTAACTAAACGAAAGAGCCATTGAAAGTGATTAATGTTGATACACCCGTCAATAAAACAGAAAGAAACTAACGTCAAAACGTAATTAGAACCCGACTGTATAATATTGAAACGGACAATGTGGTTACAAACGACAAAATTACATGAAAACGACTTCAAATTAGAAAAAAGGATAAAATAGCAACCATGGTTGTAAAAACGAGTTTTTAGTACATTTGCCCCCTAAATTTGTCATGGTTCATAAAATTACTCCTCAAATTTTTAATTTTGACAAGCTGCCCTTGAGCTTGTAAAATTGTTGTAATATGTCTCATTTTGATGACTATTGTGTTAAATTAGTGTCAAAAAAGCATGTTCAAGTAAAAGTTTTGACATTCCAATTTAAATGTAACACAAATTTTTCAATATCTCAACTTTTAATCCCTTAAATCTAATAAAAATTTTGAGCAAATTTAGTTAAATGGGGCATATTGCAATAAATTTACAAGTTCAGAGGATAACTTACTAAAATTAAAAGTTTAGGGGGTAATTTGCTAAACTACGATAAGTTTAGAAGGTAATTGTACCAAAAACCCTACAATTGTATAAAAAAAGCGAAAATGACAACTAACAAAAACGACATAAAAATTTTAAATGACTCAAAGCACATAAAATTTGAAAACGACAAAGGATAAGGAACACGAAAAAACTTATAAATTTGAAACAAACAAAAAATAAATACAAAAAATGACGACGACTACAAAAACAACACCAAGGTTAAAACGACAATTACATAAGAAAATGACAACGAAAATGAATCGACATAGAAAGTATAAACGACAAAGACCAACAAAACGGTTGTAAAATTAAAGAAAACGACAAAGATATGAAAACGAGCAAAAAGCTATAATGAATAACGTATGAAATAGCCATGGTTAGAGTTACAAATTTGAGCATGGCTAAACGGGTAGGTCTTAGGCTCGATCCGGGCCTAACTTAGAATTTTTTAGACTTAGGGCTAGGTGGGCCGATCTTCTCTCTTTTAGGGCTAGCTCGGCTCAATTCAAACATCATATTTTTTAAAATATTTTTTAAAAATACCTTATAAAATTTCAAGTCAGCTCTAAACATTTTAAGTTTAGGACTGGACTGGGTCGACATTTTCTTTTTTAGAGCCGGCATGGCACGGCCCTAAATTTCTCTATGGGCCATCGGGCCCAAGCTGGCGCAGCCCTAAATTTCTCTATGGGCCATCGGGCCCGAGCTGGCGCGACCAAAACGTGCACCTCTAGCTATAGTAAAACTTGCTCTAGAAGAAATATAAAAGCTTAAATTTTGGTCTCTGGCGCTTTCCTCACAGAAAAATTTATCCATAGACTTGTGATGTGCTTACTAAACTTGAATAACAAGCGCTTTTCTGGAGATTAAACTTGAAAATTTGCTGCACTTAGAATGTAGGAAGGTCTCTAATACTAATAGAACTGTGAGAGAAACCCTTGATTA
Source organism: Morus alba (assembly GCA_012066045.3). NCBI lineage: Eukaryota > Viridiplantae > Streptophyta > Magnoliopsida > Rosales > Moraceae > Morus > Morus alba. The sequence continues at coordinate 19,874,672 of CP050227.2, read as the reverse complement.
TCATTTTCTCATCTGTAGTCAGGTTTTTGCACTGTTTGAGCATCCATCCATTATGGACAAAAGCCGAATAAAAGGCTTGCTCGAGTACTTGTTAAATGACCACACACTAAAAGGCAAGAAACATGGGAAGCACTTTGAACAAATAATTTTGTTTGTAATTTATTGGTAAACCGCAAATTCTCCTTTCTTGCTTGATTCTATTTCGACGATCGAACTCTTTTCAGCACGGATGCAAATAACACGAGCTCGACGGATTCTCGATCGACTTCCTGTGAGAACAATTGGTGCTTACAGTCATAGTGATCAGGTAATAGTTCAGAACAACTTTTTTGTATTATTGAATCAAGTTTTTCATGTGGTATATTGATTAAGTTTGGTATGAGAATTTAAATTAAAGTAATTTTAATTTTAAAATTAGAATTATAATTTATAATTCTTAATTTTGTTAAAATATTTTTTTATTCTAAAAAATTTAAATATTCAAAATTAAAATTGTAAATTATTTGTACGGTAGTCCTAAATGTGTACACGTGTCAAAGATCTGGTAAAGAAAATTTTGACCCACCCGTGTTTGGCGCTCTATATATGGAGCTGTTAAACAGTCCTGGCCTAGTAAAAGCGAGAACAACAGAGAACCTTTGCACGTCGAGCCGCTATTTGCAAAGGAATGGGTGTTTAATCCAATTCAAATTCTATTTTTTAAATACATATTTTTAAATTATTATTTATTTTACTTTTTAAATACCTCTTAAAATTTTTAAAAAATTCCTAGAACTAAATTACTCAAATTTTACTTTTCACATACGTTTTTTTAAACCACTTCATTCTACTTATTACGTTGTTTTAAAATTTTCAAAACAATCCCACCAACTTAATTGTATTTTTTTTTCTTTGATAAAATTCAAAATGTTCATCTTTTTTTTTTTCTGAAGGATAAAATGTGTTTTTTTTTTTTCTAAAAATACTTTATCTGCTTTTATTTTTTGTTTTTTTAAATGTTATTGCTTACATAGAAAATTTGATCATTTGTTCTTCTGTTGAAGATAGCCACACTTCGTTCATGTGAAAAAAAAAAGCTTTATAACATGAGATCAATGAATAACTTTTGTCGAGAATTAACGAGTGATTCAAAATGTCAAGATCTCAAAACAAACTGTAATACTCTTTGTTATCCTTTTTGAAAAACTTTTTAAAATATCAAAAATTATCCAAATCAATCATTGAATTGTGAACTCTATTGTTTTTTTTTCTTTGAATAAAAATAAAATACAAAATGTTCAAAGTTTTTTTTTTTAAGACTAGTGAAATAAAAAAAAAAGATAAAATGAAGAGAAAAATAAAAGATAATAATGATAACTAATATAATTAACAAGATCAGCTTTGCAATTATTTTTTAGAAATACATGGCTCTGCTTCGTTAAAAAAAAAAGTACTCAATCATTGAGATTTCTTTTTAAGTTTATATAAAATCAGTATATAAACAAAGGAAGGAATGAAACGTTTATATACTTCTTAATCGATACATATACAGGTTCGCAGAATAATTATAGATGTTTATTTTTTCAAAACCATATCACCGTTATAAACAAACTGAAAAATTTTCAAACTTTCAAATTTTTAATGTTAAGTGTGTAATGAGTATTTTTTTAAAAAAATATTATTGTTTAAAAGTAATTTTATTAATGGGTATTTTTTTCAAAAATTTTATTTTAGGTTTAAAAAAATGTCACATCAAAATTTTCTAAAAAAATGTCACATCTCAACTCGAATAATTTAGTAATAGTAATAGTAAGGAGTGTGTGAAAAGTAGAAAGGGAGTGTATAAGAATGTGTTTTGCTTGTTCTTTTTATTTTATAATTATTATTGAGATGTTCTCTTAACTTCTTAAAACGACAAGGAATTCACTCTTATATTTTCTAATCTCACAAAATGTATCTTCATATAAACTTTAAGCAAAATCACAATTACTGTTAATTGAAGAAATAATGATTCTTTAAAGGAAATCATAAAAGCAGTAACTTTAAATCTTTAAATTTTTCCTTTTATGAGAGTATTTCACTGCCAACAACTCAATTTTCAGCCACTAATATATATGTAATTTTAACCTAAACTACCAATAGACTAGATGAAACTCTCTTCTTTTATGGGATTGGGATAACAAGATATACTATTTATATTTAATTAAACAGAGGTTTTTTTTTTTTTATCTTTTTTTTTTTTTTCAAGTTTTTTCCCTCATTTATTTAGTTTTTGTTCTCCCTTAGTTGGTGTCTCCCATTAAATTAGTGTTGGTGTCTCCCATTAAATTAGTAAGTTGGTGTCTCCCATTAAATTAGTATTTATTTAATTTATATATTTAAAATTATAATTCAAAATTATTTTTATTTTACGTATATTTTTTATAAAAAAAAAATTATAAAAAATTATAAATCATAATTTAAAATTAAAAATAAATACAAAAAATAAACGGAGAATAAGATATATTTTTTCCCCTTACATTAGAAAAATAATCATTATAAACCCCCGTCTCCGATTTCAACCCAACAATTCTGTCAGCAATTCAAGTGCGTGAAAACCAAGACGCCTCGGCAGCACGCGTGTCCATTCTTAGCAAGTCGTGGATGATTTTGGCTTTCTATAAGATGTTAAAAAAAACTTGTTTTCTCATCATTAGGCCAAAAAACAAATATACAAAATGGCTTTTCAATCTAATCCTTCTCTTTTCTTACTTAATTTTGTCCCATATCATGACCGATAGTGATTATTGCATGGAAAACAACCACAAGAGACATGGTTAGAGAAATGAGTAGTGTGATTCCTATTCATATTCATCATCATCTTCTGGGCATGTTCTGTGGCCTTCTCAATCTGCTCTGTGTGTTGTTGCCTTGCCGCTGCTCTCCACTCCTCACCTTTTCTATGAACAACCGCCATTCTCTTCATCAACTTCTCCTCTAGATTTGATCTCATCTTTTGGATTTTCACCTTCACAACAATTCAATTTAGACAGAAATATAAAGAAAAATTCTACGTTTGCCAGGAAACGATTCTCAACCGTAAGTTTCGTTTATATTTTTATATAATAGACATTAAATTTTTAATTTTGATAAATTACACCATAATCTTTAAAATAAGTAGCAATTGAGATTTAATAGTAGATTCGAACATGAAAATCAAAGTTTGTTATTTTCAAAGCAGATTTAAGTGTAAATATCATGTTTTTAACCATCAATGACAATGTCCATCAATTTTTAAACTTTAATTGCTACTGTTTTTAAAGCTCATGACATAACTTGTCAAACTTAAAAGTTTGAAGATGCATTATGTACAAAAAAAAAAAAAAAAAAAAAAAAAAAAGTTTAACGTGAAACAATACAATGTACTATTTTTCTGGATTTGATAAATAGTCTGAAATGAATATTTAGAAGTAGGTCTACTGATGGGATAAGATATCTTTCTCCGGAATATAAAAAAATATAAACCAAAGTTCCAAGCAAAGACAGGTGAAATCCCAATTCCCCACAAAGACTTATAAATGTTGTTTGTTAGTACTTACCTCACATGGGGCATGCAAATGTATGATATTGTTAAATTCCAAGATAATGACTTTCTAAAGTTTCTAGGTTGCTTCCGTTCTTTATAAGCAAGCATGCACAAAAAATCGCTATATATATATATATGTGTGTGTGTGTGTGTGTGTGTGTATATATATATATATATATATATATATATATATAGAGCAAATACTGTAATCTATCAGAAGCGGGACCAGAAACCAGTAAAATAAAAACAGGACAATGGGGTCCAAACAACGGCGGGTGGCTCAAGAATGACTTTGCCAAATAATACAACTGATAAGGCAATCCGACCAAAGCTGTTTATATAATGCACTCATCAAAGGAGAGATCAGCTTTGTTGACTTGACGCATCTCTTAGCTTAGTATATAACTGTATAACACTTTTGGCAAGACTTGAAAGTATCATATTCTTAAAGTGTATAATTGCTGTTTGGTCACACGTGTGTAGAGACAAAATTGAGCCAGCGATATAATTCTACTAGTGGAACAAAATTATATACAGTTTAAGATGTACGACAACAATGGGATCTTAGTTCTCGGTGAACACATAAATATATAATGATCAATGTGCAGTAGAATGGTTCAAGGCAGAGCCTAATGCTTCGATTTCATTTTCTTAATGATCTCAAAAATAAAAAAACTAATTAATTACTATATCGATAATGCCATGATGAGAACTCAGATCGTGCCGTGAATGGTGTCTAGTCAATTATATTTTCAAAATACTTTTTAAAATATTTTTTAGACTTCAACATCAGAGTCCATCAAATGACTTGGTGTAATGTAGTCTGTTAAACACTATTTAGGACATCAAAATTATGCTGGGTGCATTAGCAAATCATGACAAGATAGGCAAGAGAGAAGCCCATGGCGCATTGGCATTAATCAAATTTCAATGTCAATGTTATTTTGGATTTCACCGTGAACTTCAACAGTTGATTAACTAATAACATGATATTCCGGATTGAAAGCTTCTAAGATGCACAAAAAACAGTCAGAAAAAATGAAACCAAAGGGTACCTCAAGCTTTCTTGATTGAGCTTCTGCTTTTGCACTTTGGAGATTGACCCAAGCTTGAATCTTTGCTTCTTCTCTTTGATACCTGATTAGACTCAAAATCAAAACTTTTTGTAACTAAAAAAAAAAAAAAAAAAAAATCACTTGCAACAAGTGAATCACAAAACTGAATGACCCCAATTAGAATTTTACCTTAGACAGCATTTAGTCTTTTCCTCCTCCTCCCAAGCAGCTGCTCTAGAGTCAGGAGTAGTCTTATGACATCCATTGTCTGTCTCAAAATGTCTGAGGCTCTTTGATATCTCCTCCTCTTCCTCTTCCTTTGAACTCCAATTGGAAGTGATCGAGTCATAGTGAGTCCCGAGTTGGAGCTTGGCTAAATGGCACTCCTGCAACTGGGCAATGTCAATGGTGCTGTTGGTGCTGCTGGAGTACCCCAACCCCAATGGCCCCGACCTACTTGCCGGTGTGTTGTGGCGCATTGGGGACAAGCTCTTGAATGGAGTGTGGCACCGCGAAGTCGTGGAGCTTCCGAGGGGAGTCATCTCGGTCCCAACGTCTCTGTGTTGGACGTCATGAACCACTTCTGTGCTTGCGTCTTTCATGGTCTCGCAGGGCGAGTTTTTGAACAGAAAGCCTTCTTTGGTTGGCTCTGACGTTCTGAAATTCGGCCTTATTGGCTCTATGTCGTCCGTGAATTTGTCTGCATTGACAATTCTCATAAGGAAGTTGTCCAAAACATACAAATTTCATGTATTTCATCAGCTAAGAATTGAAATTTCATCTCCATTGATTCAAAAACAGGATTTCAATGTAATGGCTAATAGTAATTAGGATTTCCATTTGAATCGAAACTACTATTAATGAATAGTTGAATTCAAAAAGAGAAAACTTTTACAAAGAAATTCATTATCATCTATTAAATTCTCCTGAGGCTTCTCAGCCATCAAAAGTACTCCAAATGGATACTATTACCGCATTGTTTAATATACTTATCAGAGCTACAGAAGGTACTAAACAGAACCCATTTACGTTTTGTACCAACAAAGTTGGAACATAATTAAACACGACAAGAGAAAAGCCAAAAACTTTACTTTGTCAAAGCTTTTAAAAGAAACAATAAGTGAAAAAGTTTGAAGAAAAATAAAGCCAAAGATGCAAAAGTCTACCCCAAAATGGAGATTAGACTTTCGTTCTTCACCTTTTAGAAAGACGTGATCCGTTGAAGCATTGAAACCTCTGACAGAGTTATTATGAAAGCTTTTTTCCTCGGTGACCCTGGACTTGTCGGAGAAAACCTCCAGTTGCGGCTTAAAACCGTCGTTTTGCTTGGCGGTTTTTACGGATTCAGACGACGACTTTACGGCCGTGTGAGCAGGCGAGTCATGGCAAGAGCTGCTTATGAGCCATTTCTCGGCGTCGTCCCATTTCGAAGGAAAGCTCTTTCTCGAGAAGTTTCCAGAAGAACTGAAACTGAAAACGGGTCGACCGGGCGTGGGAGGAGCGGCTTCGAAGGCCCTTCTTTGAATCAGGGAGTTAACTCCTTCTCTTCTCCTCTGAGCAGACGAAGCTTCCAGAAAACCAACGTTGTTGGTTTCGGCGCCGAGGTTGTTCTGCATTGGGAATGACTTCACGAACTCCGAGGTTTCCTTGAGATTAAGCTTGCAAAGTGGGTCGGGGAAGGCTTCTGCAAATGGGTTGGTCTTCGTTTTCCCGTAGAAGCTCCCGTTGTTGCTCTCCATTACCGGTTCCTTCAAAATAAAATTAAAAAAATATATTAACAAAAACAAAAAGCACATAAATCAAATGTGGGAAACTTTTTTTTTTTTTTTTTTGTTTTTACCACAGTATTAGCGTTTGAAAAAGAAGGGGATTGAAAATATCTGGGGCTTGAGAGATCCATGGCTGATCAGTCACTCTAGTCTCTTGCTTTGATCAACTCTTTTTTTTTTTTTTTTTTTTAGTTTCTTGAGAGTGTTTAATGTGGCTACCTATATCTATCTATGTATCTAAGTGCATGTGCAGGATTATAAAACGATGAGAGGAATTGGAAAGCGACTTGGGAGAAGCAGTTTGAACAGTATTAAGCTGAACAAGAAAAACAAAAACCAAGCATTGACTGGCTTTGGTTTGGAAAACGACTCACGTGGGAGGGCCAGCAAAAACCAGAAAGAAAGAAAGAGAGAAGCAAAATAAGTCCTATAAAAAAAAAAAAAGATTAAAAAGAAGGGGCGTAAATTTGCACTGCTGCCTCTTAAAGTTTTCCCTTTTTGAATAATACACCCGAAACATCTATACATTGTAACTTAGAACTTTAAAGACTTGGATCATTTTATCGATTTGAATTTTTAATTTTAAATTTTTTTAATAAAAAAATTTTAAAGTAAAAAATTTTAAAAAAATATTACATCTTAACTTAAATTGAAAATTTAAATTTATAAAATAAATGAGACCTTGTTCACTTCACCGATTTGAATTTAAAATTTAAGTTTTATTATAATAAAAAATTATTAAAAATAATCACATTTAATTTTTTATTACAAAAAAATTTTACATAAAATCACATCTCAACTCAAATTATAAACTCAAATTAATAAAGTAAATCAATAACAATTAAACTACACGAGTTGACGGTGTTAATAAATTAACAATTTAAGATATAAAATTAAATTAACAATTTAAGATACAAGATTTTCAACTGATTTAGTTTAAAAAATGATAAGTTTGATGTAATTAATTAATAAATATTCAGAATCAAAAGTGATTCTAATCTATAGTCAATGAATTGTCAGGAGGCTCCTATGAAAGTTCGGTTTAACTGTCTTAAATATGGTGGAGTATATTATGGGCAAAAATTTTCATGTGCGATTTAAAGGATTAATTTGATAAAATTTAAAATTTATGGTGTGTTTACTAAAAACAAAAAAAAAATCATTGTAATGTTGCAATTTATTCTTTAAAAAACGACAGTAACATAAGTCCCTGCAGTGTCCTACTCCCACAGACACTGATGCACAAGCCGACGAAACAGTACTCATGAAAAGAAGAGTTCGGGGACTTAGGATAGGACTTTGGTTAGTGAGAAAAAGATATTCGCAAGATTTTTGTCAAAAAGAAAGGAAAATGATTGTTTATCTTTTTCATGGTAATTTCTTTTTTTTTTTAATTATTTTTTGGTGAAGCTTCTTATTGGCTTTAATCCCTCTTTATGTGTGCCGTAGATTGTCCATAGGCTCTCACGGTGTTCTGTTTCATGCAATTTTTACTTCTTTTTTTTTTTTTGCCTTTTGGACTTTTTTTTTTTTTTAACTAACGGACCATTTTTTTTTTTCTGGCTTCTTTTTTGGTTGATGGAACAATTCAAACAAGGCTGGCATTCAAATGAATGTGTGTATATTTTTGTCTCGTTCACTTTATCAATTTAAATTTAAAATTTAAAATTTATTATAATAAAAAAATTTTAAAAATAATCATATTTAATTTTTTTATTACAGTAAAAAATTCTCATATAAAATCATATCTCAATTTAAATTATAAACTTGGATTAGTAAAATAAATAGATATTTTAAGTGTTGTGACCTCAAGAAAAGAAATGTCAGTTTATTTTTAGTTAAATACATGATTTGTCCAACAGCAAAATTTCGGTTCCATTGTGGAGGAGGAAAGGGAACATGACAATACAGAACCGGGCCCTTGGGGTCACCTGAGATGTTAGGTCACTCTACTGACTAACATAATTCAGGTTCAAAGCATCAAAAAACAATCTAGTTAAAGAAAAAAAAATAATAAAAGTAGTTGAAGAAATTGGATCAAATATGAGCCTTTAAAAAAAAAAAAAAAAAAAAAATGAGAAGCTCCTCGTAGAGGCATTATTAGTACAATGAAAGAACGTGACCTAGGAGATCTCTAGGTCTACGATCTAACCTATATATTACAAGGCTATAAAGATTCAAGAGCGAAGATCCATCACTTTTTATTCCTATTGTAAACATCAAGAAATGTTAACTTATCTGCCTTGGGTTAAATCATAAACGATACCAGTCAAATTTGAGCTACGTTACCACCGATAGAGTTGGTACAATGGTCATTGTGTCTTTCTTTCGGAATGTAGATAAGATGTAGATTATTTTTCTCATTAAACTTTAAAAATTTGTTTTGTCTTATAAATTATAAATTGTTTTTATTTAACTTTTTGTAGATATTACAAGTAAATAAAAAAAGAAAATAATGCAGTCACGTAATTTTTTTATTTAAATTTTTGTTAAAAATAAACAAATAAAAACTACATCGTCATGCATAACTCTCTCTTTCTCTCTACTTTTAACAAAAATTATTATAAAAGAACCTAAATGTGACAAATGTAAAATTCAAGAAGTAAAGTGAGACTTTTTAAATTTTAAAAAGTAAAGTAAAGAATAACCCTAAAGTTTAGAGGCATGGACCATTTTAAAAAATAACCTTAAATTTGTCATTCTTTTAAGTGATTAGCACTAAATGTAAAAGTTTTAAATAAATAACACTCTCATTCAATGAAACTTCTATGTTTTTCAAAATGCCTTTGTCATAAAAAACAAAATACTAATTTAAAAAAGAAAAAACAAAAAATCATCATCGTTCTAAAAAAAAAAAAAAAAAAAAAAAAAAAAAAACAAACAAAGAAACAAAAAGAAACCCCCACCCCTCAAGAAAACAATTTCTCTCCTCCCCTCTCCCCCAACACTTCCCCAATCACCGACATTGTCCCCCACTACCGGTGACGCCCTCCATCGACTTCCATCTTCTCTTACACCCATTTTCGTTCACAATCCGTTGTTGTTCCCAACAACAAGAAGAAGATAACCAAGAGCTTTTGAGATCCTCAAAAGGCTTGAGAAATCAAGCTCCAAAATTAATATTTGTCTCAAATCCTCTAAATTTTTTTCCTTTAAATTGTTGTTTAAAGGTTGTGTATTCATTATTAGTTGTTTAATTTGAAAAACCAACAAGATTGATATCATTTCGTTGAATTTTTCTTAGCTTCAAAATATGGAAACTCGAAGAGAAAAACGATTTGACAGACAGTAATGAGCATATTGTTCTGACCGGTCAGAAAATTTGCACACCGATCAGAACAGTCAAAATTTTACTGGATTAGCAAGATATACTCTGGTATTTCTAAACGGTACCGCTCCTTACATAATGAGGGCCGATCCAAAACGGTCTTTTTATCCACTTGTCAATTTATATTTTTGTATTTTACTATTTTTTTCACATTTTAATTTAATTTTCAACATTTTATAATAATGATATTATTTTTTTATAGGAAAATCTCGGAATGGTTCAACAATCATAGGAAGGGATCGGCTCTCGAATCTTGCTCACGACGCTTAACTCCGACGATGGAGAAAGAATTGCATACGAGGTACAAAGAACGTATGACAGACAAATGGAAGCGACTCTGACAATCAACAACTTATGAAGCATGGAAATGACATCACCCCTTGAATATTTATGGCTATAATTATGTGTTTTAAGTATGTTTGTATTTCTCACTTTTTGTTGAATATGAGTTAGTTTGATTATTATTATTTTTGTGTTTGGAACTTCTTAAGAACGTGTCTTAATTTTATTTGTCATATTAGTATTGTTTGTCTCTTTATATATTAATAAAATGTGGTTATTTTAGCGGAAAAAAGATCTAGAATAATTAAGAAGGGATAGCCAGATTGTTCTTACCGTGTAAAATTGTACCAGTTAGAATGGTTAGAAATGGCAGAATGATAAATGTGTTTGTTGATTATTTTCTAACTGTTCAGATTGGTACCAGTCAAAAGAAGGAACGCGAGTTTTGTGGATGAATTCTCAATAAGGTTACCCTTAAAAGCTGGATTAGGAACACAGCTTAAAGAAAAACACAATTTCCAACCAAGTGTTGATCCTAAATTCAAAAGATTGCTTCTTCTCCAATTGGACCTTTCTTGTGTGTATGTGAACAACCAAGTATTATGTCATCAGTGTCAAACTAGATGGGATCATGCACACGCTCTAAACTAAAAGTTTGTAATTATGAGTTCAAAGTCCATAGGCTTGCTTTTCAAAACTCTCTCCACTAATGTAAATCAACACACAACCAAGGATCAATAGGACTTAATTAAGCTTATAATGCTAGGCTAGGGTGAAGGTAGGACATGAGGTAATAATTTAGCTCAATTCACCCTAGGATCTTTCAAGCACAAATAATATTCTCAAATAACACCCCCAAACTTAAGTTTTGCTTTCCCTTGTCTATCATGTTTGTTTTCATTTTTATTTGTCTTTTTTTTTTTTTTTTTTACTTGAACAAGAGATGCCATACTTGCCTTCTTACGTAAGTGCCAACATTGGTGATGAAGACACCCGGTTACTCAACAAGATACAATCCAAGGTGCTTTTTCTCTCTATTTTTTTTTGCTTGCTTGATCTTGCCTTGATCTACTGTTTGACGCAAAAGTGAACATAGGGCTCATGCTCACTCCTAGTTACTAAGCATTCCAAAACAGCGAAGCAAAGTTTTTTTTTTTTCAAGAATAGTATCCTCGGCATCAAAAGTTCCCCTACCCCCAAACTTAAAGTCAACATTGTTCTCAATGCTGCAACAAAGCAAGTAGGTACCGAAAAAAGAGAACATAGAAAAATGGTAGAAGTAGGCTCAACAGGGGAAAACTAGGGATATGTCAAATTAAGGTTGGCCACAAAGCTCAAATGGTCCAAAGATGGCCTAAATCATTTCCTTGATAAAGTGTTAATCTAAGATTTTGCCTCAAGAGTTCATCAAACAAGTTCTAGAGCTTGTGAGACCTAAGAATAAAACACATTTACACAATCGTTCTTTAGAAATTCAATGAATCAATAACACTAGGCTAAGTGCTCAAATGAAAAAAATCACAATATTTGAATAAGACAATCAATTGATTCTAAGCACAAAACTAAGTAGAAATCATCCTTTTCTAAAAGCTATGCTCAATCCAATCACATTCATCATGGGTCCAAGAGAATTCATTACAAAAACACATCAAACATCAAGAAAACACAAGACTCTAATTTAAAAAAAAAAAATGCAAAAACAAACAAAAATATATACAAAGACAACCAAAGTTCTCCCCCCAAACTTATCAAGTGCAATATCCTCATAAGAGTCAACAATTCTCATGCTTTTCAGCTACTATAGAGTCAACAATTGATATTGTCGAGCACTCCTCAACCTCACATGGAAACTTCATTGCTTTAAACACATTGAAAGTCACTTGCTCATCATGCACCCTCATGGTTAACTCGCCTTTTTGTACATCAATCAAGGTGCGACCTATAGCAAGGAATGGCCTTCCCAAGATGATAGGCACTTCTATGTCTGCCTCGTGGTCAAGGATGATGAAATCTGCGGGGAAAATGAATTTATCCAACTTTACAAGCACATCCTCAATCTTTCCCTCCGGAAGAGCGATTGACCTATCTGCAAGTTGCAGAGATACCGTGGTAGGTCTTGCTTCTCCAATTCCCAACTTCTTGAAAATGGACATCGGCATCAAATTAATACTAGCTCCCAAATCACACAAAGCCTTACCAAAGTATTGGTTTCCAATTGAACACGGGATTGTGAAACTTCCCAGATCCTTCAACTTGGGAAGGAGTTTATTTTGCAATATGGCATTGCATTCCTCTGTCAAAACCACAGTTTCAAATTCTCCAAGTCGGCATTTCTTAGTTACTAAGTCCTTTATGAACTTGGCATAGTTCGGCATCTGTTCTAGGGCCTCAACCAGTGGTATATTGATGTGGAGCTGCTTCAAAACATCAAGAAATTTATGATACTGTCCCTCTTGTTGCTGTCTTTGAAAATGCTGAGGAAATGGTAGAGGTGGTCTGCAGCTGTTGGTTTTAGCCGCTCCAGAATGCTGTGGAAATGTTGTTGCTTTATGCAGTGTAGAATTTGGTTGTTGATTCCTCAACTGTTCTTTTTGTGGCTGAGTTTGATTCTCCTCCTCTTGGATTGAGATGGGCTCTGTCTGCACAGCTTGGGGTCTTGTCCTTGGCTCCAGCTCTTTTCCACTCCTTAATGAAATAGCCTTGTAGTGTTTTTTCCCTTCTCTTCGCGGATCCTCAGTGTTACTTGGGAGAGAACCTTGAGGTCGGTTGTTCAAAGAATTAACAATCTGCCCCATCTGATTTTCTAAGTTCCTCAGTGCTGCATCATGACTCTGAATTTTGGCTTCACTCCTAGCTATAAATTCTTTTAGTAAACTCTCCAAAGAGCTAGATTGATCTGCGGCTTGAGTTCTTTGTTGTTGATGTGGATACCCTGGTGGATATGTGAGTCTGTGATAAGCATTAGCTCCACTAGAACTTGCTCCTTGGTTATTGCATGCCAAGTTTGGATGTTGTCTCAACCCTTGATTGTGAGGATTCAAATAAGGATTCTTGTTCCTGTTGAAGTTGGCCACATTACAAGCAGAGGCTGGATTGGAAGGGCAATCTTCATACAAGAGACCAAATCCACAGTAAACACAAGAAACTCCAGTAGTTTGCACAGAATTTACACCTGCCGACATGTTCATTGCTTTTATCATATTCGTCAATGATGACACTTGAACCGAGAGTGCAGTGATGGCATCAACTTCATGAATTTCTGCTGCCTTCCTAACATTGAGTCTCTCGGTTGGCCATTGATAATTGTTATTGGCCATCCTCTCCAAAATCTCGTAAGCTTCGTTGTAAGACTTGGCCAAAATAGCTCCACCAACTACAACATCAACTATAGTCCTTGTTTGCCCATTGAGGCCATTATAAAAGGTCTCCATTTGAATCCAATAAGGGATCCCATGATGAGGGCATTTCCACAATAACTCTTTAAATCTTTCCCATGCTTCATGCAGAGATTCCTCATCCACTTGTTGGAATGAGGTAATGTCGTTCCTGAGCTTGGCATTCTTGGTTGGAGGAAAGTATTTCATAAGAAACTTATCCGCTAAATCGTTCCATGTCGCCACTGAATCCGGTGGCAAATAATTTAGCCATGCTTGAGCACTATCCCTTAAGGAATAAGAGAATAGCTTTAACCTTAATGCGTCTTCAGTCACCCCTGGTAGCTTGAAAGTATCACTCACCTCCATGAATTGTCTGAGATGGAGGTGGGGATCTTCAGTTGGCATCCCACTAAATTGTCCTACGGTTTGGAGCATTTGGAACATCACCGACCATAGCTCAAAATGAGGCTCCTGAATCTCTAACCTCACTATGTTGGGGTTAAGTCCATGTAAAACAGGCAAGGCATATTCGCGAATAGCCCTGTCTCTGTCATCTACCAGTGCTGGCTGGGGGACAGGATTGTTGGCATTTACTTGCTACCCATTGTTTCCCACATTTGCTGATGCTTCCTCTGTCATACCTTCGACAACAGCCAAGCCTTGTTGCTCCCTAGCTAAGAATGTCCTTTTAATCTCTGGATCTAAGGGCAACAACTCGCAGTCTTGCTGGTTATTCATGCAAAGAATTCCAATAGCCTGAAATGTGACCGCAAGTCAAGAGAATAAGATTAGAGTAAACAAACAAAAACAAAATAACTTCTACAACTACTTTTAATGATTTCAATCCCCAACAACGGCGCTAAAAACTTGTTGTGTAAATCCACAAGTGCACAGATCGTACAAATAATAAAATATACTGAAGTACAGATATCGTCCCACAAATATTGAATCACCAAAAATATATATTGAAAATTATGTAATCAACGAATCAAGTAAAGAATGAGTTTGACGAAAAAAATCACTAAATTGACATGATAAAATGGGTACAAAATAAATGCGGTCAAAAGTGACTAAAAATAACAAGATTGTAATTATGGGTTGTAACTCAATGATGAAAATGAGTTAGGTCTACTAACTTCCCCTTAGTTGCAAGTCTGACAGAAAATGTTACCGAAATGCTATAGCAATACCTGTTAACAAAAACTCCTTTATTGCATAAAATTCTTCCGAATTCATTATGGCTAGCTATTCTTTTAACCATTTTCAGCATATTCCTATTTGAATCCAGTTCTCAGAACGCAGATCTAAACTCAGGTTTCTTTAAGTTATGCAAGGTGAATAATATATTCCTATATCATCCACTAATCAACAACTAAGACAAGGTTATTGAACAAGCATCATTCATGTTAGATCCGATTAAAACTAACACTTCCAATATTAATCTTAATCTTGTAGCCTCTAATTGATAGCCAATCAAGAATAGAAATAGGCATTAACACACATGAATGAATATGAATAGTAACTCAATAGCATTTCATAAACAAATTGTCATTCTTACAATCTTTGTTCTATTAGTAGGCCTAGCTAAAACAAATTAGTTCATAATGAGATTTACAAGAACCAGATTTCCAATATAATCAATGGCTAATTAATATCCAAATAACAAAGAGAATTAAGCTAACAAAGAGAATAAAGAATTTTGGCTAGCTCTTGGATCTTTCTCTTGTCCGGCCTTGCTTCCTCTGTCTTCTTTCCTTCTCTCACGATGTCTCTTTGTGTTGTATTTTCTGGAGGAAAGGTATTGTGTTTTCTATTTCCTTCTATTTTTTCCTCTTACCCTTAGCGGTTGCTTACCTCTCTCAGAAAACACTTTCTTCTCAGGGCAACAAAAGGGCTAAGGTGTCATTTGATAAGGGTTGCAGTGGTCTACACTATTGTACAGCTCACATGGGTTTTTGTCCTTTTCCTCTAGATAATGTGATGATGTCATCCCACTTGCCAGTTGCACCCATAATGCTGCAGCAGAATGCTACTGCTTTCACCCAGCAATTTGCAAAACCAAAACTTAGATATATTTCAGTCTCTTTTGACTCAATTTACTACTTCTTATCCCAAAAGCAACTCAAGTACAGAATTTAACAAGATAAAATGTAAAACCATAAAATCTACGGTAAAACACAGAAGAAAGCAATGAAATACACTTTTGGCTAAGCAAACTTTAAAGTTGAAAATGCATAAGATAACTCTAATTTCTTAGAGTTATCAATTGACAATAAGCATTCAAAATACACTTACGTGCCATTTTGAGGATGACCGCGAGGGCGTCTAAATTCCATCATCTTGAACTCCAAACTCCCTCTGACCATTACCTTCACCGTCTCGATGTTCTTCACAAACAATTCAATTATCTTGAACTCCAAACTCCCTATAACCATTATCTTCATTAAAAATTTCTTCGTTGGTGAAAAGTAAATATAACTTCATGACAATTTACTTCTATAAAGAATAATATGTGCAAAGAGACAAGAACTTACTGATGATGGTAAGTGTCCAAACGACTTATGATGAAAACTTTGATAACTAAGAGTTTTTATTTTATCGTACTATTGATAAAATTGATATGAAAATTGGAAATTATCAAAGGTCAAGACTAATTTTTCCTTTTACCCTTATATAAAATGCTTACTTTCGTCCTAATCATGATCAAAATCAAAAGCAAATGATAGATTTGCTTAATTGAATTGATCGAAAGCAAAATAGTACTCAGTTAATCAGTTTCTAATCTCTGGATAATCAAACAATACTACATTGTTACATAGTCAAAAGAAAAAAAAGAAAGAAGAGTACTATGTATGGTAAGACATAAAAAAAAAAAAAAAAAAAAAAAAAAAAAAAAAAAGACAACTTTATGTGTCAATTGTCTATTCATGGAAGCAAAGGAGATCAGGAGCATACTAAATAACTAAAAGCAAAGCACGTATCAAGTAACTAAAATTTGCTTAAAATTGTGCAAAGAGACAAGAACTTACTGATGATGGTAAGTCCTGTGATTGCAATTCTTGTACCGTGCTTGGCGTGGTTTCCCTTGATGGTGGTGGTGTTGGCCGGTTGTTGTCGGGGGGGGATCCCACTTATTCCCTCGGAGTCATTTTCCAACCAAGACTCCAGTGGCTCCACATATCGGCGTCGTTATATTAGGGGGCGACGAGGCCGGTGTGGTCCGCTTTGGCGCCATAATTAAATCTTTCGGAGTGGATAAAAAGGGGTCCTTCAGAAACAAAACAGTCAGAAACAGAGATTAGTCGGAAAGAGAAGGGTTCGGTCAGAAATGGTACCGGTCAGAAGTGGTGTCCGCCCTCGCATATCGGAGGTGGGTTGTGTTGGAGTGCCGGGATGAAAGGCCTGAGGGTGGTGAGGGGCGAAGATGATAGCTTGAGAGTGAGGAGTGGTTATTATTGAGACCGGAGAGACGGCGGGAGGCCGGGGAGGTGGCGGGGGGCCGGAGAGGCGGTGGAAGCCGGCGACGTTAGCTGCAAAAAGGCAAGGCTATATTTTTTGGGTGTATGCGCCGTTTTTTCCTTTGGAGACGGAAAGTTACGTTAGGGTTCTTCGAATGAGTAAACGAGGTTTACTTTTTTTTTTTTTTTCTTTTTTTTAGATAATCAGATTTGTCTTTTTAGGTTTTTTTTTTTTTTTTTTTTTATTTTTATTTTTAAACAAGGGTAATTTCGTAAAAAAATAATAAAAAAGAAAATAATTTTTATAAGGGTGTTATTAGTTAGAAAGGGGGCCACTCATTGAAAAAGTCCCTGGTAAATTAATCCTAAAATGTAATAGTCTCATTGAGAGGACCTCTCAGTCAACGGTCGGCTCATGTCTTATGTTGACTTTGGACTTGTGATAAGAGTGAAAATTAAGCTCATTCTTCAGGTAGAATGGAAAGGGTATCATAAATACGAAGAAGGCCTGTTTAGTTTGTTGATTTGAGTTTTTAATTTAAATTAAGATGTGATGTTATGTGAATTTTTTACTGTAATAAAAAAGTTAGATGTGATTGTTTCTGAGAGTTTTTTTACTGTAGTAAAACTCGAATTTTAAACTCGAATCGGCGAAGTGAACGAGGATTTCGTTTAGTACGTTAATTTACCTCATTTATTTTATCTATTTGAGTTTAAAATTTAAATTTTATTATAGTAAGAAATTTTTAAAAACAGTCACATCTAACTTTTTTACTATAGTAAAAAACTCACATAAAATCACATATCAATTCGAATTAAAAACTCGAATCAACGAACTAAACGGACAGTTTTTAATTTAAATTGAAATATGATTTTATATGAGAATTTCTTATTGTAAAAAAAATTAAATATGACTTCTTATAAGAATTTTTAACTGTAATAAAATTAAATTAAAAATTTAAATTAATGGAATGAATGAGACTGAGAATTTATTGGCACCAATAACTTCTCTTTTCTTTTTTCTTTTTTCCTCTGAACTTGATCCAAGTAGAGTTGAACTCTATATCTTAAAATAAAGTCACGTAGATTTACTGCTATATTATACATGCAACCACATAATTTTACTTTTTACTAGCAAACAAAAAGAAGCTAGGGACATGCGCTTTTATGTTTTTGACCTAGATTATTGTAGCAATAAAAATTAGAGATGTTAAAAGGGTCATGCCGGTTCAGCACGGCCCTTCTAACCCAAGGCATGTGGCGGGTTTAGGCCCTGTTAGGGCCAGGCTTGAGGAGAAACCCTTGGCCCTTTTAATTTTTTTTCAATAGTTAATTAAAAAAATAAAAATATCATATGTCTTTAAAAAATGTGATTTTATTAAATTGAGATAATACAAATAAGTACATATAAATAATTGACTTGTTAAAAACCTTGCCAAGTAAACCTTGTGGGGAGATTGGGACAAAACCTTAACGAAAGAAAAAAAGGTGCAGTATTATAAGATAAGTAAATTACAAAACTTAAGTGCTTCTAGAATATTTTATTATGTCTAAACTCAATCTTAACGTAATTTTCTTAATGCACTTGAGTTTCACTTATGATTAATAATTTTTTTGGATTTTTTTTTTAAATTTCAAATTTGATGACAAAAAAAGAGTAATATATCATATGTCTCAAAAAATGTGATTTTATTGAATTAATATGAATAATTACAAGAAAATGACTAGTTGACCGGACAACATAAATCGGCCAATTGGCCCTAAAATGCCTCAAACCTCATTAAAATTTCATGTTGCGGGCCTCAAACATGAGACCTAGCCTAATCCCTTCTGACGTATCGGGTCGGCCCGGCCAATAATAGTATAGGATTAGACCTGGCCGAATTGACTATTGTAACGGGCTAGTCCAGGGACGGCCCGGCCTAATTGACACTTCTAATAAAAATGAAGAAATGAGATTGAAGTATTGCATCATCTCATGAAATGGAGGTAAATAAACACAACAAAGATTGCAACGTTCTGGGGCAGCAAACACTGGGTGAATCAAAAGACACAGAATATTGGCCGTTTTCGACAAAGAACAAGTAATGATGCATTCAGGCGCAGCAAAAGTAAGAAGAGACGAAGGAAATCAATATTGCGTGGAAACGCAGGATGACAAGGAAACAAACGACAACAAATAAAGGCATTGCTTTTTGGGCAAGTAAAATCAATTGACACCGAGTTCTACACTTTTTTTTTTTTTTTTTTTTTTTTTTTTGGGCTCTAGCATTAAAAAAAAAAAAAAAAAAAAAAAAAAAAAAGTCTAGAAATGAAGCAGGGAATTGATTTTAAAATTATTTTATTTTCAATAAAAAGTAAAAATAAAATTATTTTGAGAATTATTCTGAAACTGATTTTAAAATTATGTTTGATTGATTTTTTAAGAGATTGTTTTGAATATAATAAAAAAATAAAATCGTGTTTATTAATTAATATATTATAATATTATTGATAAGTATTAAAAAAATAAAAACAAAAAATTGAAAATAACTTTCAACTGATTTTTGATTAATTTATAAAAATCATTCTTACTGTTGTTATTTTCATATACATTTTTAAAATATTTACTAAATAAACGTCATTTTGTTTTCATTTACATTTTTTTCTTCTCAAAATACGTGAAAACCGTTTTTAAAAACGGTTCCAAATAGGCACATAACATTCCTTCATTTGTTTAGAGAGCCAAGTTGCATCGTGACTTGTTTATTTAAATCAATTCTAATTATGTTAGCTATTTCATATTTTTAATTAAAATAACTAATGATTTAGTTAGTTTTGAGTTTTTCTCCACTCTAGTCATTAGCTAAATGGTTAACTGCATTGGCTAAAGCATTTTCCACTAACTAAATATAACTAGAAAGAAGTTGTTAGCTATTTATTCTTTTTATTATTTTATTTTTTATTTTGACATAAAGTAAAAGTTAAAAAAAAGTTATTTATATTATAAACTCAAAAAAAATATTAAAATAATATATATCTTGTTTATTTTGCGGATTTGAGTTTTTAATTCGAACTGAGATATGACATTTTCTGAGAGTTTTTTATTATAATAAAAAAAGTTAAATATGACATTTTCTAAAACCTTAAAAAAAATTACTAATTAAAATAACTTTTTAATCATTTTAGTTAGAATTTAACTAAAATTTAGAAATGCTCTTTACATACTAAAATTTCAGCTTCGGATGCTTTTCTACTATCTATGAGTTAGAAAGTTTTGTTTGTTACTACTCAGAGTACTCAGGAATGTCAAAGTAATCTTGGAAGGGTCTCCTTGTAAAAGCATATTTTGAGCTACTAAAATCGCTGTCCGATGCCCTGAAAAGGAAGCCCCATGCTCCAGTAGAGCTCTGCAACATACTGAAGATGCTGTTTAAATACTACAAGGTACTTAATTTTTATTTTTTTTATTTTTTGGTTTCTGTACTCCAAAAAAAAAAAAAAAAAAAAAAAAACGTGTATGGTGAATGCCATGCAAGTTAATTTAGCTCTCTTCTTCTAATTCATTCTTCAAGCACGAGACAAATCGACGAATGATTCGATGGGATTTGAGATTGTACTAGCTCACGCATTAATTTTCATGTTTTTCCAAAGTTTCACATAGCTATTGGGGGCTAGTTTTTAAAATGATATCTTTAGGTTTGATTTAATGGACTATGTACAATATCAGATGCTAAATGTTAAGTTTAAACATCAAAAGGACAAGTTGTTTGGAATTCCGGTTGAAACTGATGCACATAAAAACTATTATGCATTTAGTTAGCGGATTCGTGTCATGATTCGTGATTCGTTACAATATTTTCTCTCATAAAAAATATATATAAATTGAGAATAGTTATGAATCATAATTCTGAATTCATGAACTAAACGTTCACTTGTCATTAATACATTGAATAAATTGAAAACTTGTCGCTCTCTCTACAAGGAAAACGACACCAAAATAAAGGAGATGTTTATCTCTTTGCTTGAAATAAAGGAAATGTTTATTGATGCAAGAAAATTGACATGCAACTTACGATTCCTCAGAAAACGACATCTCAATTTTGTTGTTTTTTTAAAATAGATAAACGACAATCACATGCCTCGTTTGTTCTTTCACATGGCATGTCGTACAGATTTCTATAAAACGACAGCACTTCGTTGTTTTTAAGGACCCGTTTAGTTCGCTGATTCGAATTTTTAATTCGAGTTGAGATATGATTTTATGTGAGAATTTTTTACTGTAACAAAAAAATTAAATATGATTATTTATGAGAACTTTTTAATATAGTAAAATTTAAATTCTAAATTTAAATTAACAAAATGAATGGGCCTAAATAAACGCCCTGCTGTTTAATTTCATGGGTAAGCGACACCAATGTGGGTGTCATGTCCACTTTCATTTCATGACGTCAATGGGCTATTCTAAATTTTAATACCCATTATTTTATCGAATTAGTTTAGATAAGATAAAAAAAAAGAGAAATATTATTTTTTTAGTGTATGAGCTTAATTTTTATATCTTATTAATGATTAATATTTTTTTAGTTAAATAATTAGTAGGGGAAAAAATCAAAATGAATGTATTTTTAAGAGTGAGTTCAATAATTTCTCATAAAAAAAAGTCTTATGTTCAAAAAAGTGACTTCCGAATGCCGCAAGGTCATTTTTTACACTTATTTAACGAATTATTTGTTTTAAAAAAAAAAAATCTACATAATTCAAAAAAGGGTCATAAAAGTCGATTTTTTTTTTTCATTTTCCAACTTTTTTGTTATTTTTAAAATTTTACGTATTAAGAAATTAATTTTTAAAGTTTTTATTTAAAAGATTATTAAAGATTAGTGAAGAAAAAACATCGTTTGGAATAGTCAACTATTATTTTTAAATACAGGATATCAATCTAATAGTATGCATCACCAAATGTAAATTTCCTATAAAATATAACATGACGAAATGGAACGAGACAACAAGAATGGGTCTTGGTATGTTACAAATGAACAAGTCCCATCTAAGCTGACTAAAACCAGAAAAAATGCTTAGGAAAAGAAAAGTATGTGGACAACATAAAAGGGCAAATGCCAACGCAAGAGCCACAAAGGATAACAAACTTTAAATATCCGTCATTTTAATGTAGATACTGTGGAATTGCAAGTTGAATGAAAAGGACAGAATAGACCCCCTTTTTTTTTTTTTTTTTTTTTTTTTTTTTTTTTCAATGATCAACGTCCAATGATGAAAGTGACACAGTGTCGTTTTAACAAAGTAATGCGGAGAAAACTACAAAAAAAGACGGCGTCGTGTAGGAGCAATTGACCAAGAATGGAAGGCTGCGGAAAACGACATGAAAGACCCCCCCGTTTCCCCCTCTTTTTTTGCCAAAAGCTTGCTCAACAACGACAGCAAAGAGACAACAAATACTACGTCGTTTCCATGGAAAAGTTCGTTGAGGCAAACGACAACAGTTATCGTGTCGTGATGCCACAAATAAAAGTTGATAGAGACCGTGCGTACGTTTTTTGGCGCGAAAATAAAAACGGTTTGTAAATTATATTTGTTTAATAAATATTTTAAAAATAAAAATAATAATAATTTTTATAGAGAAAATAGAAAATA
This sequence comes from Morus alba, assembly GCA_012066045.3. Taxonomy (NCBI): domain Eukaryota; kingdom Viridiplantae; phylum Streptophyta; class Magnoliopsida; order Rosales; family Moraceae; genus Morus; species Morus alba. The sequence continues at coordinate 19,852,225 of CP050227.2, read as the reverse complement.
ATTTAAAATTATTTTTTTTTTTTTTATTTTTTAGTAATTATCAGCAATATTATATTAAATTAATAAATAATAAATAGATACAACTAATAACTAAAAAATAGCAAGTAATTACTTAATTTATTAATTACATAATAATTTATTATTATTAAATTTATAATTTATTAATAAAAATAATTAATAACTAATTATTTAGTTAAAAAATAATTTCCAAAATTTGATTATATAATATAATAATAATAGAATAATTAATAATAGGTTATTAAATAAATAACTAATAATTAATATATCAATTATATATTATAAATTATAATCTATTAATTAGTAAATAGTTAATAAATAAAAATTAGAATTACTCAAGTAATAATTAATATTAAATTATACTTATTAATTATGTAATATACTAATCAATAATAATTAATAATTGATAATTAGTAATTCATAATTAGTATGTTACCAACATAATAATTACTTATAATCGACTATTAATTATATAGTAAAAAAATTGACTATTAATTATTACTTTTTAATTATTTAGCATATTAATTTATTATATATATATATATATGTAGTCTTAAATGGCACTCTTAGAATGGCTTGTGCTTCAAGAAAACCTACATTGCTGGAAAAGGGGTACAAAGAGAGAACCATTCTGAGTCTTTATTCCCCTTTACTGAGAGTCTCATGCGCTCTAGTCTTCTTTCTTTGAAGCATCCACCATTTTCTTTGTTTGTTAAGCCTCACAGCTATGAGACTTTCTAAATAAAACTACAATCGTAGTTTATTAATCACTCACAAGACCTCCGTAGGCACGATGACTGGTACAACAGAGGTGCATTCTTCCCGGTCCTCTCGTACTAGGGAAAGGTTCTCTTAATGTTCTAACGCCCACACTGGATATGAACAGAACTCTCTCATGACATTCTGAACTCAGCTCACGTATGGCTTTAATAGGCAAACAACCCAACCCTTGGAACATGCTACCACCCCAAGTGGCAAAGAGTCGACATAGAGGTGCCAAACCTTCCTGTCAATGTGAACTCTTAGGGAAGATCAGCCTGTTATCCTAAGAGTAACTTTTATCCGTTGGTGACGGTCCTTCCACCCAGCACCGTTGGATTAATAAGGTTGATTTTCGTCCCTTCTCGATGGGTGGGTCTTGCAATCAAGCTCCCTTCTGCCTTTGCACTCGAATGAAAATCTCCGTTTGGCCTAAGGAAACCTTTGCATGCCTTTAAAAGGTGAACACTTCGAATTCGACCCAGGGAGGTGGGCCTAAGTAAGATCTGATTACTCTACTCAGTTTACTTTGCCTCTCCGAAGCAATGAGAGGGTACAATTCTGATAAATCACTGAACCTACTTCCCGTCCTGCGTCATTTCACTCCATCGTTTGCAAGTTCCTCGGCGAGGTGTGCAATTCCGCTTAAGCCTATCTTGTAGTAATAAGGATAATCATTTCCTTGGGAGGCCAACTCATAGTCTTGAACATTGTGACAATAGAAAGCAGAGTTATTTTGCCTGCTAACTCTTAGCAATACATATCTGTAATATTTTGCTTTAGGAAAGCATAGATTAGGAAAGTTTGGTTTGCGAGCTTGCTTCTCTATGCTTTTGCCTCTCTGCGCTGCTGCTTTTCTTTGTAGGCTTTAGCTAGACAAAGTCTCATACATATGTGCACATCCTGAGAGCACTTCTTCATTTATTTGTTCTCCTACATCTGGCTTGATAAACTTCTATTTTACAATGAGATTAGAGAAAGAAGGTGGCATTGCTTCAATGTGGAACACCTAAGATCAAATATTTCAAGCCGGCTTCTGTGGAAAATTCAAACTTTTTTTTATAATGTGATTACATAAAAACATAAACTTTAAGGTTCAATAGCTAAATACATGGCAATTGAATCAGAAGCCGAGGTCATAAAGAGCATACTGCGAGTAGGAAGTGAAATTAATACAATGGATTCAAAAGCACAAACCTCTCTTGTTCAGAAGAATCAAAATACATTGAAATGATACTAGCCCCATTGGAATGGTATCTGCTCGAGGAGCTTGTCCCTGCATGCTTATCCAAACCAAATAGCAACCATTGGTCCTTCTGGCTGAGGCCTAAGGTGGGAATCAAGGGTATGGGTTCAATGTTGCTTTACTTACTGGGAATGGGATCCTGTAAAAGGGCACATGATGAATTGGACCCCTACTAATGGTATATGAGACATGGATTATGGTGCTACTTTCTGCTGGTATTTTCTACGCAAATGTAGAATCAATTGAGACAGTAGAAGCATATCGCTAAAGGTAAATATTAGATATTTATTTTGAGATAATAATATTATCTTTCTTTCCTAGGTGACCAACCACTCTTTCCCTTATTGTTTCTTCTCTTCTCTTGCTCACAGACGACTTCTACCGGCTAGCTTCTTTCAAGGCAAGGGGAGTTCCTAATCAAATAATGCTTCTAGATGAAGAGCGAAAGAGAGAGCAAAAATTGCAACCTATTATATTATTATGCATTGCAGCTGCCTCTGTCTACTTTTTCTTAGCTTTCTTCTTAGCGCTCTGTAAATCTATTGAAAAATAATTAATTATTAATTAATTACCAAGAAATTAATTGCTAAAAATTGATTATATAATATAATAATAGAATAATTAATAATAGGTTATTAAATAAATAACTAATAATTAATATATCAATTATAAATTATATTGGTTATAATCTGTTAATTAGTAAATAGTTGATAAATTAAAAACAAACAGTAACTACTCAATTAATAATTAATATTAAATTATAATTTTTAATTATGTAATATACTAATTAACAATTGATAATTAGTATTTAATAATTAGTACGTTACCAACATAGTAATTACTTATAATCAACTATTAATTATATAGTAAAAAAATTGACTATTAATTAATAGTTTTTAATTATTTAGCATATTAGTTTATTATATATATATATATATATAGTTTAATAACTAATGTACCCATTAATGATAATATCTATTATTATTATATTTATTAATATATTGATTTGTATTTGCTAAGTGATTATTAATTATTTAATATATTAATTTAAGATTATTAATTAATTTCATAAATATATCCAAACACAATTTCACATTTTTATTATATTCAAAAAAATCTTTTAAAAGACCAACTAAACAATTTTAAAATCAGTCTCAAAATGATTTTTAGAATTGAAAATAAAATCATTTTGAAAACATTACCAAACAAGCTCTACATCATCATCAAGAAAGAACGACATCAATAAATTTATCATACGGATGCAACAAAAAAAAAAAGTCAGATTAGGGAAACCAACATCAGATATTTGCGTTGTGAAGGTGCCACTGAAAAATAAATAAATAAATTGTTAAATAATAGCAACACAACACCTCTTAGTTCTTTCAGATAAAAAAAATAAAAAATAAAAATAAAAGTAAAGAAGTAACCAACACAACCTTAAAATAAAAATTAAAAAAGAAGTAACCAACAACACAGAGAGAGATGTCAACATTGGACTGTGGAGGGGGGGGTTTATGTCGATATAATGTTGAAGATTTGATACCATTAAAGTATAGTCTCAAATCTCACCATTTAACAATATCATAGATTCACATGTTGTATAGTCAAATAACGAACTAGTTGGTCTGCCGGTTATAGTCATTCTTTTGGCCCATCAATTTATTCTTGTAGATGTTTTGTCTGGTATATTGCTTTCCACTTTAGCTAAAATAGTAATAACGTCACTGGTTTTTTACTTGTACAAAATATATGTGACATGAATCAATTCTAGTTGTGATTTTAGATCACATATATTTCAATTTCTAATAAAATCTTAATCTAGAATATATATTTTTTCATTCATTTTACCTATTTGAGTTTTTAATTTTAAGTTTTACAGTAAAAAATTCTAAGAAAATATCACATTTAACTTTTTTTGCTACAGTAAAAAACTCTCATAAAATATTATATATTAACTTGAATTAAAAACTCAAATATGTTCGCAAATGAGGCCACAAATTCGGAGTCTTTTCCCTTACGTCTTGTGTTCTATTTGATGAAACATTATTGTGGGTAGTTGAAAGATAATCAACTTCTTTAGACAACCCACTTTTTTAAAGTCTAGACTCTAGAATTGATAAACAATATTATGCAAACTAGAGAGTAGAGATTGGTCCGTTCATTTTATTAATTTGAGTTTAAAATTTAAGTTTTATTACAATAAAAAATTCTCCCAAATAATCACATTTAATTTTTTACTACAAAAAAATTTTTTTACATAAAGTTACATCTCAACTCGAATTAAAAACTCAAATCAATGAATTAAACGGGTTTATACGATGAGCCTATACAGCAGTGGAGAAAAATTATATGTAACTGCCAATAAATTTGAAAATGTTTACTCTATGAATTGTTGACACTGATTGATTGAATGCTACCCACAGAAATAAGCTAAAAAATATGAATGGCTTAGAATGAGTTTTACGCATGCTTACACACTGATATTAGCTTGTTACAGTTAAGAAGCAACCGCTTAGTGTGTGCGCGCGTGTATATATATATATATATATACACACACACACACACACACATATAATGGAAATAAAATTTAAAGCATTTAAAGTTGAGGGCACAGAAAAAACTTAAAATTTAAATTTTTTTTAAAAATAATTATATTTTATTATTTTATTATAATAAATTTTTTATATAAAAATCACACTTAAATTTAAATTAAAAATTTAAATTAACAAATTAAACAGATTTCACGTAACATAAAACATCAAGACTTCTTTACTAATACACGTCTCTTTTTTTTATAAATGGTATGTGTCTTGTTTTGTACTATATTTGTCTAACTTTCCATTTCCATCATAATTTTTCTCTTTTTGGTAGTGCCATCTCCTTCTCTAGTTCAATAAAAATTCTGGATTTCTTTTTAATTTCTTTTTGGGGGTGAATTAAAAGGGTATCAAATTGTTAAAGGTGTTGGATTTCATTTTAAGCCACTTCTTTCCCATCATTGAATAATGTATCATTCTTTTTCTATTTTCAACGCTCAGCGTCAGCGTTTATAGATCTTATTGGATGTCTAATTCTTGGAAGGAAATAGGCCTCTTTTATCGTCAAGCAAAAACGATGAAGATTTTGAACACCTTTCAAAAGTTAAAAAAAATCATAAAAAACCAAAAAAAAAAAAAAAAAAAAAAAAAAGAAAAGTTCAGTATTGTGAAATTGTGAATAGACCCACTACCACTAAAACCGAAGCAACAACAAATAATAAGACTTGGGTTTCACCGGCATCAATCGGTGGTATAAGTAAGATAAGCAATGTGGGGCCCTCACCTATATAACCAATTATAATGGCACTATGATATGACATAACCTATCAATAATTGAGTTTTATATTTGTTTTATATTTTAAAAAATCATGGTTAGTGTTTACCTCAAAACAATTAAACATTTAAACTAACAAAAATGACATATGACAAGGCCGTTTTCCTAATACTATACTAAGTTAGGCCAACGCCCCATCAAAGGCCAACCACAATCTAGTTCTCATATCATCATCTTCTTCTTCTTCTCCTCCTCCTTCTCCATCTCCTTGTGGCATGAGATCAATGGCCTTAACATGTGATTTTTCGCCGACGAAGATCATATCCGCTGAAAAATCTAGCTTAATTATAAAACCTTTCAGCAAAGTTTTGAGGCTCAAACACAGATACAATAATATCCCAGTACTCAAGAAAACAGTAACCCCACTCAAGATCACATCCTCCTTCAAAGAAAAGGTCAAAGAGTTCTTTTCATTTTTCTTTCACTATTAATTCTACTTCCCATTGACTCTTTACACAAAAATTTCAACTTGAACTAGGAAAAAAAAAGATCATGTTTCACTGATCACATAAATCTGATATGTTTTTATGCAGGTTTTCGAGGATCGATCCAATGGAATAATCTGCTACGCAGACGAAAGCGGAGAAATAGTCTGCGAAGGATACGATGAGGGTCCTCGTTATCACCAACAGATGCAGAGAAAATCTTCTCATTCAAGGTTAGTTCAACACTTGACGTGATCTCAGTTGTATATGATCAAATATGACAGTTTCTCCAGTTTCCTCTAGTTTTGAATATTGTTCAAAGATCGAGTAATTTGTCGTTTTTGGCCTTGATCTTTAGAGACTCGGAGATATTTGATATTCTTCAACAAAGATGGATCAATTTTGTTAGAGGCACTGAATTGAACCCTGCTGCTGATCAGAAAGGTGTTGCTGTGCAAGGGGACATCAACTGCAATGGTTTTAACTCATTTCGCTAATTATTTGTATAAGTCAATTATAGAAACGTTTCGACTTTCAAAACAACTCTGCTGCTTCAATTATATTATTGTTATTATGTACCGTGATGTGCTACAAAAAAAAAAAGGACCATCTTCGTTTACAGAATGTAAATAGCATGTATAAATGAACCGTTCTTGAACATCAACTGATGCTCCAATGTACTAAATGATTCCACTACTTCTTTTCTTACACTTTTTGGCAGTTATAGTCACCATAATTGGATTACATACATTTAGAAGAAAGCTAAAGAATGTACTCCTTAACTTACCACTTTAGTTTTATCTTAAAATTCTGTCCCGCTTAAATTAATATTTAAACAGAGAAAATAAAGGCAGAAATTCTATCGTAAAGGAAAAAAAAAAAAAAAAAAAAAAAAAAAAAGCATTCATCTAGATTCCCTTTCTTTTTAGTCATCTTGATTTGCAAGGAAAATCTGGTATAAGTTGATGCTGAAAATGAGGTTTTCCTTTTTGGTGTTCTGTGACCAGTTATGTCTCTGGAGAGAGAGGAATTTGTAAATGACCATTGAGATCTAATTTACAGATATACACGACAGAGATAGACTACATATACATGTTGCAAAGCTAAATACATGAATATTTTCCTTTACTTCTTTTGCTACAAGGATTTCATGGAGAGGTCATCCAATACTCGTACCTCTGACAAGAATTTCCTTGGCTTCAACAGCCTTCTTCTGCATCTTCCAACAAATAATAACGACTTTCTTTTCTTGACAAAAATAAAAATGAAACTGCTATATCAAAGAATTGGTGTATGAAAAATAATAATAATAAAGGAAATAAATGAATGAGGAAAGAAAACCATCAGCCGGAAGATTAAGCCCGAAATAAATGCATGAATGTACAATCAAGGACTCGCGGCATCAGTCGACCGATGTCCCGCCTTGCAAGTTCTCTTCACCTAAATCAGACTGAGATTTACTATGGAACATAGGTGGAGGAGACCACTGATCTGGGACCATCAGAAAATAGGTTGTCATGGCTTTCCTAAACCTCTTCTTATATTGTACGGGTGAAATAACCGTCGGAGGCGAGTTCCTTGACCCTCCAAGAATGCCAGAATTCTTCACCCATGATTCAAGGTGCTTATCCCATGTGTACTGCCTCATGAAATCAATTATCCCGACAACTAACTCGTGCTTCTCTTCATCCAAACCAACCAGCAGCGAGTAATCCATTACATCAACAGACTGCATAGCAAAAGCCAATTTGACATCAAGACTTGGTTCAGATTGTTGCATTTCTGAAAAGGTGAAATTTTAAAAATCTAGCTTTTCAAATAAAGTATAAAAGGGGATTTGTATCTATGTAAAGCACTTGTAAGTATCTATATCAAACACGCTACTTGCATCTTGCCACTTTTGGGACCTCCAAAAGCAATACTAAACTGGCCCTAGAAATGGCTAAAAAGAATGTGATCAACTTGAATGCTGGACAATCTACACTATAAGGGCATGCAGAGTAAACTACTGCAAAAAAGAGTTTCAGAACTTACTGCAAGAAAAGCAGCGTCATTCCAGACGGCTCTCTCTAGCAAGCGTTTTGCTTTGGTCCCAAGAAATATGGGAGATGTAGGCATTGCTTCAATAAGATTTTGATCCAACAGAACTTTGTTTCTCCCACTGGAATCATTATTGTACCTTGACCGAGAAGATCCCTTCAGATCATACAGTCGTGTCACATTCCTTCCAAACAGAAGATTCTCCATGACCAGAACATCCATCTTTGATTCTTTCCCTCCTTTTTGATGCCTTGACGTAACCTGTCAATAAAGCCAACAAGATTAAGTTTATGTATGAAGTCTTTGAGAGTGCCAAATGCAAAGACTAAGAAAAAGATTACCTGATAGATCCCAAGAATCCTTGCCAGGCACGTTGGACTCCCAGTGGTAATTGATTCCGACAGGTACTTGAAATACTCGGGAGCAAATTTGATAAAAGATTCAAGCTCTGTCTTTGTGACTTGTTTGATAATAAACCTGTCATCCAAGGTTTTCGCGAAAAAGACGTTGCTCTTGCCACCTTGGGCTCCCCACTTCTTACAACGACTAAGAGACCTTATAAAATCAAGTTCAGAAGGACAGCAGATCCTCCTTAAGGCGTCAAACCGCTTCGCATAGTAACAAGTCACAGAATATTTCACCTTACCAAGCGGACCATCTTCTCCAAAAGAAACTCTGACATGTAAAGCCTTTGTATATGAGAATGGATCCAAACTACGCGATCCAGAAAATGATAAAAATCCTTCCTCACTAGATCCAAAACTTCTACGGGCTTCCGATGCCGTATCCTCAGAAGAATGGAATGAGCGAAAATTCGAGTCAGAAAATGACGAGGACATAGAATCCCCTCCGTCTTTTGGCATTTCCCCCTCATCACTTAATTGGAGATGATATTCTGGTGAAGCTAGAGCGTAAGAGATAATACTTGCGGGCTCGTCATCATACACTGGAATTACAGTGTCATTAACACCAACAGGCAGAAGCAACCTGCCCCCACCTTGGAGTTCTGACTCTCGGAAGGCAGAAACGTATATCGGATTATACACACCTAATGGATCGAGTTTTTGAGTGCTAGAGAAAAAGTTCTTATTCAGTGAACGGTAGAAATTTAGAAAGGGCATTCTTAACCAGCTGATAGAGTCTTCCAGGTTCTCAGGGCTCTTAGTAGATGAAGCATAAAAAGAATTAACCACCTTTGGCTCATCATGCTCATCTCCCTGGTCTAAGTTTAACTTGTCTTTAATACCAAAGGAGGCAGAAGAATCTGCTATGGTCGAATCAGAAAGAGTATTGGTATCTTCCTTCAGGGTCCCCGTAGCTGTGTGATTTTCACCTGTCCATGCAGTTTCAAGGGTCTCTGACAAATTTGTTGTCATAGGAAATTCTCCTTCTGAGACAGCCCTACGAACTTTAACCTTGGATTCCGAAAGTTCAGATTGATCACAACCATTTGTCGAAGGAGTCAGATTGGCTCCATCATCTTTTTCACAAATTGGCTCTGAAAAACCTGGGCTGGACTGATCAGCATCGCTACCAAATTTCACAGGATAATCAGAGCTCTTATCAACTTTTGCATCCACAAGAAAGGAGTCACAACTATGATAGCCTTTTCCTGGCTTGATTGTCACATTCACGCCAGCAACATTTTCACTATTAGGAATAGACTTCCCCTCGTGTGCAGAAATTGAGCGGCTCAGATTATCTCGGAAGCTGTGATTGTCCAAGCTGGCTGCATAAATAAGGCGGTGGTCCCACATGTAAGATTGGAAAAGAAGCTGCCTTCGCAGCCGATTGATCTCAAGGATGTCAATAAGAGGTTGACCCTTCTTTGCTTCCTTGTTTAATGTTTTTAGGAGAGATTCCTGAAAGGATGTGCAGAAAAAATGTGAGAATACAGACAGTGAGATGGCAGCCAATGCATGTAACATTTACTAAAATTTTTGGATCTATGTTAACGTGGAAAGTACCTAATATACATGCAATGTTCTGCATTTTTTCTGATGTTCAAGACGGAGGTTATGAATACCATAGTGAATAACTATTAAATTATTCCAATATGTAATTTTTAAGATGTCCTAAATATAAAGTTTTGAATTTTTCACCAACAAGGTCACGATAAATTTTTATAAAATGGCCAAACGGAAACATGTATATCCAAAGTGAATATTTATGAAAGGTCATAGCAAATTGTGGCAAAACTCATGTTAAAGGAAAGAAAACTTTAGATGAACCCAGATGGTTAGGAGAGCCAAAATGCTAACTTCGTGATAGAGATAGTTCAACAATTTAAGTCATTCTAATTATCAGGAACATTGGTTTAATATGCTTATTGCAGCATATAAAATGAACTTCGTCCAAATAAAGCTTTGAATTTAAAGAAGTAAAATTTGAAGCCAAACCTCAAATTCTTCCTTTTCCTTTTGTAGAATCCCTTCCAATTCAACAATTTGACGTCTTGATTCAGGTGTTCTCATGCCACAATTAGATCTTTTCTCCTCAATTTGACTAAGAGCATTAAGGGCTTCCGAAAATAAAAGCTCCACCCGGTCAACAACCTATTAACCAGGTAATTAAATCATTTGTCATGAGTAAAACTTAAATTCCAATCCAAAACCTCAGAAGTTTTGATCATTGTACCTTATCTGTTTCTTTTTGTATCCACTCCTGATTCTCGTAATTGAAATCTAATTTGGGAGGTGGAAGATAGACAGAAAGAACGTTGATTGATGCATAGCGGAAGCAAGCAACCATTTTGCCAAATCTGCATTCATATCAAGAGTCCATGTCTCCATGAATAAAACGATGAAAGGGACTTGATGGAATACAGGCAGACCTTATTTTTAGTGAGAACATATTGAAAAGATGAAGAGCATTACCCATAGAAACGTAGACAATCTCTATGTAAAGAATGGCCACAGCTTGCCACCCTGCTTGCAGCTGCATGATTCGAAAAACTGAGCTCCAAAAATTTCCCGAATGATAATCCCCAAGCAGCATCAGACATGACTATTCTCCGAGTTGCTGGAGGAAAACCATTAACCCTGGGACACCGAAGGCATCTATGCCACATCCAGATTTTTCCTTCTCTCTCGCCTGGCAAGAGTATTTCTGGTAGCTTCTTGACAGATATCGTAAGGCTTCCCTGTCGATGAGTATAACAATGGACATGTGCTTCAGACGGCATTTCACATGATGAGCACTGGTAAGTCTGGAAGATAATTAAGTTTCTCAGTTTCAGAAACTATACCATAAGGTTATTGTAAAAAGAAAAACATACGTTCCTGACAGAGAACTCACCTGATCGAATAAATGGTCACGCAGAAACCGACCAAGAGGTTTATCAAAACTTCCATAGTACTTTATTCGAAACAAATGGGACCTCTCACAGACAGTTCCCTTCCAGACACACCGGGATGATAAGGATACCAAAATGCTCTGATTGTCAGAAGGTGATGGAGGAAACTCTTCCTTGACCACTACTTGCAAAGGTCTTGGTTCCTCTACATGGCTCCTCTCATCTTCATGTAACGTTAATGACTTGTCTGCACTTCCTACCTGATTCTGAGTTATTCCACCCTGGTCATTTGGGAACAACATGTGTTGGCTCATAGCATCTAACAAGCCGCTGTTGTTCACAGTGAGATGATTAGACAACAAAGTCAGGCCATTGTTCACTGGAGAAGGTTCAACCACCTGTGCGTCTATAGAACACGATTCATTTTTCTTCCCATATGTATAAAAAGAATAGATGTTCTTTTGGTGAGTATCTGAAACATCTTGTCCAGTCGGAGCTGAGTGAAAAGTAGCAGAATCGGCAAAACTTGAAAAGGTGTTAGCGGGTAGAGAGGTAGGACAATTATTACAAGATTGTGCACTGCTGATGTATGAGGAAATATCTGGGGTCAGCACGCTGTTGGATCTCTGTGGTTCATGAAGAGCCCCGGACTTTGTATCAACACCTGCATGTGCTCCACTGAAACCAAGTACCGTTGAGATGGAACTGTCAACACTTTTCGCTTTATCTGGAAGTGCAACAGTTAATGGAGAGTGCAATGGGAATTCTGGCAGAGTAGCTCCTTCATCAGCAAGAAAAGATGTCTCCACAGCTAAGTGATAAGCTGCAAAAACTCCATACTGGACGACATGTTTAACTTTTTTCAACTCATCACCACTAGCTCCTCTCAGCAAGATCTGACATACAGACAAGAGGTCAAAATTCAGTACAAACCAATCTAGCCTCGAGAAGCCTTAACTAACTAGTATCCTAATCAATCCATCCTAAGATAAGCAATTTCCATGTTCGATTAGTATGCAGGACTTACCGTACAACCTAAAGGCTTTGGGCAGCCTTCAAAGTACATTAGCGTCTTCACCAATTTTTTCCCACCCTGCCCAGCAGTGCCTAAATCTTCCATAACCCTGTCTACATGAAATGACTCACAGAAGCCCAATTTCTGTGATGAGAGATGATCAACTGAAGAGGCTATCTGGGCTCCTGTACAGCGTGCTATACGCTCTAAAAGCGGCCTCTTTATGTTTAGAACAAGTGAAATGTCCTTTGAAAGAAGGTGTTCCTGAGCATATCGAGAAACTGACTTCTCTACTAAAAGGACATCAGGCTGATGAGCTTCTATCTTTGACACTGCCATCTTTAAGTGGTCCATTTCCTGGATAAGGAGTCAAACCATATCAGCATCTTTGTATGACTAATGAAGTCAACAAAAATCTACTAACACACGATAAACTGGTAAGTGACAAACTAACAAGAGAAAAACTCAGATGACCATAACCTGCTGCAACAGAGTGTCAAAACTTGAAAGGTGGTTAGTCACCCGCTGGTACTCAAGAGCCCCACCAAGTATCAAGAGACGAGCTTTTTTCATATTTGAAGGCATTCGCCGGTGAGCCACATTTTTCTTGCAAACAACACCTTTGACCACAGTACTGGAAAAAAAACGTCATAATATGAATAAGAAAAGAGTCCAGATAACAACAGAAGCAAACATAGACGCGGGCATGTACAAATTTAATACGTTTTATACATATTTATTTAGTGTGTGGCTGCAATTATCATATCCTTAAATGTTTTATTTTGCTGACAAGGCCTTGTTTCTTCTATGAGCCGTTAGATCAATGTGTAAATAAATGAGAAACCTTGTTTCCAGGAGCAACTTCATACCAGATTGACCTAAGCACTAGACTGACTATTTAGGCGCATGGTTTCTGGAACTCTCAGAAAGAGTTTACAAAAAGAAAAAAAAAAAAAAATTGAGGAGTCAGTGACCAAGAATGGGAAGCAGAGTACTGACACACTGATTGAAGAATTACAGGACTAACCTCTCACGGCGATGTCCGGAAGCTATGCATTTTACTTTGACATATCCACCTGGATCCATCCCTCCGCCTTTACTCGTATCTGGCTTTAATAGTGTGGCAGCCTCAAATGATAGAGATGTAATTATCTCCAACCAACTCTCATTGTCATCTTCTTCACCCACAGGAAGGTTCTCAACCTGCAATAGTTGAGCCACCAAAGCCCTGAAGTGTCCATCAACCACATTCTTCATGGCCTTTTTGTGCTCCTCAGTTGAGCGATCCCTATTGCGAGTCTCCCCACTTCCAAAACTGCTTGAGGTTTGTAAATATCCCCATTCTCCAGGGGCATCATCTTCGTCATCACCAAGGAGGACGGTTTCCTTTTCATCCTCTTTGTCTTCAGGTTCAGGGGGGAGCCAGAGGAGTCCGTTGCTCTCAAAATCCACAGGTTCCGCATCAACCTTACGATCAGGGTATAACGAGGAAGATGTTTCACATTCATAGCCCATATCATGTTCATCTTCTTTTCTCCCAAGCTGTAGAATCCTTTCCAGGCGTTGTGATTCAAAGCTGTGGTATTGTATCGGGGAGCTGCTCAAACTTTTCGAATCAATGTTTTCGCTGTCAGGATCTACTTTATGTAATCTCTCATCATTATTCATGCCTTCGAAATCAACTGGACTATAATAACTATTGGCCGAGTGAAAATGCATCGCCTCGGAATCCATACGATACACATCATACTCATAATCCTCATCCTCACTCCTGATACAAAAGATAAAGGAACAAATCTCATTTACAAATGGGTGCATTGCATTGATCAAAAAGTAAAAAAGTACCTATTTTGCTATGTCATTTAGAATTTCATCTTACAGGCTCTTCCCTAAAGTAGAACTCTTAAAACATGTATGCGCTAAGTTAAATCCAAAAAAATGCACGGGAGAAAATAATACCAACCTGTTCATCGAAATTCCATGTCGTCCGGAAGATATAACTCCTATATCTGTGACAAGGTCATTGCTCCTTCCTGGTGCCATGTTGCTTCTTTCATTTGAGTTTGCTTCCACTAAAGATGATGTGAGAGGACTGAGATCGGAACTGCTCTGAGATTCCTGATACGGCCCAAATGAATACGGCATTGAGGCAAAAGTAATACTACTACAGTTACCAGTTCCACTTGATATAGTGCTGGCCACACTTAATTCTGATTGTGAACTACTAAGGCCTAATTTGGATACTTGTGTCCCATTATCTACTATACCCTGCTCCCATTGCTTGTAACAATAATTACACACCCGGATCTTATCCCGCTCTTCCAGCAAGCTTGTCCCTGGATCATCACCAGACGGGGCAGGGATCAAGTTTGCTGTACACTCGCCACAGAAAACCCGGCCACAAAGTCGACAATGGTGTCTCCGGTTAAACAACGTGAACTGCGAATCGCACTCGTAGCATACCCTGCAGCTCTGATCAGGCATCCAAAAGTCCCTTGACACATTAGCTGGCTCAGATCTCCAAGAGATCCAAGAGCTCACCGTGCCAACTAGCTGACGAAATGTCTTGTAGGTGGTATCCATAGACAAACAATCTAACTGTTCCGGGCATTATGATATGCTCACTTGTCATTCCTAGCAAGCCATAACTCAACCAATAACTAAAAAGGGGCTCTTAAGACTCTAGGCAACGAATCAGTATGATTCTATTGTTTACTAATTTGAACCCATCAGCAGAAAGTTCTGAAAACAACAAGGGAATACTTATTTCCCCAAACAACTTCTTTACTACAATTAAAACAATATCTTTCTGAGGTTTCCTACAAAAATAAGTTCTTGAACCACAAGTAGAACTCACAACACTGAATTCAGAGAAGACCCCCAGGCCTGAAATCAAAATAAAGGAAGAGAAAAACACAAGAGTTCAGAAGAGACAGAAACTCAAAAACCAAACAAGAACAAAAGAAAATGAGATCAAAGCGTTCTTCTTTGGACGACCCAACTCAAAATAATATGTCTTGAATCACTTCCCACGCGTTAACACTCAAACCTTGTAAATTCCAAAACTCAGAAAAAAAAAAAAAAAAAAAAGCAATTAAAACACGAACTGCAAATAAAAAAACCGTAATTGGTCTTGCTCCATCAAAAAAACACAATCAAAACTCTCTCTCTCCACTAAAAAACACAGAGGTCTTTATAATATATGATCGAAATAGTACCAGTCAAAAGGCAAGGTAATCACAATCAGATCTTCAACCCAGTGAGTGACAAAAATGGGCAATGTCTAGAATCCTGCCACGTGCCCACCACAAACCGTGATTGCAAACCGAAAGTTCTCACGAAGAAAGAAGAGAGAGAGAGAGAGAGAGAGAGAAATAGGTATATAGGTGGACAAAAATTCGTGAAACCCAGAAAGCGGCTCGTCGTCGATTCAAACACCAATTAACACTTCCTTCATATTATCATGTTCTGTCGAATCTGATTATCGTCGTCGAGTTTTTTTTTCTTCTTTTCTTTCGCTGTTCCCAAGGGAACGTGCGGCGACATTTATACAGGGAATCCCCAGACAAAAATGAAACAGCCGCGAAACTCAACACATGATAAAATCTGTTGTTATTACTGTTCTGTTTTTTCGTCTACATATCGAAAACTGGAAAGATGATTGAATTATTTATTCATTGATTTATTATTATTTTATTATTGGATTTTTGTTTATTTCCATTTTTATCTTCTCCGTCTTTTGTTGGCCTTTTCCTGTGGCAGAGAGAGAGAGACTCCCCTTCCTACGTGGATGCATGATCAAAATATTACATATAAATTTTTTTAATATAGTTAATTTTTTTTTAAAATGTCAAATTTTAATTTAAATTAAAATTTTAAATTTGTGAAGTAAATGATGTCATAATTTTTCTTTATTTTATAATTTTGTAATTTTTTTGAATAAGTTAAGGAAAAAAAAGTTATTTAGGTCTCATTTATTTTACTAATTTGAGTTTTTAATTTTAAATTTTTACAGTTAAAAACTCTCAGAAAATATCACATCTAACTTTTTATGCTACAATTAAAACTCTTAAAAAATGTTACATCTCAACTCGAATTGAAAACTCGAATCCGTGAAGCGAACGAGGCCTTAGTCCTTAAATTATCCAGTATTATACTATTTTGATTTTTAATTTTTCTAATAAATTATTCCCTAAACTGATTTTTTTAACACATAATATTTGTGTTAACAATTTTTGTCTGGATTAAAGAACTGAAAATTACAAAAATAAAAATAAAAACTCGGGCAATAAAGTCCCGTTCATTTCACCGATTTAAGTTTAGAATTTAAATTTTGTTATAGTAAAAAGCTCTCAGAAGCGGTCACATTTAATTTTTTTATTATAATAAAAAATTCTTATATAAAATCACATCTCAACTCAAATTAAAAATTCGAATCAACGAACTAAACGGGTCATTAACGGTAATATCAAAATTGTTAAAAAGTTAAAAGTAAGAAATCATTTTAAAGAAATAAAAGTTCAAAAATAAAATGACAAAATACACATAATTAGAATCTAGCAGTACAAAATAACCCCACAAAAAAAACAAAAAAAACAAAAAAAAAAACAAAAACAAAAAAAAAAAAATTTCATTCCATTTTTTCTCAAACCTGTTTTCGAACAAAACGACCGCCGGTTCTCTGCAGGTATGGAGAGCAAAGATCCACGCGGTATTGAGCTTGATAGAAAATCGATATCCCCAAAGTGCCCCCGGTGAGTGATGGACAGAGATCTTGTGCGCGTGAGTAGGGCGGAAGGTTTGACTGTTGACATTTTTGACAAGCTGTAAATGAACTACTTCCGCGAGCACTTTTTGGTAATTCTAACAAGTCATCGTCTATACAATCAATACTTTGCTGTACAAAAAGCGTGTTGACTTTGGACCAATTTATTAATGGGAACTCTTTAGTCAATACTTCTCTGCTCTTTTCATGGGCAAGGAAACAGCAAACGCAATATTCTAGCTTTTGCTTTGTTAATAAATCATTTTTATTTAGAAAGATCTTGTTTAATTCAATTATTCCTTACCAAATTTATGTCTTCTTTTTTTCTTTTTCTCCGCTAAATGTGCTAAGCATATGTCTAACAAATGGCCTCATCCACTTTGTAAATTTGAGTTTTTAATTCGAATTGAGATGTTACGTTTTTTTAAAGTTTTTTATTATAACAAAAAAAAATTAAATATGACATTTTTTAAAAATTTTTTATTATAAAAATTTAAAATTAAAAATTTAAATAAGTGAAATGAACGAGGTTTAAATAAAGTAGTGGTTATCATCTTTAAAAAATAATAATAAAATAAAATAACAAGAACAAAATTCAACCACAAATTTATAAATCAGAGTGCTTTTCAGATTGGCATTATTTTTATTGGCCCGTGGAATTATCAAATTTTGGTTTAAAAAAAAAAAAAAGAGCATTTACATTTATATTCTCATTGGTCGGATTTTTCTCTTTTTTTTCATGTATTACTAAGAAATTTCCTTAAAACATGCCCTTTTTTTTTTTTTTTTTTTTTTCTTTAGCAAGTTGCTAGTTTGCTTGTTCAATAAGTAGTTCATCTAGCCTTTAACTAATATTTGTTTGTTTGGTTGTTTCCTCGCACAATTTGCAGCGGCGGCTTCACAGCTCGCAATATGCAGTTGGGGAGTGGATAACAATTTATTAGTATTTTGAGGATTGATTTTGATGGACTGATGGCGACATAATCCTTAACGTTTAATTTTTTCTAATTCTATGAATACGGACTTAAATTTTAATTTTTATGTATTAAATAATATATTATGTGAGTTGTTATTTTTTTTATTATTATATGTAATTTTCTATCATTAACTAAAATAATGATATTTTAAATATTTATTAATATAAAAATTATATATCACATTAATTAATACAGAAAAATTAAAATTTGAGTTGGTGTCATTAGTATTATTATTTTTTTTTCGTTAGAAATTTTTATTTTGTTTAATGTGTATTGTGTAGTAAGCAGTAGGGAAGAAAAACTATATATCGGTTGAACCATAAGTTTTTTTTTTTTTTTTTTTTTTTTTTTTCATTCATATAGAAAAGAAGATTTTTTGCCACGAAATACCTCTTTGACTTAATAATTAATATGATTCTAAAGTTGTCTAATAATTCAAAACTTCTAATTATAAATATAACATCACGGTAATTTTTTTTACCTGATTCAATTATAATGAGAGAAAGAGAAAAATAGATTAAGACTTGAGATGAATTAAAATTAATAGACAATAATTTACATAAATTAATAAATATGTTAAATTACTATTTTTGTCCATAACTTGTCAGGTTATGAACCACAACTTGACAAGTTATTATTCATAATTTACGGTTTTTGTTTATAATTTGTCTTACTATGAACTATAATTTGACAAGTTTGTCCATAATTTATGAACCATAATTTGACAAATTATGACCTATTAATTTTTATAACTAAAAATTTAGCCTATATACTTTTTAAAATTTTTCATATTGACATATTTTCTACTATTTTCTTATAAAATGTAGAGTTTAAATCCCCACGTTTAAATTTAAAAATAAAACATAAAAAAATCTACCCCTTTCTTTATTCCTATACTACCTAAGATTTTTTCCTTTCTTTATTGGGGGATTTTGGCAAGCTTTTTGTTGAAGATCCACAACTGCATAAGAACCAACAACTATCCACTTTTAACTTCGTTTGATCATATAATTCTAAAGTTTACCAGTCGATGATAAATTATAACTGGTGATTTTAGAGTTTTCAACGTTTTGTAGCAAAAATATGCCTTAAACAAATGTTTGAATACAATATAGTTGTCGCATTATAAGATAAAACTACATTAGTTTTTCTGTATTCAATTTATGTTTCAATTACTTTGCTTTATTTTCTTTCCGTTGTTGCTAAATCTGATGGAAACAATATATAGTTTAAACTGTCATTAATCTCCAAAAATTTTCACCAAACTACTAATGCGATTAAAGGAACTTAATAACCACAGTCGAAAATGGTTAAATGCACAACTCATTAAAGGCTCGTTCATTTCACCTATTCGAGTTTAGAATTCGTGTTTTATTATAATAAAAAACTATAAAAAATAATCACATATAATTTTTTTATTACAGTAAAAAACTCTCACATAAAATTACATCACAACTCAAATCAATAAACTAAATGGGCTCTAAATCATACAAATATTTTGTTGTACGATACGGCAGGAATTGTGTTGTTTAACAAATTATATATAGCAGTCATCTCATCCTATATTTGTTGCCCTGACTTTAAGAAACAAAATATGCAACGAAAGAAAAAAAAAAAAAAAAAAAAAATAAAAGGACGCAAAAGGTTGCGTAGAATTATATTATGTTGTTCTAGACACCGTAAGTGTCACACATATGGTCCTAATAACTATATTAAACTTAATAGCCCGTCACTCTAAAACAACTATTATTGGATGAACTAATACAATTTAAGTCGTGTTTAAAATTACTCTCATTTTTATTTTTTATATTTTTTGAGAAAAAAAATAAAAAACGTTTTTAAAACGGCATTTGGCGTAATAAAAATAACAAGTAGAAATGAAAATGATTTTTTAGTTAGTGTAAAATGAGATAGAAATGAAAAATAAATTTTAGTCATTTTTCATTTTTTATTTTTTTTTTTCTTCTCTCTCGAGCAGAAAGAGAGACATTAATGAGTTTTTTTATACTAAAATAATCTCTTGATAAAACTACCAAACACATTTTTAAAAATAATTTATTCTAAAATTAAAAATATTTTTATTTTTATTTTTATACAAAAAATAAAATTATTTTAAAACGAGTTCTAAACGCATTTTTAATAACCCGTATTATAACCACACCAATCTCTAATGTTTAAGTACTCTCAAGTTTTTACTTCAAAAAAGTATTAAGTTTGAATCCACGTCACTCATAGAAAAAAAAAAAAAAAAAAAAAACTAAGCTTTGTTTAAAAGATAAATAAAATATAAATTATTTTAAAAAAATACTACTATCAGTCAATGTGGCATTTTGCAACTGATGTACATCGCGTAAAAGCATAGGATCTAATGATCATCCTTGCCGGATAATCTTGTGATCGAAATCTATGAGGTCGATACCAACAAAAGAAAAAAAAAATACATATTATTTCCCAAAGCATTTGATCAAGAAATCTATGACAGGACAAGTGTGCTCTAGATATCGCTATGGATTAAAGAAAATATCTTAACTTGGGCATTTCGTAATGGAGTACAGTTGCAGACTTTTGATATATAGGAAAGGTGGCCAACCGTACGTTACATGAAAATAAATATGTTAATTTTATTATTTGAATTTATAATTTAAATTAAGATATAATTTTATATGAAATTTTTTTTATTATAATTAAATAATTAAAAAATTAAAATGTGATTATTTTTAAAATTTTTTTACTCTAATAAAATTTAAATTTTAAACTCAAATGAACCGAATCAAAATCTCTTGACAAACATTAATAAACTTGTAAATTGTAATAAATCAGATCATTTTTGGCATGTCATAATTATCTAGTTGAGTTGGTAAGTTATTTATCCAAACACCAATGGAAAAAAGTACTAAAAGGGATGAAAAGTGAAACTCCTTGACACCGACGAAGACAAAACTTTCAATCAGTCATTTTAATAATACATGAGTAAAAAAGTATAAGGTTTATAATAATGATAACTTAGCCGCCGGAGAAGCTGTAATAACCTTTAATCCAGGATTTATATAGTTGTGCTAAACTTGCTGTCAGTACTCAGATATACATTGTTACGGGAGAAAATATGCGTTGACACATTAGATGATGATCATACTTCACGTGGCTCTAAATTTGTCACGTCAGATAGTTGTTGACGCTTAAAACTCATTCCCCCCCTCCCCCCATTTGGTGAAAAGACTGATCGCATAAGACGATTCATGAGACCGTCGACCCTACATACAGTCAAAGTCTGCATGATTTATACATAGTAAGAGCAGTACCGTGATGGGGTCGACCAAGACAAAGGCCGCGCTTTGTGAAGTATAGTGTAGGTGCAGAGGGCATAACGCATGAGTATGGGTCCACGTCCCAGAAAGACCTCTGAGGTGACAATGGGGAAATTCTTAGATTACGTCTATGTTTGGAGAAAGTCAGTAATACAAGAAATGATTACTTGCCCATAAACCGCCTAGAACGGACCAATAAAAATCACAGAGGATCCGCAGAGCAACAATAGTGGACACAGTGGGAGAGTGAACAGTCTAAAAGGAGCTGAGAGGCTACGGTCTAGACAGGTAGGATCATAGGTTACTTGAGAGAAACCATAAGAAAATCCTCTAGGACGGTCCAACCCAAAAGATACCCATATGTAATTTGCAAGCTATAAAAGGGGCAAAGCCCCAGAGAGGAGGGATTTATTTTTTTTGTTACCTTTGTTGAACAAAGAAAAATACAATAAGCAGTGGATGTAGCTCTTTTTTAACAGAGTGAACCACTATAAATCCGTGTATCTTTCTACTATCGTTTCAACAACAAATTAATATATTTTTCAATATACCTCCAAAACAAACACTGTCAGTTACGTAAATCTGAAAAAATAATTAGTTTTAGCCGATAACTCAACGGACCACCAAAAGATAATCCGACCTAATTTTGTTCACAAAATTCCACCGTCAACCTATATTAAACATTAGTATTAAGTACGTTGTGGGATTAGAAGACTTTTTCAATGGATATTAATTATTGGTAACCATTGAGCTTTTCCATGGATGATCTAATAAGAGGACAATGATTTAATGGTCTTTCATATTGAGATAAATTATCTATTTGTCAATTGTCAAAAGTTTCAAATTCATACATTTTTAACTATTGACACGTTTATACTATTTTCATAACACCAAACAATTAGTTGTTGTGCAATGCTTATAGTTTTACATGCTTTCTAGTTTCTTCAATAGTACTTTACATTCATATATATATATATATATATATATATTGGATGGATTTTTTGGAGCTGACAAAAATGTAATAAGTTTTTTAGTGACTCAAGCGTATGCTAAAAAAATTATATGAGTGTACGGTAGGATAACTACCTGAACGTGCACTAGGATAACTACCCTAGCATACAGAAGAAGTTGGAAGGCCAAGAGTTATTAAGCATATATGTCAAGTAATGGTCAACGATTAAAGGCATTCAATGGCTCAAATTTAATTTGTTTATTAATTGTTTATAACACTAAAAAAGGTAAAGAGCTTTATTATATTAAAAAGAGAATAAACTCTTAAATTAATGAGAAGAATTAAACTTTCAATCTTAATGTTTTATAAATTCTCTCAGTTTGAAAAGAAAAGATAGACACTCATTCTTAAATACAATTGCCTTTTAATTATTTTTGCTCTTATTATTTTTCTAAAGTTGTTAGTGTTCTTCCAATTTCCTTAAATAATATACTTATTCCGAATTATTAGTCTAAGAATATTAAATAAGTATTTGACGAAATTTTGCTCCCACAGTATATTATATTTATAAGATTGTTGCATTAAACAAACGGATTAGATACTCTTCTAAAAACGCACGGACAAGACTAATCACTAGTTTACATCACGTACCAATAAGCTAATTCATATTTTGTTAATTCATATATTATATTACAAAACATATCTACATAATCTGCAAGCCAAAACCAGGTTCACCGAATAAAATAATATAGGAACTGAATTTCCACGCTATTAATTACCGAGAAAGCCCCCACATGACATAAGGTAAAGGAATCGGTACTACTAGCGATAAGCTTCAACTAAGTTATTTTAGTTCGTAAAATCCAAAAACTCAAACGTAGTGACACCTAGGTTTCTATCTTTTGCGCCGTCTTACGTTTATTGTTTAAGCCTTAAGTTTGCATTTTTTACACTAAAGCAAGAGAGCTGATCATTAACAACAATAAAGCGACTTGCCACTAGTTCAAAGGGTAGATATACATACATATATATATATATATATATATATATTGTATACGTACGTGCGTGAAGTTCTTGTAAATGAGCTAACCTAATTTCTTTGGCTTATGAAATCTCTTCCAAGTTGTTGTTGTTGTCTTAGAATATGGCAAAAGTTCACCCCGGGGCACCAAGATCCTCCTCTTACTTGACTAGTTCAAAGCAAGAGACCTTCACAATATGGATGAAGTCTCTTGTACTGAATTGCAAGGGCTGTACCGTCTTCGATTCGAACGGTCAGATCGTGTATCGAGTCGACAATTACAGCTCCAATTGTAGAGATGTTTATCTCATGGATTTCAAGGGTGAAGTCCTCTTCACCATACGCAGAAAGGTATATACTACTAATTATATGACTTAACTCATGTATAATAGAATAAGTTATGCGTATATAATAACGTTTGCAATTCTGTTATAAAATAGTTTTGAATTCTGATTTTGCAGGAAAAGTTCAAGCTGTTTAGGTTTTGGGAAGGATATAAATCCACAGGCGCAGATAGGAACCCCAAAAGGCCAGGTTTTCAAGTAAGGAAAGCGCCGTTTAGATTAATTTCAAGAGGCTATTCATCATCACGTGAGGTTGTTGTGGTGGGATTGGACAAGAATCAATCTTTTGGTTACAACATAGAAAGTTGTAGGACTAGGAACTCACCGTGCAAGATAGTAGACAAGTTTGGAAGGCCAATCGCAGAGGTGATCAATCTTGACATATATAACATTATATGTTTCATTTATATGTGTGTGTGTACAGTGCGTATATATATATTATTTGTCGGTACTAATTTTTCTTTGATACACACACACACATATATGTGAGTGTGTGTGTAAGCAGGTAAAGAGAAAGCAATCAACGTCTGGTGTGCTTTTGGGAGACGACGTTTTAACAATGGTGGTGGAGCCCTTTATGGATCACTGTCTCATCATGGGGCTTTTTGTGGTTTATAGTCTCATCAACTGTAAAATGTAAACGGACACATACACATATATGCAGTATGTATGTATGTATGTATGTACGAGTCTTGATCCTGATGCCGCTCTCTGTAAGAGCTGTGCTTAGTTCAGAATTGCGAGATGACTCTCATGAATCATGATAGTCTTTTGTAGCAAAAGAGAGGAAAGAAGAAGAAAGAAACTTTGGGTCAATAAGAAGTTGTTGAAAAGTGTGAATTTCATTCAGTATTTCGAGTTTGAACTTATCAGAATAATACTACACTGGATACAAATTTTGGTAGCCTGTTGCAATTGTCACAAATAATCTGTTCCAGTCCAATGAAAAGTATATCCTGAATTCGACGGTAACATGACTCTCAATTACCATTTTTTTTCCTTTAAAACAAAAAAAAAAAAAAAAACTATTTTTTCCTAAAACCATTCTCTGATTTTACTATATAGAAAAATGAGATTCATTTCTGTTGAGATAAATTCCTTAGACACATAATGGTAAGTCCTATTTATTCATTTGATGGGACTCACTTTATATGAGTAAGAAAGTTTATCTCATAGGGACGAATAGGATTAGAGTTGTTCAAGGCATGTTTAAATTTGTGTTTGACTTGCGCTCATTCTAATATTGTTCAATTAAACTTGTTATGATCTTTAGGTTTGGTGTGGTGATGTCTAATATTGAAAGGTTTCAATTCTAAAGGCCCGTTTAGTTCGTTAATTCGAGTTTTTAATTCAAGTTGATATGTAATTTTATGTGAAAGTCTTAGACTATAATAAAAAGTTATATTTGACTGTTTCTGAGAGCTTTTATGGTAGCAAAACTTAAATCGGTGAAATGAACAGAGTCTAAAACTCTATGTCTAAGCCACATAATAAATCTAGCAAGCAACGAATGAATGAGATATATTTATAAACAATTTGTGCATTTTTAATTCTAGATAAAAGATTTGAACTATACACACCACCGTGGAGTCAGATGTGGATTTACACATAAATTCTTCAAAAATTTGTATGTACCTTGTCTAGTTATTAATAAGAATTGTATGCACATTCCCATAATACTCTCTAATTTACAAGTTAAACAAATCACACTCTAATTGGATTGTTTAATCTGACCCCTTGCCACCTTTCTAACAACTGAAATGACGTTTTATTATCCTTAAAACGTATCGCAATGAATGTAATCTTTTCTCACCTAAATAGGATTGTGCAAACAAATATATTCTTCTACTCTTTTGAATAATTTCCCTCCCTTTCTTTTTTTTTTTTTCCCACGTTATCTTCCGCATTGTCTCCTGCACCTCGCATTTGTCGTTCAAATCTTTGTTATTCCTCGCAAACGTGTAGTTCTCGTGGAGTGACGAGCACGCACGAGGAGAGGTCTTTGTGCTGCCAATCTCACTGCAATGAGATTCGCGTCTCTCGAATAGGCCTGTTTTGTTCGTTAATTCGAGTTTTAATTCGAATTTAGATGTGACTTTGTGTGATAATTTTTTACTGTAACAAAAAAGTTAGATATGACTGTTTCTGAGAACTTTTTACTGTAACAAAACTCGAATTCTAAACTCGAATCGGTAAAATGAACGGGAACATGATCTTCATCTCCTTTGATGGTGCTCTGTAGTCTGTCCTTTGCCGCTCGGTGAGAAATCCCCGTAAACTAAAGAGAAAATTGCTGAACTTATTCAAGTATATGGGTTTGAATTATTATTTTTTATTTTAAATTAATAACCTTTTGACTAATATAGTTATTCAATTAAAAATGTGTATTAATCAATAGTAAGTGCTAAATATTCAGACCATACACTCTAATAAGTATTTGTCTTTTTTTTTTCAAATCTTAATAACCTGATAAGCTATTATCATACCGTAATTTTGAGTATCACAGTGAATTACATTCAGTAACATGACGAACTACACTATTAGTACAGGCACAGAGCTATAGTGTGACCAATGGGGGAATGTGCCCGGACTGAATTGGTTAGAAAAAATAAAATAAATTATGGACTCGTTTAGTTTGTTGATTCAAATTTTTAATTCAAGTTTAGATGTAGTTTTATATGATAGCTTTTTACTGTAATAAAAAAGTTAAATGTTACTATTTCTGAGAGCCTTTTACTATAGTAAAACTCAAATTCTAAATTTGAATCAGTAAAATAAACATAATCTATAACTATACTTTAGAATATGTTCCCATTATACTGTTTTGTTCAACAATGCCCCCACTGAACGGATCATATACACTATTTTATCTATTGGGCTTTCTTAGGATCTGTTTGGTATAAGGATTGAAATTAGGGTGATTTGAGTCTTTTTGTATTTAAATCATGATTCAGAGTGATTAGAATCTTCATTTTGATGTGTATATGCATGATTCTGATTCTAACCTGAAATGTGATTCGAACCAATATTTGGTTGTCTTTTTATCGTTTTTGGTTGATTTCTATCAGCTAGCGGGGAAGCTTGGGAAAGATGAGGAAGGTGTGTTTAGGGTGGAATACGACAATGAAATGGAAGGTGTGGAAGTTGATGTGTTACAGTTACTCTACTGGCATAGCACAGGAGTAAAGAAACATACCATTTCCCGTTAACATTTGCTAATGCTAATGGAGTTTCTGCTTCAATTTCAAATCAAATTGCTTACTAACATTAGTTGCATACAAGGCAAACTGGTTTAAGCGTACTAACATTAGTTGCTCACTAATGCGGCAGGAGAACAAACGTTGGACACAAAAGACTTTTGACTGTGTTTTTTGTTTTTTTGTGTAAATCAATTACCTATGTGAAGAATGGAAAGTGAGACATGACGCTACAACAGAAGATGCAACCGTGGTCTATATTCTACAAATCCCATTTCTACAAAGGCCCTAAATTCTACTGACAACAACCATTTAAGAACACAAACAATCATTGACAAAAACCCTAATCCCCAAACAGGCAAATCAACCGGAGTCTATTTGAGGATCACTTACCGGTAAATTGTTCGAATCTGAGAAGGAGATTATCATCACTGCCGGCAAAACACCAAACGCGGATGAAGGTTTTTTGTATTTTTCTGATGAGTGTCTTGTTCCTCTCCGGCGAAGGCGTGAAGTGGGCAACCTTTCGTAGAATCGACGAAATTGGTACCGAATGTGAAGCCTTAGTCGTTTGTTCACGAGCAAAGCTTTACGCGAAGCATTTCTCATTAACTTAGAGAGGTGAAGATCAACTGGGTTGTTTACACGATTATTGCCCGAAGAAATGAGGGAAGAGAGGAGTGAAAAATTGAAGAAAGAGGAAACAGAGAATCTCTGCCAAGACACGACTAGAGGAGTGAAAAATTGGAAGAAGGAGAAAGCAGAGTGTCTCTACCAAGACACGACACAACACTGGAAGAAATGAGGAAAGATGAAGAAGGAGAACCAAGAAAGAACAGAGAATCTCTGCCAAGACCGAAGGCTGGAAGGATCTCTGGCAGAGAACGTGCTCTCTGACATATGGTTGGGTGTTGCGGTGAGAATTAACTCCACAAAGCACATTAATATTACTGTGTAAAGATTGAAATAAAGGGCTGAATAGGGGGGTTGATTTTGAATCAGGACCCTAAAAATGACCCGTGACTCAAGTCTCTGACCCTAATCCATGCGACACCAAACACAAGGTTGAACACATGATTCTAATTTTTTAATTAAGATCTCTCAATTAAACGGGACCTCGTATCTTCTTTTTTTTTTTTTTTCTTGAAAGTCTCGTATCTTGTTTATTTTGGGCATGATTTGATTCCTTCCACTGTTCCACATTACGAGACAAATCATTGTATTTCTTTTAATAATAATAATAAATAAATAAAACCATTGTACTTCTTAGACTTCAGGTCGTTATCTCTTCAAATACTTTCCGTTTCCAACATTTTCAATTTTTTTTCCCAATCTTTTTGCTTGCTTGCATCAGTATCTATCTCTTTTTTTTTTTTCCTAATGTGTCGCCTACTTTTTCACTCTTTTTTTTTTTGTTCAAATAGTACTTTTAACTATTTTCTTTCCTTTAATTAGTGTGATAAGTTTTGAAGCAGTTTATTTTACCGATTTAAATTTAAAATTTAAATTTTATTATAGTAAAAAATTTTTAAAAAAATTACATTTAATTTTATTGTTATAATAAAAAATTTTCATATAAAGTCACATTTTAACTTAAATTATAAATTCAAATCAATAAACTAAACAGACCTTTTATTATTTTCAAATTTTCTCAATTTATGATTTTCAACCATCTAAATTGCTATTTTTTCCTAATTTATTGTGTTGATATTGTGGTATGGCTATACCCAATTGTTTCCTATATTACCTGAAAAGTAAATTATATGGTAATATAATAAAGTTTGTTCTTTTTTTTTTGCCCTGTTGAATTAAAAATTTGACTCCATCACTGATTATTATTGGCAGAAAAAAATGAGATAAATATCCCTTTTATTCTTAAATAATATCCTCTTCAATCAAATAATATATTAATTTAAAGTGTATTAATTAAAAATAAAATATAAAATTTCATTCTTTAATTCAATAATTTTCTCTACTGAGTCAGGCTACACTTTAATCAAAAATAAAATATGAAAATTCACTCTTTAGTTCAACAATTTTTTCTATTGGGTCTAGTAAGACCAATCCTAAATATAATTCTAGGGAGTAATTTTTATATCCGAAATATATTACTGTACATTTTACGGAGAAAATTCGTTGTCGTTCTATCAAAAATGATTTTCTTTTACTTACAAAAAAACAAATTCTTAAAAGTCTGTTTAATTCATAAATTTAAATTATGTGATTTAAATTATTTTTTATTTATATGTATTTTTTATAAAAAAAATTATTATAACAAATCACGAATTATAATTTAAATTAAAAAATAAATTTTCCAACTAAACATCCCCAAACATCCCCAATAGAGATTTGCGTATAGGCCTTTTTCCCTCGAGGAATGCTGGCCGCAGCTATTACATCAAGCGCTCCATCAGTCGCTATTCTGCTTTTCGGCCACCTAGCAGCACAAAAAGTATGTTTTCAGAGTCGAGAAAATTTAGGTGAATTCATTTTAAAATAATTTTATTTTTTATATAAAATAATTTTATTTTTTTATAAAATAAAAAAAAATATTTTTATTTTTAAATAAAATTATTTTTAAAAATATGTTTAATAATTTTATTAAGAGATTATTATTAATATAAAAAAATTTATTAATGTCTCTTTTTATTTAAAAATAAATAAAATAAAAATAAAAAATAACTTTTTAACCGTATTTAATTCTTTTTTTTTTTAAATTTTAAATTTCTCATTTATTTTTCTTTTATTTTATATTAAATAAAACATTTATTTTTATTTTTATTTTTAATTATGTCAAATGTGTTTTAAAATTGTTTTTATTTAAAAAAAAAACATGAAAACTAAAAATAAAGACAATTACAAACACGACACTTCTTTTTATTGTAAATTACGAAGGATGCCACTCTTACTGACAGAACCGTAAAGCGAAAGTCAATTTGTCATTTCAGTGGGATCCACATGCTAACATCATCTACCCTTTAAAAAAAAAAAAAAAAAAAAAAAAAAAAAAAAAAAAAAAGCTAACACAATCAATCTCTTCCCTCAGGCCTCAGCCAGTCTTTTTTTGCTATTTTTTTTCACCCTCTGAGCAAGTCTTCTTTGGCAATTGTTTTCTCTTTTTGCTATTCTTTTTTTAATGAAAAAAACTCATAAAATCATTCCAGCAATCAATAGTATTGATCAACAACAAGTACACTATTATTTATTATTTCTCACTTTGTTCTAATAGAGAACGAAAAGTAATTAGAAAGAGAAAATAAAATTATAGTAATAGGGCAGATTAGAAGCGGGGTGATTTTCTCGTCAACCCGTTACATTTATCATACCCGTTCTATTATGATTGATAATTAATGTTAATATGTCATGTTTAGACTAACGCGATTATGACACGATATAATTATAGTAATTACGAATACGATACGATTAATGAACATGTCATAAACCCAAACACGAATACATAACACTAATAATACGATTAACACGACACGACATACAAATACAATTACTAAACGAGTCGTGACGGCTCGATACAAAAACACGTTTATGACTTAAGTAGCAAAAATAGTGAAATTTTATATTGTATTTAAAACTAATATTAATTGACTACTTAATATCTCTTGTAATTAAAATTTAGCAACTATATAATAAGAAAAACATAAATTCTCTAATTCTCCGTAATAGTCAATACACATAAAAATATCTTAATATCAAACACACACACACACATATGTGTGTGTGTGTTACTACTAGATTATCATGTTGGGGTATATGCCCATAAATCAAATAAGATGTAAATATTTTGTTAATTATCAATGAAATGATGATTTTTTTTTAATATTATTTTACATACATGTGATGTTTTATAGATATCAAAATCCCTAGATTATTTTATATGTGACTTTAAACATTGTATATAAGTATTATATGCAGAGGATAATGTTTGAAGTAAAATAATAGAAACTTGTCCGTAATTATAAATTAAAGTTGGGATCTTTAATTTAAAATTACTAATGCGGTTCATTATATTATGAATAAAACAATCTTATCCTAGATTGTTAATAATGAGATTAGTATAATAAAAGCATTTTATGTAATTTGATTACATAGGATCGGAATGCGATTAATTATGAATCTCTAATAAATTCTGTTATTAAATAGAGCATTTAATATTAATCAATGATGGTCATATATGAATTAATCTTAATTCTGAGTAATTAATAGATTCCTATGTATGATATTATATTATTTGACATATTAAGTAATTACACGTATGAATAGTGGCAAATACTTGGTATATTGGCAGCATAGTAAAATAAATAGTCGGGAATATTAATTTACAAGATGAAATTCATTCCTTCATAATGAAGTAGATGAACGGTTCCTATAAGTGTTGATTCAGGACTTGAATAATAAGAGCGCTTACTTTTATGATTGGATCGTAAAATATATTATTCATCAGAAGATAAACAGTACTTACAGAGAAAGAGATAATTAAATAGGTCAACAAAAATTCTTAGCTTTAATTGTGAACCGTTTATAGATGATTAATTCATATGTAGTGACTATATCAATAGACAATACAAATTCTGTGAACATAATTATTTTATAATTTTAAGAGTGCAATTCTAAATTTATAGTGGAGTAATTTGAAATTAATAATTTTGATATATTAATTAAGGTGTTAATTAATTGTCAAAATTATTAAAGCTTAAAATTATAATGTCTATAGTTTCTCTCAATAATTCTGTAAAATTAATGTGAACTGAATATATCATATTGAGTTATGATTATTAATTTAAAATTAAGAATTCTAAATTCATATATTAATTAATTTGATTAATTAATATTAAAATTAATTTTAAATTAATATGAATGAATTTATTTATCTTTATGGAAGGAAGGAATTTTTTTCTCACACTCTTATATCTCTGTTCTCTCCACATCTTTTATTTAAACAAAAAAAAAAAATGAAGGGTTCCTTATTTGTGTGTGTGTGTGTGTGTACACACACACGTGAAGGAGAGGACACGTGCGCAGCGCAAGTTTCCTCTAATGACAATAATTAAAATAAAAAAAAAAGGAGGATGTGGCAGGAAAAGGAAACGTGGAACGATGCACGTTTCCTCATTATGACACATACAAACTTGTACGGAAAAAGCGTGCATTGAAGTTAAGAAAATATAAAGGCCTCAATTCGATTCAAATTTTTAATTTAAATTAAGATCTAATTTTATATAAAAAATTTTTATTTTAATAAAAATATTAAATATAATTTTTTGTAAAATTTTTTAACAATAGTAAAATTAAAATTAAAAATTTAAATCAGTAAAATAAATAAAATTAAAGAGATTTTTAGAGAAAAAAAAAGATATGAGAGAAGAATAGAAAAGAAAAGAAAAGAAAAATAAAAAAAAAGTCTCTTGAGTCCTATCACATATTTTTAAGAAACATGAGTAATAATTATAGGTGATTTTCTTAATTTATTTATCTCATGTATTGATAAATTTAATAGAACGTCCACTCGTTCAAGTTCATGTTAATCCAAAGATCTGTTGAGAAAGAACTGTAATATTCTTAGAATTTTAAAAGCTCAAGATGGTATTGAAAGAGTTCAAGATTAACGTCTTAATCGAATGACGGTAAAAATCTCCTTCTTCTCTTTAATTTCTTTGTAGTTAAATTAACATTAACTAATTATGACATTAAATTTTAATTTATGTGATTCGATTGATACTACGCTTCCGCGTAAATGTTTGAAAATCCGGTTTGAGAAACCAACATATTATAAAACATGACCAAACATTGAATGTTTAAGTGCATAAAACATAAAAATAAGTATAGAAAAATATCTTCTTTGAAGTTGAATGTCCAACTACGCTTCAAAAGTTTCCAGTTGCTTTTAACCTATTAATGAAAAAAGAAACATTTTATTAATGATAATATGGGTTTAAACGAGCAGGCGTATCATGTCGTGTCGGCCCGATAATGGCTCGTATAACTAAACCGGTTAAGCGTGTTAAACAGGCTTGCACGAATTCAACCCATTTATTTCGTGTTATTTGTGCCAGCCCGTTAACGACCCAATTAATAATCGTCTGGTTCAAACCATTTATCTCGTGTTGTTTTTGTATCTTTTCATCGTGTCGTGTCTAAAATTGCTGCCCCTACGTCCCATAAATCCACGTAAATTGACAGGTTATGGGACAGATTTTTTCGTCACAGATTCAGGGTATTCGCAGTGTCCCATTTACTTGATTAGTTATTTTCATTGTAAAATAAATAAATAAATAAATAAGCAATACAACCATACAAAATATCAAGTTAAAAATTAAAAAGGTAGTTTTAAATTTGTATATATATTATGTAATAACAATACATTATACTTAAAAGTATATATTATAGCATATTACACATAATGTATATAATTTAAAAATAAAATATAATTAAATTGGGCGGTTAAACGAGGAATATGATAGGAACCTCTAAACCCGTTTCCGTCTTGCGACCTGCGATGGATTAAGGTTTTAATCCATTTACAATTTAGATACATTTAAAGAGGATGTTCCTCACCTCATTAAATGCAGGTCTCTACAAATAAATGGGTTAACGAGTAAAATTCTCCTCCCTAATTTCATGCAATAAAAAGCGTTATTGTTTATAACCTTCTTTTATTTATTTATTTATTTTTGGTTGGGTGAAAGAAACCCATGAATTCTGTCCAGAACGCCATAAACAATATAATATAACCTAGCCTTAACGTGAAATAAATAATAAGATACAATTCGTGAAATGAACGAAATAAAGAGAATAAGAAGATGGCGCATGAGATGGAAGAAGGGCATCAGAGCAAAAAAAAGAAAAAAGAAAAAAGAGTTGGAGGGACCTAAAGTAAATTAGGGGGTCTTTAGCCAGCTAAATTATTAAAAAACAAAGAAAAATATATTGAAAGGAGGAGAACTTATCGTGGGACCCATTAGGAAAAAAAATATAATAGATGGCATCCTTTGTAAGTTAGAGTAAAAAAGAAGTTGTAAAAACACAACTTTTAGAACCGTTTTTTAAAAGCAGTTTTTTATATATTTTAAAAAATAAAAAATAAAAAAAACATCAAACAACGTTTATTTAATAAATATTTTAAAAATAAAAATAATGAGAATTATTTTTATGAATAAATTAAAAAATAATTAAAAATTATTTTTATTTTTTTAATTTTTAATACTTATTAATAATATCATAATATATTAATTAATAAATATAATTTTATTTTTTTATCATATTTAAAATAATATTTTAAAATTTTAATTAAATGTAATTTTAAAGTCAATTTTAAAATTATTTTCAAAAATAATTTTATTTTTTTTATTAAAAATAAAATTATTTTAAAAATTAATTCTAAACGCACCATTCTTATCTGACACATGACGGAAGGAAGAAAGTAGTGATAGAGCGCTTGACATAGTTACTGTTGCTAGCATTCCTCATTTCCCACGCACCGACGACAATTCAGTTTTGCGTTGAAAATAATCGTGGTTTAGGCGAAATTAGTATAATCATCATTTGCTTAAGCACAATTCGGTCACTCACTGGAATCTCTCTATTAGAACGGCGACTGGGCACTTTCGATTAGGATTTTCCGTCGAATAAACCCGGAAAATTTCCCGAGAAAGTTACAAAAAACCCTTTTGCGTAGAACAAATACTCGAATAAATTATAAATGTGGAGGAGATCAGCTTCTTTCATTCTCGACAATCAGCAGCAACGAAGAGACGCTGCTGCGTTATCAAAGCCCGAATCCGTTTCTCTTTCCCCGCCCCAATCGTCTTCCATGGCCGACGCCTTCCAAAACCCCAATTCTTCAAACCCCAAGATCTCGGCCTACTACCAGACCAGGGCCGAACACCACGGCGTCGTCACCAGCGACTGGCTGGCCCAGGCCCAGGCCGCCGTGGGCCGCTACCCGGACGACCATGCCTCATCGGAGCCCGAGGTCCCCGCTGCCGCCTCTCAGCCGGGAAGGCCGTTCTGCGTCATCGACGAGTTCAACAACTGGCGGAAGCAGCCCGATTTGGCGGAGGCCGTGGCTGCGATTCGGGCCTTGGCCACCGTCATCAGGTCCAGCGAAGCCACCACCATGATGGAGCTTGAAATCGAGCTCAAGAAGGCCTCCGATTCCCTTAAAGTCAGTCCTTTTCTCCTCCCTTGGTTTTTTCTGAAAATTTAGTTGCTTTTTAAGCTTAATTTGTGTTGAAAGCACCCACTTTGTTTTTCTTGCACTGAAAATTGAAACTTAAACTTTCTTTCTATGAGGATTTGGTGAAAAGGCAATCTAGTTCACCAATGCAAGGGTTTGTTGTGGACCAAACAGGCTCTAAAATGTAGTATTGTGCTTTGGAAATCCCCAATAAGACCATCATGTAGATGAAAATTGAAATCATGAGGGAAATCAATGTTATGATTGAGGTAATGACTCTAACCTCAGCTAATTTTAAATCTGGGGTTTCCCCTGGAAGAAGCTTTTAACGAATTTTGACGCAGCCCGCATGCATTGCAATGCAAATGGGCATAAGAATCTTAGGCCATCAAGCGGATGACGGTATGTCGTTTGTTTGCCGCGTTTAAACTCATGGTTTCAATTTTGCTACCTTGATTTCTTCTCATAAAAAATTTGAATTTCAAATGCCAAAATTAAGAATCACTGATGTGAATAGTAGTAGTAAATGCTGGAAATCTCTTTAAGTAGATTGGTTTGCTCTGTGCCTATTTGAACGATCCAGGAGAGCTCCTAGGTTCATCAGGTAAAAGGCTTTGGCGGTTGAGACCAGATTTTGTACTTAGAATAAAAAGAAAACGGGAAAGTTGGTAAATTCAGTGGGCATATTAAGGGCTCATTTGGTTCACTGACTTGAACCCATGATTTTGTTTATGCTCTCTCCTAAAAAATCTGAACACAAAAAGTTCCCACCAATAGGTCCTCTCACAAAATTTGAATTCATAATTAAAATTGTTAGGATTTTGTTAGTTGGCAATGTTTTGTAAAAATTCAAAAACAAGTACTTTTGGCAACTGGCATTTATAAAGAAGATTTGAGGAGATTTGATTGCTTTTGAAATTATGAAGATTCCTGGAGATTTGGGATTAGTTTTATTTGAGGAAAGAAAAGATAATTTAGGAGATTTTGTAGATATTATGAGAGATAATTACATGAAAAAGGGCAGCACATTGGGTTGACAAATCTGAATTAATAGAGAAGGAAAACTAATCACGTGGAGTACAAGAATGTCCGAATCAAGCTTTGTTTATCCTTGGGATATACATACATATATATATATATATATATATATATATATATATTGTACATGTACGTGGAAAGGTTGGCTTGTTTTTGGAAGGTGCTGTACAAGAAGCAAATATGGGATATGGCTTGACAGCTTGCGTAAAGGAATTGATTCGAAATTCAAATGTGGTGATCAAGCTATTGATTTGAAGTTAATTTGAAATCTGAATAAAGATAGGGTGCTGCGAGTATATTTGGAGATGAGGGAATTGTGAGTAATTTGTCAAGATCGTGGGAAAAAAGTGTAGGATATTCAAATTGAATTTGAATTAATTCTCGGAGGATGTTGTGAAGCCTTATTTTAAGGTGTCTTTTTTGCAGCTCATTTTTACACGGATTAAATAGTAGATTTTCAGAAAGAAAAAAAAAACGTCTGTGAGTTTGAGTGCTTTGAGCGTCATTGATTTCGTCCTTCGAGAGAGGGATTAGAAGTTTTCAGGAGAAAACACACTGCCAGCCGATGAGATTTCGCCGTGCAGTTTGAAGACGAGTGATTCTCGCTGGACAATGCTATTAAGGAGATTTGATATGGCAGCAACAACGTCATGGAGAGAGCTTTAGGTGTATAAGTCCGATTGGTGTTTGTAATCTTGAGACTCAGTGGATTGTTCACTGTCTGGACGTGGTCCTGTAGATGTAGGTGTGCGCACCGAATTGCGATACTAATTTCTGGTGTTCTTTGACGTTTCTGCACTATTATTTCCTTCTTGATTGCTTTGACGTTTTTGCACATAATTGTTATAGTTAATTGTTAGTGTTATAAAAAGTGTTATAACACTCTGGAACACCTGCGTAAAAAACAGACCTTAAAAAATCACTGACTTAAACCCATGAACAAACATGCCATAAGTTTGAAGGAGATACTTTTATACTAAGTGGGCACAGGATTGAGTTGTATGCTGAAAATAAAAGAAGAGCATGGGAGCAACCGTGTGGTGGATTATGGTTTCTATAGGAAGAATTTAGCCTTTATCTTTCTTATATGATTCAGAAAAGTAAAGTTTGATAGTTAAAGGTACCTCTTTTTCTGAGCTACCTTTTGTTCTTCGTGCACTTTCCAGTCATGGGACACGACCTCTATCTCTTTGACAGCAGGCTGTGATCTTTTCACGAGATATGTGACTCGAACTTCAGCTCTAGAATATGAGGACTTTAATTCAGCCAAGTCTCGATTGATTGAACGTGCAGAAAAGTTTGGGGAGATATCCTACAAGGTATTTACATTATTTTTAGCTCTAAGCAAAA
Organism: Morus alba; assembly: GCA_012066045.3. NCBI lineage: Eukaryota > Viridiplantae > Streptophyta > Magnoliopsida > Rosales > Moraceae > Morus > Morus alba. Next base: position 19,814,915 of record CP050227.2, on the reverse strand, counting down.
TATTTTTCATTAGCAAATCGTTTTAACATTTTGTTGTATCCATTGTTCTGTATTGTATTTGCAGGCACGTAGAATCATTGCAATGGTTAGTCAAGACTTTATATTTGACGGTTGTACCATTTTGGTTCACGGTTTCTCAAGAGTGGTTTTAGAAGTTCTCAAGACCGCAGCACAGAGCAAGAAACTCTTTCGTGTTTTTTGCACAGGTTTTCTTCTTTAAGATCCAGACATTTCTTATTATTGAATAGAATTGTTAAATTACCGAAGCGGAAGCTAAGCTGCTTGATATACAAATGAGATTTCAATAAGCATTCTTTTACTTTTGTTATCACTTAAAGTTTCATAGCTACTGAAGGAGCAAGGTCTTGATTGATTAAGCTTTATATTACTTCTTGACATTATACGAAGTAAAATCATCCGATAGAATTAGTGGAAAACATCTGCATATGGTTGTGACTTGTTAAGTAAAATTCGCCTTCTATACTTGAAAGTTGAAATACAGAAATCTATGTGATGGCCTGTTATCAGCTAAATGCGTCCTGACCATCTTTTTCTTGAAAAGAAGTGGAGAAGCTTTCTTTGTATTGTATCGTACCTGTTATCGGGCATCGTAATTTAACTTTTTTCCTTGAAACTGCAGAGGGTAGACCAGACAGAACAGGTTTACGGTTGTCGAATGAGTTGGCCAAGCTTGAGGTTCCTGTAAAGCTTCTGATTGACTCTGCAGTGGCGTATACCATGGATGAGGTTGACATGGTATTTGTAGGGGCGGATGGAGTGGTGGAAAGTGGAGGAATAATTAACATGATGGGAACATACCAAATTGCACTTGTGGCTCACAGCATGAATAAACCAGTTTATGTGGCTGCCGAAAGCTACAAGGTGCGTGAAAGTTGTTCTTTGTTCTTTGAACCTATCTCGTTAACAAATCATTTGTTGCTTTTAGCATCTTCTTTTGATATATTAGGTTAGCAGATCACTCTAGAGCCTAAGTCAACTATCGTTTATTTTAACTCCAAAAATCTTTACATACTCCATTTTTTGTTTTGCAGTTTGCGCGTCTTTACCCCTTGGACCAGAAAGACATGGCCCCAGCTTTACGCCCAATTGATTTCGGTGTACCCATCCCATCGAAGGTCGAGGTTGAAAGGTCTGCCCGGGATTATACCCCTCCTCAATATCTTACTCTACTCTTTACAGATTTGGGTGTTCTCACTCCATCAGTGGTCAGTGATGAGCTCATCCAGCTATACTTGTAGACCTTCATTGATACACAAATATTTCGCGAAGATTATGCGTGGACGCTTCATGTGAGATGCTATAAATTTGATTGGAAACACATGAATTTTGCAACCTGGATCAATTTTGGTGGATGTTCTCATGTATTCTTGCTAAGGGTGGTAATTCGTGTCACGTGTTGTATTTTAATCATTTTTTTTTTTAAATTTACAGTCAACCCAAACACGATTCGTGACACGAAATTTTTTAAAAATCACAACACGAACACGATACAATTACTTTACAGATTGATACGACAAGACACGTGACACGAAATTGACCTGTGAACTTGAAATTGATATGAAAATTGTATTCTTTTATTTAGTTTTTTACATATTAAAAATAACTTAAAATTTATAACACACTAAAATATAATAACATCCATTAAAATTAAGTAAATAATAGTATAAGATTTTGAGTATAACTATTATGATATCAAAAGTTCATAATAAAATTAAAAATATATAATGAAAAATATATGTAGTTTTTAGTTTTTTACGAGTATCGTGTCGTATTCGGGTTAGGTGGGTCTAATTTAAAATTGATTCGTATTTTTCGTGTTAAATTTTAGATCAATTCAATTTGACCTTTTTGCCCTAAGAAATAGGCCTTCAAGCCGTCAAGAAAATCGAGCTAAAATGTGATCATGACAGTACATTGATGCATAGGTCTTTTTACGCTGAAGAACATCTTTGATCTTTGAGTTCTGAGGCCATTCCCATTCAGGGTCATAACAAGCTGTTGAAGACATCAAATCTAGTAAAGCATTCGGAATAATGTTAGAGAGGGTTTTGAAACTTTTAGTAACTGGGTACTTCTTGAACGATCACTGATCATCATATAAAATTCAGACTCTTGAGAATCCTTAATTTGAAATTTCTTTTTCCTATTAGTGAGCTTAGAGTGGAATTTACTTTGTTGGATGGGACCCAAATTTTTTTTTTCTCAACTCTAACTCATGAAATTTGTATTATTTTTTAGTCGTGTTGTCGTGTCGTGATTCATATTACCAACCCTAATTCTTGCACTTGATGGAAAATGCCTTTTTGTAGCAACTTGTAAAGTGATATTTTCATAATATGCGCAATAACCATTCGATTAGACCTTGATCCAAATGTGGCCAACTATGTAGCCATCCATCCTTGTCTATGTTTGTTAACGGGTGATTGGCAAGGTAGGCCGTATTCGGTTTAAAGAATCTCGAGAAAGTGCTTTCCAAGGATGGAACTAAAAACATACGTTTTCACGCTGCCAACTCTTTCTACGGGACATTATTGCCAAAGAATTTCATTTTCTGTTGTGCTGCTTTATTAATGGTTTTTTTTTTTTTTTGTTTTAATTAACAGAATTATGATGGAAAAAAAAAAAAAAAAAAAAAAGTGAGCTAAATACTAGTTACAATATAATTATAAGGGAAAGGAGCAGGATGGTCATGGTATTAAAATACTGGGAAAATATGAGTATCTGTGATTGTACGCGTGCCGAAGATAAATTCCATGGTGTTAGATATTGCCAAATTCCCTCAAAAAAAAAAATATATATTGCCAAATCTTTTGTATAATTCCATTTTTTATTTTGATAAATTGTATAGCTCCTTTTTGTTAGTAGGTTTCCATTAGAATATGCTCATCCACAGAAGAACACCTTGAAAAAGAAAAGAAAGCAAAACGTCTTGCTCAGTTTGCTAATTTGAGTTTAGATATAATTTTATGTGAGAGTATCTAACTGTAACAAAAAAATTAGAAGTGATTTTTTATAGAGAGCTTTAACTATAATAAAACTAGAATTGAAAACTCGAATCGATAAAATAAACATGACTCTTATAATTCATTGTCCTAATTTTTTTTTTTTTTTTTAAACGAAATTCATCATCCTCATGCTCGGTTTTTTGGCCTGGTACTTTTTTTTTTTCTTTTTTTAATTAAAGGTGATTCTTTGGTGATATATAGGCATGGTTATGACTTGCCTGCAACGATGGAACTTTTTTTTGACAGAATGAAAGGAATTTGTAAGATTTAAAATATTTTGCAAATGTTTTCCATCCAAAATTTAAATGTTGCACCTTTGAATTATAAATCCAAGTTAGAAAATCTTATGCTAGGGATTACATTCTTTTTAAGATGTATATTACGTATGTACACAAATCATTTAAAATCTGGCTTATTAGTGTGAATTGTGGTATTATGTTTCTAAGTTTCTTCTTCTACACAAGTAAATAGAAGAAAGTTTGAATCAAAATAAGTAAATAAGAAAGGAAGCTAATAGGAAATATGTAGGAAAACTTAATAGTTTTATTCCACTATGGAAATTGGGGACATAAAATTTTGTGGCACAGAAAGGTAAATAGTGTAGAGATTTCTTTGCAAATGATAAAAAAAAAAAAAATAGAGAATTTTGAACATAACGCGTAATTAAATTATTAAGCCTGGAATAAGCATCAAGCTTTACTACTACACCCATGCATAGTGAAAGATAGAATTAGCAAAGTTTCTAAAGAGTTTTTTTATGATTCTTGGAAAGCAGTTTCTCCCGCAGATCAGCAACATCAATCTGATCATCACCCAAGTGACCCTCTGGGACCCAGTTGCCCGTTTTCGGGTCTCTCATCCAAAAGACTTCTTTCTTGTTAGTTCCCGCTGGGACCGCCTCTTTCCCTGCCGCCGCGGCCACTGGCTGCACTCTTACATTCTCTGCTGCAACCGCATATGAGTACGTCCGCCTACTGGGAGAAAAACAAACCCAAAACAAGTTCACGTGTATATATGTGTGTGTGTGTGTGTGTGTGTGTGTGTATTAGAATTTCTTATTAATCAAGAAAACCCTAATGGTTACGTGCTTGGCAAGTAATTAGACATAAAAAAAACCCGGTGATGTTGAAGAAGAAAAGGAGAACCAACCTGAGGAGCAGAAAAGGGTTTATGGGAAGCTTGGCCATGATTGATTAATGCAAAGAAATTGTATGAAGGATTACTAAGTGGTGCAAATATATTAATATATGAGATTTTACGTGATGGGGAACAAGGAGGAGCGAGGAAGTGATATATATAGAAGCGGAAAGTGGTGGATTAAGAGTACTGTAATTAATTTAGAAGTCGGAGTCTTAGGGAGAAAGAGGAAAATAAGCTAAAATTTGAGATGAATTAAAATTAATAGGCTAATAGTTTACATAAGTTAATAAATAGGCCAAATTATTATTTTCGTCCATAACTTGTCTCTTAACTTTTATTATTCATAATCCATTTGTCCGGTTATGAACTATAACTGGCCATAACGATTGTTATGAACCCCAAGTTATGGCCTAATTTATAACTAAAAATTGGCCTATTTACTTTTTAAGCAAATTGGCTTATTTTCTAGATTTTTTATTTTTTGAGCTTTTGGCACGATTGTCCCCTGAATTTATTGTAGTTTAGCAAATTGCTTCTAGATTTTTTATTTTGGTAAGTTGTCATCTGAACTTATAAATTTGTTATAATATGCCTCATTTAACTAAGTTTGCTTATTTTTTTATTAGAAATAAGGGATCCAAAGTTGAGATATTGAAAGATTTGTGTTAGAATGTTAAAATTTTTGACTGAATGTGCTTTTTGACACCAATTTAATACAATCGTCATCAAAATAAGACATTTGCAACAACTTTATAAGTTGAGAAGCAACTTGTCAAAATTAAAAGTTTGGGGGACAATTTACTAAATCATGATAAGTTTAAGGGCAAATGTGCTAAAAACCCTAATTCTTTGGTGACTTGAATTTGATTTTTATTAGGCCTTTAAGTCAGTCAGATAGGATCGGCCTTGGGCCTAAAATTAGGCTAAGCCGCAATGTGCTGGCTGAGAAAGGCCGCAACACTTCTTTAAGCTAACAAACCCGTAACCATTCGGATTATCTCGGGTAGGCTCAGGGTGACCAGGGTTGGTCAGATTGGGCCTTGACGTTAGGGTTCTTGCAATTAAGCCCATTATCATTGGCCAAAGAAAACATTGGGATTGGGCTTGTGTTGTGTGTGTCCGAAAATAGCTGTGTTGTGTTGTTTGTGTTCAAAAATAGCTGTGGTCAAGGAAAACTTTGGAATTGGGCCAAAGAAAACATTAGATTTGATTCTGATTTCTTTCTCTGTGCTGATAAATTTGGCTAGGTAGGGGCAATATCGGGTTCCTTGAATTTGCCCCGTGACCCTACCCGCACTTTGTGGGTTGGGCATTATTGCTACCACAAAAAAAAAAATCCCACTATTTTCAGGTAGGTAGGGTCCGCTTGGGGGTTTTGTCAGGTTCGGCTTGAATTCTTACACCCCTAATTTTTATGTTCATTTACACAACACAAGTTATGACTTAAGTTGTGTATGTGAGATAAAAATACTGTAAAAGAACAATCCATAAAATTTTATTTATGTAATTACTAAATCATCCTTTCATATAATTAAATGATCATTGGATTTTGAAGACTTATAAGTAAATGCGACATTTTTTCTTTATATTATCAAAAGTGTTAAGAGGATTGGTATTTTTTTTCTCATTCTTTATATTATACAATGTCTATTAAAATCTTATTACTAATTTCATAAAATATTCCTTTATACCAAATAAATAAGTCTTTCCTTGTTTTTCATATTGTGCATGGTCGAACAATTAGTATTCCATTTTTTTTTTCTTTTTTCTATGCGAAGTAAACACGACTTTAAAGATTAATTCTTCGTGAATCATCTCCTCTAATAAATTAAAAAAAAAATATATCTCCTAGAAAAGAATCCTCATTAGTTTTATATAATAAAATATGGTCCATACTCAATGTATTATTGCTCACGGATAATTTACATAATTACATTATTAGTATGTCCTTTCTATTGGTTTGAGTAAGAAATTTAAGTTTTTGTGAGAGAAAAATTATGATAAAAATGTTGAATTATAATTTAAATTTATAAAAAGAACGGGATAACATGTACGCAAAGAACCAAGCATAGAAAAAAAAAAAAAAAAAAAAAAAAGAGAGAGAGAGAGTTGAATTTTCAAAGAGATTTTATGGTCAATTACATATCGACCCGGCCTAATTAAATACACTAACACTAAACAGGCGTTTGGGTTGTATTATCACAATTTGCGAGTGGATGAATTGGTTTTCCGAATAAAGAGAATCATATTCCAATGGCCAACCTACTTTTTTCAATTGTCTGGGTTAGAGAATTTTCCAACCCCTTATATTTCGTAAATGTGGCTAATAATTAGGATTCTGTGAGGACCTTTGTGTATTGCTAGCTTTCACATCTTCTTTAGTAACAATACTAATCGCATCTTATTCTTTCCTTAAAAGGGTTCATATAGACAATTAAATCGATTGCTTATTTTTCACAACTTGATCACCCCGGATGACGTCAAACGAATGCGTTAGATCATTCATCAGCATTCACACGACCTCAGCATAATAAGTTAATAACTCATATGGGGAATGCACATGATACAAACACATAACAACACGACCTCAGCATATAGAGAAATCAACATAATTTATATATATATATATATATATATATATGGCTCATGAGTTCAGAATCATGATTTATGATTTTAATTTTTGTGAGAGAAAAACACTATAGCGAACTAAGAACCATGATCCTAAATCAGGCCAGAACCCTCAAAACAAACGGTGCATAACTTATTTTAGTCACATAACAACCAATCTAATCAAAGATCGGTTCTTAAAAATTATTTTTTATCCAATCTAATTATTAGTGTATCATCCAATCTAATCTGATCTAATTAAGATTGGTTTGGATTCGATTGGACCAAATTAGTTTTCAGCTTTAACTGTTTTGCACTTTTCTTTTTTTTTTTTTTTTTTTTTTTTTTTTTTTTTTTTTTTTTTTTTTTCGTGTTCAAACTATTTTTATTTTTTATTTTTTTGTCAAAATTTGAATACTACAGTTGAAAAATGAAGCAACAAAACATCCATAAATTTAAAAAATCATATAAACTCCAAATTACTTCAAAGTTGATTAAACATCCAACAAATAACTTAAATAAATAAGAATAAAGTTACAAACTAATAAACATAAGAAGTTTAGCAAAAAGGATAATTAAAAACATAAAAAGAAAGTGTCTGAGGAAAAAATAGAATTTAAAGTTTACACTAATAATATAAATATATATTTAAATATATATTTTATATAATATATAGAGGTTGGGCCAATTTGAATTGGGTGTTGTGAAAGTAAAATTAATATCCAATTCAATTTAAATCGGTTTATAAAAAATTCACATCCAATCTAATTTAATTGAGGTCGGTTATCTATTAAAAATGAATTCGATTAGATTAAATTGGTCGATTTAATAGATTGATTAGATATGATGAACAGTTAATTGATTATCTGCACTGTTATGAAGAATATCCATATAAAAATTCCACAGCACCCCCACAAAACAAAATTTGCAATACATATTTCCTTGTTCACTACCCCGTGAAGTTCATCCGTTATAATCCAACCTATTTTAGTTATAACATTGCAACCAATCCAATCAAATGTCGATTTTTAAAAATTTCCTTTAATCCAAGCCAATTATATTAATTTATCATCTAATCAAATCCAATTCACTTAAGGTCGGTTTATATTGGACCAATCAATTTTGAACTGGAATAACGGTGTTTGCGTTTGAAGTAATTACACAAATAGACTTTTTAATCATCTCATTTATAAAACGGTCTAATGTTTCGTGATATTATGATTATGCCCATTTTTTAAAACTAATTGTTTATGTTACTTGTTTCGCCTTTTTGCATATTGATCTTCATCATATAATGAAGTTTCAGTTGGGTGTGCGGAATTGCATGAAAAAAAAAAAAAAAAAAAAAAAAAAAAAACGTTAGAATTTTGGATAGTGATACAAAATATATATATTTATAAATTTTAATATATAGAATAAATAGAGACTGCATCGGTTTGGATTAAATCGATATTCTGAAAATAAAAAAGAGCATATGATCCAATCTAATAAATAAACTTTCACGTTTCATGAATATACATAAACTTTAAATTTAAAAGTCAAAATATCCTTTAAAAATAGATTATATTGGATTGAATTGGATCATAGATCAGTTAATTGGATCCGCACCCTCAATTCATAAATCAGTTGATTGGATCCGCACCCTTAATTTTGTGACGTTAATTGGGAAAACGATTGGTTCCACACACATACCCTACGTGTATAGACACCAGACACATAAATGTACGCACACATTGAAATAAAATGAAAGGAAATATGCAAGTCACAGGAATGCTTCATCATTTTGCACGAGGCTTAATTGGTTATAAATATTTATACATATATTTAAGGTTTGTTTAGTTCATTGATACTAATTTTTTTAATTTGAATTGAGACATGATTTTATATGAGAGTTTTTTACTATAGTAAAAAAGTTAAATGTAACTATTTTTAAATTTTTTTTACTGTAACAAGATTCAAATTCTAAACTCAAATCGATAAAATGAATGTGCATTAAAAAATATCTTTAAAAAGACTTTTGTAATCATATAGTAATAGCACCAGCGCATGCTATCAAATATCTGTGCATCAATAATCACATCTAATTTTTTTGCTAGGGTTCTAGCATAAAATCACATCTCAACTCGAATTAAAAACTCGATAACTAACAATTCAGTTAAAATATAACAGTTTCAAGTTTTTCTTTTTTTTTTTTTTTAAGGGAAAATTTCATTACTAAATGTAAACTTGCAATTCTAGTGCTACGGCATTTTAAAAAAAAAAAAAAAATCACCGACCACATCTACACACACTAACTACAATGTAGATTATATATTGATATTTTTCACATTTATTTATCATGATCTATAGAATAATATTTCACGGAATTTGCTGGATATAATAATAATAATCTTCGCGATTACATTATATACAGCATACGATATTATACAATCTCTTACTGTTGTAAGAAGATTTTCAACCTTATCAGTAAAATAGAATCTGCACAAAACAAACCAAAGTAGTGCTTTTCCAACGTCATGGAATCATATATACAACACTTTGAGAAATATCCGATTGATTAGAGATTAGTATAATAAGAAATTCTTAAGGAACAATAATTTATATGCTTAGTTAGGTCATTAATGAGCTCTACCGAATATCTAGTACTTCTCTAGGTTCTCATTAAAATAAAATAAATACAATACAATATAAAGAAGTGGTGGAGTATTTATATCTTAATAATTAAGATATTTTTCTTTTGTTTAGTCACATACAATGATCAATTTATTCAGTGGGTTTCTTATTCTCTCTCTAAAGGACGCGCATGGTGGTGAATATGGAACAAAGGCTTGCCAAAACCTCATTAATTTGTGGAAAAGGAGATGTTGAATGTAAAAAGGTTGGGTACCAATCCATTGATTCGGGAATTATTCATCATTTTTCCTAGAGGATTCGTCAACAATGAACCTTTTATTATTGTTGATTAGTTCACTATTGTTTCCTTGAGATCACATATTGTTGCATATATATCCACTTTTTTATTTTTATCTGAAAAAAATATATATTATTGGTGTAATAATAAAATTGAAAAAGCCTAACTAAATTCTAATAGAATGATCAATTATTAGCACTCAATACCGTTCTATTATTATTCTCACTTATATTTCTTTATTTTTTTTTAAATAGTTTTTAACCGAAATGGTCCCCGAAATATTTAATAATTCATAACTCCTAATCCTTTTAACATTGACTAAAACTAATAAATAATTAAATAAGAAGAATAAAAGAAGAATAAAAAAATAAAGAGATCTAACGTAGTTCGACAAGATGCCTCCATGGATTGAAAAAGCGAGAATGAATTCATTAGTAAGGAGCACTGTCAAGAGAGTCGCTCTATATAAATACACATTATAAAACACATAATCGGGTAAGTTACTCATCCCAAATCATCAAATTTAGAGATAATTTCCTTCTATGAAAATACATACAAATAAAGTCAAACTATAATAAAGGTAACTTTCTCTATAAAAACACCTCAAACATAGTTGAGTCTGATTGTCGTCAGTTGGTTCAAGCTTTACGGCATGGAAATAGACTGCCCTCAATGGGAAATAGTTCCTCAGTTTGATTTATATATGCTTTTCCTCGTTCAAATCCTTGTCTTTGGTTTCTTTAGACTGGGGGCCTTTTAAGGCCTAGTTTTCTGGCTTTGTTTCTTGTGGTCGACTGGTTGACTCTGATATAAATATGGCTCTGCTCAGTGAGCTTATCCAATAAATTTCAGTAACGTCTTGCTAATCTTAGATGTGAAAAGCATGCAATGTACAAACAAAAGAGAAAGTACTTCTCACTTACTAAACAAAAACAATTTGCGGCCATTAGTATTACCTACTTTACTATGTATTTTCTTCATCCATTTTCCTTGAATTCAACAGAGAAAGACGTTTCGCACATGATTTGTTATGTCCCTTCTCGCTTTTTATCATTTTTTTTTTTTCCCATTGTTAATCATATATGGTTAAGAAAGAATCACCGAGGAAATTCCACTAGCACACAGTTTTATTAACCCATCTAATTGCAAAGATTATGATTTTTAAATTTTTTTTTTAATGGATTATTTTGTAAGATATGATACACCATATCACATAATATCTGTGTTTAGTATATGATACTATCATTTTTTGACATCTCACTTCAGAAAGCAACAAACATGATAAATACTACTATTATTGAGTGCCAGCTGTTTGTGGGAGTAATCTGTCACCACAAAAAGCGAAGAAGCCCAAGAGGTAGGGCAAGGAAAATATGAATATATATATTAAATTAATTTAGAGGATTGCATCTCTACTCTATTACAGACTTTCAGATTACCACGTTTTCCATGCTTGGCCAAACTAAAGGTTTGTTGGTGGGACCTATGACACTAAAGGGCTAGAAAATTATGTCGATGCACTTTTACTGTACAGTATATATATATATATATAATTTATATAACATATATTTAATGTACTGAAATAACCATGAGAAAAGCATGCAAAAGCGGTAAATATATTAGTAGAAAGCACAAACAAACAAATTTATACACACACACACACACATCGATCAACAAATAAAACAAAGGAAAGGTAAAACGTGCATTTGTTTTTTATAAAAAAAAGAAAGAAACAAGTTGTTATGATGTCTCTGTGGGGACAAGATTCGTTTTAAATATCCCTAGCTCCATAACTTCACAATCCTCATCTCTGCTCTTCCATTTTCTTCTCCTTCTTTTCTTCTTGTTTTCTAGATCTAAAGTTTCCATTAAAAAAAATGCTCTTTAAATTTAGGAGCCCCTTCAAGCTAGAAGAGGATCATGATAGCCCTAATAAACCGAACAGATCATTATCGTGTAATAACAAAACCAGCTATGAAACTGATATCGTGGTTGGGTTGCGAATCGTCGAACAAATATCATCACAAGGGGATCAAAATCAACAGTCCAATGTCGTTGTGAAATCCGCGGTGAGATTGAGTCAACCAACACTCAACAACTCGGCTCTCGAGTACTCTTGCTTTCTCAAAACTTGTAACCTTTGCAACAAAGATCTAAGTCCTGATAAAGAAGTTTATATGTACAGGTATGTACTTGTCACAAACTCATTTTTGGTCACCCTTTTTGGGAATCCGGCCGTTTAATGGTTGTCCCTTGTGAAAATATAAATGATTTTTGATCTCTGTGATTAAATAATACGTTAATTAATGCAGAGGGGATCAAGGATTTTGTAGTATAGAGTGCCGCGATCGACAGATTTTCCTTGATGAAATGAGAGAATTAGAAGCTTCTACCAAGCAAATGATTGCATCTTACAGGAGTACTTCTTGCAGTCCTGCAAGACATGAAACTCGCATTCTCTTAGAAGACCTTCGTCAAAGAGATCATAAGCCTATCCCTAATCACCGAAGAAATTGCGCAGTTGTCATCTCCTAGCTAATTAGTTTTAGATTTTGTGCTGTTGTAGATGAGCAAATCATCAAATCCAAAAAAGACTGCTTTAGCAGAAGAGAAAATGAAAAGATAAGAAATTTTGAGTATGTGGAATTTTTGTATAGCATTTTGCTGCACAAATATTAAGTAATATTTGTTTGTTCATCAATAATCTCTCTTTCAGTATTCAGCTAGTTTTTTCTTTATCTAACCCTTTCGCTTTCTTTCTAATTATTTGAACAAAGAGATATAGTATACTGAAGAACATATGTGGATCGAAGCTGTACTGAAAATAACAATACTTTGGATAACATTGTAGATATTTTGCCAGCTAGTACTATTGTCTTTTGGAATAGAAATATATTAAAGGGTCAGTGTACAAATTAATTTATTCCTCATTGGATCTAAAAAATTCTAGATACCATTCATGTATATGCACATACACATAAATAATAGCGAATTTATCTTCTTGCAATTTTGTCTGTTTCATAGAGCATCTATGAGTTTCTTTCTATACATTCTCTATCAGAGAAAATGAGTAATTAATGCCAAAAATTAGTTTAGAGTACAGATATTATCACCGATACTGATATTTTCAACCTTGCGCATGACTCTATCTCTTTAAAATACAAAATACCATTGATGATGACTACATAGAAAGTGAATGTGTTGAGAAAGTCTTCTATTTTAATTATTAAGGTTATTATTACCTGATCTATTTGTCGTTTAGGCAATTGCGCAATTCCACCAAACTGTTGGATATTGTTGGCCAATATTTATGTTTGATTAAGAGAACATCTTAAAGGAGTAAGTATTTAAGTAATCCTGTTATTTTATTAAAATACGAACTTATTACTTTTTAATTTCTTTATCCGCTTAAATATTAATCGTGTTTAGAATTAATCTTATTTTTATTTTTCACATTTTTTAAGATAGAAAAAATGAAAACGTTTTCAAAACAGCGTTTGGCGCAATAAAGACAAAAAATAGAAATGAAAACGATTTTTTAGTTTAGTGTAAAATAAGAGGAAATGAAAAATAACTTTTAATCATTTTTTATTTTTTATTTTCGTTTTCTCCTCTCGCGAACAGAGAGGGAAAAAGAGACATTAATAAATTTTTTTACACTAAAAATAATCTCTTAATTAAACTACCAAACGCATTTTTAAAAATAATTTATGTCTTAAAATGAAAACGTTTTTATTTTTATATAAAAAATAAAATTATTTTAAAATAAGTTATTAACGCGTCCATTATATACAAAGCAAGTTGTGTTCTTCTACTGATTGAAATGGATTCTTCATGCCTAATTGTTTTTTTTTTTTTTTTTTTTTTGATTTTTCTCGTTTCTAATTTGGAGCTTCAAATACCGGCTCGCCATAAAACTTCGAGCTGTCAAGTATTTGGGTCTATCTATACAATATCGTTTAGGTTTATAAGTGATATATATATACATGTTGCAGTTCCCTTTGATTGATAAATTAGAAGGACATTAAAAACAAACGTCTTCCTTTTACGTACTTATTCAATTATTTCTTAAGTATGGTTGTCGACCCACCATTAACTAACTAATTACAAACAGTATAAGATCACATATATAGATCCGCTGACAAGGAATTTAAACATATCTAGCTGTGGATTGATAAATAACATATCTACCAACTACTTGCCATTATTAATCCTGAACGCAACACTCTCTTTCTATAATAGTATATATGAGTTCAAATCTCTTGTTAATATCATGATTATATTTTTAATTTAAATTTTATAATTGTTTATTAGGATATATTTTATATTTTATTTTTAATTTAAGTTAGGATCATGTTTATCTATGAGTATTTTGAATTATGCTAAGATCATTTTTAAAACATCTATAATTACACAGTGATTGTAATTCTTATTCAGATAATTTGATGATGATCAATAAATATTGAGCTTTTTATTTCTTCCTCTTCTTTATCTTGTTTCTATATGTCTTTTTAATTCTATTCTTATCTTTAATTTCTATCTCTGTTCTCAATTTTATCCCGGTCCTAAATTATTGTCACTCTAAAATTTTGATATCTTATTTAATTACTTAAATTTTAACATTTTATTTCTATTTAAAGTTGTTAAATTTAAAGCACATGCTAAATAGTAATGAAGTGATAACTAGTAGAACATGAAAATGAATACAATAGAATTGAGTCCGCTTAGTTTGCTGATTTAAGTTTTTAATTTGAATTAAGATGTGATTTTATGTGAAAATTTTTTACTGTAGTAACAAAATTAGATATGATTATTTTTTAAAATTTTTTCTGTAGTAAAACTTAAATTCTAAAAACTTTTTACTATAGAAAAAAATATATATATATATATATATATACCTCATTATGGAATTTTATAGGAGTGTAACTTACAACAAAAACACAGCATTTAACACATTGCGCAGCTTCTAAAATAACTTGTTGCACAGTAAAAGCTCAAGTCAACACATTGCGCAGCTTCTAAAATAACTTGTTGCAACACTCAACAGCTCAAGTCAAGCCTTAATAGTGATGGATGGGTCGTGGAGGGAGGAAAGTCAGTCAGTGGTTGAAAGTTTATGGTGTGACGGTATTTTCTTAGAAAGTTTAATATATAGTCTACATATGTTTATACATATATTCTAAGAACAGTAGTTATTAGTTACCACAAAAAATTTTGTTGTATTTATATATTATACACATACGTATATCTTGATCTTGAATAGCAGGGATAATATAAAGTGAGAATTTTAAAATTTGTCACCTACCAAATTTGCAAATAGCAGCTAGGCTTCATAATAATCATATGAGCATATATTTTTTATTTTCTATTTTTTGCTTGATACTATTTTGGAAAATCCCTTCCCTTTACAATTTGATGCTAAATTCTAATACGTTTAAGTCAGTTCCTATATGCCCGAAAATCAAATTCCCCCGGTGTTCTAACATTAAAAATAATAATAAAAAAAATAAATCCTATGGTGTTCTTAAAAATAAGTAAATAAATTGCCATGGCCCATGGTTGTACTTTTTTTCATTTTTATTTTAAGAAAAATTTTATGATTGAACTCATACTTGTAATTGTCGGAGTCATTCATGACTGTGACATTTAAAACAGTAGTTAAAATCGTTAATGACTAGAAAAAGCAAAACAATATGCCCCAACCCAAGTCTACAATCACTTTCCTGTAATGTGAACCTCATAAAAGTTGTAAAATTTTGGATCAAATACGAGAATGCAACAAAACGTCAAAACCCAGGAAGGAAAAAAAAAAAAATGCACACTTTTTACAGTTTATTACACCTCTACACATGCTATGAATATATAATGTGTATCAAATATCAATCGAACTTGCTCTCTAATTCAGAAAAGCAAAAATTTTTATCGCCTCATACATAGATTTGTCTTTTTCTAATGTGATGTGTGTGTGTGTGTGTGTACAGTTACAGCTTACCTCTCAGATTCAAGACGTATAAAAGTTGCATATTACTTAAATCCCACGCGAATTAATCATCATTCATCACCAAGAGCCGCTACAACAATTCTTTGCTTAATTTGACGAGCCATAGAAGATTGCGTGCGTGTGTGTCCACGCGCGTAAGGTGGGAAGGAGATCGTGATGAAGAGAAAACTGGGGAAAAAAAAAGAAAAAGAAAAAGAAAAATGAATGAGCTTTCAGCTATGGGGAATTATCAATAAACCAAAACGCCATAAATAAAAGAAAAGGAGAACCAAAATGATGTAATGTTTATGTAACTTTACCACCTTGGCTATTTCCGAATCTTGTGGGGAGCTATCAGAAAAAAAGGCAAAATTTTTCTTTATGGGGATTATTGGAACGTGCTACTATTTTGATGATTTGGGTTTTGTTCAATTCCTAAGAAATTAACTTTTGTTTTTATTAAATGTATATATGTATATGCGAGAGAGAGGAGAGAGAGAGAGAGACTACTAAGCAAAGCAAACATTTTTTTGTTTTGTTTCTGTCACCAATCAGGAATGTTTACCTTTTTATCAGTTCGTCAAAAAAATAAATAAAAAAGTGGTCTTTTAATAATTATTGGTGTTTCTGTTTCAATTCTTTTTGTTATGTTTGACCTGAGTAATTTCCTGACACCTACACCTCATTTATGTTAATTAAATTTATTTAATTTTGAGTGCTGTGAGCATTTGATTTTCCGTGTTTATTTCGGATAAGTGTTTGGAGACAGAGGAGGAGTTGTAATTTATAATAATAATTCTTATTCTTATTGTTGAGAAAGAAGTAAGATTCTTTTTACACGGATTTTTTCTTTCTTTTGGGGATTTTGATTTGATTTTTAAGGGGCTAGGGTTTGCTTCTTTTTCTTCTTTTTTTTTTTTTTTTGCTATACTTTACTTTTCTATTTTGTTCTTGTTTATGATTTTATTATAGGAGGTACGAACTCGCGCGTTGTGGGTCGTTGATTTTTTCTTGATTTCCTCATCTGGGGTTCGTGAAAGTTCTTCCTTTTCTCATCTGGATCGGTGGGTTTTTTCCAATTTCCCCTTGATGAAAATTTCCCTCTTTCCTCGCTCGATTCGTCGATTTCCTTCAGTTTTTGAGGGTTTACCACTTTGATTTCGATCAATCGGCGAAAATTGGTTGATTTTTTGCTCCTTTTTTTCCCCGAGTTCTTCGTCATGAGATTTGACCTTGATTTTGAGGGCATTTGTGCGGAAAGATTTCTGGGTTGTCTTGTGAAGTCGTTTCAAGCACTGTTTTGATCTGATTTCTTCTTCTGGGCAGTGAAAATTTGTGATTTTGCAAGTATTCTTGTTGGGGAAATTGATGCTGTAATCTAGTTGGGTGTCATGGTTTTTCCAATTATGGTTCTTCTGTGAGGACGTTGAGAGCTTCCCACAACTAAAGGAAGTTTTTTGCTTCTGGGCATTGGGAAAAAGGAAAAAAAAAAAAATTAAATGTTTCATTCTCAGGGTTCTTCGAAACAAATTTGTAGTCTTCTTGCAGTCACTTGTGGGAACGTCTCTGAATCCAAACGCAAAAAGGATGTGCCGGAGAATCGGTCGCTGTATCCCTTCCCGGAGTTGATCTCTTCAGGCCGTTTGGAGGTGAAAATTTCAGTTTCTTATGATTCTTTATATTGCATTTGAATATATATACATACGTACATATATATATATATATTTATGTAATATTGTGATATATAGTTCTTGGATTAGAAGGTTATGAAAATCTTGCATTGACATCAGTTTGTTTGGGATATTGCATTAAGTTAGTTGCTGCTTATAATGCAGGTTCAAACTCTGACCAGCCCAAGCAAAGAGGAGTTCTCTAAACTCCTTGAATCATATAAGCCAAATCTTGTATACTTGCAAGGAGAACAGCTTGCGAATGATGAGGTTGGGCCTCTGGTTTGGGGAGATGTCGACCTGTCGACCCCTGAATCAGTGTCGGAGCTCTTTGGCACTACATTGCCTACCACGGTGTGTAAATATCTCTTTTGTGCTTGTAAAGTTCATTTTGCATTGCTGTATACATAGCCTGTTCTCTTTTGCAAATGATGATTCTCTGCATTTTTGTTATCTTTATTATCGGAATGCCTATTTGGCCCGTTTAGTGCTAAATTTGAGCCTATGTTAATCATGCAGTTCTTATAAACCCGTGAAGTTGTAAATGTAACTTTTAAATTCCCCTTATTGTATTGTTGTTGTTGACAAATGTTATGGTTGTGGAAAGAAAGTCTAAGGACAAAGAAAGCATGAATTAATGCAAAAAGTAGCAGTGTCTAGAATTAAGAATAGTGTATAGTTATCATTGCAAGTACGAAATAGATACATATTTCGGGGGTTACTAGTCATTAAACTTGTAAGCTATGAAGATATTTTAGGAACGGCTATTGTATTTTGTATGTAGTTTGCATTCTTTTTATTTCCCATGTTCTCTCTGTAATATGTGCTTCTTTTACTTTGTGCATTTGATCCCATCTATTTCAAATTTTGATGCAGGTTTATTTGGAGATACCGGATTGCGAGGAGTTGGCAGAAGAGCTTCACTCAAAGGTCTTTTCTTCTACATGCACTTGTTATTTTGAAATTTATTGCTAACGATTATTGCAGTAGTGATTTTAAGAGCCAAGTAAAGAAGCCTGCAAGATAAATGGTTAGGATGTCTGGTTTATTGACTCCGGATGCTTTACTTTGTAGGGAGTTCCTTATGTGATATATTGGAAGGACAGATTTTCTCGCCATGCTGCTTGTCACTTTCGTCATGCATTACTTTCAGTTGTAAAGAGGTATATGATCCTTGAATCTTCTTATATTTATAAATCATCTGCAAGATTTGCTTCTTCAAATACTTTATATATGTAAATATCAGTGTACAGTGTACACTGTGCTGTATCACAATGAGAACTAAACAGTAAAAAAATTATTTCTCCTCCTGTAGATCATTAGTCTGGTATTTGGATGTCATTCTTCTAATTCTTGATGACACGCGTTATCCTAGGCATCTGATACGGCTGTTTTATTTATAAGCCCAGAAGCAGCTTGAGGTTACAGTTTATAATAATTTGTTTTGTGAATTTCAGTTCATCAACCCATGTCTGGGATGCTTTCCAACTTGCATATGCTTCCTTTAGGCTGTACTGTGTACAAAACAACCATGTCCTTCCTTCTAAGGGCCATGAAATCAGTGACGAGCAAGGGCCATGTCTTCTTGGAGACCGTTTAAAAATCAATGTTGATCCTCCTGCAGCTGATGTAGAGGACGATGAAGATGGTTCTTTGGATACACTCCCGGCCATAAAGATACATGACGATGACTTGAGCTTAAGGTTTCTGGTTTGTGGAGTGCCATCCGCATTGGTAAGCTCAGTCGTACCTTTTCCTTTAACCATTTCTGAATAATTAGGTCTGTAGTTTTTTTAACTCATGCAAGCATATTTTGTTACGGACATACCATCCATTTTTCGATACATGAGATACTCTACTTATTTTCGTATTCACCACACTTATTTTCAGGATGAAAGCGTATTAGAACCTTTGGAAGATGGTCTGAATGCCCTCTTGAACATTGAAGTAAGTGATACTTTGGTTGCCTGGATTGAGTCCCTTAATTTGCTTATGTTTTTATTTTTCCTTCATAATGGGAGAAATTTGTCTTCGTGAAAATTCTTCCTTAAAAATATGTTCCACGCATCAAGTGCAATGTCCTTATTTGGAGGAGTCGTTTTCTTAGGAAATTGAATCATAATTTGCTTGGTCTTTTTCCGTTTGCCTCTCTAGGATTTTTATTGGTGCAAGTAGTTCTCACATTCTGGTTTTCATTTCTCCTGTTTCTTTTTTTTTTTTTTTTTTATACGTGGGGGCAGGCTTCATGGCAAATTCAGGTATGTTGCATCTTTGAAATATTTTCTGCATTTACGTGTATTTAACATTACCAGTTGGTTGGTCCATAACCGTTTACAAAGGATCCATTGTGGGTGTCTGTAACTTTCTTCCATCAAGAGAAGTTGTTATTTATTTATTTATTTTTAATGATAAGTGGAGTTGTCTGCCTGCTTATGCTCTTGGTAAATCTTTCTATTCCATTAACAATACCACTATAATGTTGTCAGTGCTCCTCCACCACCGCTTCAGGCAGGGACATTTTCTCGTGGTGTTGTGACCATGAGATGTGATTTATCAACTTGTAGTTGTGCACACATTTCAATTTTATTGTCGGGTAGTGCGCAAACATGCTTTGATGATCAGGTAATGCTAAAGAAGTTTATGTGGAAATGTTGCTCTTTTGAAGTGATTGGTGTTTTACCTTGTATTCTTTGTTCATTTTCAGCTATTGGAGAATCATATAAAGAATGAAATAATTGAAAATAGCCAGCTAGTTCGTTCACTTCCCACGACAAGTGAGGGTAACAAACTACCTCTGTCTGAGCCTCGGAAATCTGCTTCCATTGCTTGTGGAGCAACAGTGTTCGAAGTTTGCATGAAGGTTCCTGCCTGGGCTTCTCAGGTTTTCAACTATGTGCTCTCTCTCTCTCTAGGAGCTTTGTGTTATTGGATAAGGAAAAGGAAGCCATCCTAGTTCTTTTGATGTCTAATGTAATTAATGTGTTTGTTTATGGCTACATTTCCAGGTTTTGAGGCAGCTAGCACCAGATGTTTCTTATCATAGTTTAGTGGCACTTGGAATTGCCAGCATCCAGGGAATACCAGTTGCTTCTTTTGAGAAAGAAGATGCTGAACGCCTGCTTTTCTTTTGTTCAAGTCAGGGGAAAGAGATCTCAAATGACTTGGTTTTCAGCAATCCTCCTTCTTGGTTGAGACCACCTGCTCCTAGTAGGAAGAGGTCTCAAGAAACAAGCCCGGGCTCTCATAATGGTCACCGGGTTTCAAACCAAGTTGTTTCTAAATCAGAGGAAGAGGACAAGGAGAGGGGGCCGAGCAATGGAGTCAGCTTGCCCTTACTTCCAGCGAGGCAAAGATTGAAAGTTGCTGCAATGAGGCCTATTCCTCATGTTCGGCGCCCTAAGATGACACCGTTTTCTGGAATTTCTGAGGCAGATGGACACGATGGAGTCCAAGTTAAGGCTATTGTTCCAGTTGCTCCACCCACAAAGCTCAGTATTGTAGGATTAACTCCTTCTGCCCAGCGAAAATCATTTTCAAGCTCATCACAGGCTAAGCAAATTATTTCCTTGAATCCTTTGCCTTTGAAGAAACATGGTTGTGGTAGGAGCTCAATACATACTTGCTCAGAGGTTAGTTGTGTTCTTTTGAAATGATTTCAAGGTAAACTTGGTCCTCTGTGAACCATCCAAGTATTTCTCTAATTCTTTTTCTTTAATAGTCGTATTTCATGTGCAGGAGGAGTTTTTGAAGGATGTGATGCAGTTTTTGATTCTTCGAGGACATACCCGTCTTATTCCTCAAAGTGGGCTTGCGGAGTTTCCAGATGCCATACTCAATGGAAAGCGTCTTGATCTCTACAATTTGTATAAAGAGGTGAGCCTTTGACCTGAACCTGCATTCTAAATTCTAGAGCTTGTTACTGGAAGAATTCTCAGATTCAAAAGTTTTTGTCACTGGTGTTTTTCAGGTGGTTACCAGAGGTGGTTTTCATGTTGGTAATGGCATCAATTGGAAGGGGCAAATCTTCTCTAAGATGCGCAATTACACAATGACCAATAGAATGACTGTATGTCCAATATTCTTGCTCCGGTCCCAACTTTTTTTTAGAAATAAAAATTTGGAAAAAAAAAAGTAGGAAGTAGGATGAAGGATGAAAAAAATAAGATATTGGAGCAGAAATGGGAACAAAGTATGATGCAAATACGATTACTTGCAGAAGATTCTTGTAGGGCATTAAATTAATATTTTTATGTCTACTTCGAAAGTGGTACATTTACGACACAAATCTTTTGTATTAGATTTTCTTTGAAAAAAAATATAGTACTTAAATCTCCATAACTATTATTTTGTCTTTACAGGGTGTCGGAAATACGCTAAAAAGGCATTATGAAACTTACCTTCTAGAGTATGAATTGGCTCACGATGACGTGGATGGAGAGTGCTGTTTATTGTGTCACAGGTTCGGATTTTATGCTATGGTATTCTTTGTGATTAAATTCTTGGCATAGTCAACTATGATTTAGTTGCAATTGCAAGCACAACAATATATATATATATATATATATATATATATATATACACACACACACACACCTATATATATATTTTTCTAAAATTAGAAGTTTGCTTACGATGGGATTTGCCTTGTGTTCTACAGTAGTGCAGCAGGGGATTGGGTAAACTGTGGCATATGTGGTGAGTGGGCCCATTTTGGTTGCGACAGAAGACAGGGTCTTGGTGCCTTTAAGGTATCATTTCTCACTCCATAACAATCACCTTTTACACCAAACTAGTTGTCTTTAGCTCAGTATGTGTTGGCTTAATCTTTGTCAATGATTTTATAATTGTTTGTATAATCATACTTGTTCTTGGAATGCAGGATTATGCGAAAACAGACGGGCTTGAATACATATGTCCGCACTGCAGCGTCAGTAATTTCAAGAAGAAATCGCAGAAAGTTTCGAACGGATTTTCTCAAGGACTAACCGTCTCACGGGCACTATAATTCATTTTTGCATTGGTTTTTATTATTTCGCTCTCTGATTACAAGGTCTCTTTCTCCCCTGGCCTGTACGAGGAATTGTTTATTTTGTTGGAATATCGGGATTGCGATATTCATTCCACTTCAATGGCGGTCACACTGCTACATGTGGAAGTAAGGTAATAGGAGGAGAAAGAAGAGAGGGGAGAGAGGACATGAAGTAGGCAAAGTGTAGAGCATACTAATGTAGGAATATGTTTATCCTAGTTGTAGCCAGGAAACTTCATTTTTGTCTCTTTTGTTTTTTGTTTTTCTTTTCTATTTTGGGGGTTGGGCTTTTTGTGGGGTTTCGGTCGACAAATCCATGATGTTATAGGAAAGGGTGGTTGTAAAATATATATACATATTTCCATTTTCCCAAATGGACATCTATTACTAATCTAGTCTCTAATGAAGCCAATGGTTACTGTGTTAATCTATGATTGTGCTGAACCAAGTTGACGCATCATAATGGTTACTTACTCGTTTGATGGGGTTAGCTTTGCGACTCCTGAACTTGTAAAGAATTGATAGCGCGGGGAACTTTTACCTCAATAAAATGGTTTTGTACTTGCATTTGCATGAATAATATGGGAAAGACTGGAAGCTAAGAACACAAATTTGTGCGTAATATGTAGGAAAAGGTTGCAGTGGACATGTTATTTTCTGTTGAAGTTCACAAATTTGCACGTGCTGTGCCCGCAGGTTTAGGAAGATTGGATAGGATTAAATTGTAATTTTGCGGTTGGTGAACATGGATTTTAGAAGGAGATGTTGCTATCCCTATTGACGCATAAGAAAACTTTTGATTAGAGCACGTTTGTGAAAAACATTAGGGACTTATTTGTGAATTTTTATAAGATTTAGGGCGTAATTGTACTTTCTTAAAAATTGAGGGGTCAAAAATGTAATTTTTCTGAGGAAATTTTTTAAAAATTTATTTTGCTTCTTAAGTTTAAAATTACAATTTGACCCAAATTTTTTTTTAATTTTTAATTTTTTTTGCAAAAACACCCTTATCCTAATAACACAACACCAAATAAGATTGAATTAAACTAAAATTTAATCATATCCTTCCCTATACATTCCAAGCCATTATCCTAAAACTATTCTATCCAATATTATCCTATTATGCTAACCAAATGGGGCTTGTATATGTACTGCGTAGGAAAAGGTTGCAATGGACATGTTATTTTATGTGGAAGTAAGTTCATTATGCATTTTATTGGTCAATAACATAAGAAATCGGGGATGGTATTGTCAAGAACTTAGAAAAATTAGGGATCCCAATTGAGCTAATTTAGTATTCATGTATTTCTATGAATAATATGGGAAAGATTTGAAGCTAAATAGCTAAAAAGGGTAAGCTCACATATGCATATGCATCAATAAGTTGTATTTACACAAAACTTTTTATCATTCATAATTTATAGTTTAAATCTTAAATTCCTTACTTTGGTATTTGAAACTCTAAATTTCATAATTTTTGGCAACGTAATCCAATTGAGACATTTTCAATTGTTGCTGAAGATAAAAATTAAAAGTTCAACTTGTTACTCAAGACAAATAATTTTGAGACATTTTCGTCCATTTGTAAGAAACTAAAAATGCTAATTAGCTGTTGGCCTAAAATTATAAGATGTCTAAAAAAAAGGGTATATTTCTGAAAATAAAAATAATAAGGTAAATTAACAAATAACGGTAAATTCCAGAGTGCATAATTTCAATTAACCCTAAGTGACCCATATATATATATATATATGATGAACAAGTTTGCTTGGCGCTAAAGCTTTTCACTCGGGAGAAAGCGCAAACGACAAGGGTCTCAGAAAAATAGGAAGAACATGGGTTCTTTGGCCTCTTTAACTTTTAAACAGAAAGGTAATAATTTTGTTAGTTTTTGACACAATTTTACGTGTAAAGTCTTCACAAGAAATCTACGATAATAAATGGGTTTTTTTTTAAGTATTTCCAAAAAAGATGTTGTAAAAAAGTAAACTGTGAAATAATGTTGGAGGGGAAAAAAAAAAAAAAAAAAAGGCAATAGGCAAAAGAAAAGAAAAAGAAGAAAAAAATTTAAAAAAAAAAAAAAAATGAAAAAATGATAAAAATAAACTGTATAAGAGTTTTAAGAAAAGTGAAAATAATTAATTAAAAAAACAAAAACAAAACATGAAGAATAAATGAGAAGATGACACATGGTCAAAGAAAAAGCTTTTTTTAACTCTTTTATGTATGTTTAGATAAGATTTAATATTTTATACAACAATGTCTAATAGGACAAAAAAAAAATATAGCTATACCATTAATATAACAACTAACTATTTAATAAAATGATTTTTATACAATTGATGATCACTTAAAGAGTGGGATTCTCATTTCTGTCATTAGTTTCTTTTAAGTTAATTCATAACTAAGGGTATTTTAAAACAGGTTTCAAAATATATCAATCCTTGGAGAAATCAAAATGTTATATAAGAAAAGATTTACTTGTTTATTTTATAAATTTGAATCACACTTTTCGATTTGAACCTAAAATTTATCCTAAAATGGTCATTAAGAAAAAAAAAATGAGTGTGGTTTTTAGATTTCTAAAAAAAAAAAAAAAGAAGAAATTATGATTTAAACACACAGTATAAGTATTAGTTTGACAAAGTTACATAAATTCATTCTGTTGAATAGAGTAAGCAGTGATAGAGTTATAATTTTTTTTTTTATTGAGGTCTATAAAAAATAAGGATATTTTTCGATATGCCAACATACTGATAAGTTAAATGTTTTAGTCTTTTAATCTGCATAAAATCATATAAAAATAAAAAAAATACGTAGATCTAACGGTTGTAAAAAATAAAGAATTTTTTACTCAATAGGAATATTATTGTGTATTTTATTTATAACAGTGGGGGCATAATTATACTTTTTTATATAGTGAATCTGCAGATATGATTAAAATTTTATACATGAGGGTACAGCTGAAATGTTATAAGAACTTTAGGGGTGAAAATCAAATTTAAATAAAATTTTCAAAAATTGTGGGGCCAGCAACGCAATGATACGTACTTATGATTTTTTGGGTTGTTATTTTACATTTTTGAATTATGGTGACTTAAGTGATGATTTTGAGTTGAATTTGAGTTATAACTTGAGTTGAAATTGTAACTTGAGTTTGTGTTTAGATGTGCATATTTGAATTATGATTTGAATTGAGAATCTTTTTAAAATTATGTTTGAGTGAGTCAAAACTTAAATTTATATTTAGATAATATTTTAATAAAAACTCAATGGTGATAAAATTTTAATAGGGTATACGGGTGAGGTTTTATTCATCTTTTCGTTGTGAATGCATAGAAAAAGAAATCATCTCAATCAGAATTACAACAAAAATGTTATGATATTTTTAAGAATAGTAAAAATACTGTTTATTAACTTGAATTTGAGTTTCTACTCAAATTGAAGGAGAAACTTAAACTCAAATTTAATCTCAAACTTAAATTCAAACTCAAATTTAAATATAAATTTTATAAAAAAAATATAAAATTAAATAAAATTATAATTTAAGTTTAAATTTTTTCTGAATTTTATTTCAAAATAACAACCTCTTTTGTTTTGAAAATTACGGTTTCTAAATATTTATTAGGAATTAGGATTTCTCAACCAAAAGAACAGGGAAATCAGAGAAAAAATGGAGAAAAGTTGTTGGGTTCCTTAACCTCAAATTTTCGTGGAAGCTCTACGATTGTGACTGGTTTTCTCTTTAAGCTTCCCCATTTTTAGGTATTCCTTTCAACTTTCAACTTCTTAATTGGTTTACAAGCAAAGGGGGGGAAAAAAAAGAGACAAAACTCTTTCTTCTTCTTCTTTTTTTTTTTTTCACGGATGAAATGAAATTCATGAATCCTTACTTTGTTTATCGTAAATCATTCAC
This sequence comes from Morus alba, assembly GCA_012066045.3. Lineage (NCBI taxonomy): Eukaryota > Viridiplantae > Streptophyta > Magnoliopsida > Rosales > Moraceae > Morus > Morus alba. Next base: position 19,788,636 of record CP050227.2, on the reverse strand, counting down.
GGATGATGATTCAATGCAATGAATTTTTTTTTTTTTTGGTGTAATTACTGTTTTGATATCTTAGAATTCAACATCGAATTTCTGGTGAAAACTAGAACTGATTTAATGAGCCGTTATGTTTTTTTTTTTTTTCCTTCAAGAAAACTAGTCGTTAGTGTACATTTTCGTTGTAGACAAGCAGAATTGTATAATTATAATGTCGATTAACTCTGGAATTATCGTAATGTCACGCTTCAGAGAATCAGAGCTACTATAAAAGAAATCCTAAAATACTTGCAAAAATCTGTTCATATGCCATTTCTCTGACTCTTTTTTTTTTGTCATTTTCCTCCTTGGATAAGGTAAAACAAAAAAAAAAAAGTTGATGATGAAGTAAGTCACCGTGCTAAAAAGAACTGAGACGTAGATTCTCAAAAACTGTAAAACAGAAAATGGGTTGTGAAAAATCCTATGAAGGCGTTTGGGAAATCCCTTGAGGAGCCTCAAGTTAAACTCGAGCGTTAAAAACAATGGTGAGTCCTCCAGAAGGAGGTTGGTTCGTCAAAGGAGCAGTAGTCAAGAAGCAACTATCCATGGTTCTAGTATAGAATCAAAGAACAAAAAATATCCCATAGAGGAGCAACCAGCTAAGAGAAAAGGGGAAAGTGGCAAAGGGTTGGAGAGATTGTCACATTATCGCATTGAGGAGCAACCAGCAAAGAGGAATAGGGAAAGTAGCAAAGGGCTAGAGAGATCGTCACATAATCGTGTCGAGGAACAACCAACAAAGAGGAAATGTGAAAGTAGCAAAGGGCCAGAGATATTGTTGCATAATCGCGTCGAGGAACAACCAGCAAAGAGGAAATGTGAAAGTAGCAAAGAGCCAAAGATATTGTCGCATAATCACGTCGAGGAACAAACAACAAAGAGGAAAAGTGAAAGTAGCAAAGGGCCAGAGAGATCGTCACATAATCGCGTTGAGGAACAACCAACAAAAAGGAATAGTGAAAGTAGCAAAAGGCCAGAGAGATTGTCGCATAATCACGTTGAGGAACAAACAGCAAAGAGGAATTGTGAAAGTAGCAAAGGGCCAAAGAGATTGTCGCATAATCACGTTGAGGAACAAACAGCAAAGAGGAAAAGTGAAAGTAGCAAAGGACTAGAGAGATCGTCACATAATTGTGTTGAGGAACAACCGGCAAAGAGGAAATGTGAAAGTAGCAAAGTGCCAGAGAGATTGTCACATAATCGCATCGAGGAACAAACAACAAAGAGGAAAAGTAAAAGTAGCAAAGGGCCAGAGAGATCGTCACATAATTGTGTCGAGGAACGACCAGCAAAGAGGAAACGTGAAAGTAGCATAGGGCCAAAGAGATTGTCGCATAATCGTGTCGAGGAACAAACAGCAAAGAGGAAAAGTGAAAGTAGCAAAGGGCCAGAGAGATTGTCGCATAAACGCGTCGAGGAACAAACAACAAAGAGGAAAAGTGAAAGTAGCAAAGGGCCAGGGACATCGTCACATAATCGTGTCGAGGAACAACCAGCAAAGAGGAAATGTGAAAGTAGCAAAGGGCTAGAGAGATTGTCGCATAATCGCGTCGAGGAACAACCAGTAAAAAGAAAATGTGAAAGTAGCAAAGGGCCAGAGAGATTGTCGCATAATCGCGTCGAGGAACAAAGAGCAAAGAGGAAAAGTGAAAGTAGCAAAGGGCTAGAGAGATCGTCACATAATCGCGTTGAGGAACAACCAGCAAAGAGGAAATGTGAAAGTAGCAAAGGGCCAGAGAGATTGTTGCATAATCGCGTCGACGAACAAACAACAAAGAGGAAAATTAAAAGTAACAAAGGGCCAGAGAGATCGTCACATAATCGCATTGAGGAACAACCAATAAAGAGGAAAAGTAAAAGCAGCAAAGGGCCAGACAGATTGTTACATAATCGCGTGGAGCACCAATCAGCTAATAGGAAAAGTGAAAGTGGAAAGGGGTCAGAGAGATTATCACCCTGTGGAATATGCATGGACAAGAAAACTAAAGCAGAGATGTTTAAGATCAAGAACTGTTCTCACTTCTATTGCCTTGTTTGTATTGGTAAACATGTGGAGTCTAAGATAAGTGAAAACGTTATAAAGGTGAAGTGCCCTGATTTGGCCTGCAATGGACTCTTGGAACCTCAAGATTGCCGGTCTGTTGTGCCTCAAAAAGTGCTTGATCGTTGGGAAGCTGCGCTGTGTGAGTCTGTTCTTGGATTGAAGAAGATTTATTGTCCCTTCAAGGATTGCTCTGCTCCATTGGCGGCCGATGGACAGGAGACGGTAACCTCAGCGGAGTGCCCGCATTGCCACAGGCTGTTCTGTGCGCAGTGCAAGGTCCCGTGGCATGCAGGTTCTGGATGTAAGAGCCAGGTTGAGAACATGGACAAGAAGTTCATAGACCTTGCCAAGGCGGAAAAGTGGCAGAAATGTCCTAATTGCACATTCTACGTTCAGAGGACTTATGGTTGTGAAAGCATTACGTGCAGGTTATTTCTTCTCCAGATCTATATCTATAATTTATTTTTCTAACCCATTGATATTTTATCGATTTAGATTCAGTTTCATTATAATCTATCACATTTTAACACTATGAGAATTTGCACCACGTGGCTAGTTGTAATTCTCAAGTAAAAACGTCAACTATGTTGCAGTACTTGTCAATCACACTGTGTATCGACATAATCTCCTGATAAGTACTTTTCTCTATGAATTTCATTTAAGTTTCTATGAACCATAATAAGCTTGTAAATCTCCCGTTAAGTACTTTTTCATGGATTTCATTGAAGTCTGTCTTTGTCATTGTGAACTAGTAATTAAAAGAGCAAAGTATTCAATGTGGTACTGGAGCTTGGTTTGTTTTGATTGTTTAGATCGCCTGATATAGTAACATGCTAACAAAAAGCTTCCTGTTAAAAAAAAAAAAAAAAAAAAAAAAAAAATAAAAAAATGTTCTGGACTTAAAAATGTACTTAATGTCATCTCTCTTTTGTAATGAGTATGATTGTTCATCATTTACTTAAATTTATTGACATGAGTAGATTAAATACGGCATGTGATATTTACGTTTTGATCGAATGTTTCCCGCTTATTGTTATTGTTATTGTTATTGCTATTGTTTTTTTTTTTTTTTTTTTTTTTTTTTTTTTTGGGTGCAGGTGCGGGTATAAGTTCTGCTACATATGTGGAAATCAATGGGGCTTTGGCCATTTATGTCCAATTGGGGGAGGGAATGTGTACCTGATTAATTAATTTAACTCTAGGATTGATGTTAGTCGATGATCAATCTCTAGTTCTGGTAATTAGGTTGATGCTATAGTTTCCATGATTTCTTTTTTGTATTTAGTAGTTTATCAGAGAATGGTTAGAACATTTATAAGTAGTAAAAGTTGAGAACATGAGATCATGCTGAGTTATTTATTTTTAACTTATTTACTTGTTTTGGTTTTCGGTCACACATTGTTTGACGAGTTCCTTACCTTTCTTTCAACAATCAATGATAAAACTATTGTCGGAAATTCATTCTAAATATTTCTGTGGAACTAATTTTCTTTTTAGTTTTGTTAAACAGAATTAATTTTCTTTCTCAAAAATTATTTTATGTTTTCTCTGACAAGATTTTTATTTCCCTTTGCCTTCTGTTTTTGTTGAAACTCTTGCGGAAAACATTTAAAACAAAACCAAAAATGGCAGGTATTAAAAATGTCTTTCTTCAAGCTTCTTTTAAACTTAATAAGGATTTACAAGAGAAACAAATGAATAAGTTGAGATTAGAGTGCATTGAACGATACCGGGATTAATTAAGCTCTTATAAGATTAATTAATTTCTTATAAGAACGAAAAAAGTAATAGAAGAAAATTGCTTGTTTGTTAATCTTGGAGCGTGTTCGCTTCGCGGATTTGAGTTTTCAATTCAAGCTGAGATGTGACATTTTTTAAAAGCTTTTAACTGTAACAAAAAAAAAGTTAAATGTGACATTTTTTGAGAGTTTTTAACTATAGAAACATAAAATTGAAAACTCAAATCGGTGAAATGAACGAGGCATTTATCATCACTGGTGCTCCTAAATTTTAGTGTCTTCAATTTGCCACCTAAATTTTGAAAATTCTCACTTTGTCCTTGAACTTTGAATTGTTCCTAGTTAACCCGTTCTGTTATAGTTTTTTTAAAAATAGATAAAAAAAAAAAAAAAGTAATATTGTCATGTAGTTTTTCTATTAAAAATAAATAGATAAAATGACACAGTTACAAGTAATCCTTATTTTTTGCATATGATTTTAATATAAATTCTTATAAAATGACTTAAAGTAGGACAAATTCAAAATTTATAGGACAAAAAGAATTTTTAAAAAGTATCAGGTGAAAATGAACTCAAAACTGAGAGACATCATTGAGATTAATCTTTATCTTTATATTTTTTATTGTTAACCATGATTATTTGGCTACGTACGATGAAGGGCAAATTTCAAGTGTAATTATAACTTGAACATCTGACGGAAAAAAGTTTCCAACGAGTCATGGTGATTTCAATTTTGAATGAAATTTAGTGGAAAAAAAAATCATTCAAAGTCAGAAAGAAAAGTATTTTTTTTTTCTTTTAAGCATGAGCTGTATATAAAGGGAAAAATAGGTGTATAAATTTAATTTTTCTTCTTATTCTTAATTAATATTATTTTTAATCAAATAATCATACCAGATCGAAAGATATTAATAAAAAATAAAAAATATAAATATAAACTTATGCATTTTAAAAGACAATTTTCTCGTATAATTATTGTGAAATAATATAAGATCTTGAAGATATTAATTAAAAATAAAGAATATAAATCTAAACTTATATACTTTAAGTGACAATTTTCTCATATAATTATTGTGGAATTATATAAGATCTTGTTATTCAAAAGCAAAAAACTTAAAATTTCCTTAATTGATAAATATCAAATGTTTTAAACCGATTCAAACTCCTAAAAAATCTCAACCTATATCTCTTCTTCCGCAGCTTCTCTGATTCAGTATAACAGCTTTATACTACTAAAGCCTAAAGAGAAACCCTCTGGTGCTTCTCATCAACACAAGAGTATGAAAAACGAAAATGGGAAAATCTGCAGAAAAATACAATTATCATTATATTTGTTCAATTTGCATGGACGGAAAAAATGTAGAGGACATGTTAAGCACCGTCAATTGTAGTCACAACTACAACTTTTGCGTCGACTGTATTGGCAAATACGTTGCTGCGAAAGTAGGTGAAAACGTCATAAGCGTCAGGTGTCCTTATCAGCCTTTCTGCCATGGAGTCTTGACGCCGAAAATCTGCCGAACCGCCTTGCCCGAAGAAGTTATCGACCGATGGGAAGCCGCCATTTGCGAGCATCACATTTGGTCGACGCAAAACGTGATTTACTGTCCGTTTGAGGATTGCTCCGCCCCGTTGGTGGTGGACGGCGGAAGAAAGATCAAGGCGGTGAAGATCACGTCCGCCGAGTGCCCGCACTGCCATAGGCTGTTCTGCGCGCGGTGCCAGGTTCCGTGGCACGCCGGTTCTAAATGTAAGAACTATAATGTTAAGAGCATGGACAGAAAGTTTATAGGCCTTGTCAGGGTTCAAAAGTGGAAGAGATGTCCCAAATGCAACTTCTACGTTGAAAAGGATTCTGGCTGCAATCACATATTATGCAGGTCTGACAATAACTTATCTCCCTAAATTACCATTATTTTACATACTTATACAGGAGCAGTGACGAGGGCAGAAATTTTATTCAATGGGGGCTTAGAATTTTTTTTTTTTCTAAATATTTTGTTGAGACCAATTGAATTTTTTAATTTTAGAGGAGCTATGTTTATTTTAACGTGAATTTATGTAGATTTGAGTCAAGATGAAATTGAAATATTTTTTTTTTTCTCAATTCTGTGGGGGTTAAATTAAAATATATGAAGATTTGAAGGGTGATAAAATGATTTTTATCAATTATTGTAGGGGTATTTGTTAAAAACAACAGAACATAGGTAAACTTTTAAAAGAAGAAAAATATTTGAGTTAAGGCCCCACTGGATGTAATGTGGCTCCGTCTGTGTACACGATTGAGCCAAATTTTTAACTTTTAACCGTTTGGTCATATTTGAAATGTGGTTTAAACACGCAAGACAAATAATTTCTTAATTAGTTGATGTTGCTTTTATTATTATATACATTGAATCTTAAGATATTGTTTGAGGATTGAGATGATAAAATCATGCATGACTTCTGATCATATATATACACAAATATTTGCAGCACTTAATATCTAATAGAAATACTGTCTCTGCACTTGTTTGTAGTTGAGATTTCACCCGTTTTCATACCATAGTGACTTGGTCATATTTGAGTAATTTTGTCAGGGCCAAATTAAAAACATTAACCTTCCTAAGTTCTATGTATTAATAGTCTAGCACTGATAAGGTTTTGGTAGTAACTTTCTTCGTTTTGCAGGTGCGGCCATGACTTCTGCTATAAATGTTGTAGTCAATGGGATTGGGGTCATAGATGTCCAATGTCTTTTTTAAGGAAAGCAATGAATAAAGTTCGATATATCATCAAACAACTTTTGTAGTACTTTATAGTTATATAGTTTTTAAGGTGAATGATGTGCTCCTCAGCTGGAGCTTAATATGTTATTATGAATAAAGAACGGCCAGAAAATATGCAATTGTTGTACTGATTTAAAATTTTTATTCTGAAACAAATGTCATTCAATTATCCCATGTCATTGACTTATTATCCTAATTTTGTTTTCTATTCTCTCACTTCGCTATATGCTTTGCCTGTGTGCTTAGTGCTTTTGTTTCTATCAAAATTTTTGAGTACTGTGTTGCTAAGTAAAATACACCATAAATAAAATGACCATAAATATTCAACTACTAAAAATATTCTCCTATTAATGGATAGGTGTAGTAGTGGTAAGGGTGCCTTTCTTTCCTTTTCCCAGCATGGGTTCAGGATTTGGTGCTCTACATTCTCACTTTAGAACTCCTGTTTGATTAATGTGTTGTGCGACATTGAATGTGTGATGACATGAATGAAAACTAAACCTGTCATTCAAATAGAATTGAGTCATGTCATCCTTGTTCTATTTGTGGACCCTATGATTTAAAAAGTGACAACAATGACAGGACGGGATGACACAATTAATTTTTTATTTTTTGAGCCAAAAAGAATTATTAAAAATGTGCCGCATGCAACAATAATGACCAAAATCAGGTGTTGCAAGTGTATAGATAATAGATATAAGCATTCATTCTCTTCATTGATCTTTTGAAGCAGATCATAGATATATGTCATATGAGGATCCAAGCCCTTCAAATTCTTGGATTGGCACCGGAAATTCTTTACTATATATTCCTAGACAAACACATTTATGACAGACGATTCCAATCACCAATAAGTCCAACTTGAAGATTTCCCAAACACTAGGAAAGACTCTCCGAATCCCTGCACAAAGCGTGCATGAATATTAAATAAATCACCAAAGATGGAATACTGAGAAAGCCTCCAAAAGTTGCTTTAGGTCTGTAGTATATTTGAAAAAAAAAAAAAAAAGAAACAGAAAAAACAAACAAACAAAAATGGTAGGATCGTCAAGCTCTGGCGTTACGGTACTTCACCCATTGGTTGATGATTTCTACTTCTCAGCTCTGTTTGACGCTACAGAAATCTTTCCAATCTCTGATGAAAAATACGCAGAAGAGTTGGCTCTTCAAGAAACCCTGATGTCAGAGAACTTTTCAACATCAAGAACAAGAAATACAAAAGAGAAATTTAGCACTTCGCCAATTGAAACTCTAAAGGGAAAGATGAAACTAGAAAATGGTCAATCTTCTAGTCAAGTACTCGTGTCCTCTTGTGTCATCTGCATGGACGCAAAACCAACCGAAGAAATGTTCAGAAACGACAACTGCACTCACTCGGTTTGCACCGATTGCATTAGGGAAATACGTAGCCACAAAGGTTAAGGAAAATATACCATTGGTGAGATGTCCGGAACCCAAATGTGGAGGTGTTTTCGAGCCACAACTTTGTCGTGACATTGTCCCGAAAGAGGTTTTTTGAGAGATGGGAAGATGCTCTATGTGAATCCATGGTTGTTGGGTCGAAGGATTTGTACTTGTACTGTCCTTTCAAGGACTGTTCTGCAATGTTGGTGGACGATGGAGGGGAAGTTGTGACCATGTCTGAGTGTCCTAACGTTGCATGGCATGACGGAAGCGATTATGACGCGTTTCAGATAATGAGAAGGAATGTTGGATCGGAGAGGGCAGATAACATGGTGATGGAGCTTGCTCAAAAGAAGAATTGGAGAAGATGTCCCGGTTGCAAATTCTTTGTAGAAAAGAATGAGAGTTCTATGCACATCACATGCAGGTCAGCTTTTAGCTTTGTATATCTTAATTAAGCCTTTTGTCTTTCTCATTGATTTTTTGTGATTGTGTATGTATGTATGTATATGTGAGAAAAATTGACCAATTGACGAATTGGTTGAACTCGACCAAATGAGAAAAAAAGCTGAATAATTACCCTGTGAAGAACATCTTGGAGTCGGTAAAAATTACAAACTTATAAACAAGAAAATGAATTCGAGGTGGGAATAGGAATTTACATTAAGAAAATAACTATCTTTTCTTAAAGACTGATCATTTGCAGTGCCTTTATTTTTGCTTAGTTTATTAGGTTTCATTATTTTCTTTCTATCTTTTTTTTTTATTCTTATTTGCAAGCATATTTTTTTCTTCTTTTTTTTTTTTTTAAATTTTTCACGTACTAAAAAAATGTTTGTATGAGTCTTATATTTGATGTTTTTGGTAGAAGAAGAATACGGAATTGGATAATTTAGACATTTTATTATTTTTATTTTATATTTATTTTATTGCAATAAAGCAAACGACCATGTTTTCAAAGATGAAGCGTACCAACGAAAATCAATTTTCACTACATATAGGAAGAATATATATTTGAGGCGTATAATGGGCACACCATATAAGGGTCCTTTTTATCTTGACAAGATGATGATGTTGATTAAATTCTATTCCATCTTTATTTTGCTTTGATTTTTTTTTTTTTTTTTTTTTTTTTTGTTAACTCTTTCATTATTGGTGAGGGAATGAATTTTTCTATGGCTGTGGATCCAAATGGAGTTCAAGCCATCATAATTGCCAACGTCAAGGGCATAGCATAGTGCATACTATGCTAATGAAGAAAATTATGGCTTCCTGTTTTTAAAATTTACTGATTTTTGGGTTTTTTCGGACCTTTGATTTCATGAGAATGGGATGCACTTGCAAAGTTTGCTTTGTACTTTTTCTAAAATAGATTTTGGCTTAAAAGAATTAAATCCGGACTATATAACTTGTTTTTATTTGGCTGATTGCTTCTGAAAGAAATTATATATCCATTTCTCTGCAAAAAAAAAAAAATAAAAAAAAAATCATGACAATTGGCAATGGGCAATATGTGGTACAATTGGTAGCTCTAGACAGTGGTTATGAAAGAAAAATAAATAGAAACCGAGACAAAAAAATGTAGTCTGAAGATTCTTTGGTAAAGAACATAAAATTGATTTCGTAATCAAAGTAAATAACTATACTTCATTTGTTGAGTCACATGATTCTTTAATTTTATTATATAATTTATTTTTGTTCTTCAACGAACAGTTCTATGAGCGTTTGAAGAACTGTTTTGGTAAGACACATAAGATATGCTAACATCGATCAGTCTTTTTCTCGGACTTTTGTTAATTATTAATAAAAGAAAAAGGGAGAGGGGGAGAGAAAAACAGGGTGCCAGTAGATAAACACATTATATATATGTAAATATATAACAAACAGTATAAACCACCAAGAAGTTAATCGCGTTGGTTTGTTAATCTTTTTCCTATGATAGTAGAAATTAAAAGAAAGCAAGTCATCCCTAAGCATTCAGACTTAGGAACAGACTAGTTCTAATCAAACTGGTTAATTAATTAATACCAAACTCAAACCATAATTAATCACATGAAACCATGACCTATACATATACTACTTAGTCAGAAACTATAAACTTATATAAACATTTACAAAGTTCATGATCAGTTGTGATTGTTGTGAATCTATGACGACGACGAATACATCACCCCATGATGTACACCCTGACCACCATCACCACCGTTGACGAGATAGTCCTCCTGATCACCAGTTCCCCCATAATTCAGCAGCGACAAAAACGGCGTCGTTTTATCCATCATCGTCACCGCCTCCGCTCTCTCCGCCACTTTCTCCCTCAGCTTCACCACAGCCTCCTTGAACCGCTCCAGCTCCCCCATCTCCATACTCTCAATTGGACGATCCCACCAAAACCCTAATCCGTCTCCACCGTCGTCTCCCATCATCTTCGCCTCCATCTCGCATCGCTCCTTCTCCTCCTCTTGGCGGCTCAACTCATCCATCAGCAACTCCACTTCACAGCGGCTTCCGTCCTCCGACGCCGGCGCTGGTGAGTGGTTCCGGTTGACGAAAAAGTCGTCGATGAAGGATTTGGCACCCGGGGTTCGAAAGGAGTAGGCCTTTCCGTGCCTAGAGAGAACAATAGCGGCGACCTCGGCACCGGTGAGAATGTTGATCTCGGCAGCTTTCTTGAAGAGGCCCATCCTCCTCTTGGAAAACGTCACATGACGTTTGCTTTCATCTGCTATGAGCTTCATGTCAACCTTTTGACGGCCTCTGGTTTGCTTCGCCATTACCAAAAAAAAAACAAATTGAATTGAATGAAATAGAAACGAGAGTGAAACTATGAGAAATTATAGTAAGTACATTCATGAATGGTGATCCCTATATATATATATATATATATATATATGTGTGTGTGTGTGTGTGTGTGTGTGTGTTATAATGAGCTTGCTCTAGGGTTTCTTCTTTCCCGTTTTGGCTGAAAGGCTGATTTGAAATATACGGCTGAGATTGACGATATAAGGTATTGACTAGATCGAATGCCGTTGGATTTTTTTTTAGTAATTGGGTTTCCTTTTCTTTTATTTGTTAAGGCAATCTCCAGAGATTGGATTCTCTGTCCGATTTAAGGCAACTTGCCTGATAAATCGGAATTACTGAGTTGTCCTTGACAGAAATTAGAAAACCATAGAATAATTAGAGAGATTTTTCTTAAAGTTGATACTACGTGTCTTTTATAATCATCTCAAAACATTTTCAAAATAATAATTATTATTATTAAATAGTAAAAATAGATAATATGAAAAGTAATAAAGTAAAATAATAATTTTCATTATAAAATTTCTCCCCTTTTAATCCTAACTTTTTCATAACCGATTTTTAACAAACTTTGTCAATTATAGTTCATATTTGAAAATCCTTCTGGACAATTAAGAATAATAACTTGTCAAGAAATGGTTCAATAAAAGGTTATGCAAAAATAATAATTTGAAATATTTATTAACAATGTCGCACTATTGACCTATTTTTAATTTTAATTTTATCTCAAATTTTAAAGTGTATTTTTTTAAATTTTTTCCCTTATTCTTGATTAATAATGAATAGTTTGTAGTATAATAATAATAATAACAGTCATCCCAAAATTTCTCCCTTTTTAATCCTTAAAAAATATTTAAAATCATTTTTAAAACTTTAACACCAAGAAACATTTTGAAAGGTGCAAAAATGTGTTTGAAATAACTATTGTCAATGTCGCACCAACGCAAAGCATGTTTTAGAGAAAATTGTTTAACTTACTCTTAAAGTGTATATTTTTAAATTTTTTATTTATTCTTGATTAATTAATAATTTTTTAAAATTTAGACTCACACTTTAAAAGATATTTGTCTCATTTTTCTTACTTTTTAGCCCCTTTTCCTAACATTTTAGCCTCGAGAAGGGATTGTAAAAGATACTCCTGCAAGGCCATTAATTTAGCGTAGGTTTTAAACTCTTTTTCCAATGCAACATTGTGTCGAGAAAGAGTTTGTGAGATACTCCAAATTAACTACACGTCAATTTCACACGCGCAAATTAAGTAAAATTTCAATTGAAATTTGAATAAAAGTTTACCTTGCATATTCTTCCCCTATCTCTTTCTCACTCTTGGTCTTCCCCCGTCTCTCTTTCTCCCAATTTCTCCATCTCTTTTACACGCACTCTCTCATTCTATTTTCTCTCAATTTTTTTTTTTTTTTTTGAATTTTAATTGTCTCGAATTAAAGCTCAGGCTTTCTCTATTATCTCTCCTTTCTCACTCTTATTTTCTAATCTATTTCATGTCGCATTTCCATCGCCAATGACACGTTCATTGTGTCGGTAAACCCTAACTTATAGTAGTAAAAATCGTCTTTCTACTAATAAAAAGATAACAACTCAATCATGTACTTATTTATTGTTAATTAATTGATTGTCTCTTTTCCTTGTTTTCTAGGAAATATTGTCTTCTACTCACACAATATAAATTTTTTTTTTTTTTTTTTTTTTTGAAGGGATCACAGTACAATTCGAGTCTATTTGGTAAATATATAATAGTGGGAATTACAAGATTTACTTTATATTTTCACTTCATATTAATTAATATTGTCTTCAGATTTTTTTTTTTTTTTTGCTGAATTCTTTAGATTTTTTTATTCGAACTTGAATAGAGGAATTCGATCTCTCACCTTTGATTATCTTTGAATATATTTATTGCTAATTTTATATAGAAAACTCGACCACACATATATGCATCCCTCTAAGAAATTTTATGTTTTCCAATGAAAATTGAATTTCATTAATTATCTTTTCTTTTTATTTTAAAAAGTGCTCTCTAACTCTTTTTTTGCTCTAGTTCGTTTTCTAAGTTAAAAAAAAAAAAAAAAAAAAAAAAAAAAAAAAAAAAAAAAAAGCCCTACTGCTATTTGCTTCTTTAAAAAATCGGTCATACAATATCAAACTTGATCTCATAACACATATGGGACTAATGTTTTTAGATAATATTTCAGAAAAAAGTACCGAATCGAATCTTTAGAATCTTCTCTTAACACATATATGGGAGAAGCAATAAAATGCAAAATTAGATTGTCAACGGTATCTAACAAATGGAATTCCCTTAGCGGTTTAGGAAACTTTTTATACTTTCATTGCCCATCTCAACGAACGGTAATTGTAAGGTATATATTTCTTTTATGTTCAGGAAATTTTCATATAGTAGCCTATTACCCATGAGTTCTAGTTCAGTATCTATTGGCATTAGGATTGTCATCTCGAGAGTGAAGAAAACATGCTCAATCGGCTTTAATTTCCGGAGGAATACTGGTTGCAAGGCATTTGGGCTACACAATTTCGACACACCTTCACCAAAAACCAACAACCGAGGAATTTGGGCTTCCTCTACTAGCTAGGCCATTTCGTCGACAGGCTTCAAAGTTCAAACTATGAATTAACCAAAACGTTACTTTAGAATAAGAGAAATTTTGAGGAGTGCCTTGAAAAAAAACCTCATAGCTTTAGATTTACGTCACGATATTGGAGCTTTAGATTTATCCATGTAAACGAGCTGATGAATAAAACGTGACATAAATCCTAACTATAAAAAAGTTCTGATATAAATTTGAAAACATAAAAATTGTGACTTGACACACCTAATTTTGTATTTGAATAGATCCTTTTGATATACAATATAAAGCGTATTTACAAGCAATTGAAAGTATATTGGGTCGGGCTTTGTCAAAAGTCTAGACACATGAATATATGGCATCAAGAAAATCATCATTCAATCGAGATTGAGATCATGTGCTTTGAAGATACAACAAGATCCGTCACTTAAAAAGGCCCGTTGAGTTCACTAATTTGAGTTAAAATGTGATTTTATGTGAGGTTTTGTTTTTGATAACTTTTTATTATAATAAAACTTGAATTAGTGAAATGAACGATATCAAAAATCTGCTTCGAAGGTCAAGTTCTATCCCCCGTTGTACATCGACACCCCTCCTCCCTAACCATCCCACATGCAGGTAAATGTCAAGTAATGAACTTTACCACACAAAAGGGGGTCTAAATCTTCCGTGGACCTATTCTGATCTTTTCTCTACATAAAAGGCCTGGCAAGCCCAATCTGACTTTGTGGACTCGATTAATCCTTGCTTAAGGAGTTGAGCACGTTCTTCTCGTGCCAAGGCTAGGTCTGGTGGAGTCATTCCTAGATGAGTAACCTTAGTCGGGTTGATGTCTTCGTTCTTCTCAAAGGGCAACTATATGAAGAATTTCTGGTTTTTCCATAGAGGACTGGGATGCTGGAATTGATCATGATTGTCAGCACAGCATTTCAGAAAGATCAATGGAGAGACAAAATCAACGAGTTCGGTGCACGGATTAATTTGCAAATAATGAAACCTGGAGCAGAACTACAAGTTGTTCTCAGGGATTCGCCTCCAGATTCACCGGTACACTCAGAGATTGGTTCCAGAGCCTTAGAGAATATAGACAACTCCAGTTCATCAAGGCAGACACTGTAACAGGAATTCTTAGACTCGATTCCTATGAGAGGTTAGGTCAAATAAGTACCTCTGATCCTCTAAGAGGCACTTGGGTCAGGCAAAATTTCAAAAGTAACCCACGTCAAAAGGCGAGTCAAGGCCCGTTTGAGTTGGATTTTGACACTGAGACATGTGTCTAATCTCTATATGTAATGAGAAAGCTCTATATGTGTCTATTCTCATATATGGCAATAAATTGATGACCAGACGAATTAAAATGGACCAAGAGTACCCATCCAATTGGGCATCTTTGCTACAACTAGGGTATACTTGCATTCACTTTGACAATATCCAAATTTACGCTTTCTTTAGTGTGCTATTGTATTGTTATTGTCTTAGATGAGTGTCCATTGAAGTCTCTTTCGAGGTACACCCACAACGCACCCCTGATCAACGGATTACAACAAAGATGTAAAGGATCAGTTGTATTGCGAATTTCAACTACACCGGAGTCTTGTATAAATATATGGTTTATAGCAAAATTGCCCCTAAACTTGTCGTGATTTAGCAGATTATCCCCCAAACTTTTAATTTTAACAATTAACCCTTAAAATTTGTGAAATTGTTAGAACGTGCTGTATTTTACTAAATTTATTCAAATTTTTTATTAGATTTAAGGGATTCAAAGGTGAGAAATTTGAGAGATTTGAATTAAATTTAGAATAAGGATGTTAGAATTTCTCATCGAACGTATTGTTTTGACACTAATTTAACAAAATTATCATTAAAATGAAGTATATTGTAATAATTTTACGAGTTGAAGAGATAACGTGTCAAAATTAAAAGTTTATAGGTCAAATTGCCAAAGCCATATAATTCAAGGGGTAAACGTGTAAAATACCCTATATATGTGTATATATTGCGTTTTTGGACTATGCAATCTATATATATATATATATATATATATATATATATATATATGCAAATGAAAATGACTTCGTCTTAAGCAGCAACATGTGGGTCAGCCATCCGTGCTCTTTTCAACTCACCTTTGACCCCATCTAATTATATATGTTTTCGACTGTTGTCTCCATTCCAACATATGCAAACTGAAGATGATCATTACGATTTTGGATCTCCAGCCAGTTGATAATGATAAACACACGAATATCCGGTATTGTTTTTCAAGTACTACTATATATGCGCACTAATAAACATATACTAACAAAAAAACGAAAAAGCAAATCCCTATGTTTATTAACGTTTAAGTCATGTCCAATTAATAAACGTCAAAGTTCATTTCTTTAGTGGTCTTACCAGCTAGCTAGCTAGCAGTACTCCCATCACATATTTAATGTGAAGATTTATAAATATAAAGCGTAATTAGATTCGTGCACTCTTAAAAGAATATTTATCTTTTTTTTTTCTTAATTTTAGATATTATAGCTAACTAGAAATGTAATTACATTTTTAACTAATATAATTATTTGATTAAAAAATATATTAATCAAGAATAAGATATAAAAATTTAAATTCATGCACTTTTAAAGAGTATTTGTCTCTTTTTCCATAAATTTAGATATTACAGCTAACTAGACATACCTTAAAAACATATTAATCCACTTACTACCTCATGTCTCAGTGTCTACTGCATAATTTACCACTACATAAATACATGATTAATTAAATGGTTTAACTATTAGCTAGATGACGTCACTGATGAACAGGAAAGAAAATTGACGACCAAGTTCACCAAACGATGTTAAACAAATCATTATTTCCTTTCTTTTGCTGGCCAGTTTTGCTATCACTTTCGAAAATGTGAGAGTTTTGCAAAAGTTAATTAAAGATGACTAGGATAACAATAATTCAAAGGGAAAGGATAAGCATTGGGACAGAAGATGCAAGAACCTTCTTTTTTCAACCCCAAACCTTTTCTTCACAAACGAGTTTATTAAATAACATCAATCAATAAATTGAATAACTTAAAAAAATAATATTAAGACTCCATTTATTTCGCTGATTCGAGTTTAGAATTTAAATTTTTTTACAGTAAAAAACTCTCATAAACAATCACATCTAACTTTTTGTTACAATAAAAAACTCTCACATAAAATCACATCTCAATTTAAATTAAAAACTCAAATCAACAAATTAAACATACATAATAGTATAAAGCTCCACTATTTTAGATGAAATGGCGGAAAAGAAAAGGGTTTCTGATCATAAAGCAAAAAAAAAAAAAAAAAAAAAATCAAACAAAGAAATTGAAAGGTTAAGAATTGCTTTAAAACCTAACCTAAGAAAAGGCCCATGCACGTTCTCATCTATTGCCACTACTGCAACCAAGTAATTATAATCAAAGCTCCTAATAATTGCATGTGAACTGTATTGGGCCCCACTTTATTTCCTCAGTCTTCAACCTTCCCTCTCTGTATCCCATTCTTGAGACTTTTGTTACACTTGCGTCTTATAACGGGCCCTAATCAGGCCTGGCCCACACGTTTGCTTTCTCATTCTTTTATTTCTTTTCCACCTGCTTCTTCAACCTGCATTT
The DNA here is from genome assembly GCA_012066045.3 of Morus alba. Lineage (NCBI taxonomy): Eukaryota > Viridiplantae > Streptophyta > Magnoliopsida > Rosales > Moraceae > Morus > Morus alba. Next base: position 19,771,615 of record CP050227.2, on the reverse strand, counting down.
TTTCACTCCACACCCTGCAGAAAACTTTTGGCTTTTAACTTGGGACAGTCGAGCAAATAAGGCCAAACTTAATTATGCTTCTACTATTCTTTCAACCACATCTTCACCTTTAATTTCTTTTCCTCCTAATGGTAAAACAGGGTTGAAATATTTGGCGTTTTCAAATTCAAAGCCTAAAGGACAATAAAAAAAAAAAAAATGCCACATTAATTAGATTTTTCCTTCTAGGGTTAATTATTTGGGTCCCCACCTCATGTTTGTGGTTGAGATCCTGAGACCCAAGACTTTTAGCCAAGAGAAATTTTCAAAGAAAATTATGGTGATCATTTCAATATATTCCTTGGGTTTGTTTCTGCACAATGGTCCACTTACTTCCCATTTATGTTTTTCCTTACGAAATATCAATGATGATCAAAAGATGAAATACAACTGTCCTAGCCATGCGCAGTGTGTGTATAGCACCTTTTTATCCGACTCCATCCTACACTTCTTAGGCCAAATCCAATGTTTTATGCTAATGCTTATTGCATTTGTAGCTTCAATTATCTCTTCTTTATTCACTTTAACACACACACACACACAGACACACATATATATATAAAAGCTAGCTTATGGGGCACTCACCACCCAAATACATGTAATTAAAGCCAAAATCCAAATCTTCTATAACTTTGTGCCTAATACAGTACTTAAATTGTTGGAGGAGTGTTTCCCTTTAGATGGATCAATGAAACCACCATAAGACTGTAATAGAATCGAGATTTAATTTGATACACTATTTAGCATTGAGCGAAATATGTCTCGATGGTTGACATCGAATCAGTTAAGATATCGAGATGAAAAGACCCGAGTGGTTTAATTTCTAATCATTCACCGTTTCGAGGCTCGAGTAATATAACAATTAAAAGTCCCACTTAGAAATAATTCAACTAAAGAATGACTGATGTCATTAGTCTAGAATGAATGTAACAAAACTTGCCTAGTCATCTCTGATGGATAGATTCCCCAATGCTCACGGAAATCCTAGATGACTGGTGATGTGTACCAATCAGGATGTACTTCAAGAATCCCATATATTTATCATGTCACATATAAATCGAACATTTGGTTATATGATATTTTCTTATTCTTTACTCTCTTGTTAGAACTCTGCTATTCTTTACTCTCAAGTTTTGCTTGATTTGAGTATTGGATTGCCTTTTAAGTATACTCATGGCGCACTCACGGTGAGGAGCAACTAAGAATGATAGGGCAAGTAAATAAAGCATTGATGTTGAAAAATCCACTCCAACATTACTCTTGCTCAAATAATTATACCTCGTTCATTTCACCGATTCGAATTTAAAATTTGAGTTTTGCTACAGTAAAAAACTCTCATAAACTGTCACATCTCTTTTTTTTTTTTTTTGCTATAGTAAAAAACTCTCACATAAAGTCATATCTCAACTTGAATTAAAAACTCGAATGAGCGAACTAAACGGACTCTTAGTCATTGAAAGTTGCAATTCATTCTGGTGTATTTAAGGTATTAGTGAAAATGTTGTGTCGTTTTCATATTATAGTACTATACTCATCTTTGCTGTTTGTTTTGTAAATATTCTTCTTTGCATTATAGGAAACTTAGACCTCGTCGAATTGAGAATTTAAATTAAAAAATTAATTCATATAAAAGAAAACATTATAGTAGAAAATGTTAAATTTAAATTTTTGTGAGAAAAAATATGTAATAAAAACGTGAATTGTAATTTAAACTAGTGAAATAAACGGATCTTTTAATTACGTAATCGGTAAAGAAACTCAATACCTACTGCGAAATCTAGTCTACACTCTAACATTATAAGAGAGGAATTTGTAACTTTATTTGTCGCATTATTGATGTAATTTCACTAGTTAGTCCGTGACCTAAAAATAATCCAAAACCTAATTGGCATAAATATAGACAAATAATAAAGATTATTGCATCAAGTTAAATGATTTTTAATTGTCATCCACGAATCATGTACATAATTACAAAGAGAAAAGCATAAATTTGTGGTCAGCATCGGAAAGAAAACTTCGATTTATATGTATTGTTTTGGCACAAAAAAGTCATTAATTTCCATATTAAAAATTATGGAATGTCCTTAAGTTTATAAAGGAGGTGTATCAGAAACCATGTGCTATTTTTTCACCACTTTCTTATACAGTCCTTTTCGAAGGCATAACACACATGTTGTGTGTATGAATCAGCTTAGCATCGTCGACAGAGCCTGTGAACGCATTGACAAGCATGCAAAATCAGCCTTAAAAACGACAACTCCCCGACACAAATCCAAACATCAAAAAATCACCATATTTTAATAAAGTACGAATTTTAGAAAAATAATCTCTTATATATAATGTCTCAAGCTCCAAAACAAAGCCACGTATGCCCAAAAAAAAAACGTTAATACTTTTTTTATTCGACCGTCCATTTCAGTGGTCACGGACTTTTTTATTTTATATATATATATATATATATATTTTTTTGGAACAAGACGTATAAAAGTCTACGTGTAAAAGTCTAGTTTATAAATCTGAAAAAGACGTATATAATAGAGAAGTCAGAAGGATTCAGATAAAAAATACTACTTTTGGCGGATACTTGGATTGTATTGGAATATTGTATACGATCATTTTATTTCATTACAAAGATTCTTATCAGTCAATTAATTGAATCGTTTGCAGGTCAGTATTATATTATATCATATTTATTTAGACTTAGTATAATATTAGTCAAATTTAAAAATTTAATTTAATCTCATTTTTATTTTTTATTTTTTTTTAAATAAAAATATTTTTAAAACGACGTTTGGTGTAATAAAAATAAAAAAGAGAAATGAAAATGATTTTTTAATTTAGTGTAAAATAAGAGAGAAATGAAAAATAACTTTTAATCGTTTTTTGTTTTTTGTTTTTATTTTCTCCTCTCTCGAGCAGAGTGAGAGATAAAGAGAGATATTAATAAGTTTTTCTTATACTGAAAATAATCTCTTAATAAAACTACAAAACATATTTTAAAAAATAATTTCTATCTAAGATTAAAAATATTTTTATTTTTATTTTTATATAAAAAATAAAATTATTTTAAAATAAATTTCAAACACACTCATTATATTTAGATATCAGTCAGCATGAAATTTAAGTCCATTCGATTAATTATTTATGGTTGTGGTGGAATGAAGGGTGACCTCAATTGTTTTAAGTAGTAGTCTGACTGCTTAGGTGTACATCTGTTTTTTAAAGAAAGAGGTGAACTACTTTAATAAGTAGAAAAATGATTGGATTTAAGGCAAAAGAAAAGAAACGGGTATATCACCAGTTTTATCTTTAGGAATTTCTTGTCGTAGAGCAACGAAAAATCCCAATGCTCACTAAAAAAATCCAAGACTATGATAGGAGTTCTTTTAAAAATATATAAAACAGAGCAACCAAGAAAAAAAAAAAAAAAAAAAAACATTTTTTTTTTTTTCTATTCAAATCAATGTTCTTTAAAAACCCAAATGGCAAAAACAAAATCTCACCTTCTTAATGTTGGAAACAGTTTTATTTTTTAATAAAATAAAATAAACTTTTTTTGTTTTGTGATCTATTTAAATTTAAAATTAAAACCTACCTAAATATAATTTTCCCTAAAACGTAGGGATACATTTTTTGGTGTGCTAAACCCAGATACAATTATTTATAAGAGGTTTGGTTCATGTATTAAAACTATATGATTATAATTATTTTTGATTTACACTTTTTTTTTATGAGAAAAAATACTGTAATGAATCATGAATCATGATTCAAATTAAGGAATGAATCCACCAACCTTAATTGTCTTCTTTGATGGAAAAAAGACATCAGAAAATATAACGTTAAAATTCCAAAAGGGATAGGGTTACTAGTCTTCAAGTGAAAGTCTGTGAGTTTCTATCATTGCGTGCGTATAAGGTTTTGGAGAGTCTAACAGCGAATCCCTAATTTTTTGGTGTTCTTTATCTGTTTCTCAGAGATCGTGAATTAGATTGCTATGGCTGGAGGTATGATCTTGGGCTTCCATTTTCATTTATTTTTATTCTGAAATTGCTAATACTTTTGTCCATTTGTTCTCCTATGAAATTTGTAGTGTGCATTTTGTTTTCTTCTTAATAGAGGGAGAAGTGACTCTGTTAGAAAAATAACATTTTGAGGTGACGTTTTAAGACTTAATTTGAGTGAGACCGGTTTCATGTTAATAATAGGTCAAGGTAAGGATCGAGTTAATATGTATGTCTATAGTTAAAATTATACACGGGTGAATGAAAAATTAACATTTAATGGACATATTTTTTATTTAAAAAGTGTTGTTATGTTGTGATTTTAGAATTAAGTTGCGAATTAATTCTTGGCATAAAAATGTTTGCAACAACTATGGAATAAAAGCCTTTAAATGTTAGACTTAATTTAGATTAAAATAAACATTTGCTAATTCCTAATAAATGTCTTGTCTCCTTCAGAGCCATATAATGACCTTCACTACCCATTTAAACATACTCAGAAAGTCATAGTTTTCCCTTTCTCATAAAATTCTCTTCTTTACTCTAGTGTTCTAAGCTTCATCGCTATAGAGTGAAGGCATAATCTCGAATCACTGGAATAATATTGTTATGCAATCTTGCTATTGTTAACTAGGAGGTGGACGCCTACTAAACCTCGTGGAGGCACGGCAATTCACCAGAATGGGCTACTAAACCCGACACGATCGTGCTGCCGTTACACCATAGGTGATTAATAAACGTGTCAAAAACTCAAACACTAACACGAACCGTTAAGAACACGATTAACACGACCGCGACACGCGAACACGATTATTAAGCGTGCGTGGCGGGCCAACACGAATAAACACGTTTATGACCCGCCAAACTAATATTGTTCAAGAAATTTTAAAACATTACAATTGGTAGGGAAAAAAAGCGAAAATTGAAAATAAACTAATATTGTTCAAGAATTTTTACTACTTGCACAAACTGCTCCATTATCATCACCTTCTTTTACATCTCCCAGTGAGACCAATACAAAATGTATGCAAGTAACACAAATCTTAACCCCAACTACAAGAAGTCAGTTGCATTATACTACTTGCACAAACTGAATAGACAAAACCATTGTAATCGCTTAAATAAAGACATTTTCCCATCATCCATTCACAAAAGAAAATTACAAATCTCAATAACAACCAAAATTACAAGACTTTCTGGGCGACCAAACACAAGGTCAAAAAAAAAATATTTGAAAATCCCAAGACCTTGAGACCTCCTCGCCGATCAACCTCTTCTTCAATTGCTTTTAACCTATTCATGGAAAAAGAAAACATTTTATTAATGAAATGAAATTTATAACTTAGGCATGCCATAAGGAAATTCTTATTACCTTCCATTGCATTTGAAGTGTTGGGGTTGTGAGAATTTTGAGATGAACCAATAGTGGGCTCATTGATGTCCAAACTAAAAACATCTTCAGTATCATCCATAGCTTCACGAATCGATTTGTTATTTTCTACACAAAATAGATAACTTATGTGGTTAAGACTTAAGATAACATAAGCTAAGATAGTAAATAAACAAAGAAAAAAGAAAAAAAAAACAAATATACCTTTATCTCCAAATAGCCAATCCATTACACACCAATGCCTATTTTTAAGTGAACTCCTTTGATCCAATACTGTCCTCCAACACTAAAGGCGATTTTTTATTGGGATATTAGGATATCACGAGCCATGCAAGAAAGTCGTTAAAATTTTCCAAAATTCAAGAACATCCAACTCAACACCTCCTTGTACTCTTGGCTCATCCAAATAAACTTCTAACTCTATATCTGTTTGTCTTTTTCAAAGTTGTTGAACTCCTAAACCACAAACATATAAACAAGATGAAAAAGACAAATAAAGAACAATTAGTATTCATCAATGAATGTTAAATTAACAAAATCAACATATAAATATTCATAAACATAGTTATTTGCCTGGAAAGTGAAGTCACAACATTTATTGTAGAAACCTTGCCCTAAGTATTCAATGGACAAAACTTCTAAAAATTGAGGTGACCCTTTTATAATTCCATAAACATTGCCATAAGCATAATCTACAAAATTCAACTTGTAACGAGGATCAAGCACTATCGCAAATTGCCAATATCAAACTGAAATCTTTCCAATAAAACTTGGTAAGCATTGCTTTTGCCAAAAGAAAAATATGCATCTTCACTTGTCTCAGATTTCTTCAATGACAAATAACTTGTGTAAAAAGACTTATTAAGTTTATAAGTTAATAAATTAGTATTTAGATCCCGAAAAACACAAGTAATATTATAAAAGGGTTCCAAAAATTCACAAATTTTCTCAGCCTTTTCCCAATCATATGCATTAGGAAAGCAATTAAAATCACTCAATTCTAAATGACAAAATGCTCGTTTAATACAAGACACTTTTCATGAGGAATGTTGAGTTCCATCTTGTAGGTACATCTTGCCTCAAACCTCTCTTAGAATCAAGACCCACAAGATTTACACACTCTAAAAACTTCTTCTTTCTAATTTGGGACCCTCTTACATATTTCACACTCTCACGAATCTTTTTAACCATTCAATATCTTTCAACCCCTCTTGCACTACAAGGTTCAAAACATGTTTATGAAAGAAAGAACCATCGAAATAAGTGCATTGTTTTCAATCAACTGTTCTTCAATGGATCAACGGACACATTTAGCGGAGGCATTGTCCAAAGTAAGAGTGAAAACCTTGTATTCAATTCCCCACTCACATTTATAATGCATAAAGCTTTTCGGACAATGCAATACCAAGATGTGGTGATGGCATGAAGCAAAAATTCAAAATCCTCTTTTGCAATACCCAATCTTTATCAATAAAATGGGCGATTAATGACAAATATCCATATGAATGGAAGTCCACACACAAATTCTACTAGGGCTCAACTCCAACATAGATTTTATTCTTTTTTTCCCGAGAATACATTTTTGACATTTTTAAAGTTTTCTAGTTACCAAAGTTATCTCAGTGCAAATATTGGTAAGTTACCCTAATAGATTCATATTCAACAAAGGAGAATGGAAGGTCATGCAAAATGATTGCCTTGTTAAATTCAATTATCAAACCTTTTTGCACTCAACGCTAAAGACCCTTTGTCTTGTGACATCAATAGTTGGCCCACGCCACGCTGCCTAGCACATGATTGCATGTGACGTCGCATGCTTCCGGTCCCATTCTTGCTATTAGCCATATACACCACACCACACTCCTTGCATTTGGCTTTTAGCTCCTGATTTGTACCTGTTGGAAGCATTTCAAACTGGTTCCAAACAACAGAAGTATGCTTCCTTTTACGTTTAGAAATGATGGTCAGATTCTTGGAATTAGCTTCAGGCTCAACATCCGCCTCCAATGCAATAGGTTCATCACCAGTAGCAACAGCAGATGCGGTAAAGCTGTCTAACTCTACATTTACTCCAACACTATCTTGCAAATTATCCATCTACAAATCAGATCAAATGCACAAGAGAAAAGAAAAAAGTTTGAAGTAAAAGGAGAAAAAAAGACAAACATAAAGAAAGAAAAAATTCTTGTTGTTCACTTCTCCTCAGCAAATAAGTTTGTTTTCCCCTTTCATTTATGGAAACCATTTTATGGAAACATGTCCAAAGAGACAATGTCATACAGATTCATCATCCTTCATGTGAAAATTACTTTAAAAAGAAAAGAAGAAAGACAACCACTAGTAAATTAGGCTTAGGCTTTAAAAAAGCTAACCTGTTCTTGTTTTTTTTTTTTTCCCTCTCTCACTCTTTTTTTTTCCTCTTCACATTTTCAAGGATAAAGACTTTCACTTGGAAAGTGATAGCCCATGCCTAAAGATATTCATAGTCGAAAATTTGCAAAAAAAAAAAAAAAAAAGTAGTGGCCAAGGCGAAGCCAAGCCAAGTCCATCAATTCATTTACACCAATCGATTTTTTTTTTTTTTTTTAATACAAAGAAAAATAATGTTATAAATTGAGCAAAACAAGAACTTTTCACATGTATCAAAATCCAATACTCCTTCGTCTAAATGTTTGGTCGCTATGAAAAAATTTGAAACAATTAGAAGTTAACAATTTTTTTTATACATCAAAATATCATAATAAAAACTTTTACAATTTCATAATAATTGCAAAATCAAACGACAAATTCCCCAATTCGTAGAAATAGTCCTTCTAATTCTAATAAAAAAGAAATACACCAAAAACACACACGAGAACAAAAATCGAAAACCAAAATCGAGCAACTCCCGAGAATAAAAATCGAAAACCAGCCAAGTCTAACTACAATCAAAATTAAAAAAAAAAAAAAAAAAAAAAAAAAACAGGAAAGGACTTTTTAAACGGAATCCATGGTGAAAGGGCTTTAAATTAAGATACAAGGCGGTTTTAGGACCGACGCGAAAACTTTTTATTATAAGACTAAAAAATTAAATGATGAGACGGATTTTTAAAAAGAGACGGAGAGCGGGAGAGAATGAAAGAGCCGGCCGCATTTTTCAAAGTGTTGTGTTAATTTAGGGTTTTCACTTTTCCGGTTTTGTGACTTTTGTTTAAAAAAAAAATTATTTGGGCCTCTTTGGGCCTCTTAAATAGGCCGTCCGCCCGATAAACGCTTAATTAAACGGGTTAACGTGTTAAGCGGGGCGGCAATTAATCCAGCCCGCTTATTTTCGTGTTATTCGTGCCGCCTTACCCAATTAATAATCGTGCGGTCTAAACCCATTTATTTCGTGTCGTTTTCGTGTCGTTTCATCGTGTCGTGTCTAAAATTGCCGGCCCTACTGCCGTGCACCATAGGTGAATGTGTGAATCTACAATAAAGGCACTAGTGGACGTTTAGATCTCGTTCATTTTACCGATTCAAGTTTTCAGTTTTAAGTTTTTATAGTAAAAGGCTATCAGAAAATGTCACATCTAACTTTTTCTACTACTGTGAAAAGTTCTCAGAAAATGTCACATTTCAGCTCGAATTGAAAACTCAAAACCGTAAAGTGAACAAGGTAGTTTATGGATTCAAAATCATGATTCAGAACCATTCTCAATTTATGTGTTTTTATAAGAGAAAATACTGTAACGAACCACAAATTATGATTTAAATCATGGTGTAAATACACCAACTAAACGCACCATGTGGTGCAAGAGCCTCAATTTCTCCTCATTCCATTCATCAATATTTTAGTAAACTTTTATTATTATATTTTTTTGTATATTGTGGTCGTTAAAATTTTATAATAATATTGTCTTTTTTCTATTATCTGTTTCGTCTTTTGTCTAACAAACTCAACAATGTTACATATGACTCTAAATTGAAAGAAATAGGCATAATTAAAAATGGAATAAAAATAAATAGGACAAGATTTATAATTAGTTAGTAAAGTAAATCCAAATTTTCTCTAAATTAATATTTCAAAAATGCCATAACTAAAAAAGAAAATAAAACCCAAAAAATATATAATATAAAAAGACTTATTAATTTATATATTAATAAATTAGTTATTTACCAACATGTTTCTATAATTTTCCATGACTTTTCGTTAAAAAGCAATGTTACATACGATTTCTATTCATGGTACGCAAGTCATTCTCATGTGTACACTCAAAACCATATTTGTTACCGGATTATTTAGCACACATTTAGTTCATAAATTTATAATTATTTTTAAGTTATGTATATTTTTATAAAAAAAATATATTTTAATAAATTATAAATTATAATTTAAATCACCATATGAATACACAAATTAAATACACGCTTTTCTGATTTTTAAATTATTTTTATGTACTTTGAGTTACATATGAATTGACGTCTCTGCCCTTAAATTAATTATATTACAATTTATCAGCCTAGCACCCTCCCTGCAATAGAAAGAAGTGTCTTGTGAAGCCCATAAACTGGCTGACACCATTACTTTTAACATTAACACCTGGTTATTTAACTTTTTGCACTGCACAAAATTTCCACTTTAGTTTAATTTCCTTTTTCCTTAGAATATTAACGCTTAATTTTATTATATGTCATATGTTTGGATTCCATGTGTTGGTCCGGTGGATAAGGGGTGCGACTGCATCGCCTGCAGGCAAGCACTTTCTAATTTCCTTTTTCTTTTTCTTTTTTGCTGGAAGATCTTCACTTGTCTATATTGAAAATTTGAAATCGATGTTTTTCTTTCATCATAAAAAATGGATTTTATCGTCTCGCAAGTAAGGATCGATATGCAAATTTGATTTTTTAATTTAAATTAAGATACAATATTTTTTAAAATTTTTTATTATAATAAAAAAATTAAATATGATATTTTTAAAAAAATTTTACTTTAAAATTTTTAAATTAAAAATTAAATAGGTAAATTAAAGGAAGCCTTAAAATAATTACTAAATAAAATAGCAAGGCATATTTGTTTGTACTGTTCCTGATTTTTTTTTTTTTTTTTTTTTTTTTTTGTCGTTGACGATATGCTTTTTTTTTTTTTTTTGGCAATTACTCCTTTAAATTAAAAAGTAATTGGCAAAGACGTCCCCAAAGCTCACAATACTTTTTTTTTTTTTTTTTTTTAACGAAAATTCGCATATGTGGTACACATGGGTCATTAGTATCTTATTTAACCAATATTCATTGAGTTAGGTCGTTCAATAAATTGTTATCAAAATATACAAATTTGAATATGTTGTTTTAAAAAATAAAGTTGGACTAAAAACAAATAAAATAAATACATATCCTTAAATAGCGATCCATGCACAAGTCACATGTCAATCTCTTAAAAAAAAAATAATACCATTATTATTTGGGTGCTTTTAATTTGTTACACATTTCTTAATTGAGAGGGTTACTTTCCCTTAAAAGAAAATGCTCAGATAGAAATTCAGGAATCAAATAGTGAAAAAAAAAATGAAATAATAATATTGCTGCCAATAATTCAATCCAATGTCATTGAACAACATTAATACATCTCAATTTCTATTTAATTTTATTTTTTGCTAAAGCAATATTACTACATTGATTTGCGGTATGTGGCGCATGAAATTAGAGTTTGGGAGGTTCCCAATCTATGATGGGATACCATTTTGGCATCCTAATCTTAGCTTATATTTGTTAAATCATGTATAAAGATATTATTAAGAGCTTCATTGCTCACTTAATTGCACTATTCTTTTTTTTTTTTTTGACGTGTGACTATTATTTGAACTTTAGTGCTAGAGTGAACGATGACAATTTTTTCCCTTTAATTTTCTCCCCCGTCATTCATTTTACTTTGGCTTTTTTCTCTAATACAATTTTGTCTTGAAACATTTGTTGTAGGGAAAAATCCAACACTCCACGTTAGCCACTAAATGATCGTAACGTGACACAGTTAGGTAATTAATGATCACACCAGCTATACACAAAGTATCCCACTACTCTAAGGACGTTGATCATAGACATTGATTCTAAACTGGAAATGGAGTTCCTAAGAGGATGACTGTACTGAGGAAGATATCGCAGTACAAGGTTAACAACAATATCATCTAAAGACAGAGACCGCTTTAAGGGAACACTCAAGCGCCGATCCTACTCACGTTTACAAAATGTGACAGCTGATTTAGAGATTTGACATGCATTTAATGCATGCAGAGTTAGTAGTGAAGCTGGTGGAAAAATAAGGCATACTTGTCAAAATCTCGGTCATCAGAGGTTACTATTCTGAGAGTTGGTAAAGATATCTCAGGATTTAATTAGGAATTTAACATAGACAATATGAGGAGAATTGCCCATAATGAGGGTCTGAATTCTCTCTCTCCCATTGTAATATTTTCCCAAAATATAGTGAAATTTTCTCTCTTAGTGGATGTAGCTCCAAAAATTGGGGTGAACCACTATAAAATTTATGTGTTGATTCTTCTTTTTATTTTTTTCTTAATCACGTTTTTTTTTCATTAAATTCTCACACAAACCACCTAAAACTTGTTATTAATTTGTTGACGAATTTTTACCGTCAACAACATTCCTTTTGGTCGGAGGACAAAGAGAAAATAAAATTGGTGTAGGGTTTGCCAAAAGTAAGGCTGTAAGGATTCGACCTGAACCCGACTAACCAGCCCTACCCGAACCAACCATGCTCGAAATTTGTGATTTTATTTTTCGAATTCAAATAGGCCTAACCCTCAATGGGTTGGGGCACTAGGCAAGCTTCATTTGGCCTACTACTCCCTGACTCAGTCGATGAAATCTATGGATAAAAACCCTAATATCTTATCTCTTTTTCTCACTTCTCTCAGTTCTCCTATCTTTCACCTCTCTTTCTCTTTGCATCGCTCAACAGCTCCTCAGTCTCTCTCACTTCACGATCTCTCTCTGCCAGCCTCCCTCTTTGACGCCATTCCTATTCTTCTTCTCACACTCGCCAAGTCGCCGTCCCTCGCCGTTTCATCTTAGAAGCAAAGCCATAGGCTCTTAAGCTTAGCCTTTCTCCTTCTCACTTCCTCAGTCCTTAGGCCTCACTTCCTCTGTCATTCCTCTTCTTATGCGCCTGGTCTAGTGGCAAGAAGCCATATACAAAATCTTTGCAAAAAAGACAATTGAACACCCAACAGCGCAGGCACTGAAATGGTTAGTAGAAGCTCGGATCAATGATGCAAGGAGAGATGTCACTAAAATCCCAGAAAAAATCAAAGAGTAGAGTGATCTACTGAAGATACTGCATCAACTATCCTTTACACAATGCTGCAAGCTGGTGGTATCATGTCCACTAAAGCTGATCACACAACATCACATATTGGTAAGGCGAGCAGCCTTCTTTTGCTGATTTAGTGGTTGCCTTACCTTGCTAGCCACAACCACCATTTTTCATATATATACCGATTAAGGTAGCTAAAAAGCATGGATTACTAGTTGAACAAGGAGGTCGATCAGAACTTAAATTTGGATTCGATCATAAAATTTACTCCAGTAACCTTTAGACACAGGCCCAACGTCCATGCCTAAACTGCCTAATCCGAGTAACTCGAGCCTACTCGAGGTCACCTGAAGAGTTATGAGTTTGTAGACCCAAGGGGGTATTGCGGCCCAAACTTTTCTCAACCTGCAGTGTGCAGCTCGACCCAATTTTTCAGCCCAACCTGAGCCTACCCGGCCAAAGTACAACCCTAATTAAAAGTATTTAAGATAATGTGATAGAGTGGTACCATCAGTTACTGAAGTTCTTGATGTGGCAGTATTAGAAATAAAAATCTGAATAAATAATACTAGTGTTAAGATTATTTCTTTTTTAATTGTCATTTTTGTAGTAATCACTATATAATTATCACTTCAACAAATAAAAATAATGGGACTTACGACATGTTTGAAAAATATACCTAAATTTAAAATTTAAATTTTTTAAAAGAATCATGTCTATTTCACAACATAAATTAAGAATTTGAGTTATGTATGTAAAAAAAATATTGTAATAAAAAAATTAAATTTTAATTTTTATGAGAAAAATACACTAATAATAAAATTTAAATTGTGATTTAAATTATGAATAAATCTTAATGATTTGACTTTTGAATACATAAAAATAAACAAGGCCCTTAAGTAATTAAATGAAAGGTTAAAAGGAAGAAGAAGAAGAAGAAGAAGAAGTTAAAAGGAGTGAAAATGAAAATGGATTCTGCTTTTGAGAAAGTGATAAAAGCGACAGCTTAAACATTCCATCCAAAAAATAGTACAGGACAAGATAGCATAATAATATATAGATTTATGCGACACATATTTCAAAGTTCCAAACCCCCCAACATTTCAAATTTTTGCCAACTGCAAGGGCCCAAAAGTGCAATCAAGAATATCGCTTCTGTTCCTTTTCAAAATCTAGTCCTCTTGACCACAAGACACAAACAATGAAACAAAACCCACTTCTGAGTTCTGCCCCCACACAAAAGAAGAGCCATTAAACTCACTCCCCAAAATCAGTGTGTAAATTACCAAATACACATTTTACATTACATACCCCATTACCCATTTGGCCATTTTCACTTGCCTCTTTTTTCTCTCCCCCCCCCTTCTACACTACACACCTCCATTACTGATCAGTATTTTTCTCTCCTAGACTAGACTAGATCCAACAAGAACACAACTTTTATACTTTTGCCCCTCTTCTTTTTAAAGGGTTTTTCTTTTTGCTTCACTCTTCACTCTTCACTCATCAAATCAGTGGCAGAACAGACCAAAGAACTACTCTCTCTCTCTCTCTCTCTCTAAAATGGCTCTCTCTTCATCCTTCTTTCTCTACTTCTTTCTAACCATCTTCTTATCCTTAGCTTCTTCTTCTTGTTCTGAGAATGATGATCATAAGAAGACCTTCATAGTTCAAGTCCAAAGACAAGCCAAGCCTTCCATTTTCTCAACCCCCAAGAACTGGTACGAGTCCTCTCTCTCCTCCATTTCTTCTTCTCCCGACAACAAAACGACGACGTTAGATGCCTCCACCATAATCCACACATACGACACCGTCTTCCACGGCTTCTCCGCCAAGCTCACTTCTTTGGAGGCCCAGAAGCTCCAAACCCTCCCCCACGTCCTCGCCGTCATTCCCGAACAGGTGCGGCGCCTGCACACCACGCGCTCCCCGGAGTTCCTCGGCCTTAAGAAGACCGACAGCGCGGGGCTGCTCAAAGAGTCCGACTTTGGCTCCGACCTCGTCATTGGAGTCATCGACACTGGAATCTGGCCGGAGAGGCAGAGCTTCAACGACCGTGATCTCAGCCCCGTTCCTGCCAAGTGGAAGGGCCAATGCGTCGCCGGAAAGGACTTCCCGGCCAACTTCTGCAACCGCAAGCTAATCGGCGCTAGGTTCTTCTGCGAGGGATACGAGTCCACTAACGGTAAGATGAACGAGACCACCGAGTATCGCTCCCCAAGAGACTCCGACGGCCACGGGACCCACACCGCTTCCATCGCCGCCGGCCGTTATGTCTTCCCCGCCTCCACCCTCGGCTACGCTCGCGGTGTCGCCGCCGGTATGGCACCCAAGGCCCGCCTCGCCGCTTACAAGGTCTGCTGGAACGCTGGCTGTTACGACTCTGACATTCTCGCAGCCTTCGACGCCGCCGTCGCGGATGGAGTCGACGTCATCTCCCTCAGCGTCGGAGGCGTCGTCGTTCCGTACTACCTCGATTCCATTGCCATTGGCGCCTTCGGCGCTGCCGACAACGGCGTCTTCGTCTCAGCCTCCGCCGGAAACGGCGGTCCCGGCGGCCTCACCGTCACCAATGTTGCTCCCTGGGTCACCACTGTCGGCGCCGGAACCATGGACAGAGACTTCCCAGCCGATGTTAAGCTCGGAAACGGAAGAACAATCCCTGGAGTGAGCGTATATGGCGGACCAGACCTTAACCCGGGTCGGATGTACTCACTGATATATGCCGGCAACGAAGGTAGCGATGGGTATTCGTCGTCTTTGTGTCTGGAGGGTTCTTTGAATCCCAGTTCAGTGAAGGGAAAGATCGTACTTTGCGACAGAGGGATAAATTCAAGAGCTACGAAAGGCGAAGTGGTGAAGAAAGCTGGAGGAGTCGGAATGATACTTGCTAACGGAGTGTTCGACGGCGAAGGACTTGTCGCCGATTGCCACGTGTTGCCCGCAACGGCAGTCGGTGCCTCGTCCGGTGATGAGATTAGAAAGTACATAACTTCGGCGTCGAAATCGCGGTCTCCACCCACGGCCACGATTTTGTTCAAGGGGACTAAGCTGGGGATAAGGCCGGCTCCGGTGGTGGCGTCATTCTCGGCCCGTGGGCCTAATCCGGAGTCTCCGGAGATTCTCAAGCCGGATGTGATCGCCCCCGGGCTGAACATCCTTGCGGCGTGGCCTGATCGGGTTGGTCCGTCGGGTATTCCGTCGGACAAGAGGAGGACAGAGTTCAACATACTCTCTGGGACGTCGATGGCGTGCCCGCACGTGTCCGGGTTGGCGGCGTTGCTGAAGGCGGCGCACCCGGAGTGGAGCCCCGCCGCAATTCGGTCGGCGCTCATGACGACTGCCTACACAGTGGACAACAGGGGTGAGACAGTGCTTGATGAGTCCACAGGGAATAGCTCAACTGTGATGGATTTTGGGGCTGGTCATGTTCATCCGGAAAAAGCAATTGACCCGGGATTGGTGTACGACATTACTTCTTATGACTACGTTGATTTCTTGTGCAATTCCAATTACACCACCAAGAACATCCAAGTGATCACTCGCAAGTCCGCCGATTGCCGCGGCGCAAAGAAGGCCGGCCACGCTGGGAATCTCAATTACCCATCGCTATCCGCCTTGTTCCAGCAATATGGGAGGCACAAGATGTCCACACATTTCATTAGGACAGTGACCAATGTTGGCGACCCAAATTCTGTTTATCGGGTTACTATTAGTCCGCCGAGTGGGACGGTGGTGACGGTGGAGCCTGAGAAGCTGGCGTTTAGGAGGGTTGGGCAGAGGCTGAACTTCCTTGTGAGGGTTGAAGCCACGGCGGTGAAGTTGTCTCCTGGAAACTCATATGTGAAGAGTGGCTCCATAGTTTGGTCGGATGGGAAGCACAAAGTCACGAGTCCTTTGGTTGTGACTATGCAACAACCTCTCTAGTTTCTCTTGTTGTGAGCTTTAGGAATTTTGAATCTTCCTTAGTGCTTATGTTATAGAATCATCATCTCTAAATATATGTATAATGAGAATGTGTTTTTTTTTTTTTTTTTTTTTTTTTTCTGAACGGTTTTCTATTCCAGAAAACTGGTGGGGAGTTTGTTTCATGATGCATCCAAATATCTTCATGGTTTGTAAGATTAAGGATGAAAGATGTTTGTAGAAAAAAAGATGCTTTTTGTATGAAAGAAGAGGCCAAGGATAATGCAAAGATCTCGTGTTCCTTATAATCTGAATCTGTAAATTTTTCCGGTTGTTTTTTGGATTTAAAGTTGTTACACCATGGTCGAGACCTCGATCATTCCTCCGTATAACTAACGTCGAGGATTATGTGGGAGGATCATTTGGAATGGTGACAATGAAAGACAAGAATCATTTGGGGGCTGTTTGTTTGATGAGATCGCAAAGAGATTCACCGTACAAAATTAAAATTCAACTAACTAGATTTTATTACATTGTGGGTCCTTGTTATTTATTTGTCAACCAAAGGAGGAAATTAAATCCGATTAACGTTCATGAAACATGGAAAACCAGGTTGCAGGTAGAGAGGATCATGGGATTTTTAGGAGAAATCATCATAAAATTTCACCTTAAAAAGATACTTCATGACAAAAAGATGGTCCAGCTTTGGGAACCGGAAATGTATAATCACATGAGAGAGCCTATAAATAGAACCGAAAGAACCCAGAAAATGGGTTAGAGACCATTTGTATTACAGAAGAGAAAATTTGTACTCATCTCAAAAAATATAGTGCATGCACAAGTGGATTAGGCACAATATTATAGCCGAACCACTATAAATTTGTCGTCTTCTTTTCAGTTATTTTGACAGTTTATTCCATAATTTTCGTGGTTAACTTAACCTTGAGTGTTACTGAGAAGTTATTACGAGTTGTCAGAAAAACACCGTCAACAAAAATCAATATTTGGTAAGTCCATGTGCTGGTATCTGCACGTAAGCTAACTGGTTACCAACAAAGACATTGCAATGGTGACAATGATCAAGACAAGAATCGTGTGGGGGCTGTTTGCTTGATGCGTGGCTTTCTTTATGCGTAGGCAAGTATGTATAAATGAAAATTCAACTAACTAGATTTTATTAATTATGTATATCATATTTATTTTAATTAATATGATTTCAATTAAATTTAACGTCGGGTTGTTGGTTAGATCCTTACCATGGAATCTACATGTATAAAAGACATAAGATTTAAATTTAAAAAAGATACTTCATGTGAATCATTGTCCAGCTTATGCCATATTAGTTAACTGCATTTTGTTCTATTGCCTGCCGTTCACTCTTTACGCTAAATTCTTCATAATATACATGTGAAATTTGGCAGTATTGATTTAACAGAACACACGTGACATTTGAACAATATGTATGGTCTGCTAGAGTAAGAACAGGTTTTAGAAGCAGATTCTAGCTAAATTTAACCTATTTAAAATACTAGAATGAAAATGAATCTTATTAAAAGCGACCCCAGTGTCTAAAGAGGCTTCCATATTATGATAAGTTTAAAGAAAAGCTCAATCTGATATGTATGCGACCTTACCTCTCAAAAGACAAGCCGTTTTCGAGATTTGAACCTTGAACGGGTGCAAATGCAATCTTTTTTTTTTATAAACTGACATTTCTTATCCAAATTAAGAAACAAGAAAACAAAACAAAAATCCGAAAGTGATGCCAATGCCATTTGAGTACCCAACTATCCCAAGTAAAGTTTGGGTCTTCTTTCCGCCTATAATTTGAGCATAATCAATGCCATTGATTGAAAAAAGCATTTAAATCCGTAAGATGAAAGCAACTTAGCTGGAAAAAGCCATCTTAAAATGGAATTGCTTTGCAATATGGATCATGATAACAAGGTATACAGCTGCGCCATTCACTAGCTGTACCCAAAGAATGCAAACAAAAATCTTGATTCACATCTTTTGGTTATAAGTACAAAGAGGAAAAACTTCAAGATTATAAAAAATTTTGAAATTTTTTTATTTTATTTTATTTTATTATTTTATTTTATTTTATTATTTTATTTATTTTATTTTTATTTTTTTTTTTTTTGTAGCTGAATAAACTAGACCCAGAATTTGAAAAGAATTTCTCATAATCATGGTATGACTAGGCAAGTTCATTTATATAGTAAAAAACTAGGAAATATTTTGATTTCGTTTATTTTACCGATTTGAGTTTTCAGTTTTAAGTCTCTACAATCATAAAATGTCACTTTAATTTTTTCTGTTACAGTTAAAAACTCTTAAAAAATATCATCTCAACTCAAATTAAAAATTGAAATCTATAAAGTGAAGGAGAGCTCGTAACATTAACGCTTGTCTTGCACGTTACTCACAGTCACACTGCAGTGAGAGATAAATGCCCTTTTAAAAATTTAACGGTAGATTCAGATTTTAAAAATATTTTGAAATTTTTAAGTAATTAAATTGATTAAGAAGGTGTCAGTGTGATATTAATTGAAATAAAAATAGTGAGTGTGTAGTGACAAATAGCAGGTGTCAAACCCCATCTCTTACTTTGCTGGACCCATGAGACAGTGGTTGGGTCCAAATTTTGAGAGTCCATATCTGTTTAATTTCCCCAGGAAAATCAGGCCTGTGGCCCTATTTATCTCTATGATGCATGGCCTTGAAGCACAGTTTTAATTTCATGTGATCCGCTAAATATGTGCAGAAAACAGATCAAACACTTACATTAATACTCAGCTTAATTAATTTTGAGAAATAGTGAAAAATAAGTAAATATGAAAAGTTTAAGAAAGTATGTAGATTAAGTTTTAACTATAGAAATTAATAAGTCATAACTTATCAAGTTATAATTCATAACCAAATAAATTATTGACAAAATTATTAAGTTATGATTTATAACTAAATAAGTTATAAATAATTATAAATAATAACTTATTAAGTTATAACTCATAATTAAATAAATTATCAACAAAAATAATAATTTAACCTATTTATTAACTTATATAAATTATTAACCTATTAATTTTAATTCTTCTCAAATCTTAACTTATTTTTCCATTTCTTCCGTTAATTTTAGCATAAGGAAATTGGGCTTAAAGCCTGCACTCGCTTAGAACGGATCCAGGCAGTTTTCAAGCTTGCTTTACGCCAACCCATACTCACAAAGTGGGCCCCACTTATGAGGCCCGTGTGGGGCCACCCACCGATTGAGCCTGATGGGAATTGGGATAAATCACCCTCGCGCAAATGTGCATTCATTAGGGGGCAGCAATTGTCCGTTTCCAGATGTACAGCAACAAAACAGAAAAAAGGGCCCCACTAGGTCTTAACCGGATCCTTTATATCTTGAGCAAGTTGTCCTAAAATTCTATTTCGTTTTGTTCATAAATTTAAATTATTTTTAATTTATATATATTTTTTATAAGGTAAAATATTATAATAATTATAAATTATAATTTAAATTAAAATTTTAAATTTAAATTTAAGAACCATAATAATGTCTAGAAACAACAGTTCTCTGTTCTCCGAAGAGACGTGTCATATTCCATCTTGTCTAAACCCCTTTTAAGATCCCATTTTCTTTGTCTCTTTTCTTGGCTGCTTCCAACTTTTCTTTCTCCATCAAATCCCATACGATCATGGATTAAATTCGCCATGTGTATATATATATCAAAACATATATCTATGGAAGTGATTTCTCACATAAGATTCTTTAGAAGAAAAAAAATGTAAGGTTGTTTATGACTATTATGATGGATTATGATAAATCCTAACTTAATTTGTCAAAATGTAATAGTGCGTTTAAAATTAGTTCTAAAATATTTTTATTTTCTTTATAAAAATAAAAATAAAAACGTTTTCATTTTCATTTTAAAATTATTTCTGAAATGCGTTTGGTAGTTTTATTCATATATTAATTTCAGTTTTAAAAAAAATTAAAACTGTATTTGGTGTTTAATTTTTAAAAACATGTAATAATATTTAAAAATTTAATATATTAAATAAATAATATTATTAAATATATTAAATAAATAACATTATTAAATATATTAAATAATAATATATTAAATAAATAATATTATTAAATATGTCATATAAATAATATTATTAAATAATAATATATTAAATAAATATATTAAATAAATATCATTATATAAGACAAAAACGGTTTCTTTTCGGAGGGAAGAAAATGAAAAAAAAAAAAAAAAAGTGAAATCTGTTTTCAGAAAATGAAAACGAGAAAATGAAAACACTTTTTTTTCGTTTTCAATTTTTCACAAAAGACAAAAACGGTTTTTTTTATTTTTAAAAAAAATTTTGGCCAAACGCATTTTAGGTCCATTTAGTTCGCTGATTTTAAGTTTTAATTTGAGTTAAGATATGATATTATATGAGAACTTTTTATTGTAACAAAAAAATTATATGTGATTATTTTTAAAAACTTTTTATTATAATAAAATTTAAATTCTAAATTTGAATCACCGAAGTGAATAAGATCTTTATGTTTCTGTTTTCATTTTTTAGTCTCAAAAAATATGAAAAATATAAATAAAAAGGATAACAACAGGCCTAAATTTATGCTCATTCCTCTCTTTAACCTTTATTGGAAACTTTTTGACTTTTAACACAAAATTATACCATACACGAACCGAAACTTCTTCCATAACTTGCACAATTAACCACGTGCAAAATTTCACTCATCTAGCCCTTAGATATTTGTCCCTCTAAGATAAAGTTTTACACGACAAGTTTTATATCATAATCATATATACCAACCTAATTGCTATTGGATTACTCACGGGGTGAGATTATCATTTGGCTTCTCTCTCTCTCTCTCTCTCTCTCCTTTTTTAAACATAAACCTGCCTCTCTACTGATTAATTCCCTCTCTCTCTCTCCTTTTTTAAACACAAACCTGCCTCTCTACTGATTAATTCCAATATGAAGGGTGAAAATGGGAAAATAAAAAATGCAATATTACCTTGGAATCTTCCGTGTAAGTTTACCGCCGACACAAAAAATATATATATATATATATTATATATTTATAGAAAACGCGCAGTGAAAGATTTTTTACGATGGGTCTTAAAAAAAATACTATAACAATTATACGAAATTAATAGATTTAAATTTACTATAAATAGATTTGAGTCATAATTAGATTGATGCGATTAATAAATGAGTTAAATTATGATTGACTTCTTAATATAAAGTGACATAAATTGACACGATTAATTATATGTGACATCCACAATATAATAATATGTGATATAATATGAAAGTTTATATGTTATATTAAATACAAATAATATAAATTTTAATATTTATAGGCAAAATTTATTTATTTTTCTTAAAAGAATAGATAAATTGACTAATAAATAAGCTAAACATGTCTTTATCATGTTAAATAAATCATTATTATATTAGTTATTTATTCAATATATTAATTTAATCGGGTTATACATATTTACACGATTAATAAATGGGTCGTATTTGGGTTATAATTTTTGACACGTTTAATAAACGGGTCGTGTTTAGGTTGATATTTTCTAACACGATTAATAAATGAGTTGACACAAATACGACTCACTAACACGAATTACTACCCTAATTTTGAGCAGGGCTGGCAATTCAAGTAGCGACACGATAACACGATTCGAAACCCGCACGAAATTAGCGGGTTTGGGTTTATCATAAATAGGTCCGAGTCAAAATCATGTCAAACTCGTGAAACACGATTAAATAATGTGTCATTTTCAGGTTGACCTACCATAACCCGTTTATTAAACGTGTCATATTTGAGTTACACGAATACACAACCCGTTTATTACCCATTTTATAAACAAGTTCAAAAATACGTTAACACGACCTATCTATCACCTATTTTATAAACGGGTTGACAAGTAATCAATGGGTTAACACGACACGTTTATGACTTATTTAATAAACGGCTTATTCGTGTCATGTCGTGTCAACTCGTCAATATACATGTCGTATTCGGGTTTTATATTTTAACACGATCAATAAACGGGTTATATTTGTGTCAGACCTATTTGTGTCAACTAAATAAATCAACACGACACAAACACGACCCACCAACCTAAATTGCCACCCCTAATTTCAAGCCATTAAATTAATATCAAGAATTGTCTATTTTTTCTTTTAAAAAAAGGTATGTTTTATATACACTTTTGTTTTAATGTGATTTTAATAAATTAACTGTATATTTTTATATACTTTCATTTTAATGTGATTATCTTACAAAAAAAAATTTCTAAAAAAAACAAAAATATATTTTTTGCTGAAATAACAAAAATATATTTTATTGGCAATGTCTCAAAAAATATATATTTTATTGGTATAAGACCCAATGCTAAATAAAAAGGTAATCCCGAAATACGGTAATAAGTGGTTTGAAGTTTGAACAGCCGGTGAAGGAGTGGTTACAAAATTAATTGAAATATTATTAAATTGTTAGACATTAAACAACAAATAATAATTTAAATATTAAACAAATAAAAAAGGAAAGAGGCCAGGTTCATGAACCAGAATATGCCGTCGGCCCGCAAATAAGGAAAGATAGGGGAGAGAAAGAGTGTGATAAAAGCAAATTAAGCTAAACGACAAATATATTTGGGAAAATTAAAATGAAAAAGGTCGTAATGGGACCCAGAATGGACGTGTGGGAAGCATGAGGCGCATTCTGTGCGATAAGGATAAGATTGAGCTGCGTCGACAGATTTCAAATTTTTTTATTAAAATAAAAAAATTAAATATGATATTTTTTTATAAATTTTTTATTATAAAAATTTAAAACTAAAAATTAAAATTAATAAAATAAGTCCTTCGATTTGTATGGACTTCGCGTCACCTCAAGTCCTTAACCCATTAAGAACAACTAATCAAGTAATCACCCTTCAACCAGGTAATAGTCTCAAACGCTTTTTATTAAGCTTGAATATGAGACCTCTCATCTATATCACTTAAAAGTAATTAAGAAAAAACACGGATCTATCATTAATATGATAAAAGCGTGGGATCTCATGCGTGTAGAATCGACATTTTTTTTTTTTGTTTTTCTAATAACAAAATTCATATGGAATTATATTGTGCGTATTTATCAGTTTTATTTTTATTTTTCACATTTTTTGAGATAAAAAAGAAAAGATCAAGAAAAAAAACACGTTTAAAGGAAAAAAGTGAAAAAAAAATAAAAACAAAAACGGTTTTCAATTTAGTATAAAATAACTTAAAAACTGAAAACGAATTTAAATCGTTTTTCATTTTTAATTTTAGGTGGATACCTTTTTTTTGACAAGTAGGTGTAAACTTAACTGAACTAATTAAGTATTCTTAAATTAAAAATAAAAATTATATAACCAAATAGAATTTTAATTTGTTTATATTAAAAATAATCTCTTAATAAAATTACTATACACATTTTCAGAAATAATTTCTGTATGAGATTAAAACTGTTTTTATTTTCAATTTCATACTAAAAACAGAATCATTTTAAAATTAATTTCAAACACAATTGTTATGTTTTCTCCTTCATTTGGTCCTACTGATGGCATGTTTACTTATCATGATTGAAGAATGGGAGTGGGAAATGAGAGTTAATCTCATATTTACTTATTCTTTTGTATCCTTAAATAGAAGTGAGATTAGTGGGCCCCACTCAAATTTGGAATTGAGGAATAAGATTAGCACTCCTATGTCTCCCTTGAAATTGTGACTCATTCCTAATATTAATATTAATTTACTATTATATCCTTATTTTACTTATAGATACACAATTAAAAATAAAATTCAAAAAATAATAAATGCAACATATATTTATTATTTTATTTGCCTAATATTATAATATTAGCATAATTATTGTTAACTTTAATATAATAAATATGTACTTTATGTTTTAATAAACTAATAATATATTTTATTTTTTAACACTATTTTTTATTTTTATTTAAATTTATTTAAATTTATTTTTATATTTTAAATAGTTGTACAATTTATATTTATTATTTTAGTATCCAATTATTACACTAAATATTTTAATTATGATTAATTTTAATATAATAAGTACACTATATTTTTAAATTGAAAATATCAAATTGATTTAAAGGGTATATTAGTACTTTTACACTTTTTCATTCTGATTCTGAGTGTAAGTAAACGTATGAATGAGATTTAGAATGACTCTGATTCCAAATCTTATCACTAAATAAACAGCTTATTCCGACTCTGATTTCTCACTCTGAATCCTGCCCACTCCGATTTATGTTCATTCTGATTATGCGTAGATAAACATACCATGAAAGCAGAATCTACAGGGATATGGATTCCAAGCCGTTTTAAATAATTTTCCTTATCTACAGGGTATACTTTGTGTGGGCACATGAAATTACTGTTCAACTTTGTCTCATTAATTGTGCCAATAACTATATTAATCCCCCTTTTTCAAACATAGAGACAATTGCCAAATGAGCCACTTCCAATTATTATATATCTCAATGGTTTATAATTGGTATGAGATTTACGTGATTATCATCGTGAAATTCACATCAATGTATGCATGATGGGAGCTAAAATTAATCTTTTGTATAATTTAATGAGTTTTTTTTCCTCAATAATATTACAGGAGTTTCTAACTAAAATTCGTTCCCTGATTCGAATTATAATTCATGGTTCGCTACAATATTTTTTTTCACAAAAATAAACGTAAATCGAAAATGGTTTGAATTATACATAAATTAGCTATAGTTTGCTACTTTCAATTCAATCATCAGATAAGTATTAAAAAATATATGTTATGTATACTTTTTTAATATAATGTGATTTTAATTAGATCTAACAGTTAAAAACATATTTTACTGTGTTCAAGTTGATCAACTAGTAAAAATACATATTACTGTGTTAGAAACATATTTTACTGGTTGATCAGTTATGGTTTGTTTAGTTCATTGATTTGAGTTGAGATGTGACTTTATATAAGAGATTTTTACTGTAGTAAAAAAGTTAAATGTGATTATCTCTAAAAAAAATTTATTGTAATAAAATTTAAATTTTAAACTCGAATCGATAAAATGAACTATGCATATTATACACTGTGTTAAAGGCTTCAAGCAAAACTTTTTAGACCTTCTCCATCCGAAGATGTCACAAATTCAAAAGAAAGCAAAGAAAAAAAATAGAACTAAAGGGAGCCATATGATCCACCTATTTCCCAAAGAGTCAAGATCGGGTATGATTTTTCCAATAATTATGCTCGTCAAATCAGATTTTTGGTTCCAAAAAAATGGGTTGTATTTTTCAATAATGAAGTTACCAAAGACACTAGACAACTGCAGTTTATGCCACTTGGAATAAGGAATCCATTTTCAAATGTTAATTGCTGCGTACATTTACACAGTGAAATCACAGCCTAGTATGCAAAAAGCCTGAAGGCTTTAATTCAGGAAAGGTGGTCACAAATGCCCATTTATATGCTTTAATCCTTTTTTTTTTTTTATTTATTTATTTATTTATTTTTGCTTATACTATAATTTGTTGCCCATCTTTTTGTGTGATACATATGATTCATGTTCCCTAAATATGAAACACATGGTGAATGATAATCATTATACGATTAAATTTCTAACAACCTTCCCTATTTTATGGCTTGATTCATTTAAAAGCCCAAGAATGGAGTCCAAATATAGTCTATGACGTAATTGGTGGATTTGAAAAATCCGGACATAATCTACACCTTAAAGAGGATGATTTTCTATGAACGAGAAAATGTTCTTCGAAGACATATTTTCAATTTCTGTAGAAGATGTCTACGTTCTTAATTATAATTTCTCAAATATATATATAACATAAAGTATTAATTGAAGCACTGTGATGTTTAGAAGACTAATTGGTTTTTAATTTAAATTAGTGAGCTATGTCTGGGCCTACCAAGAGAGAACACTTGAGTGCTTCTACTTATGAAGGAAATCCACCAAGCGAATGAAGCCCAATATAAAAGGAGAAAAACCCCCACCGAGGAAGGAGGTTGAGAAATTTCAAAAAAGAGAAACAAGAGAGCAATTGTTATAAATTAAAATCTTTTCAAAAGAAATATAAAATCACAGTGGATGTAGCTCTCATTTTATAAAGTGAACCACTATAAAATTTCTTGTGTTATTTGTCTACACACTATTTAGTTAACACACAAACACACATACTCAATAAATCCTCACACGTTCACTACACATACGTCCGATAATCTAAAAGGAAACCGAGAGGTAACCCGGCCATTTTTTGTTGGCGAGATTTGATCGTCAACAATCCCTAAATATGAAACTCTTGTTGCTCAATCCTCATTATACAATTAAATTTCTGAAATCTTCCCCTATTTTAATTATTGATTCATTTAAAAGAAAATTCTCATAATATACTCTATGGTAATTGGTGGATTTGAACCTCCAGACATGTTCTACACCTTAATAATGTTTTTCTATCGATATTTTCTATTTTTGGAAAGTGATTTCTTATATAATTTCTTATATATATATATAACATAATTGTTAATTGTATTTTTTATATTTTTATTGTTATTTTTTTTGAAACCAACGAAGTTATAATTCAGAATCTGAACTTTTAAAGAGGGCGGTGAGTGGAGGAAGTTAATTAGATTTTATAAATTTTTTTTTTTTTAAAATAAAGGATCCCTTTAATTCTTGGATTTACTTTTAAATTTAAATTATAATTTATAATTCGTTATAATATTTTTTTATAAAAAAATATATAAATTAAAAATAATTTAAATCTATAAATTAAACGATCGAAATATTTGAATATGTGTACGAGGAGGGGATCCCAAGTAGGCACGAAAAACCATAAGGAAAGAGACGAGACTCGCGGTGTACACGCTTCACGTCGAGTAAAAACAAACATTATTATTACTTCAAGTTGGCGTTAATTACGAGGATTAAACTAAAATCAATTTTAGGCAAGTGGACAAAAAAAAAAAAAAAAAAGTTATGCCCATCGTCAAAGCTGCAAGGCAAGCTGCCGTCCGATAAATTTGGTTCTTTGATCTTGTCGATCTCTGTACCACAGCTTTCTTTTTTACGGTTATTTTCATTTTTCGCCCCCTAACTGTTCCATTTTGACCTTCAACACCTAAAATTTAACAATTTACATCCCCGAGTTTCGTTTTATTACAAGAGTTACCCTTGTTCCATTTTGACCCTCAAAACTTTTTTTTTTTTTTTTTGAATGGGACCCTCAACACTTAGAAAACAAGGGTAACTTTCGTATATTGTTTGGTGCCTTAAGCTAATAATGTAAAAAAATATGAGGATTCAAAAGAATATTATTCTTCTCTTTTTAAGAGCTTCTTGATAGTATTAGAAAAATAAATTATTGATAATTTTTTTATTTTAATCGTTAAATTTATATTATAAATTATCTACTATGCATATTTTTTTTAATTATGATGTGATTTTAATTTAATTTAGTAGTTAATTTTTGACACTATTAATAGGACTGATTTATCAAAGAAAGTCTATTTTTTTTTAGTTCAAAATAAGGAAATCCTCTGTTCAAAAAAGAAAAAAATAATAAATACTCTTTTCAACCCGATTTTCCTTTTCTTTGCACATTGCTTAATTTCTATTACTCTGCATTGTCGTTTCCCATTGGGATGAACTTAAAACAAAACAAACAAAAAAAAAATTGAAGTGGTCCACGGACCAAAGCTGAGTGCGTGTGTTTTTCTTTTTTTTATTATATAATAAGAGTGTTTGTGGTCGGTATGGGCAGTTTTTTTAGAAATTATCAACTAAATTAATATTTTTTGGGGTGATTTAATATTTTTGATAAAAATTAAATTGAAGTAAATTTCTTATAAATAGTTTGGGCAGTTTAATTTTAAGATTAAAAAAGTTTTTAATGATCTCTAAAATTTATAAAATTGTTAATTAATAAAAATAAAAATAAAATTTAAGTCTACGACGATATACTAAAAAATAATAAATGTTTAACAGTTCACTATTTAAAATTTTAATATAAATCAACAAAAATATGATAATGTGTATTTTATAAGTGTATAATTTTTGTTATGAATAATAAAAATTAAAATAAATATAAAAAATATTTTAAAAATTAAAAAATTATATATGTATATTTTTAGACAGTAATATTAAACGGTTTGAGGGGTTCAAACCACAAATCAAACCGCTTAAAAATTAGATTAAATAACTGATCAAATTGCTTAATAATATAAAAATAATTAACGATTTGATTTAGTTTAATTTGAATTAAACGGTTTTCGTGATTTAACGAATTTTTGAACACTCCTATTTTTATATTTTTTTTTTTTAAAAAGGGAAAGCCGAGTTATTGTCTCCTGTTGAAAGACAAGCAATTGGTATTTGGGCTGGCTGAAAGGGAAACTGATGTTTAGAACATTTCAACCTGGACCTCGTCCGCAAATTATCTTATTGAAGTGTTTTTTTAGTACCTTTATATATATATATATATATATATATATTATTGTTTGATAAATTGAAGGGTTATCCAGTTAGGCAGGTAGCTGTAGAACTTGCATCAGTGCGGTCACCAATAAAATAAAGAGCTGAAGAATTTTCCGTCTACCCAAACTGAAAAGAAAATATAATAGAAAACTAACAACTTGAGGACATTTTTATAACTTGTGCAAATGGTGAGGTAATAAGAGCTCGTTCATTTTACTGATTTAAATTTAAAATTTAAATTTTATTACAGTAAAATTTTTTTAAAAATATTCACATATAATTATTTTATTATAATAAATTTTTTTTATAAAATTATATATTAATTTAAATTATAAATTTAAATCAATAAAGTGAATATTCGCAACTAGACATTATTTTTTTGTGGACATTTGAAGACAAATTGGCAAACCCCGCTAGTTGGTATTAAAATATTTCCCATTATCGTACACCTACAATGCCAAGAAATATTCCTCCTTATTCTTTCAGGATAAGTAATGAGGGTAGAAATAGTAGTTGACAACACGTGGCTGAATTCAATTGAGCACTCTAGGAAAAGTCGCCAGCGTCACTTTTAAATTTTAAGTTTTGTTTATTTTATTAATTTAAATTTAAAATTTAAATTTTATTATAATAAATTTTTTATAAATAATTATATTTAATTTTTTTTTATTATAATAATTTTTTATATAAAATTATATCTTAACTTAAATTAAAAATTTAAATTAACGAATTAAATATGTACTTTATAATTGTTATTAATTAACACACAAAGATATGAATTCACATTTATGGATGGAAAACAGTTGTAATTATCACTAATGATTATTAGTAAATAAAAGCATATTCCAAATTTAGGATTAGAAATCGGTATTTTTCTTCTTTTTTTTTTTTTTTTTTGAAACGGAATTAGAGTTCGTCTTGTTGACATAATAAACGTAATATGACATTTTTAGCAAGACGCGTTTGAGAACGTAAAATCCAAGTTTAGGACATTAATTTTTGGTTGGTTTCACTCATTGGTGATATAATCTCGTTTAATTCGTTAATTTAAATTTTTAATTTAAATTAAGATGTAATTTAATGTGAGAATTTTTTATTATAATAAAAAATTAAATGTAATTATTTATAAAAAATTTTATTGTAATAAAATTTAAATTTTAAAATCAAATTAATAAAATAAACGAAAATATTTTGTTAAAATTTGCTGTGCCGTGTCCATTTCATCGAGTGTTTTAGGTGAGTCCCTTTGTCTAATGATGTCGACATTGCAAGTTGGTGATTGAAAATGACGGCATCACAGAAATTATCAAAATCGTCGTCTCTAGGTGCGCTGTATGTACATGATGAGTTAGCGAAAAGCTTTGAATGACTAATGTGGCCACCTTCTTTTTTTTTTTTTTTTTTTTTTTTTTTTTTTTTTTTCTACTCAAAAAAGAGAATATGATAGCGCATTTCGTGTTTATTAAGGCCCGTTTAGTTTACTAATTTGAGTTTTTAATTTGAGTTGATATGTGATTTTATGTGAGAATTTTTTACTGTTATAAAAAAATTAAATGTGATTATTTATGAGAGTTTTTTATTATAATAAAATTCGAATTCAAAACTCGAATTAACTAAATAAACGAAGCCTAAATCCTTTATGCTATAATAAGTAAAACAATTTAAATTAGTCTCTCATTAATAATCTGAGTAGTTTTCATTTCATTACATCCTGTGAGATTACTTTTATTTTTTATCTTCACAGTTAAAACACTTGATTTTGATTTTTAATCATGTCTAGAATTTGTGCGAACTTTTAAGGGTATATTTAGTATATCGTATTATATTGTATAATTTCTGCTATAATAAGTAATGTTAGAGACCACTGAATATGTAAAAAAAATTTAAATTAGTCTCTCATTAATAATCTAAGTAGTTTTCATTTCATTACATCCTGTGAGGCTTACTTTTATTTTTTATCTTTACGGTTAAAACACATATTTTGGTTTTTAATCATGTCTAGAACTTGTGCGAACCTTTAAGGGTATGTTTAGTCTACCGTATTATATTGTATAATTTTTATACAATACGATATTTAATTTGTGGTATTATTAAATATTATATTATTATTATCATTGTTATCTATTTACGTATTAATTTGTAATAAGATAAAATTAAGGCTTAATCATAATCTAACTCGACTTTAATCTCAACTCGTACTCAATATTTGGAGGAAGCAAGTAAGAAAGTAGAGTTTCTACATGGGGCCTTTTTGTGGAAACTTTTAAAAATGGAGTCAAATTGTAATTTTTAAAAAATAAGAGGCAAAAATATAATTTTTAAAAGTTGAGAGGTCAAAATATAATTTTTAAAAAATTGAGAGGGTCAAAACATAATTTTTTAAAATTTTAGGTAAAATATATTTTTCAAAAAGCTAGGGATCAAACTATAATTTTTTTAAAATATAAACCCAACATCACTTCAGTCCCTAAACTCGACCTTAACGTTGATCCTAAAACCCAACACCAAGCCTTAATATTTATGAAATGTTAAATATATATATTTTTGAATACGGTATTTTAAATTAAATTACATAACATTATCTAGTATATAGATTTTTTTATTTGAAATCACATTTCGTATTGTATTAATTTTAAATATCGTATTAAATTATATGATGTATACAAGTAACCAAATATTATATTATTATTAAACAATACAATACATAATGTTTATACAATATAATAAACATGCCCAAAAACTTTTTAATTTGATTGTTAGCCGGTTTAGTTCGTTGATTCGTGCTTATAATTTGAGTTGATATGTGATTTTATGTGAAAACTTTTTACTGTAATAAAAAAAATTAAATGTGACTGTTTCTGATAACTTTTTACTGTAACAAAACTTAAATTCTAAAGTCATCGAGCTTATGGACTTTTACAAATATTGAAACGTCTTTTCATAACGTGGTGGTGGAAGGGGACTCCAAGGAAGTTGTTAGGCCCTTGATGATAGTGTGTGGGAGATTATTAGTGAAGACGCTCGGTTGATTGTTCCGAATTTTCTCACTACGACCACGTTATGAATCTCCCACACACTATCATCAAGGGCCTAACAAGGAAGTTGTTAGGCCCTTAAGTTAATTCTTTCTTCAAATTACTATACTACTTCCAAAATGACATGTTTTCAAGTGAATGAACCCATCGTATATATATGTTAAGCGCAAAATTTCATAGTTGATCAATCAATTACACATAATAAATTATCGATCAAAAATGCATTTTATCATGATAAACAACCCAAGCGGAATGACTAGAATATCTAATGAGAATTTTAGAAATATGTTGTTTCATTTTACTCTTTTTTTTTTTTTTTTTTTTTGAAGTTACAGAAATGAGAATTCTGAATTCACATTAAAATACTATGGGGTTGTTCTTTTATAACAAAACTAAAAAAAAAAAAAATTGAATTCGAGTTACAATTTTATTTAAATCCCTGTTCTTTGTAAAATTTGAGTTTGAACTCGAGTTTGGGATTAAGCTCGAGTTCAAGTTTTTTTTTTTAAACTCGAGTTCATAAATTGATATTCAAGTTAATGAACAATATTTTTTCTATTCTTAAAAATGTCATTACTTTTTCGTTTTAATTTTGATTGAGATGATTTTTTTTTATGTATTCACAACGAAAAGACGAATAGAACCCTACCTATATATCCTATTAAAATTTTTCATCACCATTAAGTTTTTATTAAAATATTATTTAAATACAAATTTAAATTTTGACCCACCTAAGCATAAATTAAAAAAAATTATTAATTCAAATTATAATTTAAATGTGCATATTCAAAAACAAACTCAAATTATAATTTAAACTTAATTTAAAATTATCACTCAAATTATCTTAACTTAAAAATATAAAAGAACAGCCCATATACAAAATGCAATTAATAAATCAAAGAGCTTCTACCAAAGAAAGAAACGCAAACCCCAGCTCTTTAACCAATTTCGTTCCTTTGTGGCGATTTTATGTGGCAAGTTCTATAACATTAACGTTAACATAACCTTTCCTGTTATCAGCAAGGATTTAGATTTTTGGATTTTAAAAGATTGAAAGGCAGGCACGTGACTAGTCAACAATTATAGTTTGACAGTGTAAACATTCTCGTTCATTTCACCGATTCGAATTTAAAATTTGAGTTTTACTACAGTAAAAAGTTATCAGACACAATCATATATAACTTTTTTGCTATAGTAAAATTTTTTAACATAAAGTCACATCTCAACTCAAATTAAAACTCGAATCAGCAAATTAAACGGGTCCTAGAGACTTTTTTTTCACTTGACAAAAAAAATAAAAAAATAGAACTGCTATAGCAATAAAAAATTAATATATAGTGGGCGGTCTTATATTAACCTCAACGTATATATATTTATTAAACAACACTTTTGTTCCGGCCATTAATCCAATTTAGAAAGTAAGTGCAACGTATAACTATACCAACCATTGGTAGTTAGAGATCTTTTGAACACATTTAAAGAAAATAATGAAAATTGTTAGAGGGCAATGTGGCTGATATTTGGGGCTTCATTTTTTTTTCTTACGAGTAGATGATCAGGAGTGGACAACTTCAACTTTGCCATATAAAAATTGGGAAAATTCTATTCAAAAGTTGAGTTAAGAAAAGAAAGCGATTACAAAAGAATATGAGAATTAGGAATATGCATGAATGTATCCCATGTTATGGAAGGTATAATTCAATAAAAGTTAGGTGATTCACGCAGACTTTAAACCTTTGTGCAGTCAAATTAAAGAAAGTGAAACTACTCTGAGATTAGGTAAGATATTATAATTGAAAGAGGGCGAGGACCATATATAAAGGTCATGAATTGATATCATCATACACGCATATTAAGAAACCCTATGCGTATATAATATTTACAAAGTTAAAACCATGTTATAATGTGGGCGCAGACATAACTAAATGGTAAATCGACGTTTATTCAAGTTTAAATTGAAGTTTAAGAGCCCGTTTAGTTTACTGATTTAAGTTTTTAATTCGAATTGAGATGTGAGTTTATGTGAGAGTTTTTTTACTGTAAGAAAAAAATTAAATGTGACTGTTTTTGAGAGCTTTTTACTGTAATATAGCTCGAATTTTAAACTCGAATCAGTGAAATGAACGGGGCCTAAATCTTACCCCGCAAGTTCAAAAAGAAAAAAAATATTATAACCTTGAAAAGCCATGCATCAAGTACATCTTACAAGCAATTAAATTAACGCTTTCCAATTAATATTACAAATTATAAATACAAAAGAGTTGTACATATAGGTTTTGTTTATTTTTACTTATTTGAGTTGAAAGGTTAAGTTAAAAAGTGAGTTCATATAAAAGAAAACACTAATCAAAAAGATTATATTTGAATTTCTATAAGAGAAAGTACTGTAATAAAAATTTAAATTGTGATTTAAATAGTGAAACGATTAGGGTCATAAAGTATATAATATTTGTTAGGTTTCGCCCAACATTGCTATATTATCATTTGTTTGCTATGAGGAAATTTAGATACTATATATACAACTCAATAAAAAAGATATAAGTTGCTATCAGGATCCAGGACTTATTATGGAAGACAGAAATAAAAAGGCATTTCTTTGTGAATAAAATTTATTTTGACTACAGTCTAAAAAAAATATAATAATTTTGACCTGTGGAAAAAACCTAATACTTGTGCAATAATGAGAATTGAATACATTTAGCAGCCAAATTTGCCCACAAAACTTCAGAAGGTAAAAATTGCTACAGTAATCTTCTTCTACTGTATATAGCCAGTACCGCTACAATTATGCCAACTCCCAACCTAATCTACATTAACTAAATAATATTTATATTACATGGCTAGGTACGTAGTTGAATCATTTATTAACCTTTATTTTATTCATGATAAAAAGGGTGATCAACATCAATTTGGAACCTTAAACCTCTTAAGAGGAAAATATATAAGGTAAAAAAAAAAAGAAAAAGATTTTCAAGTTTGTATGGAATTTTACCGTCTCATTTTCCTGTCTCATTAGTTGCCTCACTAATACTATTTTAATAACTTACTTAATTGCTTAAATAATGTTCGTTTAAAAGTCATTACGTGGCTAAATTCTTAAATTTAGATGAGTTGTTAAAATAATAATAGAGCCTGCATGATATTCCATTAATGACGAAACACGAATATTTACTTAATTATCAAAACGTTGCATACCATGTCATCCATTGTCTATATAATTTCCATTATTTACCTTCCATTTTCTACCAAAGAAATATACAATTTCCATTTGGCAGCCAAGTCCAAAAGTTAATATGGTTGTGTGATATGATTTAGGATGCATCTACTTGTATCCCAACTATGTACATCTAAATATATGTTTCATTCACTTCACCGATTCGAGTTTAGAATTTGAGTTTTACTACAGTAAAAAGTTCTCAGAAACAGTCACATCTAACTTTTTTACTATAGTAAAAAGCTCTCACATAAAATCATATCTCAACTCAAATTACAAACTCGAATCAGCAAAGTGAATAATATATTTGCTTTAAATTGAACACCATTAAATGCATGAACAAATATTCTTTATTTGAGGGGAAAAAAAAATACATAAACAGTTGTGTGCATGTAATAACTGCATAAAAATAATTATCAATAACTTGGAAATCCTACAATGATACATATCCAATATAATTTATGATGGAGATTCATGTTACAGGATAAAAACTGCAAATATCAAATGGGAAATTCATGTTTTATAATTAAAACACATTGATTTATTATTGAGCTTGGTGTCAAACGTAGATTACAAATCAAATCTGTAATTACAGTTTCTGAATAAAACCCAGGATGGAGAAGTCAAATACTTTCACAGAAAGTCACATTTTTTTTTTTTTTTATGGATAAAAACACTAAAAATAGGAGAAGAAAATACAAAATGGTTATTTTTAGTCTAAAAATATATGAAAAAGACCAACCATCTTTTTACTGATTAATGACTCTGAAAGATATTTCTGAAAATAATTTTGTCCAGAGCGGAATTTAGGAATGAATAAAATAATAATAATAATAATAATAATAATAATAATAATAATAATAATAATAATAATAATTTTACTGGTTTTACTTGTTTCGGACTGTTTCCGGACTATCAGATTTCTATCAGATTGGGGGAGATCATACATACTATAACTGTATAACTCTAATACAATTCCCATAATCGGCTTAATTTTTGTTTTTATTTTGATAAAGCCCTTGGGAACATTTATCTTTTACGCATCGTAAGATTTCTATCGGATTGTGGGAGACACACATATACTATAACAGTATAATTCTAGCGTAGTTCCCATAATGGGCTTAATTTTTTGTTTTTACTTTGACAAAGCCGTCCGACTTTTATCTTTTGCTCGCTCTTTTACCCTCCTTTATATGCAAAGAGAAAAGAAAACCCTGATGGCATGTTTAAAATTTATCTTATTTTTATTTTTCATATTTTTTGAAAAAAAAAATAAAAATAATTTTAAAACGTCATTTGACATAATTAAAAATAAAAAATAAAAATAAAAGTGACTTTTTCATTTTTTGTTATCAAACCTCATCTCTCGAGCAGAGAGAGATATTAATGAATTTTTTATACTAAAAATAATCTCTTAATAAAACTACTAAATACATTTTTAAAAATAATTTATGTCTAAAATTAAAAATGTTTTTTTTTTATTTTTATTTTTATATAAAAAATAAAATTATTTTAAAATGAGTTCTAAACACACCTGACCTTTGACATCAACCAGCAAATAACTTTTATAAACTTTTAATTATCCTTTAATTTGATTTAATAGAATATTGTGTAGCGCCGCCAAATTTATATGATGCAAAACTTAAAAGAAACGTACGTCTTTATACATGTGGTTTACGTGCTCTCTCGCTCTCATTATCCAAAATTTTAAGTATTCTTTTCCTTAAAAGCCGCCGACGTAAAAGAGTAGAAAATTAATTTTCATCCAAATTTTAACCGTAATCATGGATTAGTCGTGATACTCTACAATACTTTGTTAAAATCATAAAATAGAAAAGATATAGAAGGTAATTTGTCAATCATGAAAAGCATTTTTAGGGGGTAAATTAAAAGAAAAAAAAAAGAAGTAGAATCATAATGTGCCATTAAAATTAATTTTTGTTTGTTTTTAAAAATGTTTTTGAATACTTTTTAAAACACAAAAATAAAAATAATCTTTAAATCGTATTTATTTAATAAATATTTTAAAAACAAAAATAAAAAATAATGAAATGATTTTTGTGAAGAAATTAAAAAATAATTAAAAATTATTTTTTTTTTTTTTTTTTTTTTATTTTTAAATACTTATTTATAATATTATAATATATTAATTAATAAATATAACTAAATATAATTTTATTTTTTTTATTATAATTAAAATAATTTTTAAAAAAACTGTCTAAACACAATTTTAAAATAATTTTTAAAATAATTATTAAAACAATCTCATTTTTATTTTTATATTAAAAATAAAATTATTTTGAAGTCGTTTAAAAACGGGCCATAATATTCTCATTTTGGCGTGCGGGCACATACACGTGTATCGTATTCACAAAGAGTACGGTAACAGCTGACTGGAGACCAGAAGATTCCATCTCAAGACTCAACGCTACGGCAAGGGGCTCTGTACTACAAACCCACGAAACGAGAATCTGTAATTCCACACCCGAATCAAGGGCATAATGGTAAATCAACTTTCCCTCAACAACAACTCTTAAGTCCTCTTTAACCGGACTCGTTCATTTGCCCAAGAAGAAGCCTTATACTGTTATACAAAACAAAACACACAGAAAGGAAAACAAATTTCTCGTCAACAAAAAAAAAAAAAAAAAAAAAAAAAAAAAACTTTCTTCTCTGAAAAATCTCAAACCTTTTTTCTTGATTCTCTGCAAGAGGTGTTTTGGATCCGGGTTGTTTGTTGTGCAGTGAAGGAGAATGTGTGGAGGTGCTATTATCTCCGACTTCATCTCGACGCCGCGGTCCACGCGTCTGACCGCGGACTACCTCTGGCCGGATCTGAAGAAATCCGGCTCCGGCAAGCGCTTCTGCAAGCCTGTGAGATCGGTGATCGTCGACATCGACGATGACTTCGAGGCTGATTTCCAGGGTTTCAAGGATGACTCCGACGTCGACAACGACGACGACGTTATAGATGTCAAGCCTTTCGCTTTCGCTGCTCGCAAGCCCACCTCCTCTCGTGGTAACCGCTCTTTTATCTTTTTATTTTTATTTTATTTTTCTTTGTTTAGAAATGATTTTATTATTATCAGTTTAATTTTTTGTTCGATATATATGATAGATTTTTAGCAATTGATTCTGCTAATGACTCCACAGAATTGGTTTTTTATTTTGTTCTAATTTTATTTTTGCCTTGTTCAGAAATTTTTTCCTTGAATATATTTTGTGTTTGATATAAGATTAGGTTTTTTAGTATTTGATTCTGCTAATGACTCCAGAAATGGTTTTTTTTTTTTTTTTTTTTTTTTTTTTTTTTTAATTCGAAGGCTTCTTTCGCTTTCCTGCCTTTCTTCCTCTTAAGGTTGAGTACCTTTTTTTTTTTTTTTGGGTTTAAAAATGGGATTTATGGTTTTAATGTTAATATTCAGGAAAAAGTGTTTCAGTTATTCTCTTGTTGTGTGTGTGTGTGTGTGTGTGTGTGTGTGTGTGTGTTTATTTATTTATTTATCCAATCATATATCTTCGATGATTTTGGGAAAAAAAAATGAAGATCACTATTTTTGGGGTCAAATAGGAACTTGTTTCATCGACAATAAGCTAGCAAGTATTTTTTTTTCCCTCCCAGTAGAAACAAATATTTTTCGCCTTCAAAGTTCTAATATTTGTATCATGTTATGGTTGTTGATTCGATCGATACGTTGAAGATGAATTGTATATTTTTATGAATTTTGCTTTATTCGAAATTTTTTTTCATAAAAACAGAAGAAAAAAAAAATTCTTCCTGGGGAAAAAATAAAATATTTTGGGTTTGGAGAAATAAAATTCCATTTAATAAAACGGATCATTGATTGGGTAGATCATGTTTCTTTTTCCAATTATATATTCAATAATTTGCTGAAAAAAAGAGTGAATTACCTTTTTTAGATAAATCTTGGATGTTTAGCCTTTTAGCCCCAAAATTGTGTTTTTTGTTTCTTTCTTATTTGCCCAAACCTTTTGAAAATATTTGTTCATTTTTTGCTCGAAAGGCTTGCGGAATTGTGTAATTGTGTGGAATTTAATTAGATTTTTTTTTTTTAACCCATGAAATGAAAAACGCTAGAACATCCATTTTCTGTTAGTTCTTTTACTCGTTCTCTCTTAGATCCTTAAATTTCTGCATGTGCTTGCCTTGTATTTTCAACCTGCATGAAGTATGCAAGCTGGTCCTTTTTTTTTTTTTTTTTTTTTTTGCAAAAAATTTATGGCTTTCTTTTTTAGATTTAGTTTGTTGTGTTTGGTGGGGTTTATTGATTTTTTTGCCTCTCCATTTTTGAGATTTGGATTCTCTTTTGTGTGATGCATTTTCTTATTTATGATTGAAGGCTCAACAACTGTGAAATATACCGAATCTGATGGGCAAGCTGAGAAATCTGCAAAGAGAAAGAGAAAGAACCAGTATAGGGGAATTCGGCAGCGCCCATGGGGTAAGTGGGCTGCTGAGATCCGTGACCCTAGGAAAGGTGTCCGGTTTGGCTCGGAACTTTCAACACTGCTGAAGAAGCTGCAAGAGCTTATGATGCTGAGGCACGACGAATCCGTGGTAAGAAAGCCAAGGTGAATTTCCCAGATGAAACTCCGCGTGCTTTGCCTAAACATCCTGTTAAGGAAAGTCCTAAGAGATCACTGCCCAAGGAAAATTCGAACTCCTCCGAGTCGAATTTGAACAATCAAAGTTTCAATTTTGTGAATAACTCTGATCTGGACTACTACAATGCTATGGGTTTTCTGGAAGAGAAACCACTGACTAATCAATATGAGCATGTGGAGACTCTCCCTGCTAAAGCGGATGTTGGACTCAAATCCAATGCTCCAGCTGCTACTACTCCGCTGTATTTCAGTTCTGATCAGGGTAGCAATTCATTTGAGTGTTCCGACTTTGGGTTGGGAGAACATGGCTCAAAGACTCCAGAAATTTCTTCTGTTTTCTCAGCCACTTCAGAAAATGATGACTCGCTATTTCTTGAGGATACTAACCCAACAAAGAAGCTGAAGTCTGACTCAGAGAATGCGGTGCTTCCTGAAGAAAATCATGCAAAGACTCTGTCAGAGGAGCTTTCGGCTTTCGAGTCTCAGATGAAGTTCTTTCAGATGCCATATCTTGAGGGAAGCTGGGATGCGTTATTGGACACCTTCCTCGCTGGCGATTCAACTCAGGATGGTGGAAACTCTATCAATCTTTGGAGTTTTGATGACTTCTCCACCGTGTCTGGCGAAGCCTTCTAAGCCAATTCCCCAGCTTTCCTAATTAATGTAAATAAGGCTACATGTTAGTGAATGTCACCCTCCTGTCAGCTTATGTTCTTTGTTTTACTATTTAATTCATGACGGAGCTTTTTTTTATTTTTTATTTTTTTTTTATTTTCTATACTGTTTCTTGTTATGGAAATCACTGGGTTTGTTGTATTTGGTACTTGCAGGAATTGTTTATCTGCATAAGGATTGCACAAACAGATGAACATGCACAAGCCTTGTATGGAGAGTGATTCGAGGTAGCTAATATCGGTGTATGGCGAGTATATAGATATTAGGTTTTACTTCTTACCTTGAAGACCTTGAAAACTTGCGTTTCCAAATTTTATGTCTGTATCAATGACTCTGATCTGTTATATGAATACTAAGACCTGTTAATTGTCATATTTGCTGTTGTCTTTATTCGAGTTTGTTCTCCTCTTATCTGAGGCCATTGATTTGATTTTTTTTTTTGGGGAGTCTTTTTAGTTGTTTATTTAGTTTTTTAATTAAAGAATTCATCTGATCGAAATAGTTTTCAGAAGCTGTGTGATGTTTAGTAAAGGAATTCGTTTTTTGATTCGAATTATGTTTCGTAATTTGTTACGGTATTTTTTTTATAAAAAATATACGTAAATTAAAAATAATTTTAATCATATAATTTTAATTTATACACTAAACATATTCAAATTTTCAGGCTTAACCCATTTCTGTGGTGTTTTAAGGGGGAAAGGAAAAGAAAAAAAATCTGCTTAATTTCTTCACATCCATATGATATTGTTCTACAGATTTATTATATTATAAATGTATAAATATCATCATCATCTAACGTAGGCTACGCGGCCGGCATGACAGGTCTAAATATTTGCATGTAGATGCAGTAGCATTGATTTTGTATTGTTGTGAGTGTGGATGAGTCAGCCATGTGAAGGGCTGTTGTCGTTTTCCTCCAAGTTGCAGTTATATAAATGCAAGTTCAATGAGGCCGAAATGTTTAGTTTGACTTCTTGGAGGAGGCAGACGGGCAAGGCAACAAAATGGGCCTCCCCCAAATCTTTAGGCACTTGCATGACACTACAAAAGAGAGATCAGGTGGACCTCACCACATTTGTTGGCCGCAGAAAGAGGCTTTGGGGATACCACCCCTTCGGTCTGGTCCTCTGAATCTGCTGAAAGTCCAAAAATAATAATAATAATAATAATAAAAATGGACAGAAACCTGAGTGGATTGGTCGCATATAGAACAATACTATAAAATAACGATGGTACCAAGCATAGCCTATTAATATTTTGTGAATCCCGTGATATATTTTTAGAGTAGTTATATCTGCACCTTAAAAAAATTCATAAATGTTCCTATTAATTAATACTCATTTAATAAAGATTTGAAATATATATTTTTTATAGATATAATTTTCATAATACTTATTTAATCCTATCATACTCCCACCTATTTAATCTTTGATTTGAGTTATAAAATAATATAATCGCTTTCAACTTTTAATGTTATATATATATATATATATATATATTAAAATTAATGCAATTCTCTTTATATTTATTTATCAATTGTCCTTCATTTTACCTCCTCCTAATCCTCCGTCCTTTTTAATGATTAGATATACATACTTTAATATTTGTTGGCTATTCAAGAAAGCTTTTAACTGTATTTCAATTGACACCTCTATTGAAGTTTTTAAAAAATTTGGCGGAGAAAAGTTTAGGGTTTACGAAGTTTACCATGAGATGTGTTTTTTTTTTTGTTTTGTTTTTTTTTTTGTTTTTGGGAGAAAGAGGGAAATAGGTCAAGACTTGAGATGAATTAAAATTAATAGACAAATAATTTACATAAGTTAATAAATAGGCCAAATTATTATTTTCATCCATAACTTGTCAAGTTATGGTTCATAACCAGACAAAGTTTTTTTTTGAACCATAACTTGACAAGTTATTTCCGGTTTTTGTCCATAACTTGTCTGGTTATGAACTATAACTTGACAAGTTTATCCATAACTTATCTGGTTATGAACCATAACTTGACAAATTATGGCCTATTAATTTCTATAACTAAAAGTTGGCCTATATACTTTCTTAAACTTTTCATATTGGTCTATTTCCTACTATTTTCCTTTGTTTTTTTTTTTTTTTTTTTTTTTTTTTTTAAGGAAGCACAAGAACACAGTCCCACGCAAACCTAATGGGGATATGTTTCTTTAATGCTTAGAAAAACAGTTTCCTATTATATATAGTTAATATGAGTGTATGAATAATATTTATTTATATTTATAATTAATGTAAATGTTAAGGGTTTAAAGTAATTTTATCGTAGGATAAAATTATAATAAATGTAAATTATAAATTGGTGGGGTATTAATGAATTTGGTTGTTGCAAATGTAATTACTCATGCTTTTATAAATGAGATTTGTATTTTATTAATGATGGTGCTTAATATCGATAGTTATTTTTTTGGGCCCGTTCATTTCACCGATTCGAGTTTTGTTATGCTAAAAAGCTCTCAGAAACAGTCGCATATAACTTTTTGTTACAGTAAAAAGCTCTCACATGAAGTCACATCTCAACTTGAATTAAAACTCGAATCAGCGAACAAAACAAGCCTAATTGTGTTAGGCGGACTGTTGTCTAAACTCCAACGGCTTAGTTTGGTATCGCTTTTCACTCCTAAAATCAGTTTCTGCTTATAGCAAAAGCTGCTTTTCGT
This sequence comes from Morus alba, assembly GCA_012066045.3. Lineage (NCBI taxonomy): Eukaryota > Viridiplantae > Streptophyta > Magnoliopsida > Rosales > Moraceae > Morus > Morus alba. The sequence continues at coordinate 19,728,182 of CP050227.2, read as the reverse complement.
GTTTGGTAAATCTCCTCAAAACTGTCTTTTGAAGAATTTTTAAAGAATCTACAGCCAAAATCAGAAGCAATCTAAAGACAACTTTAGCTTTTAGATTGTGCGAGAATTAACATAGTACAATTAATGAAACTTTCATAATACCATAATACCCCTAATGAAATTTAAAATTTATAATATTCCCAATCTAAAATTCAGACTCGTAATATAATATAATGTGATAGTAATATTGTAACAATTAATATCATAGTTATATTAATAACTCTAATATTATTATTTTATCGTATAATATGATATTATAATTATTTTAATAATATGATATTATAATTATTATTTTATAATAATATTATATATTATATTATATTGATATAATTATATTTATTTTATTAATAATTATTAAATATTAATATAATCTTATAATTTTAATATTATTATCCATTATAGTGTATTACACACGTTATGATTATATAATATATTAATTATAATATATTTATTTAATATAATATAATAATGACTATATATTATATTATAATATAATATATCATAATATAATATAATATAGTTAATTATATTATAACTAAATATTATTATTTCTTATGCAATATGTTTTATAATATTATAATTATATTAACTATTTTAATAATATTATTATATTCTATTTATAATTATATAATATATTATTTAATAATAATTTTATTGTATTATATTAAATATAATAATAAATATGCATTATATTGTTAATATATATATATATTATATTATAGTTTAAAATAATATAGTCGTAATTTTTTTTATTATCTACCTCAATTCAAGTTCATAATTTATTAAATATTATTACATTAATTTTAAAATCAACATAATTATTATAATTAAAATTTATTAAATACTTAACTACTTTTTATAATAATTATTTTTTTAATACGATTAAAAATAATTTTTTTAAAATTTATAGTAATACCAAACTAAACCATAAAAGAATCACTTTGGATGAATAGGCTGCATTAGCCAGGTCCAAGGCTCACCATTCACCAATAGGGAATGGGCCCCCACGTGTTCGACTGTCCCGCATTATCCTTTTACTGTATTCTGGCCACCAAAGGCATGGCCTTCCACAGCATGTGAATGCAAAGCTTTACAATTATTTGATTAGAGCCCTCCTAATCATCCAGAATTGCGGTGAGTCTCGTTAAATGAGTAGTTAAGACTTAACTTAATAAGATATTATCTTATGAGTATCGAGTTTTATCTCCATCAGAATAAATATTATTTTTCTATTGATTATGAGCCGGGACATCACTTTTACAAGGTTACTGTTTCAACATATTGTTTATGTGAAAAGATTTAACTGTAATTTATAAGTAACAGTGTTATGAATGAATAAATACATTTTAAAAGTGACATCCAACTCATCCTTGTGTCCGTTCAAGTTTTGAAAATCTACTTCTTCTCTTTAAAACTGTGCTCTCATTTTGTATATAAAAGGTTATAACTATACCCGTATTGAATAATTAAAATACATTACTATGTTTCTATTCAATAAAAAAAGTATTTTTATTTTTTTTTATAGTGTTCTTATTGAATTTTTTTTTTTTTTTTTTTTTTTTTTTTTTGGGCTGTGCCTTGAAATTGTAAAGTAAAACAATAAACCTGTAAATAAATAAGACTCCAGGCATCGATGCTGTGAATTAAATTCCCAACATCATAGAACGACCTGGATTGATCTCTCTTTTCATAAATGACAAGTGGGTCCTTGTTTTCATCTTTTTAGCGGAGCCACTTGAAGATGAGCGGAGGCAACCGTCCCCACTCAAATTTTTTTTTTTTTTTTTAAAATATTAACTTTAAAAATTTTAAAATTTTACACTTAAATTTTTGCTGAATTAATATATGCCACCATTAAAATAAATATATTTTTTAATATATCCCCACTAAAATAATTTGTTAAAAAAATTAGTATACGCTCCACTAAAGTAAAAGACTGACTCCGTCACTGCGAGTTAGGTTATTATCAGAATTTTCCTTAAAACAAAAATTTAGGATGTCTTGGTGCTTTGAAGTTAGGGGGGGAAGGGAATAAGCCTAATAACGTGGTTAGCCGCCTACTTTGGTTGGTAAAGACCGATGACCAGAGTGCGTTTCTACTTTCTGCCAAACAAATTGATCACGTTTTAATTTGGCTTGTGGTCCTAGATGGTATTATTGTGGTCATTTGAAGAGGAAGGAATAGAATGGCATATATAGCTATTTTTGGTAGTGTTTATTTTTAAATAGTGGGCTGTGCATAAATCATGTTTTTTGATGCAATATACCCAAATCATGCTATAAACTGAGAATAAATAGACACCATTGACAAGGTTATAAACTTATGTTTTAATTCGGACAAAAAAGAAAGAAAGAGTTTTTGTTATTATTATTATTGTTATTTTGTTCGCTTGAGCATGAAGCACTCATGAATATTCGGTAATTAACAGGTATCCCACGCATTCTCCTTTTAACAAAGACCAAAAATCCGTTGAAACAGTCTTGACGATATGGATAAATGTCTTATAATGGGCATGGATCGTATTTTTCTATTTCTTACCTTGTACCTGTTTGCCACATCTCTATCCTCTCTATGTGTAGATATTAAATTTTTTTTATTTTAAAAAACCCTACTAAAAGGACTAAATTTTGAATCATATAAGACTAAAAAAAATTATGATATTTCAACATAAGTTGATAGAGGATCTGATAATTAAAAAGTATATCCAATCTATAAAATATTTCATTTTCAAATTCTTGATAACTTATATATATATATATATATATATATTTTTCAATATCTTTTATGCATGCATGCATGTATATATGCTTTTTTTTTTTCTCCGATGCCTTTATTATCAAAAGCCTTGATTTGGTTTTGAACCCTTTGAGAGGACGTTTAAAGCCTTATTAAGAAGAGTTATTCCTTTATCTAGAAGTTGGTCTCTTTGCATCTCACTTGGAAGTTTTGGTATCACTCTAGAAACGAATAACGCACACGCTTCTTTACAAAGAAAGACATCACATTATTCCTCCTTTCCTTACAAAAAAAGTATATCTTTCAAGAATATTAACAAAATAATACATAACACAGTAAAGTTGATCGATCACAAAAATCATGATGATCTTCTGTCCTCCATGGAAGTTCCATCTCAAAACTCGGATAATTTCCGCCGCCAAAAACCGCCTTGTCACGCACATTCCTTCAAGAGATCCTGTTTTTTTCTCTTCCTTTTTTTCCTTTTTATAATTCTTCTTTTAGGCGCAGCTACATTGGTCATTGTCTTTGGCTTGAAGCCCCGAAGCCCCGTTTTCTCCCTCGATACATTAACACTAGATTTGTATGAGCTTAATTCTTATTTGAATTCAACTCTGTTTGTTTCTTCCGTCATTACTTTGACTCTCAATTCTCAAAATCCCAACAAGCTTGGCATAAGGTATAGCCCTTCTCGTCTTCGCGTCTATTTCGAAGGAATTCCCATCGGAACGATTCGAGTTCCTGGTTTTCTTCAGCCTTCTCACAGCTACAACGTGACCGTGCCTACACGGGTTTTGTTCCAGTGTGTCAACGTTAGCCATGTCCTAGCTGAGGCCACCCATGAAAACATAATTCAGATGAAAATATTGGGAGATGTTAAGGCTCAATTAGTGGCATTTCACATAATTACCCTGTTAAAGATTAAGGTTTGTTGTTTATCTCATTGTCTCCCAAACTAGCTTCACTAATTACATTTTAGATTTGTTTGTAAATCATATTTCACTTTGTTCCCATTATAACAGGTTTCTCTGGAATGTGACATAAATATTGACGCTAAACAGCTCTCAATAAAAAATGAAGTTTACAGCGTAGTAAAAAATCACATGGTAAGCGTTCTCATTTTTCTGAGCGTTTTTTTTTTTTCTTTGTTTTCACCTTGCTGTTTTCTTTCAATTCTCTGATATGCTACAACATTACTAAGTTATTAGGACGCTTTTCAGGCATCTTTTCCTGCCAATCCACAGACCATCTTCAGGAAGTGCGCATTGGCATTCTACATTTAATATGTCGCAAGTTTTACTCTAGCTGATACTACTGCAACATGTAATTTCATTATTCGGTCTCGCAAAAATTTGATCTTAAACCCGAAATACAACTCTTTGTTCCTTTTCTTGTGACATTATCTACTTCTATATATGCTCCAAAAATCTCGGAGTTTAATGATCATTTGGTGCTCTGATTGAAGGAAGTTCATTGTATTTAGATGCCGAAGTTTGTAAAATGTGACAAACAATTTTCTATATGCTCTTCCTTTTTGACTTTGATGTAATGTTTGGTGCCATTGATCATGGCCTTAATTCTGTAAATTTACTTGAACGTTTATTGATAAAGAGTGTATAGTTGTTTGAACTTAGCTATGCCCAAATTGGGCCATTCATTTCACCAACTTTTTCCTTCCGCTGTCTAGTGTTTTGTCTACATAACATTATCATAGAGACAATCCATGGAAGGCTAATATTCAATATTCATCTATACACTCAAGTGATTAGAGTGGAATACAATTCATTGGAATGATGAGATCACAAAATGCTTTGAAGTAGCTTTAGTTTACTAGCTATTAATTTACTGGCATCTCAAGATAGTGGAAAGGAAAAAAACAAAACTCGCATTTATAAAATGTGTTTATTTTTCTCAAGTTTGTACGGATAAATATACGGTCGAAATATATTGCTCACATGGTGTTACAGCGACTGCCAATGCACAAACAGTGTCAGGACAGAGAATTTAGCTTTTTAACCCAATTTTATTTTATTTTTTTTTAAAATAGAGATTTTTCATGTAGTACTAAAAAAAAAATGAATTATCAATAATTTTTTATTCTCAATCTTCAAATTTATATTAAAATTATTTTATTTTTTTTATTCAACAATTAAAAACTGATCTTATCGATGAAAATGCCTTATTAGTAAAGTCCCTTTACAATATATTATATCTATATATACATATATTATTTTTTTTTTCTTGAGGGCAATCGAGTTCAAACTTGATCATGTATTGTTTTGGTACGAGAGTTGGCGAATTAGGTTCTAACATCTGTGCTTGTGGAGCTTGGCAATGTCAGTGTTTGAATAAACAGCATCACAAAATACAACAAAGTAATGAGCACAGTTTGACCACAGTAGCTTTTTTGTTTTGGAAGATTAAGCCTCTATCGTGGTGAAAATTATGCAACTGCTTAGCATCTTTGAATATTTTTTTTCTTTGACCAACTTCATGTTTACTAAATTAACTTTCCTTTTAATTTTGGCCACCAAAGTATTCAACAAATGAATCATTTGCAATTTTTACACAAGTCGTTGTCCAGATCAAACTAATTGGAAACTCCAATATATATATATATTTGAGGTTTCGCGAAGGACCCTCATATACCGTGGTATATAGTTTTAGAAGGTGTAATATAAAAAACTTAATCAGTTTATATGATAATAACGTGAAAAAAGTGTAAATTATTGTTAGATCTTTTTAATACCATTGTTACATAAGATAAATGTCATATTATATCTCATACATTTCGATGCATTACAGTGGAGGACTGATTAAGCAGGTCCTTTGCCTATTTTATATTTTGATAAAAGACAGCTAATAATTAGCCTCTCCTCATATTGTAATATAACTCACTTTTGTTGTTAATGCTATGATGGGAAGCGCACATCTTTTAAAACAATAAATTGATCGTACTGCTTACAATAGTAGACCAACATATGAGATATAAAAATCAAATTCAACAGTCATTATTTTAATATGAAGAGAAGTTTCTAACAACCATCTTTTGAGATCCAAGTCATGTGGGAATTGTTTATATAAAAAGTTTACATTATATATATATATATATATATTTTTGAACCTATAAGTCAAATAATCATGTGCCTCATTCATTAGAAATGTACTCTTAAATTGTCATAAAGTTAGTATATACAAGCCTTTTCCTAGTTGACGCAGTATTTGTGATTCAAATTAGACTCTTTGAAGCAATTTTGATACACATCTTTTCTCAATCACATGATCATTATTATAAATGGAAAATTTTCTGATTATGGATTGTACTTTCACACGATCATATGTCATGGTGCGCATTTTCTTCACCACTTCACATGATGTACGTGGAAAGAAATTTTGGATCCTTGAAAAAATCAGCTTCACTTCTTTCTCAAGTAATAATGTATGATTTCTAAATAGAATGTCTTCTAATCTATTTTGTTTTCCTTGTAGAAAAGTTTCAGTCATTTACTCTATTGAATTATGAAAGCAGCTTTATGCACCCATGATGAAAAAGAAGAGAAATTATGAGAACTTTGGTCAATGCAAATATGATGATTGGTCCAAGCTTCCATTTTGGAAGCTTGTTTTGCGTTTGTCCCAATTGCTATTCATAATTACAAAAACAGAAGAACAGAAGATATAAATATGTTCAACATCAAAAGTGACATATGAAATAAAAAATAAGATGATTAGTGTGCTTATAAGCTTTTGGTTTCCCTCGTTTTGTAAACCCGATTTTGTAAGGGTGAGTTCTACCTAATGAGTTTGTAACAATCGGTATCAGAACTAATCCACCAAGTTAAAATCGTTGCATTATAGGCCATTACGTTCCAAAAGTTCCATATGAAATAAATGATTTATAGGCCGCTACGTTCCCTTAAAAAATCGGTCCTCCTCAATAGGTTTGTAACAATATAACATAACAATATATGTGTGTGTATATATATATATATATATATATATATATATATCCATATCCATTATCACGTGCCAGTGCTGCATGCTTATTGTTACATATAAAATAGCTTTACCTTTTTTTGTTTGAATGAATAAGACTTTACTCTTAGTGCTTGTACGTAGTATGCTTCAAAGCCTCGTGTCCATATCTGATAAAGCTTTAGGCGCGGCCATGGAATCCCTGCAGTTTTCTCAACGTGGGTTGTTTCAACTCAGCCGTATCTGAAAATAAATAAATAACTAAAGAAAAAATAGAAGAGTAATTCAGCATTATTTGTATTTTTTTTTTGAATTTCCAGCACTACTTTTTATTGTTATTGCCTGTCTTTGGACCAATACAAACGTTGAACTTGAAGTTCTAGCAAAAATACGTATTTCTTTTTTTTTTTTTTTTTTTTTTTCCGTCATCAAAAGAAATATATTTTAATTCAAAGTTTTATCTTTCATGAGCCATATAAATTTGACAAGAAGCAGACACGATTCAACTTCATAAACAATTCTGACTTTCGCAACCAATTAGTACTCCAATTATATATCAGTTGGACAAAAATAAAAGGTGATTTTTTTTTTTTTGTGGTTTTTCAGCCATATATAATTCATTGCAAACAGCTAAATATAACTAAATATATTCTGTTATCCTCCAATATATATATATATATATATATATATATCCTTTTCAGCTTGATCCAAACATCATTAATTATAAATTTAAATTAATCGAGCTGACTGGTCCAAAAGGTGTAAGAATAGTTTTTGTGATTCAAAGCAGATAGAAACAAAGGTAGCTCTATTTGTAGGTTGCGGGATACACACACACACACACACACACACACACACACACACACACACACATATATATATATATATATATTTGTGTGCTTATATATAATGTCAGGCATTTTTTATTAAGGCAGACTGCTAAGAAGTCAGTACTGATGGCCAAACTAAGCCCTCTCTTCATTCTTCTCTTTCTTCATCTGGTACTCGCATCAACTTCTTGTGAGAGTACAACATACAAATCCAAGCATTATTTGCCGAAAACACATGTCGCTTTATTCATCTTCGGGGACTCGTTCTTGGACGCCGGCAACAACAACTACATCAACACCACAACTCTTGATCAGGCAAACTTCTGGCCTTATGGAGAGACCTTTTTCGGGTTCCCGACGGGAAGATTCTCCGACGGACGCTTGATATCGGATTTCATCGGTGAGGTTTCCATATCTTTTGGAGTGTTGTCTTCTTTCTAGTACAAAAAATCCAATTTGTTTAACTAACATATATCCTGTCTGCTTATAATAATTTAATCAGCTAATTAATCCCATCCTTTTTCTACATGTCATGCATAATTATATATGTATAATGTATGATTATTATTATTATTTTTTTTCGTAGCTGGATATGCCAATCTTTCCCTGATTCCTCCATTTCTACAACCGGGTTTTCGCCATTATTATGATGGAGTGAACTTTGCATCTTCTGGAGCTGGTGCTTTGGTTGAGACTTTTCAAGGATCGGTATGTATAATGTGTGTACGTTCTTTTCTCTATCATGATAGAAAGAGAAAGTAAAACATTTACCTTTTTTAATTTGTTACTGTCGTTTGCATAAATTTTAGATGCCGTTTGGTGGGGCTAACAAAGTTGTGACCGCATGCCAAAAGGCCAATAATTCATGATGTATGAATACAACAAAACTGGAAAAAATATAATGGCGTTGTCGATTCAGATATATGGGATCTTGTGAGTAATAATATTATGATTCATGTCTTTAGCTTCGGCCAATTTCACTTTTGGAAGTGTGGACACAGACAGACCTAATGTTGGTCATGTCCACAAATTAGTAAAGGAGGCAGTTGAATTGTCAACTATCAAAGTTTCAGTTGAGGCTCAAAAATATTACTTGGCATATTGCCACGTGATGACCGATAGGACCACCTAAAGTCAATAAGGAGCATAGTTAGAGTCCGTCCAGACTGTGAGATTAATTATTTTTTTGAGAACTAAATTTTATTAGTGCGTGGTGTTGAATATTATTAATACCCAATTTCATTTATAAACATAGTAGGCTTTTACTCTTTTTCTCTTCTTTTTTGTTTAGGCATTTACCTTCTTACTAAACGAAAATATGCATGCATTTGATTAGTGCTTTTTGCCCTTTTTGTTTTAGGTAATTGATCTAAAAACACAGCTAAGGTTTTATAAGAAGGTGGAGGCTCGGTTGAGACACAAGCTAGGCAGTGCTGGAGCTGATGTGACGTTGTCAAAAGCTGTCTACTTGTTTAGCATTGGCACCAATGATTACATGAGCATTTTCTTAACCAGTTCCACAATTCTAAGCACCTACTCCAAATCAGAATACATTGAGATGGTGATTGGTAACTTGACAGCTGTCATCAAAGTAAGCAATATTTCTTTTCCCCTTGTAATGTTAATATTCAACTTTATTTACTTAAAAACCTTTCTTAAGAATGCTTGACATTATTCTTTCGGTTATTTTTTTATTATTTTTTATATTTATTATTTGACGTGTAAATTATACTGAAATATTATATTATTAATTAAATAAAAAAATGAGATAATGGAGTTTAAGTGTCAAATAATAAATGTAGAAAGTGACAAAAAGAGTGTCAGAAATAGTGATGCTAGTATTTTTCAATTTGCTTTTTTGAAGATCACTTGTGGGGAATATTATTGTGTGCTTACATTATTCAAATTTCACAGGAAATATATACACTTGGTGGCAGGAAATTTGGGTTTATGAACCTGCCAGAATTTGGTTGTTTTCCTGGGGTAAGAATAATCAAACAACATCATACAAATGGACGCTGCTTAAAAGAAGCTTTATCTCTTACGAAGTTGCATAACCAGGCTCTTTCTAAGCAACTCATGAAACTAGAAAAGCAGTTGAAAGGTTTCAAATACTCGCTCTACGACTTGAACAGCTGTCTCAGACAAAGAGTGAATCATCCCTCCAAATATGGTAAGTGCATGCCATTAGTATATTTACCATTATCAACAAAACGTTACTTTATTCTAATCGTATGATATTATGGGATGAAAAAAGGGGTCCTATTCAGAAACTTGAGCCTAATGTTTGGAGGGCCAATTGGAGTAAAGGAAAAGCACAGCGCAGTAAATAGTAGATTTTTAAAACTAAATTAAGTAAATAATTGAATTTAAAATTATTAGAAATAAATAGTAGTTTAGGTAGTAAATATGGTAATTGATTCATTTACTATTAGTAAAAATATTTTTTTTCAAGTAAATTTTCTTTTTACTACCAATAAAAAGAATTTTTCCATGCAAATAAAGATTTTTTAAGATTTTTTACAATGTAAGTTGTTTCTTATTACTCGTAAATGAAGTATTTACCGCGAGAATGATTCATTTACTATGTAAACTGTTATTTATTTCAAATAATTTTAAAATTTACTATTAACTACAATTTCTCTAAAGAAAATCCATTTTTAGAGCATCAATATTCAAATTATAGCATTTCTTTTGGAAATTTCAACCTTACAAATAAAAATGGTACATGAATAACTAGACTAAAAAATAAAAGAATTTTTATGGTAGAAATTGCATTTTTATTATATTAGTAACCGTAATAATTGTTATTCTAACCGTTAGATCAATTTTTAATAATTTAATTTATAAATAAGAATAATTTTGTATTATGAGTTATAAATGTCTAATGTGAATATTTATAAATTAAATCGTTAAAAAATTAATTTAACAATTAAAAATAGCAACAACAAGATATAGAGCCCGTTTAGTTCGTTGATTCGAGGTTTTTAATTTAAATTGAGATATAATTTTATGTAAAAAATTTTTATTACAGTAAAAAAATTAAATGTGACTGTTTTTAAAAATTTAAATTAATAAAATAAAAAGACTTATAATAACAATTTCTACCTTAACAGTTCCCCAAACATTGCACACATCTCAATTAACATTAATGCTTTGATGTAGTTGACATCTCTAATCACCATGCATTTTTATAAATAGATCAGGGCCAGGGTGTGGCAGACATGTCAATCAAACAAACATGGGGCAGGAAGTCTGTTAATCAGATTGTCTGATAAAAGCAAGTCAACTTTTCTAAGCCCAATTGGAATTTTCTTACGCCCGGTTCTAATAGATCAGCACTACCAGTACACAAGTACTAAAATAGCTGCCAATTTCCATATAATCCCGCTTAATCCCTTTTTTTTTTTTTTTTTTTTTTTTTTTTTTGTGTTCCTCCTTTCAAAATCTAACCCAATGCATTTTTATTGTATTTTATAAATATCCCCTGTATGATAACTAATAGCTAAGGTCGGTTCGTTATATAACTCGAATCACAATTTAAATTTTTATTATAATATTTTATCTTATAAAAATTCACATTCAATTATTTTTTTTACCGTCTTTCCTGTCACATTCAATTGGGGCATAAGTGATGAGTACAGATTAGTGAATGTGGAAATTAAATAATTGTTTTTGATGGAAGGGTTCAAGGAAGGGAAAACAGCTTGTTGTGGAACAGGGAAGTTTAGAGGAGTGCATAGCTGTGGAGGAAAAAGAATGGGGATAAAGGACTACAATCTTTGTGAGAATCCCAATGAATATGTGTACTGGGACTCTTATCATCTCACTGAAAACGTCTACAAACAACTTGCTGATCAAATGTGGAGAGGGACTGCCAATTCCCACACTGTTGGGCCCTACAATCTCAAGGATCTCTTCCGAGCGTAGAAACTTTTTAATAAAAGTCAAAAGTCGCCAAATGTATTGTTGGGAGTGGCTTCAAATTAAGCCCACAAGCATGTTATTTGGTATTGGGCCCAAGGCCCATGTCTCTCATTAATGACTGCCGTTTTTTTTTTTTTTTTTTTTTTTTTTTTTTTTTTTTGAGAAGCATACTTTTAGTTTGATTTGCTTTAAGACTGAAGGGAGCTTGCCGAGTAAGGCTGTAAATTTTAAAAAATTTATTTTTAATTGTGTTAAAAGAAAACGTAGTTGTTATAAAAAAATACTTAAATACTTGGTAAATTATAATTATACAAGTAGTGTTGGTTTTAAAAATAGTGTAATAGTGTTTAGTAAATTATGAGGTTAAATTACTGTGGGTAGTTAAGATTACCGTAATTAATAATTTTAAATTAATATATAAAGTAATTAAAAACTAATAATTATTTAGCAAATAAAAATTAATATATTAATAATATAATAATAACGAATAAATTATCATTAATGAGTAAAATAATAATTAAAAAAAAATATATAATAAATTAATATGCTAAATAATTAAAAATAGTAATTAGTAATTAATTATAAGTAATTATTATGTTAGTAATGTATTCATATTTATTAGATTATACGTAATTAATTAGTGTATTAAGAAAAATAATTAGTATATACATAATTTATTAATATTCCTTTTACTACTTAAATTATTAACTTTTAGTTACATAATTAAATAATCAGTTAAATAATTATTAGTGTTTATTTATTAATCTATTATTTGATATATCACATGATCAATTTTTGGTAATCATTCCTTTTATAATGATTAATTACTAATTATCAATTATTAACTATTATTGATTAATATATTACATATTGATAATTATAATTTAATATTATTTATTAATTGAGTAATTACAATTTATTTTTTATTTACCAACTATTTACTAATTAATATATTATAATTAACATAATATATGATTGATATATTAATTATTAATTATTTATTTAATAACCTATTATTACTTGTTTTATTGTTAGTATGTTATATAATTAATTTTTGACAATTAATCTTTAAGTAAATAAATAATTATTATATTATTTATTTTTTATTAACAAAATTAAAAATAATAAATTAATATTTAATTAATAATTAAGTAATTACTATTTATTTATTAGTTATTAAGTATATATATTTATTAATTATTAATTAATATATAATATAATTAGTAATTAATAATTAATTATTTAATATAATTTTGTTGATAATCATTAATTGTACAATGTTAATTCTCGCAAAATCTAAAAGCTAAAGTTGCATTCGGGCTGCTTCTGATTTTGGTTTTAGATTCTTCAAAAGTTTTTTAAAAATCACTTTTTATGGTTTTTATCAAACATCATTATCAGCTTTTGATGGCTAGAGAAGTGATTTTGGGCTCTAAGAAGCACCCAAGAAGCAGCCCTTTTAAGCATATCCTTCTCTTTAACAAGCTCATCAACTTGCTCCCGTAGAGACTTATTCATTTCACACACTTTAACCCATTTGTTGAATATAGTTTGGTAAGATTCCTGGATGACTTCATAAGTTAGGTTTTCACCATCACTGCTACTGTCATAATTTGAATTAACTCCATCTTTTTTTTATTGTTCATGAAATCTGCTACAGGAAGTGTTGCAACACTGTCTGTGACACTATCTATAAAAACACCCTGATCAGTATAAACATTAAAGGCAACAAAATTACTCACATGATCATCATCATACTCCTGACTGCCTTCAGATTCTTCATCATTCCAGGTAGCATTGAGTGATTTCTTCTTCTTCTTGAGAGTATTAGCACGCTCGGATTGAATGGGACCGTAACCATCGCACTCTTGACATTGAATTCCTTTGAATCTTATCTTCAATTATGTGTTATTCGTTGCAGCTTTATTCCTCAGGAAATGGTTTGAATTTCCAAAATTTGGTGTGTGGTTCTTCTTGTTAAAATTTTTCATCATCTTGTTGAACTTCTTCGATAATCGTATTATGGACTCGGCCAAGTCTTCTTCGTCATGATACTCAATTGCTTCAACATCAGCTCGAAAGGCAATTCCTTTCTCCTTCTTCCCTTTCTCCTCGTTGTTTTCATCTAGGTTCATTTCGAAGGTATGTAAGGAGCCCATCTACTCGTCAAGCCTCATTGATTCCACATCCTTTGCCTCTTCTATTGTTGTAACCTTGTAAGTGAATCTCTCTGGTAGCGACCTTAAAGCCTTCCTCACAAGTTTTGCCTCAAAAATTTTTTCACCAAGTTCAAAAGCCTCATTAGTAATATCACATAACCTTAAATTGAAATCAGATATTGTTTAATCTTCAAGCATACATAAGTTTTCAAACCTCATAGTGAGAATTTGAAACTTTGATATTCTCACGGTAGTCGTAGCCTCATGTACCGTTGGTAAAATCTCTCAAGCATCCTTGGCGGATTCGCATGTTGATATGATATGAGCTTAAATTGATTGGCACCAACTCTGTTGAAAGTGACATTTAATGCTCTTGAATTGTTATTAGCCAATTGATCTTCTTCAGTAAATCATTTTTCTTCGGGTTTCATGACTTCTTCTTCAGCCTCATTTTTGGTAAGGGGGTGCGTCTAACGAGTCAACACAGCACACCATGCCTTCTCATTAATTGCTTTGATGAACGCTAGAATACGAGCTTTCTGGTACGAATAATTAAAACCATCAAGGAAAGGAGGACGTGAGACTGAACCACCTTCTTTTAAAAAATTCATTCCTGCCATAACAGACCAACTCCTAAAATCTCACTAAGCAAAGGGTTAGTGAAGCACTCTGATACCAATTGAAAAGTCTATTTTTTATGCAGGTGTTACACAGAGTGTTATAACACTTTTTGTAACACTGACGATTAACTAAAATGATTATGTGCAAAAACGTCAAAGTAATCAAGCAGGAAATAATAGTACAGAATCATAAAGAACATCAAGAATTAATATCCCAGTTCAGTGCGCATACCTACATCTGTGAGGCCACACCCAAATAGTGAAAAATCCACTAAGTTTTAAAGAATTATAGACACCAATCGGACTTATACACCTAAAAAATCCCTTATTGACATTGTCGCTGCCGTGTCGAATCTCCTTAATGGCCTTGTCAAGCGAGCACCACTTGTCTTCAAACTGCACAGTAAAATTCCTTTGGCTGGCAGTGCGTTTTCTCCTGAAAGTTACAAATCTTTCTTCCCAAAAGACAATCTTCAATTAACACTCACATGCTCACTATCTCATAGACTTTGCTATGATTATTTTCAATTAAATCACTCTCAAATATTTTATATATAATCTCTCTTAAATGGCCGCACCTTTATTTGCTCTTTAGGTGGTATATATAAAAAAGTATATTTGGACTCCTTGATAAAATCAGCTCCATGATTTGTTCAATATCAATCACGCTAGCTCTTTCCCCAAAAACTAATTATTCACTCAGCACCACAATTTTCGTTCACGCACACACCTCACTCCATGTGCACATACAATCACATATATATCCATGAATATATATATATATATATATATAAAGTTTGGTCTTATTCCTTTTGAATTCTAATCTACCATGGCCAAATGTACTCCACGAGATAATCTTCAACTAATACTCTAACAAGCTCGTCACGTACTCTTCTTTCCATTTCTACCACCTCATCAAATATATTACTATATGTATGATGCATCAAATCTCCCAAATCTTCTTTTAAATTTCCTTCCACAATTTGATTTCCATCAACCAAAACATTCTATATTTAGAGCAATCAAACAATTAAAATCACTTCTGATCTTCTCTATAAACGCCAGTTACTAAAAGTACTTGTTTTTAAATTTTTACAGCCAATGCCAACAAATTGTCAAGTAATAAGATCCTGACAACCTCACCTTTTGATATTTTTTTTTGGCAAAACTAACACAAGTTCCTATTAACAATAAAAATTTAAAAACTTTCAAAAACTAGATAAATCAGAAAAGTACAATGTTCTTCCCCTTTTTGACAAAAATAAGCTAAAGTAAAAATAAAAATAATAAAAAATCTTCTAGAAATTATTGTTGTAGAAAATGTTGCATCATTTGATGGAAAACTCTTTGCAACACTTTCCTACATATCACATTCCAATTCATTGATTTTTACAAATTGCTCCCCCTGAATCCTCTACGAGTTTTACTCCCCTTGAATGTAATATTCTCCCAGGCATATTGCTTTTATCACTTGTCAAAAGCTTAGAGTGACCACTACCACAGGACCCAGAGTTAGTAGTACATGCTTTAAAAGAAGTATAAGCCCCATGACATCTCATATTAGATCTCCTTATCCTCACACATCTATGAAATTTATTTTGCACATCAATCTGTTCTTTAGGTGTCTTTCTTGAAAATGCAGAATTTGATGGATTAATGAACATACCTCTCTTCAAAGCATTTAAATACTTGTACCATCTTGGTCTTATGTGGCAAGAAAAACCACAGTAATCACATATAGGGACAAACCTTTTATGTCGAGGGGGTGAGATAATAACCTTCTTATTGAAGGTAGTCCAAGGTTCAGGAGCTAGTGTCTCCTTCACAAACACTGTCTTGGACGTTGAGCTTTCACAAGTGTAACCAAGTCTATGACGATCACAACTTGCTTTTCCTATAGAGAGAATATGATCCAGTTTGGCGGTGCCAAAATTCATTATCTTCAATGACTTTTGAGTGCGCTCTAATTATGATCTTGTGTCCTGCAGCTTTTTCTCCTTTTTAGTAGCCTGAAATTCATAGTTCACAGCAGCCCTTTTAAGCATATCCTTCTCTTTAACAAGCTTATCAACTCACTCCCGTAATTCATTTCACACACTTTAACCCATTTGTTGAACATAGTCTGGTAAGATTCCTGGATGCCTTCATAAGTCAGGTCTTCACCATCACTGCTACTGTCATAATTTGAATTAACTCCATCTTTTTTATTGTTCACGAAATCTGCTACAGGAAGTGTTGCAACACTATCTATGACACTATCAACAAAAACACCCTGATCAGTATAAACATTAAAGGCAACGAACTTACTCACATGATCATCATCATACTCCTGACTGCCTTCAAATTCTTCATCATTCTAGGTAGCATTGAGTGATTTCTTCTTTTTCTTGAGAGTATTAACACTCTCGGATTGAATGGGACCGTAACCATCGCCCTTTCGACATTGAATTCGTTTGAATCTTATCTTTAATTTTGTGTTATTCATTGCAGCTTTATTCCTCAAGAAATGGTTTGAATTTCCAAATTTTGGTGTGTGGTTCTTCTTGTTAAACTTTTTCATCACCTTGTTGAAATTATTCGATAATCGTACTATGGACTCGGCCAAGTCTTCTTCATCATGATACTCAATTGCTTCAACATCAGCTTGAAAGGCAATTCCTTTCTCCTTCTTCCCTTTCTCCTTGTTGTTTCCATCCAGGTTCATTTCGAAGGTATGCAAGGAGCCCATCTACTCGTCAAGCCTCATTGATTCCACATCCTTTGCCTCTTTGATTGTTGTAACCTTGTAAGCGAATCTCATTGGTAGTGACTTTAAAGCCTCATTACAAGTTTTGCCTCAAAAAAATTTTCACCAAGTGCAAAAGCCTCATTAGTAATATCACATAACCTTGAATTGAAATCAGAAATTGTTTAATCTTCAAGCATACGTAAGTTTTCAAACCTCGTAGTGAGAATATGAAGCTTTGATAGTCTCACGGCAGTCGTACCCTCATGTGCTGTTGGTAAAATCTCTTAAGCATCCTTAGCGGATTCACATGTTGATATGAGCTTAAATTGATTGGCATCAACTCCGTTGAAAGTGACATTCAATGCTCTTGAATTGTTATTAGCCAATCAATCTTCTTCAGTAGATCATTTTTCTTCGGGTTTCATGACTTCTTCTCTAGCCTCATTTTTGGTAAGGGGGTGCGTCCAACGAGTCAACACAGCACACTATGTCTTCTCATAAATTGGTTTGATGAAGGCCTAAATACAAGCTTTCTGGTAGGAATAATTGAAACCATCAAGGAGAGGATGACATGAGACCGAATCACCTTCTTTTAGAAAATTCATTCTTGCCATAACAAACCAACTCCTAAAATCTCACTAAGCAAAGGGTTAGTGAAGCACTCTGACACCAATTGAAAAGTCTATTTTTTTATGTAGGTGTTACACAGAGTGTGATAACACTTTCTGTAACACTGATGATTAACTAAAACGATTATGTGCAGAAATGTCAAAGTAATCAAGCAAGAAATAGTAGTGTAGAATCATAATGAACACCAGTAATTGGTATCGCACTTCAGTGCGCACACCTACATCTGCGGGGCCACGCTCAGATAGTGAGCAATCTACTAAGTTCCAAAGAATTACACACACCAATTGGACTTATACACCCAAAAGACTCCCTCATTGACTTTGTTGCCGCCGTGTTGAACCTCCTTAATGACATTGTCAAGCGAGCACCACTCATCTTCAAACTGCACTGTGAAATCCCTTCGGCTGGCAGTGCGCTTTCTCCCGAAAGCTACAAATCTTTTTCCCGAAAGACGATCTTCAATCAACACTCAAATGCTCACTATCTCATAGACTCTGCTCTGATTATTTTAATTTAAATCCCTCTCAAATATTTTCTATATAATCTATCTTAAATGGCCGCACCTTTATTTGCTCTTTAGGTGGTATATATAAAAAAGTCTATATTGGACTCCTTGATAAAATCAGCTCCATGATTTGCTCAATATCAATCCCACTAAGATAGCTCTTCCCCCAAAAACTAATTATTCACTCAGCACCACAATTTTCGTTCACGCACACACCTCACTCCATGTGCACATACAATCACATATATATCCATGAATATATATATATATATATATATATATATAAAAGTTCGGTCTTATTCCTTTTGAATTCTAATCTACCATGGCCAAATGTACTCCACGAGATAATCTTCAACTAATACTCTACGTGACAAGCTCGTCACGTACTCTTCTTTCCATTTCTACCCCTCATCAAATATATTACTATATCCATGATATATCAAATCTCTGATATCTTTTTTGAAATTTCCTTTCAAAATTTAATTTTTATCCACAAAAACATTATATATTCAGAGCAAACAAGCAACTAAAATCATCTTCGATCTTCTCTATAAACGCCAGTTGCCAAAAGTACTTATTTTTGACTTTTTGCAACTAATGCTAACAAATTGCCAACTAATAAAATACTAAGACTATATATTTTATTCTCCTAACATCAAACAAAATGAAAGAGGTAATATGCGAAATCAGGCTTTGTCTTTGTATTTTTGTCTATAACTATAATTATTTTTAGATTATTAGGTGGTTTGATCAGTTTTTTAATTTATTTTTTTAGACAATTTAGTTGTGGTTTAGACTCCTTCAACCACTCTATAATTTGCTAAAATATATATATATATATATTTAATTTATTAAATTTTAAAATATATATATTTTTTACATTTAAGTTTTTATTGGTGATAATAAAGGTTTTATACTTATAAAATACGCCATATCTTATTTATGTTGGTTTGAATTAAAAATTTTAATGGTGAATTTTTATACATTTGTTATTTTTAAGTTATATTGTAAACTTAAAATTTTTTTTTTTTATTTTTATGGTTTAATGATTTTATAATTTTTATAAATTATTGAAAATTTTTTTAGTCTTAAATTTAAATCGCTCAAATTAAACCGCCCAAACTGATTAAGAGTAATTTAGTTTAATTTAATTTTTGTAAAAAAATCAAACTGCTTAAAATAAAAAATTATTTTTAATTTAGTTGGTGGTTTTTTAAAAAAACCGCTCAAACTAACCGCGAACACAGGAAGAGAAAAAGGTAGAGGGAAAGTAGAGGACTGCAAAAATAAAGAAAAAATTATATTTTTATTCGATGTTGACTTACCTTACACAATTTAATGCCACGTATACAATTTCCATTCATTTAATACATGAAAATGGACGAAGGGCGTTGTTGAACCTGTTTTATTTTAGATTGAAGGGCATTTTAACATGTTTTATAATGTCAGGGAGCATATTAAAATAAGACACATAATTAAGAGGGCATTTATGAGAATAATTCTTTATATTACTATGCTTAACTATATAATCTGTTATTATCAAGGGATGTTGAATAATATTCAACATTCAATTGTAGAAACGGCCTTTAATTTTTCTAAAAGTCAATGAGATAAGATCAAGAAATGTCTTGATGCTATTAATTTTCTTCTCTTTCATAGTTTCCTGTTCTAAATAATCAAAACTATATATTATTCAATGAAAGAGGTCACTCATGGCGAAATCACGCTTTGTCATTATATTTTTTTGTATAACTATAAAAAAAAGGGTCCAAATCGACTGCGAACTCCCGAAAAGAAAGAGTAGAGAGAAAGTAAAGGACTGCAAAAATAAAGTAAAAATTATCTTTTTATTCGATGTTGACTTACCTTACACAACTTTACTTAAATGCCCTCCATTAATTGACTTTTTAATGCCACATATACAATTTCCGTTCATTTAATACATGAAATTGGACGAAGGGAGCTGTTTAACCTGGTTTTTTAGGCCTCATTCATTTCACCGATTCAAGTTTTTAGTTTTAAGTTTCTACAGTAAAAAATTCTCAGAAAATGTCACATCAAAATTTTCTGCTACAGTGAAAAGCTTTTAGAAAATATCACATCTCAATTCGAATCGAAAACTTGAATCCGCGAAGTGAACGAGGCCTAAGATTGAATGACATTTTAACCTGTTTTATAAAGTCAAGGAGCATTTTGAAATAAGATATATAATTGAGAGGGCATTTATAAGAATAATTCTTTATATTACTATGCTTAACTATATAATCTGTTATTATCAAGGGATGTTGAACATTCAATTGTAGAAACGGCCTTTAATTTTTCTAAAAGCCAATGAGATAAGATCAAGAAATGTCTTGATGCTATTACTTTTTTTTCTCTTTCATAGTTTCCTGTTCCGAATAATCAAAACTATATATTATTCCCCCGACATCAAACAAATTGAAAGAGGTCACTCATGGCGAAATCACGCTTTGTCTTTATATTTTTCTGTATAACTATAATTAGCCTCGTTGATCCAACAAAATGTCACGATCATATTGATCACCGAACAAGCTTGTTCATCTTTGGAGATTCACTTTTTGATTCTGGAAATAATAACTACATCAACACTACTGCTCGGGCTAATTTTTATCCATATGGTGAAACCTTCTTTAAACACCCAACTGGCAGATTTTCCGATGGTCGACTCATCCCAGATTTTGTTGGTAAGATTAATTTAATTACTTTTAAGTATCCCTATATTATCACACCATTATTAATTAAGGTCTTACTTCTTATAAATCTTTTATTAACATTGCAGCTGAATATGCGAAGTTGCCATACATTCTACCTTATTTACAACCTGGAAATCATGAATATGGTTATGGGGTGAACTTTGCTTCTGCTGGAGCTGGTGCTCTGGTCGAAACTTACAGAGGATATGTATGTAATATAGTTTTGTGTGAAAATAATCTTACTAAACTTGTGATTATGCAGAAATAATGACTTGAATATCTTATGATTAGATTTTCACGGTTGTTATGAAAAAAAAATACCTTACTCTTAAGTTTTTGTTTTAAAACGTCGGTGAAACATATTTTTTGGTTTTTTATTTTTTATTTTTATTTCAGGTGATAGACCTTAAAACTCAACTCGGATATTTCAAGAATGTTAACCGACTGCTGAGGCAGAAACTTGGGAATAAGAAGGCTGAAGCTCTGCTTTCAAAATCTGTTTACTCATTTAGTATTGGAAGCAATGATTACTCGGCAGTTGTTTATGATCAGACGAACTCTACCGTTCTTCCCTACTCTGACCAACAGTTGGTTGGACTGGTGATTGGCAACATAACTGAAGTAATTCAGGTACTATCACTGCGTTTTTTTCACAATTTAAGTCACAAATTAAAATTTGTTTTTACAGTGTTATAAAAAGTTTAAATTCAGGTATTATTTTTTAATCCCTATCTTAGAATTCTTCTATTTCGTATTAATCTCAAGCATCATATGGTGTGAGGAGTTTCTTAATCCCTACACATATTATTGGACTTTATGCTCATTATACGTGTGCCAGGAAATATATGAGATTGGAGGAAGGAAATTTTGGTTCCAAACCGTGGGGCATCTAGGCTGTGCACCATACGCGAGAGCATTTGAAGGGACAAAAGCCGGCGCATGCAATGAGAAAATCTTACCATTTGTACAGTTGCACAACACAGAACTCCTCAAACTCTTAAAAAAGTTGCAGATCGAGCTCAAAGAATTCAAATACTCTCTTTTGGATTTCTACTCATTTTTCTTAAAAATAATAGACCACCCTTCAAAATTTGGTATTTTCACATAATTCTCACATTTCTAGAGCTATTTTCTTTCCTTTTTTTTTTTAATTATCCAAATATGACTGAGTTATGTGTCTTCTATGTTGAAAACTAAGGTTTCAAAGAAGCAAAAGTGGCATGCTGTGGCAGTGGCCCATACAGAGGCACTTCAAGTTGTGGATGGGAAGAGTATGACTATGAACTATGTGATAATGTTAGCGATTACGTCTTCTTTGACTCTAGTCATCCCACAGAAAAGGCCAACCAACAATTTGCCAAGTTAGCATGGAGTGGAAAGCTCAGTGTCACAGGGTCATACAATTTCAAGGCATTATTTGCAGCTTAAGTAAAATTTTATATTGCACGTGCTAGTAATTTTTCATAAATAATGAAGCTTATCATCAGCTTACTAATTTAAGTGCATGAAAGAATACCTTGGCTCGAATTGAGAAAGTAAATAAAGTTGGCTACAATTTTTAACTGTGAGATAAATTAATTAAGTTGACCCTGAACTTTGCTTTCTTTTTTTTTTTCTTTTTTTTTTTTTCAATTTTAGTTCTTGGCATTAAAATTGACAAAGGATCATTTTAATGTTTAATATAGAGAATCATATCCTTATCGCATAGTATCTTAGGCCAAAATCTTTTTTCAGTGGACACTAACAAAAAAAAGAGAAACTTTTATAAACAGGGATATATTTAAAATTTTCAATTATTAAATGGGAGCACAAAATGAATTTTCTCATGATATATCAAGAACAGTAAATATTTTGGATCTGTTGAGTTTATTGATTCGAGTTGAGATGTGATTTTTTATAAAAATTTTTTAATGTAATAAAAAAATTAGATGTGACTGTTTTTGAGAATTTTTTACTGTAATAAAATTTAAATTTTAAATTTACATCGATAAAATAAATAAGATTATTAATTTTAAAAGTTGAAATTTCAAACCCAAAACATATGAGTGGCTCCGCCACTGCCGTAGGGCTGGGTGATGGTTAACATATAACTGACCAGGTAAAAATATATATGATACAGATTTCAAACATTTTCCTTACATCAGTAGTCGTCCTAAGAAATAAATAAGATTGGAACTTGGAAGAGGAAAATTTGCTTTCCATACAATGCCAAAAACCAGCAACAAACTAACATTATAAGACCACAACAAAAGAGATGGGTGACAAAATAAAAGAAAACGACAAAAATCCACAAAAGGACAAAAATGATGGGATGTAGACAAAAGCTTTTTCGTTTTCCTTGATCCGCCAGAGATATGTTGAGACTTGAGAAGCAGTAAAATGAATCGGCACCAGTTTAGTCGATTGTCTAAAGCGCTTTTTCTGCGCCATCAGTGAGCTTATATTGACTAGTGCTCGCCTATCGCTTTAGAACATCAAAAAAGTTTTTTGGTCAAAAATGAAAAGTCTTCAAACATTTGTAACTTTAATTCAAATTATTATTTTTTATTACCGAATTTTTTTTTATATAAAATCATATATCAACTTAAATTAAAAATTTAAATAATAAATTAAACGGATTTTAAAAGGCTTTACATTTTGAGATTTTCATTAAATTGTATTGTATAAATGTATGTTTTATTATTTTGATTAGGATAATTCATATAAGGTATGTAAAAATACCAAACAGATATGACAACTTTTTTAAGTGTCGGATTTTCATCAATTTTTTAAAACTGTTATTTTTTTATTGACTCATGAACCATGGTTAGCCTTATTCAAGGCAGTTCTCGAATTGCCAAGTTTGATAATTGGAAGATTCATCTGCGTTAGTGGATATCTATCCTAATTGTGGTGGCTCAAAGCCGGCAACTTTTGTCTTTGAATAAATGAAAATAGTCATGTCATTGCATGGTTGAAAGCTAAGTACCAACATGCTTCCTATTCGTTCAGGAAGTGGCGGATATGGTGTCGTTACCTTGTGCAGGTCTAAAGTTGATGATTTTCAATCTGCCATAAAAAAAATACCAATATGTGATGATCCCGATGACCATTCCACGCTCATAAGCTATGACACGCTCATAAGGTATCGACACTTGTTTTTTCACAAGTACATTGTTTATTAGGACCGTGCGCTATAATTTAGAGTTGTCTTGAATTTATTTTAGGGAGGTTCAGATACACACAAAGTTGGACCATTCAAACATCATTCGCTATCATTCAGCATGGGTGGAGGATTCATTGAAGGGCTCATCTGAGGATGGTGATGACGACTATTATTAATACACCTTATTATATTTATATTAATTTGTATTAAAACTTTAAATGATGAAGCTTTATATATTTATTATTTTTGAGTTATATTGTAAACTTAAATCTTATTTTTATTTTTATGATTTAACGATTTATAATTTCTATAAATTATTGAAAATTTTAGTCTTAAACTCAAACCGCTCAAACCAAGCCACCTAAACTGCTTAAGAGTGATTTGGTTCAATTT
Organism: Morus alba; assembly: GCA_012066045.3. Taxonomy (NCBI): domain Eukaryota; kingdom Viridiplantae; phylum Streptophyta; class Magnoliopsida; order Rosales; family Moraceae; genus Morus; species Morus alba. Next base: position 19,703,780 of record CP050227.2, on the reverse strand, counting down.
GATTTTTGTCAAAAAAAATTAAACCGCTCAAAAGAAAAATTACTTTTAGTTTAGTTGCTGATTTCTAGAAAAAACCGCTTAAACTGACTGCAAACACCCGAAGAGAAATGGTAGAGAGAAAATAGAGGACTACAAAAATAAAGTAAAAATTATATTTTTATTCGATGTTGATTACCTTACACAATTTTACTTAAATGCCCTCCATTAGTTAACTTTTTAATGCCGTGTATATAATTTCTGTTCATTTAATACATGGAATTGGATGGAGAGAGTTGTTTAACCTGATTTTTATAGATTGAGGAACCTATTTTATAATGTCAGGAAGCATTTTAAATTAAGGTATATAATTAGGAGGACATTTATGAGAATATTCCTTTATAATCTGTTATAATCTCTTCAGATTAACTATATAATCTGTTATTATCAAGGGATGTTGAATAATATTCAACACTCAATTGTAGAAACGGCTTTTAATTTTTCTAAAAGTCGATTGAGATAAGATCAAGAAATGTCTTGATGCTATTACTTTTCTTCTCTTTCATAGTTTCCTGTTCTGAATAATCAAAACTATATATTATTCCCCCGACATCAAACAAATTGAAAGAGGTCACTCATGGCGAAATCACGCTTTGTCTTTATATTTTTCTGTATAATTGTAATTAGCCTCGTTGATCCAACAAAATGTTACGATCATACTCATCACCGAACAAGCTTGTTCATCTTTGGAGATTCACTTTTTGATTCTGGAAATAATAACTACATCAACACTACTGCTCGGGCTAATTTTTATCCATATGGTGAAACCTTCTTTAAACACCCAACTGGCAGATTTTCCGACGGTCGACTCTTCCCGGATTTTGTTGGTAAGATTAACTTAATTACTTTTAAGTATCTCTATATTATCACAGCATTATTAATTAAGGTCTTACTTTTTTATAAATCTTTTATTAATATTGCAGCTGAATATGCGAAGTTGCCATACATTCTACCTTATTTACAACCTGGAAATCATGAATATAGTTATGGGGTGAACTTTGCTTCTGCAGGAGCCGGTGCTCTGGTCGAAACTCACAGAGGAAATGTATGTAATATAGTTTTGTGTGAAAATAATATCACTAAACTTGTGATTATGCAGAAATAATGACTTGAATATCTTATGATTAGATTTTCACGGTTGGTATGAGAAAAATACTTTACTCTTTAAGTTTTTGTTTTAAAACGTCAAATATACATTAGAATTTGTCATTTTTGCTTATTTTAATGTGAGTTAAGAAACATATTTAGTAATATACCGTAAAGAGCTTCACCTTATGACGGTGAGACATATATATATATATTTTTTGTTTTTTGTTTTATATTTATTTCAGGTGATAGACCTTAAAACTCAACTTGGATATTTCAAGAATGTTAACCGACTGCTGAGGCATAAACTTGGGGATAAGAAGGCCGAAGCTCTGCTTTCAAAAGCTGTTTACTCGTTTAGTATTGGAAACAATGATTACTCGGCAGTTGTTTATGGTAAGACAAACTCTACCGGCCTTCCCTACTCTGACCAACAGTTGGTTGGAATGGTGATTGGCAACATAACTGAAGTAATTCAGGTATAGTCACGCTGTTCATAACTTAAATCACAAATTAAATTTTATTGTTACAATATTATAAAAAGTTTAAATTCAACTTGTTTATTATAATATTTTTCTATCACATATATAACTCAAGTTCGTAACTTAAATTGTAAAATAAACATACTATGTATCTTTATTTACTTGAGATTTTTGTGACAGGTTTCCAAAAAATAGTAAGGATACAGGGTTTTAATTGTCAAATCTTCATTAAATTTTCTATTGTCATATTTTATTTAATGTGATGTGATTCTAAATTAACTTGATGGTTAAAAGTTGTACTTGATTTAAATTGATAGTTAAAAATTATGAACTACTTATATTATTTTTTAATCCCTATCTTAGAATTCATCTATTTCGTATTCATCTCAAGCATCATATGGTGTAAGGTGTTTCTTACTCCCTACACATGTTATTGGACTTTATGCTCATTATACGTGTGCCAGGAAATATATGAGATTGGAGGAAGGAAATTTGGGTTCCTAACCATGGGGCATCTAGGCTGTACACCATCCGCGAGAGGCATTTGAAGGGACAAAAGCCGGCTCATGCAATGAGAAAATCTTACCATTTGTACAGTTGCACAACACAAAACTCCTCAAACTCTTAAAAAAGTTGCACATCGAGCTCAAAGAATTCAAATACTCTCTTTTGGATTTCTACTCATTTTTCTTAGAAATAATAGACCACCCTTCCAAATTTGGTATTTTCACATAATTCTCACATTTTCTTTCTTTTTTTTTTTTTTTTTTTTAATTATCCAAATGTGACTGAGTTATGTGTCATCTATGTTGAAAACTAAGGTTTGAAAGAAGCAAAAGTGGCATGCTGTGGCAGTGGCCCATACAGAGGAACTTCAAGTTGTGGATTGGAAGATTATGAACTATGTGATAATGTTAGCGATTACGTCTTCTTTGACTCTGGTCATCCCACAGAAAAGGCCAACCAACAATTTGCCAAGTTAGCATGGAGTGGAAAGCTCAGTGTCACAGGGTCATACAATTTCAAGGCATTATTTGAAGCTTAAGTAAAATTTTATATCGCACGTGTTAGTAATTTTTCATAAATAATGAAGCTTATGATCAGCTTAATAATTTAAATGCATGAAAGAATACCGTGGCTTGAATTGAGAAAGTAAATAAAGTTGGCTACAATTTTTAACTGTGAGATAAATTAATTAAGTTGACCTTGAACTTTGTTGTTGTTGTTGTTTTTTTTTTTTTTTTTTTTTTTTTTTTTGCAATTTTAGTTCTTAGGCATTAAAATTGACAAAAGATCATTTTTAATGTATAATATAGAGAATCACATTCTTATCATAGTACCTTAAGAAAATCTTTTTTCAGTGGGCACTATAAAAAAAATGAAACTTTTATTAAACAGGGATATATTTAAAATTTTCAATTATTAAATGGGAGCACAAAATGAATTTTCTGATGATATCGGGGAAAATAAATATTTTGGGTCTGTTTAGTTTGTTGATTTGAGTTAAGATGTGACTTTTTGTGAGAATTTTTTACTGTAATAAAAAAGTTAGATGTGATTGTTTTTGAGAATTTTTTACGGTAATAAAACTCAAATTCTAAACTCATATTAGTAAAATAAATGGGGTCATTAATTGTAAAAATTAAAATTTCAAACTCAAACATACGAGTGGCTCCGGCACTGCCGACAATTCGTAGTGCTGGGTGATGGGTAACATATAACTGACCAGGTAAAAATATATATGATTCAGATTTCAAACATTTTCCTTACATTAGTAGTCATCCTAAGAAATAAATAAGCTTGGAACTTGGAAGAGGAAAATTTGCTTTCCATACAATGTCAAAAACCAGCAACAAACTAACATTATAAAACCACAACAAAAGAGATGAATGACAAAGACCTTGTTCATTTTACCGATTCGAGTTTTTAATTTTAAGTTTTTACAGTAAAATTTTTTTTAAAAATGTCACATTAAAATTTTCTGCTATAGTAAAAAGTTATCAGAAAATGTCACATCTCAGCTTAAATCGAAAATTCGAATCCGCAAAGTGAATGAGGCCAAAATAAAAGAAAACGACAAAAACCCACAAAAGGACAAAAATGATGGGATGTAGACAAAAGCTTTTTCGTTTTCCTTGATCCGCCAGAGATATGTTGAGACTTGAGGAGCAGTAAAATGAATCGGCACCAGTTTAGTCGATTGTCTAAAGCGCTTTTTCTGCGTCATCAGTGAGCTTATATTGACTAGTGCTCGCCTATCGCTTTAGAACATCAAAAAAAAATTTTAGTCAAAAATCAAAAAAGTCTTCAAACATTTGTAATTTTAATTCAAATTATTATTCATTTCACCCATTTAAATTTTATTATAATAATTTTTTTTTAAAAATAATCACATTTAATTTTTTTATTACAGTAAAAAATTCTTATATAAAGTCATATATTAACTAGAATTAAAGACTCAAATAATAAATTAAACAGATTTTAAAAGGCTCTACATTTTGAGATTTTCATTAAATTGTGTTGTATAAATGTATGCTTTCTTTTTTTGATTGGGATAATTCATTGATAAGGTATGTAAGAATACCAAACAGATAAGATAAATTTTTTAAGCGTCAGATTTTCATTAATTTTTTTAAATTGTTATTTTTTATTTTTTATTAATTTAAATTGTTATTGCACCATACGCGAGAGCATTTGAAGGGACAAACTCCGGTGCATGCTTTGACAATATCACACCATTCCTAAAATTGCACAACAAAGAACTATCCAAGCTCTTAAAACTAAGTACAATTTTTGAACAATCAAATCAAATCATAATCATATCATATTAAATAAAGTATGACAATTTAACGAGTGATGATGAATATATATATATATATATATATATATATGATAGTTAAAAGTTATGAATTACTTGTAGGAGATCTGAATATGCAAAGTTGGCATACAATCCACCATATATTTACAGCCCGGAAATCATAAATATAGTTATGAGGTGAACTTTGCTTCTGCTGGGGCTGGTGCTCTATTATAAACTGATTAAGGATCGGTGTGTTATGTAATGTTGTTTTACTAATTAATTACAACTATGATTAAGAGTTCATGTAATAGAATATAATTGACTTCTTAAAATTTAAAAACCCAAAAATTAAGAGTTCATGTAGTAGTATAGTTTAATTGTTTTGTTTGGGGTTTTAAGTTTGATGTGAATATATTTAAAAGGAAAAATTTGGGGGCATAACTGAAATGTTTTATAAAATTCAAGATTAACGTTGCTATTTTCAAGAGTTTAGGGGGGAAAGTAGTAAAGCAAATTGTGAAAAAAGTTTGTTTGGGGGACAAGGATAGAAGAAGTCATTGGGCCGGGAGTGTAGGGGAAGGGCAGCTGCCCACCCTGGGCCCAGTATAGATCTTAAAATGTAAACACAAAACACACAATGCAACAAACTTTTCTGAAGCTCAAGTTGGGAAAGCCTGTGCCCAAGCCCAAGCCCAACGAAAAGATGCAGTCTAGAGTGCGCCACTTCGAAGAAATAATTAAGAAAAATAAAAAATAAAAAATACCACTCAAAATGATACCACCTTCATCAACTGAATTTCCCGCCCAAAACTAATTAGTTTGTTAGTTTGTTAAATTTACTCAGCAAGCTAATTAGTTTGTAAAACTTACTCAGCAAGTTTGTTACTTAGTTTGTATATAAATTATTTTCTGATGAATGAGAATATTCATTTCCATAATTTTCTTCTCTTTTGTTTTCGTAATAGCCTTCATCAACTGAATTTCCCGCCCAAAACTCTTTCTGCTGAAGAAGAAGGAAGGATCGAGAAGAAGAAGACGAACAAGAAAGGTTCGTCATTTCTCAGCTATGGTGTTACCGCCTTTTTTTCTCCTTCATTTCTGAATTTTCTCTTGCTTTCCCTTTCTTAACAGCTATGGCGGGTGGTCTAACTACACTGATTTGCCCTACATCTGGCATGGAGATACTGGTGATTGATCCATCCTCCAGATTTCTCACTGAATTTGAGGAGGGAGATTGCCTCGGTAATAGATTCTATCCACATTCTTCCATATTTGAATCGTTTGCTAGCGTTTCTTATAACCTTTGTGGTGGTTTATCTTTCGTCGTATCAATTTTGTTTCTCTTCTGCCTGTTGAAAATATGCTACATTACCTCTCAATCGACGAGTTCAACGAACCTCCCATCTCGAAAGTTGGGTTGAAATCTTGTTTGGTAATGAGTGATATCTCCGATCTTCATTTTTTTTTTTTTTTTTTTTGGCGCTCGAATTATCTCCGATCTTCCTTGATCGGAAGTAATTCTGTACGGTTCTAACGCGGCGTTGCCTTAAATCACTAATTGGATCCTCTCGGTTTGAGTCTCATCTCATGCATTTACAAGTATTTTTTATCTTCACTTGTTCAAGTTTTGCTTTGTTCTAAGAATCTGTTTTGACATTCAGAAGTTTGTTAGTGTAAATTTATTTTTTCTTTGGGCAATTCATTTAGAGTATGTACTACTTTGCATAATTTGATCGTTTAGTATGATGTAGTAATTATCATCCCGTTACTTCAGAAGGTAGTGAATTTCTACAATTTACCTAAATGCGTTATGGATTTAGTGTTTGTATTAAGCAATGTGAGAATGCTTTTTTAGTGATTTGTATAGATTAGGATTATTTTTCCTTTCTTTGTTTGGTAACTAGAGTGGGGCTTCTTCTGTAATTTATATGTATTCTCACTATATGGCAATTTTTTTTTCCCTGGAATATCTTTGAGTTTATCCTTGTTTATGTGGGTCTTTCTTTAGTTAGTTTATGCACTTGTTGCATTATGTGAAGGTTTTGTGCTTGTTGCTTTACCTAATTGATTTTTCCTATTGACTCACATTACATTTTGCTGTTTATCTGTATGTAATAATCTATGTCATTGTCTTGTATCATAGTTATACTTTACTCTTCGATTTTATCTCTATCTCTCTCTCTCTCTCTCTCTCTCTCTCTCTCTCTCTGTTTTGTTTCAACTAATATCGTACTTTACAAAGTTCTTTAGTCAGTGTAATATTCTTTTCTCTTGAGTTTCACTAATCTCTTCATGTAAGAGTTTAAATAGTCTCCCTTGTAGGTGTTTCAATAGTTCTTTTTCTTAAAGTCTTACTCATATTATCTAGTTATTATGATGGTAACTTCTTATGATTATATTTAGTTCTTATCATCAAATAGCAGAAAAGTTAATGATTTAGATCTAAATTCTACATTTCTTAAGTTTCCTCATAAGTTACTCTTTCTCATCTTTTAATTCTTGTTACTATTATCTTATTTAAAGATTTTTTTTTTGATACAGTTATTAAAAATTTTCTCTCTGTTTCATTCTCAAACATTTTCAAAAATTCCCCCCCTATTAGGATAACTTTAAGTGTTAATCGGTACCATCTTAGTATTGTTTTTACTCGAGTTATAAGATATGCAATTACTTTATTTATTTTTTATTTTTTTTATTTTTTGTATTTATAATATAGTCTTAGTTTATGAAAAAGAGTATCTTTCTGCTCGTTCTTGTACAAGGCGTGCTGGTGCAGTTCGAGTTAGTCTGAAGTGTAATTGAGTACATCTTGGTATTGTTTTTACTTGTGTTATAAGATATGCTCTTGCATGCTAGCCCCGTTTACATGATATTAATATCATAGAATATTGACTCATGAACCATGGTTAGCCTTATTCAAGGCAGTTCTCGAATTGTCAATTTTGATAATTGGAAGATTCATCTGCGTTAGTGGATATCTATCCTAGATGTGGTGCCTCAAAGCGGGCAACTTTTGTCTTTGAATAAATGAAAATAGTCATGTCATTGCATGGTTGAAAGCTAAGTACCAACATGCTTCCTATTCGTTCAGGAAGTGGCGGATATGGTGTCGTTACCTTGTGCAGGTCTAAAGTTGATGATTTTCAATATGCCATAAAAAAAATACCAATATGTCCCGATGACCATTCCACGCTCATAAGCTATGACACGCTCATAAGGTATCGACACTTGTTTTTTCACGAGTACATTGTTTATTAGGACCATGCGCTATAATTTAGAGTTGTTTTGAATTTATTTTAGGGAGGTTCAGATACACGCAAAGTTGGACCATTCAAACATCATTCGCTATCATTCAGCATGGGTGGAGGATTCATTGAAGGGCAAATCTGGTGAAGACGACTACCACCGTAAAGGTTCCAAGTTTCCCTGCATTTATGTACAGCTTCAACTGTGTGGCGAAACACTTGAAAAGATCATAAGTTCTACTTCTGGTCCTCGTAAGGATACTAAAGAGTTGTTTGAGCAAGCGCTCGACGGACTAGTTTACTTACACCAGCAGGACATAGTCCACGGAGACTTGAGTCCGGATAATATTTTCCTGGACGAGCAAGGCAAAGTAAAAATAGGAGACTTTGGATTGGGTAAATTTCTCTAACCTTTATTTATCTTGTAACTAATTAACTTAAATAAAAATTAACATGTTTGTTTGTATGTTTGTTTTTTTTTTTTTTTTTTTTTCAGCTGGAGCAATCGGTGCGGCTCGGGACAAATGCGTAGGGAAAAAACTGTACCAACCGCCGGGAGAACAAAAGACCATGGACACGAAATATGATATGTACTCGATTGGGGTGATCCTGTTCGAATGGTTGGTTAAGTGTGGCACGCGTATGGAAAGAGCTGAGCGTTTAAAGAATCTAAAAGAAGGAGCTGAGAAGATAGAAGAGGAGCTGGAAGAGCTCGATGCAAATCAAAAGACTAAAGAAGTCTTGAAAGAGCTGTTGGATGACAATCCGTTAAAGAGACCATCGGCTTCTGAGTTGAAGGGTTATCTGATAAGCATGTTTCCGGATCCACCACAACTTGTCGGATAGAATATAACACATCACTTGGAACTATTGGACTTGTCGTATAGCTATTGGACCGCTACATATGTAGATAAAACACATCACTTGGGAGTTGGGTATTTTTTGATTTTTTTGCTCAACTGTTTGATCTGGCTATTGTTTGACGGTTTATACTCGTGGACAATTCTAGTGAATAATGTGTCACATCACACGTGTAGATAAGAACGACCTTGCAAGACTTCTGTTTTCTCACGGATTATAAATCGTGGATAGATATATCAAATGCGATTTCCTTCCTATGAGGTAACAAAGAATTCCATCTATATTATTAAATACATAATGTTTAAAGAGAGATTTTTTTTTTTTTTTTTTTTTTTTTTTTCTTTGAAGCTGATTCTTGAAGAACAGGGTTCGTTTAATTTATTAATTTAATTGTAAATATAATTTTATGTAAAAATATTTTATTTTAATAAAAAAATAAATGTAACCATTTTTTAATATAATAAAATTTAAATATTAAACTTAAATTAGTGAAATCAACCGGTGCGCCACCATCAATCCTCAAGCTTCAGTCTTTCTTTATTGGAACTAAAAAAAAAAAAAAAAAAAGCAGCAAAAGATTTTTAATCTTTTCCCCAGCTTACATTACATTCTTGAGCCCAACCGAACCAGCTTCTATTGATTTCCGTTTATCGGCGGTTCCTCAAAGAGAAGGGAAAAAAACTCAGAATTGGGTGGGAAAAGCAATAACTAATTCATGCAAATAATTTCAGCAGCCAAAACGCAACTAAAATTTTAGATATATAAAGACCAAAATACCCAAATAAAAACATATCAAAACCAACAAAAAGAGGATAAAACGGTAAAAAAGATTGGGACAAAATCTAAGATTTTTAAAAAAAAAAAAATATAAGAAGGACCCGGCACTTTACTTAAAAGTAAAAAGAAAAAACGACCTCCTTTAAAAGAAAGGTATAATGTGAAAAAACACGTGTATAAAAGAAAAAACCTTGCAAATTATGTTTTCTCAATTTTTATAAATCAGATAGATATAAAAAAAAAATGAGGTAAGTAATGTTTAAAAAACCTTTTTTTTTTTTTTTCTTGAAAATCTTGAAAAACAGGGTTCGTCCTGCCAATATCCTCAAGCATAGTCTTTCTTTAAAAAATGGAACTAAAAAAAAAAAAAAACCATCCTATGGATCTAACCCGATCTGTAAAAGAATATTTTTTCTTGAAACAAAGATTTTTCGCTTCTAATGATTTCCGTTTATCGGTGAAGAACCTCAGAGAAACATACATGGAAAATTCAGAGAGCAAAACAGGCGGTGCCGTTCCTCCATGTCCTTTGTGTCTGCGAGTCGTCCCCTGAGGGTGTGGATTGTCGGTTACAGTCTGCTATGTGTCCGCCACTCCACGTGGTCTGCGTCTATGCCAAGTACCGCAGGCAGAGGAGGGGAGCGGTGGGAGTTTGAGTTGGGTTGTATGTGCTCAGATGTACGACGAGAGTTATAGGTAAGTTCCGGGGTGAAAAGTTTAATTCTTTTTGTTAATATTGACATTTGGATATTGAATTATGAAATGTGATTGTCTATATATTTCTCCAAGATTCATGTTTTTTTGTTATGGATTAAGCATTAATTCCTGAACTTTATTTGTGACATTCAGATTCCTAGAAAAATGTCTCACTTTGCAACTGCTGTTGCATTTGTGAGGAATTACGTTCGGGGTAAAGTAAAATAAACTTTATAGTTAGGAGAAATTTTAGAAATTAGCCCCTTTGTTGATGGAAGAAAAAAAGAAAATCCTTTGTTGGGGTGAGAGCAGCTCTAGGCATATTGGAAAGAAAGTGATCCACGTCATCATGAATAAAAGTTTCATGATACGTCCTGAACTTTTAGGATAATTAAATTGGAATAGAACAATAATTTACCCTTATAAAACTATAGAATATTGTCGCCAGATTTTATGATACGATTGCAAAGCGTGTATATCATTCTGGAAAATGGATGAGAGTGCCGATGGGATACTGAAGTTAATAGTTACTAATGCGGTCTACAGAATTGGGGCAACCGTAAACCATATGTGTGATATGTTTTGACACCACTTCGTTTTAAGGAAGGGCATCTGAGTATGCTCACAATGTGCGACATACTACGTTTCTCATTTGTGGCTTGTGTTCGATTTTCCCAATTACCTTTGTTGGCTGTCTACAACTGCACTATTTATACCGTGCAGATGTAGATGAGGTTAGTTTCTTCGACGTGGTAATTTCCAAAACTCAGAATGTGATCACAATTCCTCAATATGACAATTCCTCTTTTTTCTGGTTGATGGGATATTCATAACTGTGCTTGATTTTCTAGTTTTTAGGTCCATTTCATATTTTGATCCATTGTTCCTTGGGAGCATGTACCATATTGCTAAAAAAATCATTGTAACTGTTGCTTATTAGTTCCATTTGATACTTATGATCCAATTGTCTTAGATACACCTTATGAGATTGCTCAAAAATCATTTAGCCAGTATTTTTGCTTTCTCCTCTAAGCAGTGTAGCAAAGCACCTGGAATCTGCAAATACAATGTTTTCGTTTACATGGTGGGTCCTCGGGCTCTATTGGGTATTTACCGGTGGTCAAGCTTGTGCAATCCTCCCGTCAGCTTTACTGGTTTGTGCTTTCTCTCTCTATGTCTATCTCTCTGAAATTAAACTATTAAACTGCAATAAATCTTAACTTGGGGTATGCTGTTGGCACTGCACGCTTTGTATTCTTTTCCTTGGATTTGATGTGCTCATTGTTGTTTTCTGCGTTGCATGGGCTTGATCGTTGGGATTGCTATTTGCGCTGCCTTCCATGTATTATTGCACTTCTATTTGCAGTGGCGGACCATGTAGTTTTATAATTCATGTCCGAAGAATGAGTCGTTGGACACAAACAAAATGTTCCTGACATCTGTTAGTGATTGGTCGTTAGTGTTAAAATTGAAATCTGAAACTAGATCTTTTATGCGTGTATTGAAAATTATTTTGTTGCAGTAGTTTATTGGTTCCAGTTTCGGTGGTCTTTTAGAACAAATGGTAACATCAAGTATTAGCATTCTGAGAATCTTGTTTAGAAGTCTTGGTGTCGTAAGTTGGATTTACCAATCATTCACTTGATTTAGAACTCAATTTGAACTTGCCTCATCAGACTGAGTTGACAAATCAATAGTCATGTTCAGAACGTCTATATAATAGATGACCGTCTTAGAGTTTCAATCAAATTGGCGACACACTAGTCTTTCCACAGGTTTGTTTTGATTAGGAATAAGTAAGATGGATATAACGTGTAAAGTTGTTTGTTTTATGGAGCATTCGACATTCATCCTTTTGGAGAGAAACAGTTTCTGCATATGTTGCCTTATTTTTATCTACTTTTTGAGTTTATGAAGAACGGGCTTTTGCATGTAGCTTTAGTCTTGTTTCGTTGCACTTCTTTTGGCATCCTTCAATTATGTTATATGACCTGTTGTTAAAGCAGGAAGGAGCATCAAAAAGAAAACATTGAGCAGTTGTGAAAATTCAAGATCAGCACAATGGGAGAAATGAGAAGCTTGCCTGTGATGCACAAGGACCTTGTGAAGGAGTGATGACCGAATGTGGACCATTGAGCATGTTCTCTCCCGGGAAGATGCGGTATGTAGACCTATTTTTCTTTTGTTGGGTTAAGAAAATGCATATCTAAATTTCATTTTGACGGCAAATTTGTCAGAGTGTTGCATCTGTCTTACTGCTTATGAAGATTGCCTGGAACAGGGGCAACTTCCCAGTGGTCGTCATTTTCATTGTTCTTGCATCGGTAAGTGGCTTTCTATCAATGCTGCATATCCTGCATGTCCTCTCTGCAAGCACATCAACAATCTCTCCCTCATGTGTCTGTTGACCGAGTTCAGTAGCTGGCACATCCAAACATCATACTCCAAACAGGAGCTAACTCAAGCATAGGAAAGAGCCGAAACCATGCGAGTCCACCAAATGCTCCACCATCCGCGCACCTGCAGGAACACCAACTCTCCACGGGAGGCAACGTGAGAATTGCAACCGAGTGTGATCGCTTGACCCATATGAACCATCCCAACACACTTGTGGAGCCCAACTTGACCCAAAAAATTAACCTATTAGGCCTTGAGTCCTTTTTATGTATATAAACCACTTCACATTCTCATCCACTTTCTATGTGGGAGATCACACACATGCACTTTTCTTAACAAGCATACCGTGGGTCTCGAAATTCTTTTGTTGTTTTAGTGTTTTTTAACGCAAAAGTTTGTTACTTTGACTCGATGCAGGCATCTTCTATTTATTATTGGTGTTATTCTTTTTTCTCTTAGGTTGTAGCAGTTGTTGCTGCGTCGGAAACGGCGATGATGACACGTTCCACTTGTTTTTCTTGTATATGGGTGTGCACAGGAAATGTTGGTGGATGATTATATATCAACGTTGGTTGTTTGCTCCTATTTGTATTCATAATCTTTGTATGTCTTACATGTTGGGGCGGATTGATCACATAACATGTTTCATGCAAAAGGGCTTGCAAATGCCAGAAACTAAATTGAACTTTTAATATCTTGGGACTTACGTAAACAAAATGCTATAAGATGTTTTCATCGTCTTTTGAATAAACTTCTAAAATTTTTTCCAACAATAACTGAATAAGTAGCTGGTGCAGGCTCATGATAGCACTAAACGTCTCGGTTCTACAATCTGAATGTCATAGAGCAATTTTATATAATTCCTCTACAAGGGTACATTATTCTGTATGTACTTGGGTATTCATGAAGGATTTGGTTATCAAATAATAATAATAATAAAGAATCCAACGGAAATTTTGTCTCTCTGCACCATAAAAAAGAAATGTACAAATTATTTAATTCTGTCTCTAACCCGTTTGGTGGACATGGTTCAAGTCTTAATAGGATGTAACAAGTGAAAATAAACGAGAAATTGCAGTGTTTAGCATAATTTTTTACTTGAATGAGTGAAAAAACATCATTACTGACAATGAAGGAAAATATCATAATGTTGTAATAAATCTCGGAAATTTACAAAAAAAAAAAAAAAAAAATCCTAAATTCATGCTGTAAATTGACTGAAATTGTTCTTTTGGACTTGAGTGTAGTTTTTGAGTTGAATTTGAGTTATAACTTGAGTTGAAGTTATAACTTGAATAAAAAATGATTTGAGTGAAGTTAAAACTTAAAAACAATGTGATTTGAATAAAGTTGAAACTTGAGTTGTATTTTTTTGAGTTTTATGTGTAAAAGATTCGTTGGTGTTCATTTTCATATTTTCATAATGATGTCTTTGGGAGGTAAGTTTTACGGATAGATTTTTTTTTTTTTGGGAAAAATAAAATATGCACTGGTTTTAAAAGTTTCGGGAATTTTTTTTTTCCATTAAAGAAAATTTCATTTTGTTTAAAATGATTACATTTTCATTAAATGTTGATTTCGTTTATTATATGGTGTTGACTTTTGTTTCAATTGCTGGTTTTATTATATTTGTTTCCATTTTTTTTTTATCATTTTGTTCTTTAATTATTTTTTTCTCCTTTTTCATTATATGAGGACATAAGTGTCTCAACATATAAGATAATATAATTTTTGTAAATAAATAGCAAAATAGGCATTTTTAAAATAAGGTACTCATAATCGTCATTCATGTAAATAACTCTTAAAAAGTTGGGGGTTTATTGTCTATGTCCCGTTTGTTTTGCGGATATGAATTTTTAAGTCGAGTTGAGATGTGATATTTTTAGAGAGCTTTTAACTCTGACATTTTTTGAAAGTTTTTAACTCTAAAAATTTAAAACTGAAAATTTAAATTGGTAAAGTGAAGGGGTTGTAGTTCATATCAAGTGTCAACTTTAAAATGATTAGTAAAAAGAAAAAAAAAAGTATCAACCTCAAATGAAAAAAAAAAAAAAAGACTTAGACATAATTTGATCACCCATTTTAGAGGTTACCATAGTCTTCGGCAAAGTTGGGCATTGAGACCAATTTAGGACTTTAGAAAAGTTGCCAAAAGGATTTTTATTTATTTTTAATTTTCTTTGGGGAGAGATCCGGATAAGGGGGTTGAGGAAATTTTAAATTCGCCATTCAATTTCAATTTCCTTCCCGTATCTCCACCCATAATGGAATATAGATGATTTAGCCGAGGAAGAAAAGGATAAGGAAAAATATAAATATATATTTTAGGATTTGACCTTTTCAATTTCTTTATTTATTAGAGATCAAATTCAATTTATATTTGCAAAATTTCCCTAAAAGATAAACTAAAAAAAAATCTATAGTAATACTACGGAAACAGGAAACTGAAAATAGTTAACTAAAAATCAATCAAACTTTAAAACACAAGATAATCGCATCATCATCGCTATAAAAACGGAGAAAATCTTATGTGTTATATATAAATATATATGTTATAAGAGATATATTTTTTACAATATAAGATATATATAAATACGTGATATATCTAGGGATAGGGTTGCACTGCATTACAAACTCAGTCAATGGCTACTGTAGGCATGGAGAATTTATGTGAGGACGTTTTTGTAGAAATTCTTCGAAGATTAAGAGACGATAAAGAAGTGGTTCGATGCATGAGCGTGTCGAAGTCATGGAGGTCCATAATCTCCAGTGTTCTACGACTGAGATTTTGGGAGCAGTCCCCGGTTGACGGTCTCTATTTCCGCACCTTCAAAACTAAAATTCCCGGTACGGGAGGGGCCTCACGTTCTTCTCCTACTTCAGAAAGGCTAGAATACTTAGGTGACATGGTTTCACATTCTGATTTGCAACACATAAATTACGTTGCAGTCCCTCTCCGCGCTCACCACGAGTGCTACCCCGACGCCAACCGATTCTTCATGGATTGTTGCAACGGTTTGCTTTTATTGTTCGACTTGAAATATGAGATTTACTACGTTTGGAACCCTTACACCAGACAACGTGCCGACCTACCCAAGCCTGTACACGATTCTCACAGAAACAATATTTTATGTGCAGCGCTGGCTTTTGACACCGCGGAATCTAGTTTTTACAGAGTTGTTCTAATAAGTCGCTGCACTTATTTAGAATCTGACGATGATTATTGTTGGATTGATATATTCTCATCCAAAACTGGGATATGGAATCGAACTAAAGTTAAACTTGACCCCTTTTTCATTCAGGATTATTCCAACTCCAAGTTAATGGTACCTCGCGTTTATTTGCGGGGCGTTTTGCACAGAATGGCGAGTTCACGAAAAATATCGCGGATTGATATTAGTTCTGACATGGGTGCCACCAATCGAGGCCCCATTGATCTCCCACCAATCCCTGCGATTGATCGGACGGTTGTAGTTGTTTCTCTTTTTGGCATTGATGACTGGGGTGTCATGGGACGTCTTGGGGTGTCGATGAACTGTCTCTCCTATTGCAAGCGCGAATGGACGACCTTTGGGGTTTGGTTGTACCATGAACAATCGGGTGAATGGATTCTTAGACATACTGTTTCGTTCATTCATTTGAATTACATTGTGAATGCTGCAGGTTTAACTTGTTATCACGAGACGATATGGTTTGAAGCGGTTGCGGTAGGCCCAAATTCTGATGTGATGTTCTTTGGGTTTGCACATCATATTTGCAGCTACAACTTCAAAACAAAAGAGCTCAAACTGGTGTTTAGACCAAGAATATTCACTCCGGTAGAGGTAGTTGGTTGTTTCTTTCCTGTCTTTACCTTCCGTAGGTGCCTCCTTCCTTTTCAAGGGGTGGATAAGAGGAGTGTCAGATTTACTCCATTGCATGTGGCATATTCTTCCCGGTTAGTATATGACTTCTCTTTAAAACTGTTTGTTTGTTTGTGTTTTTATACTTGTTTTTACAATCTTTTATTCACAGCACAACTAAAACTAATGTTTATTTTATCACAAGTTCGCACTATAAAACATTTTTCCACAAGTCATTCATATCATACTAGTGTCTCGGCTCTGCTTTGACTCCCAAACAACCTAAACATAATAAATATGCACCTCTGAGGATCTGCTAAAGGCCAAGTGATTATGAGGAAAAAAATATAAATAATTAGGATAATTGGGAGTTCAAAATTCAAAATAGTTATTTATCTATTAGATTGTTTAGGATATATTTAAATTGCTTAAATTAGATTTGTAGTTATCTGTTGAATTGTCTTAATATTTAATCATGCTTATCTCTATTTTATGTCTTTATAACTAGAGCCAGTAATTATATTATTCGGAAGCTTTTATGATTTATTAAATAAATATATTTTCTCTCTATTATTCTCTCTTTTTTTTTTTTTTTTTTTTTTTTTTTTCTATCCCTCATCATCTTCTATCGCTCTTATCTTCTACCTAAATTCGTCTTTCTCTTCGTCAATTTTATCCATTTATTTCTCAATTTCATTATTTCTTCCTCCATATCATCTATTTCTCCTTCAATTTGTCTATTCTTCTCTATCTACCTCTTCAATCTATCTTGATCCGGCATTACTAACCCTCATTATACATAATATTCTTTATACAAAGTTATAAACTAGGGATGAGTTTGCTTAATCACTTGCTTCTCTTTTGCTTAATCTGTTGATTCTCTTATTTGCTTTTTCACTGGTTCCATCCATCAAGATATTGGCTCCTCTTTATTCCGTTCTTCTTGTGTGTACTTTGTTTCCTTTCTTGGGTCTTTCTTGTTACAAATTTATTGGGTCATTCCATGTCCACTTTGTAAATATTTGAGGCTCGGTGGTACAACGGTTAAAAAAAACACGGAATATTCAAAACCAAATTGTTATTTACCCCTTAGTTACACTTAATTTCCTCATTTTGTATAATAGTAAAAATGTTAGTACAAGCTAATCCCATCTGTACTTGTTGGGTTGTTGGTGTTTCCAAGTTGTCATTGGATATATATTCTCTAGCAAATTTTCCATTATTTACTTATTATTGACAATTTCAAGTGTAGAAATGCTATTTATCTTCGTGTGCTTTTGCTTCTTGAAAGTGATCATTTTTCTTTCGCTCCAGTGAGCTCATGTTTCTTGTATCCTGTGTTTGATCATTGATGAAGAGAATCTGTTTTGCTTATTGATCTTTGTATCCTGACTTCTTTTGTTTTCTTTTCTTGTTTTCCTTCATTTTACAGAGAAATTTCGATTAGGAGGTATAATCAAAGAAGAGATGATTTAAAGTTACTAGCACTGATGGAAAAGCTTTCAATTTGTGGGCCTACTCAAGAATAAAAAGTAGGCAGAACGCCGTAGAAACTAGCTTACATTTAAAACCTATGTTAGTAAATAACTAATTATCTAACCTATAAAAATTAATAGGTTTTTTTATGTTTTGAATTTTTCATTTTCAAATTTTACTCTCTTTCTTTCTATTTCCTCCCTTTTGTTGCTCTTTCCCTCTTAATCTCTTAATCTATTTTCTCTCTCTATATATTTTTTTCGTGGGTCTGCTCTTTTTTCTCTCATCGGCTCTCGCTCTCACATCGCTAACTGTTCTTTCTTTCAATCTTCGACGCTGTAATATTGCTAAATAAATTTGTTTAGAGAATTATATTAACTTTATTAATATATAATCATTTGGTAGCTCTACCCAGGATTTATCATGTCAATTTAGGATTTGCTATCACAATTCTGATTTTGGTTCCGCTTATCATCATAATTCAGCTTGTGTTTTTTTTTTCGTAAATCTTTGTTCTGGTTTTGGTTCAGCTTATCATCCGAACGCATTGTTTGGTTCTTTGTAAATCCTATATTTACATCCATAAGAACTCAATTGTGTTTATTCATAAATTCTTGATTTAAAGTGTAAATCCAGGATTTATTAGAAAAAAAAAAAAAAAAATTCTGTTATTATGGTTGTAAATTATTGATTTAAAATGTGTGTGGCCTATCTCACCGTTAATTCTTTAAATATTGACCGATAAGTAAAGTTAAATGACGAGCGAAAAAAGAAAGAATATATGCATTTGTTTTTGAAGAAAGAAGAAGGAAAATATAAGAAAGAGGAAAAAGAAAAAGGAGGTAAGAAAGTAAAGAGTGAGTGTGATGAATAAAATAATATGGATACAACAGGAAAATTATGTAAGATGTTATGAAACCACTATTAGATTCCCCGGCAGCACTAGATTTCTGGATGCGATGAGAGAGAGATAAATAGAGTGAGGGGAGAGAAAGCTTGAGCTAGAGCTGAGAAGAAAAAGCAAGAGAAGGGGAGAGAGTGCATGGAGAGAGAACCATAGTAAATTTTAGGGTTTTATTTCCCTTTTTAATCCGAAACATTTTTGAAAGGTTAATTTAGAGTAATTTTGGATTGGGTGCGTTTATTGACACCCTATTTTCTACTTTTTGCATACTTCTTTTTAATATTAATAAAATATATATTAATAAAATTACGTTAAAAGACAATAATATTAAAAAAAAAAATACTCATTACACACCCAACATTAAAAAAATACATATCAAAATTTTACTTATTAGTATTGGGAATGATGTTTTAGAAATATGAGATGTAATAAGATATTTATTATTTATTTAATAAAAGAGTTTATTCATTATTTTATGTGCATATATTTATGAATATTTTATGAATATCAATGAAAATTTCATGATTATTTTTATGACCTTAAAATTGTATATAAGTGTTATATGCGAGATGATAATGTTTGATAATAATAATCAAGACGATATTCGTGACGAATTTAATTAAAGTTTGGAATCTTTAATTAAAGTTAAGAATCTTTAATTAAAATATTACTAATACATGTCATTTATATTTAGAATGGAACAGTGTTTTCCGCATTGTTAATATGACGAGATATTGAATGAGTGTATTTCGCATAGTGTGATTATGTAGAACAAGGACACAAGCACCATATGGATTTTTGATAATTTTCGCTAAGTATAGAAATTCTAATTGAGTCTATCGATAGTCATATCTAGAACGATCTTAATCTTGAGTTCTTAGCATACTCATATTTATGGATTTGTGTATTTTGATTTACTCGGTACTGATTCAGAGATCTTGATTCGTATTCCTTGTATTTTAGAGACATAATGAAGTGGGTAGTCGGGAATGCTATTATATGAGATGGAATCCATTCCTTCTTGAGAAAGAAGTAGAAAAATAATTTCCTTGCAGTTTTGATTCAGTCCTTGGCTTAGTTGGAGTGCTCTGGTTCATGAATTTGTTTTATGAATCACTATCCATTTGAGAATCAATGGTACATAAGAATAAAGATGTAATTAGAGTGGTTAATGGATTTCACCTACCTCTAATTATGAATAATTTATGGAGGATTGATCTATATGCAATGACTATATCAAATGGATACTTTACAATTTAGAAGTAATTTATGTCTATAATTACGATAGTGCAATTTCAAGTTTATAATGGAGTAACTATTTGAAATAATAGAATTAATTAATTAATAAAAGAGTTTAATTAATTATTAGTTTTATTGGAGCTCAAAATTATAGGTCCATAAGTCCTCGCGTCGTCCTTGTAACTTTGCAAGACACAAAAGGCAAAATGAGAATTTTAAAATTATGCAATTCTAAAATAAAATGCTTAAGGATAATTAATTGAGATTTAATTATAAATTAAATAATGTGATTTAAGTTTAAAGTTTAAATTGTAATTTTGAAACATACATGTGAAGGCATTCACATAGTGTGAATCCTTTTGGATTCAATTGCATGCTCTCCATTGTTGTCATATTAACTTATTTGATCAGTTGTTTAATTTGAAATTCAAATTGATTGAAGTGTGACTTATATTGCAAATTTGAATTTAAGTTAAAATTGGATTGTAGGATAAAATTTTACCATATTCTTTGTCTGCAAAATTGTGCCACCACAAGGAGGAATTTCCCTATGGTTGCCGGCCATATAGGATAAGGGAGAGAGTCGATTTTGTTTCAAAATTAAATTTGAAGTGCGAGAAAATTAATAAGCTTTATTTCAGAGATAATGGTTAGACTTATTCTAAGAGAATAACTACCACTATATAAATAGAAGATTGTAGAAAATTGTAAAACACAATTTGTCCTCTCTCCTAAAGACATTGGCCGAATATCATATAGAATGGGAAGAAAAAATTTTCTCCAAAAACTTTTCGTCGTGCATGTGATGGTGTTCATGGAAATCTTGAGTGTTTATTCGCTAATTCTATTTTTTTTTAGGTGTGCCCAGACACATGTCTTTGTAGACTCAAGGAATTGACGAGGAAGATTTGGACGTTCTAAACTAGCATTGGAGAGAGGAACATATGAGGTCAAAGAACACAAGATGTCATCATAATCAGTTGTTAGATATAATTCATAATCCGGTTCTTGGTAAATAAATTAATATGATTAATTTATTCGTACATAAAGTAATATAATCTATAGAGTATCTCAAAAATTTTATAAAATTTTTTATTATACACGGTCCGCTACTCACACACTTCTGTATATGAAATCGTTTCAGAAACCAACAATTAAACACTATTACTCTCCTATTGTTAATGAAGTTAATACTAATGTTTTAAACCAACACCATTACTTTTGCTGTTGTGTAAAGTTTAAACCCTATCATTTCTTATTACTCTCACGAAAACCAACACCTCATCGTTGCAGACGGGAGGTTTCTTTCACCGCTACAAAATTTTACATTATTTTTTTGTATGAATATCCCCTGAACTATTGTTATTGTGTAAAGTAGGCATTTTTAAAACAAGGTACTCATAATTATCATTCATGTAAATAACCCTTAAAAAGTTGTGGGTTTATTGTCTAGGCCTTGTTCACGTCACGGATTCGAGTTTTTAAGTTAAGTTGAGATGTAATCTTTTTTTGAAATTTTTACTGTATGAGAAAAAATTAGATATGATATTTTTTAAAAGTTTTAAACTCTAAAAACTTAAAACTGAAAATTTAAATCAGTAAAATGGACGAGATTGTAGTTCATATTAAGTGTCAACCCCAAAAAGATTAGTGCAACTCCAAAATGATTAGCAAAAAAAATGTCAACCTCAACAAAAAAAAAAAAAAAAAAGGACTTTGACGTAATTTGATCACCCATTTTAGAGGTTACCATAGTCGTCGGCAAAGTGGGCATTGAGACCAATTTAGGACTAGAAAAGTTGCCAAAAAGGATTTTTTTTTTTTTAATTTTAATTTTCTTTGGAGAGAGATCCGGAAAAGGGAGTTGAGGATATTTTAAATTCCCCATTCAATTTAAATTTCCTTCCCGTAAGGGATAAGGAAAAATGGAAATATATATTTTAGGATTTGACCTTTTAAATTTGTTTATTTATTAGATGTCAAATTCAGTTTATATTTGGAAAATTTCCCTAAAAAATAAAACAAAAAAAAAAAAAATCAAAAGTAATACTACGAAAACAGGAAACTGAAAATAGTGAAAGCCCAGTGATCACATGTATTCATTTTTACAAATATAATTTATAAACTATACACGTGACCAAATAGTCAAGCAACTGAGCAAAGCTTTTTAAAAAGTTATTGGGCCCGTTAGCGCTGCCAACCGATTAATATTGCTTCAATTATTAGTTACTGTGGGTCATGGCTAATTAAAGTGACGTTTCTAGATTCAAAATTATAATTTATAATTTTAATTTTTTTTTTATAAAAACACATTAACAAATTAAGAACTATAATTTAAAATTAAATTAAAACTCTCAAAATAAATAGAATATAAATACGTAATATATAATTGCTCTTAAATATTTAAAAATCATAATTTTTACTATTTATTTTTAATTTATAATTTTTTAATCAAATAATTATACTAATAAAAAATATTTATTAAAAATAAAAAATGAAAATCTACCTTATGTATTTTTAACGATAAATTCTAAAATTTTCTCGAGAAAAAAGTATACATGAGTTCTATTGGTCGACTTTGATGAAACGTACATAGATGAGCCCACATTGTGTTCCTTTCAGAAAAAGCTAATCTTTTAATCGTCCTCCTGTTGTCTTTTTACACAGGCTCCATTAATGAAACGCCACAGTAGCACGTCTCAAAATTAACTTTTCGTCGTTAGCAAAAAAAAAAAAAAAAAAAAAAAAAAATCTAGATTTTGTTTGGTATTAACTATAGAGGAGATTTTCTGATACTTGCGGTAGATCAAATTTTTTAACTATTTAATTTATATATATATTTTTTATTTTTACGTGATTTTATACAACTCTAAAGAATGAAAAATTTAATCTATCAGTATGTTGACGTATCAAAAAAAATTCTTAATTATAGCGGTAAATCTAGAGTTTTTGAGGGCCCAGAGGACGATGGTTTTGGATCGGCAATGAGAACCTTTTGAATTGGAGGATTATTTTAGAGTCTCTCCCTCTTAGAATTTTAATTTTTGTTTATTAACAAAATTAGGGGTATTAACTCTATTAGTGCATGAACTATAAGCATTCTCTAAGTGAACCAATTTCAGTTAGTTAAATTTAAATAGCATAGATTATAAAACTGTTAAAAAAAAAAACCCAAATTTCAAGGAGTGATTTATCAAGAAAAAGAAGTTGATCGAGGACCAAACTGACATAAAACTCCTAATTAAGGGATTAATGATGCTAATAACCCTTATAATTTTTATGTCAGAGTTAATTAACTAAAACGGTAAATACGTGTATTTCTTATTCCAAAAAATATAAGAAACATGCCTCAAATTATCTGCACACAATATAGAAATATAAAGCACTAATGTCATATTTAAAAACACAAAATTTAGACAACATTTAGTTCATAAATTTAAAATTATAATTCATAATACTATAATCTAACCTCTATTATTTCTTTTTGTCTCATATTGAAAAATGAGAGCTAGGTAGTTAGCTAGGAAGTATCTGCTGGCGTCTTAAAACCATCGGAAGCAAGATGAACAGAAAAGTACTAAATCAGACTAAGGACATGGCCATTACTGTGAGGTTTCCCGGCTTGTATCTATCGCCTGTTTGTCTGATCATGCTGATAAACACCGTAATCATCGGCATCGGCGGCGCTCATGAGTTCAGATCACCAGAAAAACCTGTGGCTCTCTTCGTGTTCGGCGACTCACGTTTTGATCCGGGAAACAACAACTACATCAACACTGCCACCGAGTACCAAGCAAATTTCTGGCCTTATGGGGAAACATTTTTCGGTTTTCCCACTGGAAGATTCTCCGATGGCCGCCTAATTCCTGATTTTATAAGTGAGACATAAATCCTATTATAATTCAAGATATATGTAAGTCATGTTTACTTAACAACTGGGTTGTTTAGATTATTGACACCTTTATAAATGCATTCTAATTGTAGGTGAGTATGCAAAATTACCATTGATTCCACCGTATTTAAAGCCTGGGGTTCACAACTATGAATATGGGGTGAACTTTGCTTCTGGTGGGGCTGGTGCTCTTATTGAAACTCATCAAGGGTTTGTAAGTGATCTTTGTCATAATTAACTCCAATGTATTCTATTAGTAAAATGATACCCTGCGTATCAAGTGTTTTAACTCAAGAAACTTCTTGTCGTTTTTGGGTTTTAGGTGGTAGACCTTCAAACTCAACTGAGTTATTTCAAGAAAGTGGTGAAGCAGTTAAGGAGCAAACTCGGTGACCAAGAAGCTAACGAATTGATATCTTCGGCTGTTTACTTCTTTAGTGTGGGAGGCAATGATTATCTTTCCCCTTTCACGTCTGACTCTAGTTTCTTTGACAAGTATTCTAAGATGGAATACGTTGGCATAGTGCTTGGCAATTTGACCCAAGTTATTGAAGTATACATGATAGATTGCATGCTATATGTATTTCATTTTTTTTTTCCATTTAATTTGTGATTTTTCTTACATGTGCAAGTTTGATGGGTGGTCAGAGAATATACAAAATAGGAGGAAGGAAATTTGGGTTCTTAAATATGACACCTTTGGGTTGTCTTCCAGCGGTTAAAATTGTTCAACCGGGAAATACTGGTTCTTGCGTCGAAGAACTCAATTCACTGGCGAAACTGCACAACAGAGAACTTCCTAAAGTCCTCCAACTGATTCAGAGGCAGCTCAAAGGTTTCATCTATTCAGTGCACGATTTTTATACTTCTTTTGGTGAAATATTGGAGAACCCACTAAAATATGGTAAGATTGGGCTGTGTTACAATTATATTGTGTGCAGTGCTATTGGACACTCGACCACTTACTAATAGAATATGGATCCACAGCGTGAGGTCCATAAGTAGGGTTTATCTCTCATTAGTGGTGGTATTTAGTACTGGTGGTGTCCCAAGCATATTTCTTATATTGCAATACTAATAATTTATCTTCTTGTGAGTAAAAACAATTTATGTTGTTGGCGGTTTTGTGAAGGTTTTAAGGAAGTGAACGTGGCATGTTGTGGGACCGGTCCGTACAGAGGAATTTTTAGCTGTGGAGGGAAAAGAGAAGTGAAAGAGTTTGAATTGTGTGATAATGTGAGTGATTTCTTATTTTTTGACTCTCTTCATCCGACCGAGAAAGCCTACAAACAAGTTGCAGAACTCATCTGGAGTGGTGAGTCTGATATCGGACACACAGAGCCTTTTAATCTCAAAGCGTTATTTGAACTTGAGAAAAGTCGTGTAGATTTTGGCATTAAAGAGACTACAAGTAATCAACGAGCTAATGCGTATATGAAGCTTCGATCAATAATTTAGAATTTGTCTATTTATTTCGTGCTTTGGTTTTTCTAATTTCCATAAATATGTGTTTTTTTTTTCTCCTACTGCAAACGACATGTAGCCTCTATTCAAAGTAAACTTGCATTTCGTTGTCATTTGGAAAGTTGCTACTTGTGTTTGTCTATTAATGTGATGGGCTATGGTTGCTTTTAACGGTTTTTACTTTTATAGTTGTCGTTTGTCCATTGTAAAACTCATTACTCCGCGTTACATTTCTCATTTTGTTGTCGTAATTTTCTCTTCTGATGTCTATTTCAGTTTTCTTTCGCTTATTCCATTATGTTTAATTTGTTGTTCTCACTGATTTTCTCTTTTGATGTCTAATTTTCTCGTTAGCTAATGTGCAACATTTTCTACTTTATTGTTCTGTTGGGAAGGCCGTTAAAATTCAACAGTTCAAATTCAAATTTAAATTAAATCAAACTAATTATTGTTTAAAATTCTACAGCGTCTATGAACTAGTAAAAAAATAGAGAACTAGTAAACTAGGAATTGATATCTTCAGTTGTTTACTTATTCAATGTGGGAGGCAATGATTATCTTTCCCCTTTCACGTTTAACTCCATTTTATATGATAAATGTTCTAAGAAAGAATACGTCGGCATGGTGCTTGGCAATTTGACCCAACTTATCCAAGTAATAATAGATGTTATATTTCAATTTTTTTCTTCTTTTTTTTTTTTTTGGTTCATTTTAAGTTGTGATTTCTCTTATGCTAGCTGATGGGTGATCAGAGAATTTAAGCCTACAAGCAATTTATGCTAGTAATAATAGATGGCAATTTAAGTTGTGTGATGATGTGAATGATTACTTCTTCTTTGACTCTTTTCATCCGACCGAGAAAGCCTACAAGCAATTCGCGAAGCTAATGTGGAGTGGTACTGATATCTCAAAGCATTGTTTGAACTTTAGAAAAGTCATGCAGATTTGATCTTGTCAGCAATAGCCAATATGTATGTTGTCAGTAAAAAAGACCCATCATGCTGATGCATAAAGAGGAAAGAAAAAAAAAAATCAATCGTAATTACTTGTCTTTGTCTGTTCATTTTATGGTCTTTTAACAATTTCTTTTTTCCCCCTTGTCCTCAACAAATATCAAGGACAACAGGTCAACTTGAGCCTCGCTGCCATACAAGTTCATTAAGCTTTTGGTGAATTTTGAGAAAGGAATTAGAAGAGCTTCGCAACGCCTTACAGTCACAAAGCACTCTTTGCATTTAATTAATTAATTAATTTTTTTTTTTTTTTTTTTTTTTAAAAATTTTTTTTGGGTGCTGAATGGACTGGTTACATACCAATCTTACAATGAGCAAGTATATGTGATGGGAAATGAGATCGATCCATCTAGTGAGTCCCGTTTTATGTGAGTAATATGGTTTTATTCTATATATAGGTGTGACGACCCTCCTTTGAGGCCGCCACTCGTAACTTACTTTTTAACTTGTACTTACTGGAATTTCTTAAAATTTGCGAAACATTTTTTTTTTTTTAAACATAAGAAGGAATACTTTCATAATTTGTAACAATAATTTCAAATAAGTGAATTACTAAATTTCTTAAAGCTTTTCTTAATTTTAGTTAAGATAAAACCTTTTAGAAATATCCTTCAAACGGAATAGCATTTGAATTCTTGTTTCAAATACTCTTTAAAAGCTTTTCTAAAACTAGTCATTTCAATTGGCCATCTCATTTGACTTTAAAACCGATTTCGTGAGAATACATCTTAAAATCCTTTTAAGATTAATCATTTAAATTGTCATGTTTAAAATTCATTTATTTGTTGCATGTACTGAAATACTCAAAACTAGGATTGTTAGCTACAATCTCAGTTTCCCTAACATACATGTGTACATATATTTTTTTAAACATAAATGCTTGAAACTTTGAATCATATAAATATATACCTGATTTTACTTAAACTTATTGCGGAAAATAACTGCATGAGCGGTATCCATTCCTATCTCCACCATTCGTCCGCCACTCACCATTGCCCTTCAGGAATTACTGATAGGTTTCTTACCTACAGCATCAACATATCTGATTGAGCTTTCGCCCAGCAAGTAGGAACTATATCTCACAAAATAATTGTAAGTACACATGAATAACTATGAATGAGCAAAGTGATTATGCTTAATTATGATGTCTTATCATAGTCTTATTATATTAACTTATCTTTCTTCTTGATGGGGCCCGAAAATGCTCGTTCGTACCACTTTTTAAACAATGTCATTCCGCAATCATTGGGACGTGAGGGTTTGCAAGGTCCCCCGTGACACCGTGATTATAACTTGAATGCCTCCCTTAAGTCGGAGGACATTCTTTTTTTTTTCTTTTCTCCCTTGTGGAGCTGAAATTACCTCCCTTAGGTCGGAGGCTGGTACGACACTCAACTGAGATTATTCCTATAAGTTCCTCTTGACTTATTAAGGTGTGTGCAGCATGGCATAGCATCGCATCGCATACAGTACTTAAATCATGAACATGTATATATATAACATGTGTAAATTTTTTTTTCTTTAAAATCTATTCATGCTGTAGGCGAGATTCCTACTTACCTGATTTACAGAGCTGGAATCCACTTTTCGCCAAACAGTCTATTCTCTTACTTGCTTATTTTTGAAAATGAACACCCATTGAGAGTGTGAGATTAACTGTCGTTTGCTATTCTATTTTAGCAACTTATGAAGGAATCTAACCCTTTTTTTAAGGCGTGTATTCCTTTCATTTTCTGAAGGATAATTTACTATAAGGATCAATTTATTAGATCCTCAAAGTTTTATTTTCCTTAATTGCCCTTAACATACTTATGTCTAGATTGAAAATCATTTACCTAATCTAGTAACTTATTCTCCATAAAATTCCTCATTGGACTCATTATGATATTAAGGCCCAATTCGGCCTAGAAACTTTTTAACGGCATTCTAACTCTTAGGCCGCTGAAATTTAAACTCAAACAGAGTCTCTTAAATCAATGCGGGCATTGGACCCACATCAAATCCTCGAAATCCTAAGGACCTATCGTGTTGGGCTCGTAGGTGCTCGTCGGGATGATTTGCTTGATAACCCACTAAGTTCTTTAAAGAAAGCATTTTTCTTGAAAACTTCCTTTATGAATACTTTCATTAAAATGAGGTTTAATGTCATTGTATTTTATTGAAATTCTATCTCGGGTTCTTTTATAACTTTTTGTTGAAACCGACACTGTTTTAGTTTTGTCTCGTTAAAAATTGTGCAATTTCTGAAATCTACGTTTTACTATGTCTTTGAGTCGGATTTCAAAATTTTGTTCTTCATGAAAATTTCTCATCTTGTCGAGATCTAAAATTGTCGTTTTTGGTGAAAGTTGAAATTCGACCTCTAAAGGCCCCGTTTGGCTGAAAGCCGTAGCTGCTGTTTTTCTTGAAATTGTCTTAGTCAAAAACTGTGTCGTTTCAGGAATCTGTGTTTTAGTACCTCTTAGGGTCAGATTTTGAAAATCTTTTCTTCATCAAATTTCTTCATCTCGTCGAAATATAAAATTGCACTTTTGTGAAAAATTGAGATTCAGCCTCTAGTGGTCCCGTTTGGCTGAAGCAGTGGCTGCCAGTTTTTTCGAAACTGTGTTGGACAGCTTGTCCGTTTTTGTAAAATGGCTTCAAACTTGGTTTTAGAGTTAAAATTAGGTTTTGTCATAGTAACCGAAAATGTTCAAAACATCCAGGGCTATAAGTTCAAGCTTTAAAACATTGAAAAATCTCGCTCTATGGTCCTCATTTTCGCGGTCAAAGTCACCGAAAATTTTTTCCTCTAATCCGAAAATAAGCAACTTAGATCAAGCATAAACATACCACATCAAACTAACCTCATAACTCACAAAATCAACATAAAACTCACTCACCCTTATTACAATTTATTTCCTTGAGAATCACAATTTACATTAATGGATTCTCAAACTTAAACTTTGCTAGAAAATAATTGAAAAGAGTTCAAGAAGTTACCCTCGAAGAACTCTTTCTTGAGAACCTTTGAGATCCTTCTCTTCTTCTCCAAGGTTTGTTAATGGCTTGGAACTAGAGGAGTATAAGAAAATTTGAGAAGAATATCTCTACATCTCTCAAACTTTACTAGAGCATAAAAAGATAGGGTTTAGAGTTTATACCATTGGAGAAATGCTTGACTAAACTCCTCCTAGAACCCTTGATCTTCTTCTTCTTCTTCTTCTATGGTTTGCTAGTGGCTTAAGGTTAGGAGAGTGGGAGAAAATATTTGAGAGAGAATGGAGGAGTGTGGTATGGCCGGATTTTGAGGAGGAGAGAAAAGCTAGGAGGAAAAAAAAAGAGACCTATCATATGTTGGTTCCTTTTATAGCCAACTTTGTGATCATTATTTAACTCCACATCAACTCCCTCAATCAACCAAATTTTTGTTCAATTCCCCCTTTCTTGGCCGGTTATGGAAGGAGAAAAGGAGAAGTAAATTTGCCATTAATTCCTTTCCAACCACTACTATCCCATCACCTTACCATGTCATCCACTTGCATACTCAACTAGCTAAGTTTTTTGCTCTAATTCCATAAGTTTGGCCGGCCAAGTGAAGGAAGGAGAGAGAAAAATGAAACCTAACCCCATCACATCACATTTTCATGTAACCTTCTAGCACACTTAACTAGCCAAATTTTGGCTCTATTTTCCTATGCATGGCCGGCCAAGTGGAGAAGGAGAGAGAGAAAAATATAATCCACCCCTTGTACTTTTGTCCACTCTCTTAAGTTTCCTTTGAGTCGATAAAAATCATAATTGACCGTAAAGGGAAATACTTAGGTGACAGAGAATTCTAATTTCTGACGGTTCATTTTCTACTGCTTATTTACAGTTCAATGTTAAATCATCGATTACTATGAGATCACATTAAACTCTTACTCGCGTAATATCTTAAATTGTTTAAAGTCTTGAAATAAATTATAGACTAAACAAATTCTGTTAAGAAAAAAAAAAAAAAAAAAAAAAAAACTACACGTGGGAGGTTGGAAAACTTCCTAGAGGAAGTGGGTGTGTGAAGGAGTGAAGTGCATTAGTGGGGAGTTGGGTAAAAAACAAAATAACGTGCAGCAAAAAAAAGAAAAAAAAAAAAAAGGGACGTGGGTTGCTTCAAAATGCCTAAATATAAGGGACGTAAACAGAGAAAAAGAAAAAAAAAAAAAAAAGGAGGAGAAGAAGGAAAAAGGAGGACTTTTGGGTGCAACGTGTGTGTGAGAAAGGAACAAAAAAAAAAAAATGTGTGTGCAGGTGAGGGGGCGGAACAAAAAAGAAGTGCAGGTGAACGTGTTTAGAGAGGATTATAAAAAAGGTAGAAAAATTGTCATATACTCTACATGCTATTGATCCGTTTTCTTTTTTAAGACAAAAAGTTCATTGGTCATTATCATTATCAGTCAGATTCATGTTTTAAATATACGGGTTGTAAATTTTTGAACCCAATTAAAATTATGAGGTTATAAATTTTAAAACTTTTAAAATATCAAATAGAATTACAAATGTTTAAACTCTACAAAATTATGAGGTTGCAAGTTTTAAAACCTCTAAAATATCAAATAGAGTCACAAATTTTTAAACTCTATAAAATTATGAGGTTGCAAGTTTTAGAACTTCCAAAAAATTAAATAGAGTTGTAAATTTTAAAACTCTATAAAATAATGAGGTTATAAAATTTAAAACCTTTATATATGAATCTGACTATAATAGTGCAGTTCAAAATATTATTTTGAGTCTGGCTTATAAAGTGCAGTCCAAATAAAAATTAGAGACCTCTTTTCGTTTCCAAAGAAAGGGGGAGAAGAGAAATAGAAATTCGCATATATATATATATATGTATCACTTATATTGCCGTGCAAAGTAAAGTTACTGTGACTTTTGCATAAGTGCCGTGCAAAGTAAAGTTACTGTGACTTTTGCATAAGTGCCGTGCAAAGTAAAGTTACTGTGACTTTTGCATTTGTAGTATAATGGTTTATATATATATATATATATATATATATATATATATACCATTATACTACAAAATATAAGTGATACATATAAAGTCACGGTAATTTCTCACGGTAATTTTTATTTTTGAAAAGTTATGTAACCTCTTTGATATATATATATATATATATATATATATATATCAGAGAGGTTACATAGCTCTTTTCGATTCTTGGAAAAAAGAGGAGAGAAATAAAAATTACCGTGAGAAATAAAAATTACCGTGACTTTTGGTTTGTATATATATATATATATATATCAAAGAGCTCAGTTGTTGTGGCTTGCTGTGACGTAGAAAAGAAAAAGGAAGGAAAAAAGATGGCTTGCTGGCTTGCTGGCTTGCTCGCTCTGATGCTATATATATATACACACACGAAAAAAAAAGAGGAAAGGAAATGTTTGAAAGGATGAGGATGAGGGAAACCTAAGTTCCTTTTGAAATCAGATGGTTAGCAAAAAAAAAAGGGATATACATCATACAATCAAATCAATTGGTTTAGATATGATAAAATTTAAAATTAAAAAAATAAGGGATAAATGATAAATTTCAAAAATTCGGAGTATTAAATACCCTAAAAATTAAAGTGCATAAATTGGGCCCTTCTATGGTCCCTAAGCCTAAAAAGATGAGTCCATTGTCTCGTAAAACCATATGGTGATTAAATACAATGTTCAAATCCCAAATTCAAATAAAAAAAAATCTAAACACCAAATTTAAAAAGGATCCTTTTAATTCCTCATAAGGTCATATACTGGAGAATTATCCAAATATGACTATCAAATCCAAACTCTAAAGTAAAATTCCAAATCGAATTTTAAAACATCTTTGAATTCCTCATATGGTCATATATCGAGAAATTCTCCAAAATCCAAATTCAATTTCAAGAACTACGATTGACTTGATTCCCTATGAGATACATAGGCAACCTAAAATCTAGGTGCAGTTTCAAGACCAAATTCAATTCTAAAATTCTCAAAGAAGAGAAAATCAATACAAAATTAAATCAAATTTTAAAGTGTGAAAATTCCTCATAAGGTCATACACCGAGGAATTATCCAAATTCTCAAACCCAAAATTCAAACTACAAGTGGCTTGATCTATTAACGAGGTATGTAGGCAACTCGACAAAATTCACTGAGTTCAGCCGCAATTTTAAATCAACCCAAATTTCCCAAATTCAAAAAATTAGTATTTACCCTTTTAATTGGAACCAAAAGGTTTTCCCTTGTACCAAGGGATTGTAATTAAGAGGTTATTCTTATAATCTTGAAGGGGTCGAACTAAAAATAATAAACTCCTATTCTAGTTAAATCCTAGGATAGGTGAAATTATGTTGTGTGTGAAATATTATTTCAACATTAATAAATATTTTCACTCAACAAATTTTAAATTTAACTTTTCTGCATTAAATCCCGGGAATGACGTTGTTTCTGACGGTGTCAAATCCTGAGCTCACATTGTTCCCTTCTACTATGGGTATTTATCTTGTGACTTTAACCTAGCTGTCTGGCAATTAAGGATTTTCTCTTCTTTAATTATGTCAGTGCATTTTTTTTACGCTGCTAACATCATGCTGTGTTTGGAGTTCTTGAAATTAAGATTCTCAATGTGACGACCCTCCTATGAGGCCGTCACCGTAACTTACTATTAACTGGTACTTACTGGCATTTCTTAAAATTTGCGGAACTTTTTTTTTTTTTAACATAAGAAGGAATACTTTCATAATTTGTAACAATAAATTCAAATAAGTGAATCACTAAATTTCTTAAAGCTTTTCTTAATTTTAGTTAAGATAAAACCTTTTAGAAATATCTTTCAAGCTGAATAGCATTTGAACACTTGTTTCAAATACTCTTTAAAAGCCTTTCTAAAACTAGTCATTTCAATTGGCCATCTCATTTGACTTTAAAACCGATTTCGTGAAAAATCTTAAATTAAAGTACATTTTAAAGTCCTTTCAAAATCAATCATTTAAACCGTTATGTTTAAAATTTCTTATTTGTTGCATGAACTATTGCAACGTTCTAAAACTTAAATACTCAAAACTAGGGTTGTTAGTTTGCAACCTTGGTTTTCTTAACATACATATGTACGTATACTTTTTAAACATACATACTTAAAACCTTTGAATCATATAGACATATACATGATTTTTCTTAAACTTCTTTTAAATAATCTGCGTGGCGGTGTCCATTCCCATCTCCACCATTCGTCCGCCGCTCACCATTGCCCTTCAAGAATTGCTTATAGGTTTCTTACCTCTGAAGATGAACATATCTGATTGAGCTTTTAACTTCGAAATAGGAACTATATCTCACAAAATAACTGTAAGTACACATGTATAAATATGCATGAGCTGATTATGCTTGATTATGATGTTTTATCATAGTCTTATTATCTTATCTTATCTTATCTTTCTTACTGATGGGCCCGAGTGCTCACGTACCACTTGCGCGCAATCATCGGGACGTAAGGGTTTGCAAGGTCCCCCGCGACACCGTGATTATAACTTGAACGCCTCCCTTAGGTCGGAGGACATTCTTTTTTTTTTCTTTTCTCCCTTGTGGAGCTGGAATTACCTCCCTTAGGTCGGAGGTCTGATGCGGCACTCAACCGAGATTATTCTTATAAGTTCCTCTTGACTTATTAAGGTGTATGCAATATGACCTAGCATAGCATACTATAACATTAACTTAATTTAAGCACATATAATTCATGTGCACTGCTTATGTGTATGCATCATAACATAGCATCGTATACCATACTTAAAGCATAAACATGTATATATTGTTAGCGTTTATGCCCTTAGGAATAAATGTAACAATTTTCTTCGAGACATTTTGACTATTAATAAAGATTTGTTTATTTCATATATTTATGTATTGTCCTCTTTATGTTCATAATAGTTGAATGTATGATAAGCAAACAAAAAAAAAGTCTCGAGACTCGCATTCTAAATCTTTAGATCATGCATGTAATGTGAAGAACATGCGAAGACAAGATTCTAAAGATGATAGTCTAAATCTTATGATCCACAATCGAGGGAATAAAGTTGGGCGCTTTATTCATGTTAAGATTGTTATGTTGTCTACTTCCTAACGGAGAGCGGCTTGTCTTGGTCGTCGGAGGTGGGACTCCATAGGTAGAGACATTGATATAGTTTCTAATGGTGAAATCTATATTGGATCGGACCAAAGATGAATTGTTTTAATTAATAATTACATTTGAATAAAACAATTCACTTTTGACGAATTATATGTTGTCATCTTAATCCCGAGATGGATGATGAACCCGTATACTTGACTTGTATCCTTTGATGTACTAAAGGGAGACATCCCGACATTATGTAAAGGTACGCTTGCCGGTACATTGGGGTATGACTCGTGTATGCGTAGATTCGTTATTCATAGATAGTGGAATCCATAGCTCCTATAAAGAGTCAATGATATCCTCTTATGCATTATCGGTGGATTGGAAAATACGAGCGCGGCCATTAGACTACTCTGTGTTATCTAATGGTTTCTTGTTTGTAAATAGTATGAATAGTGTTTTTCCAATGGTTTGATAATGGAACATAAGATAAATGTAATCGGGAAGGTAAAAATGCAAACTTGACCTCAAGTCGATTATGGATATCCTATGGGGATGATATACTAATATATTGAGTCATGGACTAGAGCTAATTAGAGCTTTGTAAATACGCTATATGAATCGAGAGTGCAACTCTAGGCTTTTAGTGGAATAATTAGAGTTTTATAATCATGAGACGGACTTGTTGGTTTACAAGTAGCGTTGTGATTATAGGAGCTTGATTTATATATGTCCATCGGGTCCCTTTGCTAGCTCACTTAATTTCCTATAACGACACGGATTGTATTTCCTACATATTGGTAACTTGTGTTATTTCCGTAAAAGAGGTTCAAAGTTAATTCATGAGTAATTTATCGGGTGAATTAATTGATAAATTAATTCTAGATAAATTGGTTGAATTATTGTTTTTTAAGAGTTGTTTAATATGGGAAGACTATTATATGGAAATTTTGATCGGGCAATTTCTCTATTGGGTTGCTTGAATCAAAACGAGGCTCTATGCAAGTTTCCCATGTTGAAAAACTAGAAAAACAACTTTCATCGATCTTGAGACAGGTTGACCGGTTGGGTAGACCGGTCACTTCGATTTTCACGGTCGACCGGTCAGTCGACCGGTGGGTAGACCGGTTTGTGAAGGACCGTTTTGACCGGTGAGTTATAACGCGTCTGGTCTCCGGTCGACCGGTTGTAACAGCGTAACGCGTCTTTTTAGTGGCAAAATCGACTACGAATGCGATTAAATCTTTGGGAAACCTAATTGTTACGGAAGTATGACTTCCTAAAAACAAAATAAATAGCCTATTAAGTCTCATTCTCGATAAGATCACTTGAGAGACTTTTTGTCTGCTATTGATAAGAGATTCAAAGAGGAAAAATTGTTTAATTATCAAGAACAATTTTTCTTTGGCTCTCTTGTGATTGGAAGGAGATTAAGAATACCAAGAGGAGATTAAACGGTGTGCCCACTCGCACACCGATCGTGGAAACGAGAATAGCAAAGAAGACCGCCAAATTAGTTGAGGCTCTTCCGATTTCTTTTTTTTGAACGCTTTGATCCGATTTCTTTGTTTCCTGAAATCTAGAAAGGTATGATTTAGATCTTTAGTATTTATGTTATATAGCATCATGAACATGTTCTACAAGAGCTTTGATGTTGATTAAAATTTTTAAATTCCGCTG
Organism: Morus alba; assembly: GCA_012066045.3. NCBI lineage: Eukaryota > Viridiplantae > Streptophyta > Magnoliopsida > Rosales > Moraceae > Morus > Morus alba. Next base: position 19,667,792 of record CP050227.2, on the reverse strand, counting down.
CGCACTCGATGCCATTATTTTTCCAACAATTGGTATCAGAGCCGTGGTTATTTGTTCATGATTATGCTATGTACATAGATTTGTGATCTAAAAATATCTCTTTTATGCTTGAATTGATATTTTAGAGAGATGGCACTCTAGGGTTTCTATACTATGTTGTTGTCATGAATATATGGTGAATGAATGATTAAATAATTATTATTGGTTGTCATTTATGAATTATCAATGATTATTTATTATTTAATTTTTACCGGTTATGGTTCCTTAGAGTTTAGAATGGTTGTATAGGAATTTGTTCTTTGCAATGTAATTAGATTTGGCGGCCTATCATCGCCAATTAGGGTTTATTTTATTTTCTTTAGTAGAAATTTTGTAAACCGGAAAACGGTATAGGAATTTTTATGTAAAATTCTTGGAGGAGATTGAAGATGAAGGAGATGAAGGTATCTAATTTTTTTCTGGTTTATAAAATTGCTTTGTGTTTTTTTGAATAAATTGAAAACCGCTTTGATTTCTGAAAATCAGATTCTTTGTCGCACGGGCACCGGTCGACCGCTTGCGGTCGACCGGTGATTAACTTTCTCTGTCTCCGGTCGACCGGACCTAACAGACAATACGATTTTGCGGTTTTTGAGATTTTTTCAAGAAAACATGAAAAATAATTTTATGATAACCAAAATTAGATTGTGATGAAGAATTCAAGGACAACCGGGAAGATTCAAGATGAAGAATCGATATATGTTTCGATTATTTTTTGTAATCTTTAATTTCTTTCTTTTCTCTAGGATGGAACCATAATATTACGGTTATTATTATTATTATGCTTGTTGCCTAGCTTAATTGCTTTGTATGATTGCATATAATATGATTTGCTATATATGTGATAACATGTCATATAGAATAGGGAGTGCCGCTCATTAAAATTGTTCATGCATATTTCTTAACATAAAACCTTGTTTTCCAAAAGATTGAGTGGGTGAGGGTTTTTGAAGAAAAGACCCATGGCCTCCATCGTTGGTCCGCAAGGTAACACATGGTGATACCGACCCCTAGGAAGGGATTCATTATGTACCGGTGTGGATCTCCGAGAGGATAATTTATTTGAGCATATTTTATGGTTGTACACCCCTAGGTGACAATTGTAATATATGGATCAAATAGTTGAAACGATGGTTATACACTCAAGATTAATTTAATTATTAATCTCCCCTAGGAGCTCTGATAATTAAATTAATGGCCAAAGAAAACGATTATCAATATATCTTTGGATGTAGATTGATCCGGATGGTATATATTGATCGGAGGGGATCCGTGTTCCCAATTAAATTTTACATGATCTCCCTAGGAGACTTACAAAATTTTGAGTTGGGAATTATCGTTGTAAGGTTGTGATTTTTTCAAGGTTTTGACACACAAACATATTTGTTGCATTATAACATGTATATATGTTTGATTACTAAATGTTTATGCAAGTTTGCTTATACTAGATATATGAATGTTTATTGTAGATCAAAATGTCTTCTAGCGCATTATCATCGATACTTAATAAACACAACTTAATCGAGAATTTTACCGATTGGAAAAGGAACCTAAAGATCGTCCCCAACCTTTGAGAAACTAAATTTCATCTTGAACACACCTTGTCCTCCGGAGCCACAATGATGCTCCTAATGAGGTTTTCTTAGCGTATCAACGCTGGAAGGACTCGACGATATGGCTCATTTGTTATATGATGGCGAGCATGTCCACTGTGCTACAAGCACAACATGAAGATTACATAATCGCCGTCGATTATGGATAATCTTGAGGATATGTTCGTGGCCAAGCCATCGAAAAACGTCGGAAGCCCTTAGCAACCTCATTAATCTGCAGACATATACCGGGTCTTCCATAAAGGAACATATGTTTGAAGGTGATGGGCTATTTGGTCAAGTTCGGACCAATGGGGGCCGACATCGATCTTTGTCTCAATTGACCATGATCTTTAAGACTTTGTCGAAGGAGTATATTCCGTTTAGGGCAACGCTCAATTTGAGCGCTAGATAGAATATAACCTTGACAGAGTTGATGCAAGAACTCCAAAAGTTCGAGCGGATGATCAAGGGGTCGACTATTGTGGAAGCCAACTTTCTTGAGGCATCTTCTTCCAAACCCCTTCAGGGAATGGAAAAGAAGAAGCAAGTAGCTAAGAAGGAGAGTTCTTGATTCCCGCCAAACAAGGGCAAGAACAAGAAGAAGAGGAACCCGAACAAGCTTAAATGCTTTCATTGCGGGAAGGTGGGGCACATGAAGAAGAATTGCAAAGACTACCTAGCCGTTAAAGGCAAAGGAGGTGAGTGTGATCTTTTGATTGTGGAAGCATGTCTAGTTGAGGAATCCAGTGACAACTGGGTCATAGATTCTGGAGCAACTAATCATGGATGTGTTTCTCTGCAGGGGTTCAAGCAAACGAGAAGTCTTCTAAATGAAAGCTTCACATTGAGGATGGGCGATGGAACACTAGTGTTGGCTGAAGCAGTGGGAGACGTCCATCTTTATTTTGATAGTCATAGGAGTTTATTTTTGCGAGACTGTTTTTATGTTCCTCAGTTTAAGAGGAATCTTATTTCTGTTGCTTGTTTATTTAAAGATTCTTATTCAGTTTCTTTTAATAATAAAGTTGTGATTCAAAAAACAAGTCTTTTATCATGTGATGGATGGATGCAAAATAATCTATATTTTATCAAACCAAAGATGGACTCATTGCTAAACAAAGTTGTTAATAACTCTAAAAGGCTTAAAACTTCTCACTCTAATGAGACATATCTTTGGCATTTGCGACTTGGTCACATTAGCCTTAACAGGATCTGAGGTTGGTAAAAGATGGACCTTTAAGTTCTTTAAAGGTTGAGTCCTTACCCCAATGTGAATCTTGTTTGGAGGGCAAAATGACCAAAAGACCATTTGGGTCTAAAGGCAATAGGGCCAAGGTGTTCTTGAACTTGTGCATAGTGATGTTTGTGGTCCCATGAACATCAAGGCAAGAGGAGGGTATGAGTATTCGTCACTTTTATTGACGATTACTCTCAAGATATGGTTATGTGTACCTATTGCATCACAAAAGCGAAACTTTTGATAAATTCAGGAGTTTCGGGCTGAAGTGGAAAAGCAACTAGGTAAACCCATAAAAACGCCGATCCGATCGAGGTGGAGAATACCTCTCGATGAGTTCACCGGATACTTATTAGAGAATGGGAATTATTCTATCCCATTTAATCGCACTGGCACTCCATTGCGAGAAATGGTGTAGCCGAGAGAAGAAATAGAACCTTGTTGGACATGGTACGGTCCATGATGAGTTATTCGACATTGCCTATATCTTTACGGGATATGCTTTACAAATCGCATGTTATCTTCTGAACAACGTGTCAACAAAGTCGGTTCCTAAAACTCCTCACGAGTTGTGGACCCTGAAGACATCCTTGAACCATATTCGCATATGGGGTGTCCTGCACATGTCTTGGACAAGGAAGCGAACAAGTTGGAAGCACGTTCAAGTATGCATTTTGTAGGTTATCCAAGAGGGACGAAAGGGGGTTATTTCTATAATCCCAAGGAAAATAAAGTCGTGGTTTCAACGAATGCAACATTCCTTGAGGAAAGTTACATGAACGACTTTAAGCCTCGTCAAGAAAATAGTGCTTGAGGAAATGTCGAGTGACTTAGTCATACCAACTGCTTCCTTTGGAAACCGATCCAATCGTAGTAGAAGAGGAAACCCAACAATGTTTAAGGGGGTTCAAAAAAGTGGAGGATCGATATGAACCCGAGAGATTCATGGCTAATGGGAAACCTTTTTGGCGTAATCTAACGAACATGACAGAGATCCTTATACTTACAAAGAAGCATGGAGGATGTTGATGCAAATCTCTCAACAAAAAGCCATGAAAGCCGAGATGAAATCTATGGATTTTAATCTAGTCTCGAACTTGTAGATCTTCCCCGATGGGATTAAGCCCATTGGGTGTAAATGGGTCTACAAGAGAAAGAGAAATGCGAAGGAAAGGTCGAAACCTATAAGGCTAGACCGGTAGCTAAGGGATACACGCAAAAGGAAGGAATCGACTACGAGGAAACCTTTTCGCCATAGCCATGCTTAAATCCATCCGCATTCTCTTATCCATTGCCTCTTGACTACGAGATCCGGCAAATGGATGTCAAGACGGCGCTTTGAACGGCCATCTTGAGGAGAGTATCTACATGGTACAAAAAGAAGGCTTTGGGGCTAAGGGTCAAGAGGAAAAGTTTGCAAGTTGTTGAAATCCATTTATGGATTAAAACAAGCTTCCGTTCTTGGAACAAAAGATTTGACCAAGTGGTCAAGACTTTTGGATTTCAACAGAATATGGATGAACCTTGTGTTTATAAACATATTCAAGATGGGAAAGTGGTTTTTCTCTTTGTTATATGTTGATGATATTCTACTTATTGGCAATGATGTAGGGGCTTTATCATCCAAAAGTTTGGCTTACCAAATGCAGTTTTGACATGAAGGACTTAGGAGAAGCTAATTATGTTCTAGGCATTCGAATCTTAAGAGATCGAAATAACAAAATGATAGCTCTCTCTCGGGCTTCATACATAGATAAAATTCTCGAGAAGTATGCAATGCATAATTCCAAGAAAGGTAGGCAACCATCTAGGTCTGGAATTACTCTTTCGAAAATGATTGTCCCAAGACATCAAGAAAGAGAATACATGGCGAAGGTGCCTTATGCTTGTGATCCGGGAGCCTCATGTATGCAATGCTTTGTACTCGAATCGACATTTGCCATGCGGTTGGGATTGTAAGTCGATTTCGATCGAATCCGGGACCTAACCATCAAGTTGCGGTCAAGCATATATTCAAGTATCTTGTGAGAACTAGAAATTATATGCTAGTATATTCCCGGGAGGATTTAACACCTCTAGGATATCTGATTGATTTTCAATCTTGTTTGGATTCTAGGAAATCGACTTGGTTTACATCTTTACTCGGGGAGGCGGTTACATCGTTTGGAGGAGTGTCAAGCAAACTTGCACTTGACTCAACGATGGAAGCTAAGTATGTGGCAACTAGTGATGCTTGAAAAAGAAAAAAGAAAAATTTTTGATGGATCTTGAAGTTGTTCTGGTGTGGATAAGCCATTGAGACTATCTTTGTGATAACAATGGCGGCAATAGCTAACACCAAAGAACCAAGATATCAAAAATGAGTAAGCACATAGACAGGAAGTATCATGTGATAAGAAGCTTTATTGAAGAAGGGCATGTGGAAATATGCAAAATCGCGTCGAGAGGACAATATGGTCGACCCGTTCACGAAGGCCCCGCCCGGCTAAGGTCTTGAGAAGCATGTCGAGGCTATGGGGATGCGTAGCATGTCACATTTACTCACTTAAGTGCAAGTGGGAGATTGTTAGCGTTTATGCCCTTAGGAATAAATGTAACAATTTTCTTCGAGACATTTTGACTATTAATAAAGATTTGTTTATTTCATATATTTATGTATTGTCCTCTTTATGTTCATAATAGTTGAATGTATGATAAGCAAACAAAAAGTCTGAGATCATCATTCTAAATCTTTAGATCATGCATGTAATGTGAAGAACATGCGGAAGACAAGATTCTAAAGATGATAGTCTAAATCTTATGATCCACAATCGAGGGAATAAAGTTGGGCGCTTTATTCATGTTAAGATTGTTATGTTGTCTACTTCCTAACGGAGACGGCTTGTCTTGGTCGTCGGAGGTGGGACTCCATGGGTAGAGACATTGATATAGTTTCTAATGGTGAAATCTATATTGGATCGGACCAAAGATGAATTGTTTTAATTAATAATTCTGTTTGAATAAAACAATTCACTTTTGACGAATTATATGTTGTCATCTTAATCACGAGATGGATGATGAACCCGTATACTTGACTTGTATCCTTTGATGTACTAAAGGGAGACATCCCGACATTATGTAAAGGTAACGCTTGCCGGTACATTGGGGTATGACTTGTATGTGAGATTCGTTATTCATAGATAGTGGAATCCATAGCTCCTATAAAGAGTCAATGATATCCTCTTATGCATTATCAGTGGATTGGAAAATACGAGCGCTCGGCCATTAGACTACTCTGTGTTATCTAATGGTTTACTGTTTGTAAATAGTATGAATAGTGTTTTTCCAATGGTTTGATAATGGAACATAAGATAAATGTAATCGGGAAAGTAAAACAGAACTTGACCTCAAGTCGATTATGGATATCCTATGGGGATGATATACTAATATATTGAGTCATGGACTAGAGCTAATTAGAGCTTTGTAAATACGCTATATGAATCGAGAGTGCAGCTCTAGGCTTTTAGTGGAATAGCGCTAGAGTTTTATAATCATGAGACGGACTTGTTGGTTTACAAGTAGCGTTGTGATTATAGGAGCTTGATTTATATATGTCCATCGGGTCCCTTTGCTAGCTCACTTAATTTCCTATAACGATACGGTGTATTTCCTACATATTGGTAACTTGTGTTATTTCCGTAAAAGAGGTTCAAAGTTAATTCATGAGTAATTTATCGGGTGAATTAATTGATAAATTAATTCTAGATAAATTGGTTGAATTATTGTTTTAAGAGTTGTTTAATATGGGAAGACTATTATATGACCGTTTTGATCGTGCAATTTCTCTATTGGGTTGCTTGAATCAAAATCGAGGCTCTATGCAAGTTTCCCATGTTGAAAAACTAGAAAAACAACTTTCATCACAGCGCGATAAAGTTGACCGGGTGGGTAGACCGGTCATGGTCGACCGTCCCGGTCGGTTCGACGGTCGTTGTCGACCGTGGGTAGACCGGTTTATGAAGGACCGGGTCGACCGTGAGTTATAACGCTCTAAACATCCTCCGATCGGGTTGTAACGCCGTAACGCACGTCTTGATGTGGCAAAAATCGAGAAATGCGATTAAATCTTTGGGAAACCCCAATTGTTACGGAAGTATGACTTCCTAAATAAAGATAAATAGCCTATTAAGTCTCATTTTCTGATAAGATCACTTGAGAGACTTTTTGAGGCTATTGATAAGAGATTCCAAGAGGAAAAATTGTTTAATTATCAAGAACAATTTTTCTTTGGCTCTCTTGTGATTGGAAGGAGATTAAGAATACCAAGAGGAGATTAAACGTTGCCCACTACACCGATCGTGGAAACGAGAATAGCAAAGAAGACCAGTTGGTTGAGGCTCTTCCGGTTCTTTTTGGAACGCTTTTGATCCGTCGACGTCTTTGTTTCCTCGAAATCTAGAAAGGTATGATTTAGATCTTTAGTATTTATGTTATATAGCATCATGAACATGTTCTACAAGAGCTTTGATGTTGATTAAAATTTTTAAATTCCGCTGCGCACTCGATGCCATTATTTTTCCAACATATATAACATGTGTAAATTTTTCTTTAAAATCTATTCATGCTGTAGGCGAGATTCCTACTTACCTGATTTACAGAGCTGGAATCCACTTTTCGCCAAACAATCTATTCTCTTACTTGCTTATTTCTGAAAATGAACACCCATTGAGAGTGTGAGATTAACTGTCGTTTGCTATTCTATTTTAGAAACTTATGAAGGAATCTAACCCTTTTCTTAAGGCCGGTATTCCTTTCCTTTTCTGAAGGATAATTTACTATAAGGATCGATTTGTTAAATCCTCAAAATCTTATTTTCCTTAATTGCCCTTAACATACTTATGTCTAGATTGAAAATCATTTACCCAATCTAGTAACTTATTCTTCATAATTTTCCTCATTGGACTCATTATGATATTAAGGCCCAATTTGGCGTAGAAACTTATTAACGGCATTCCAATTCTTAGGCCGCTAAAATTTAAACTCAAACAGAGTCTATTAAATTAACGCGGGCGTTGGACCCACATCAAATCCTCGAAATCCTAAGGACCTATCGTGTTGGGATCGTAGGTGCCCGTTGGGATGATTTGCTCGATAACCCACTATGTTCTTTAAAGAAAGCATTTTTCTTGAAAATTTTCTTTATGAATACTTCTGTTAAAGTGAAGTTTAAAACCATAATAGTTTACTAAAATCACATATCAGGTTCTTTGATCACTTTTTGTTAAAACCAACACTATGTTAGTTTTGTTTCGTTAAAACTGTGCAGTTTCCGAAATCTGCTTTTTACTATATCTTAGAGTCAGATTTCAAAATTTTGTTCTTCACAAAACTTCCTCGTCTCATCATCAGATATAAAATTTTTTTTTTTTGTGAAAGTTGAAATTCGGCCTCTAAAGGCCTCGTTTGGCTGAAAACCGTAGCTGCTGTTTTTTTGAAACTGTTTTTATCAAAAACTGTGTCATTTCGGAAATATGCATTTTACTATATCTTAGGGTTGGATTTTAAAAAATCTATTCTTCATGAAAGTTCTTCATCTCATCGAAGGCTAAAATTGTCATTTTTATGAAAAATCGAGATTCAGCCTCTAAAGGTCTCGTTTGGCTGAACCAGTGGCTGCCAGTCTTTTTTTTGAAATTGTTTGGGCAGCCTGTCCGGTTTTGCAAAATAACTTCAAACTTGGTTTTAGAGTTAAAATGGGGTTTTGTCACAGCCACATAGAATGTTCAAAACATAAAGGGCTACAAGTTTAAGTTTTGGAACAACTAAAAATCTTGTTCTAGGGTTCTCACTTCTGTGTTCAAAGCAACCGGAAAATTTTTCCTCTAAGCAAAAATAAGCAACTTAGATTAAAAATAAGCATACCATATAAAACTAACCTCAAAACTCACACACCCTTATTACAACTTATTTCCTTGAGAATCACAAATTACATCAATAGATTCTCAACCTTAAACTTTGCTAGAAATGGAAATAGAGAAAAGGTTTTAGAGTTTATACCCTTAAGGAAAATCCTTAGCTAGACATCTCTAGAACACCTTGATTCCTTTCTTCTTGTTGAGAGCAAAGACTAATGCTTTGTATTTGGGAGGGTAAGTGAAAAATTTAGAGAGGGCACAAGAGAGAGGTGTGGCCGGTTGTGTATAGAGAAAGAGAGAAAATAGAACAATCACTTAAATATGGACAATTCTCCTCAAGCATGGCCGGTTGTGTATAGAGAAAGAGAGAAAATAGAACAATCACTTAAATATGGACAATTCTCCTCAAGCATGGCCGGTTGTGTATTTTTAGAAAGAGGTGATGTAAACTTATGTGGGAAATAGTTGATTTGATCTATCATCATCAAGTCTTGTAGTACACTCAACTTGTCAAACAAATTTTTGTCTAAAACTTCCTATACATACACGGCAAGCCAAAGGAAGAAAGAGAGAGAGAAAAGGTTTCATGATTACTCTTCTCCTCCCATCATCAAATGATGTCATCTCATCACACCTTACCATGTTATTCACTTACACACTCCACTAATTAAATTTTTGGCTCTACATTTGCTATGCTTGGCCGGCCATGTGGGAAAGGAGAGGGAGAAAAATCTCACCTACCCCTTGTACTTTAGTCCACTCTCTTAAGTTACCTTTGAATCAGGTAAAAATCATACTGACTGAAAAATGTACTTAGCTGACAGGAAATTCTTATTTCTGACGGTTCTCTTTTTTTTTCTACTGCTTATTTACAGTTCAACTGTTAAATCCTCGTCTACTATGATATCACGTTAAATTCTTACTCGCGTAATATCTTAAACTGTTTCAAGTCTTGAAATTAATTCTAGACCGAATAAATTTTAAATTTAACTTTTTGCATTAAATCCCGGAATGACGCTTTTTTTTGACGGTGTCAAATCTCGAGCTCACATTGTACCCTTCTACTATGGGTATTTATCTTGTGACTTTAACCTAGCTATCCGGCAATTAAGGATTTTCTCTTCTTTAAAAAATGTCGGTGCGTTTTTTTTACTTCTAACATCATCTTTGTGTTTGGAGATTCTTGAAATTAAGATTCTCAAACTATACTTGTACTGAAAATTATTCCGCCTTTAAAATACGGTGAGAATTTATCGATCGAATTTACTTGATCGAAACATGAACTTAACATGAAATCGCTATAGAATTTAGGAATACGTATATTGATTCCATTAATCCTTCAAATACATAATATTTTCTAGGAAAATCCTTGGCTTAAATAAATAAATTATATTATTTAAAGTCTTAGATTTTCTCAGTCATTACACTCAAACTATACTTGTACTGAAAATTATTCCGCCTTAAAGTACGGCAATAATTTATCGATCGAATTTACTTGATCGAAAACATGAACTTAACATGAAATCTGCTACATAATTTAGGAATACAGATATTGATTCCATAAATCATTCAGTCACATAATATTTTTAAAAAAATCATTGGCTTAAATAAATAAATTGTATTATTTAAAGTCTGAGATTTACTCAGTCATTACAATAGGATTGCTTATAAAATATGTTATACTTTAATCTTGATGGAGACCGCAAATGTTAGAACATCTCATCTCAATTTTAAGCTACTTGAATAAGGTTTTTTTTTTTTTTTTTTTTTTTTTTTTTTTTTTTTTTTTTTTTAGGATGCAACAAAAGCATGTATCTTATGAAAGCTGAGATTCACATGATTTTTTCTTGTAAATTCGGAATTCAAATTTCAGACGTTTTTATATGCCAAGTTGGCATCCACGTGCATTTTTTTTTTACCATGAATGTCCCCATTTGGCTTACGCTTATAGCAACTATACGTGTGATTTCTGTAGTTTCTCTGGTCGAAGAAATATTAGTATCATTTCCAGATGAAGTGGTTTGTCATTATGCTCTCGGTTTTCAATTTTGGTGCTGTAAATTATTTCCATTTTTCACGTTGATTGCTATTCAATTTCTATCGTTTGTCACGTTGTCTCTTAGTTTTAGAGTCTTCTAATCTGGTTTCGTTTCAATTCGCTGGGGTTTTCCCTTTTCATTTGTTGTCCTTACACTTTTCTGCGTCATCAGTGAGCTTATATTGACTAGTGCTCGCTGTATCGCTTTCGAACACCAAAAAAAAAAAATGTATGTGTTTGGTCAAAAGTGAAAAAGTCTTCAAACATTTGTACTTTATTTCAAATAATAAAAGTAAAAAAAATAGAAACAGTTTTCCATTTGCATACGATGTTTAAGCTAATTGGTTACTCGGAACGAATTAACTTTCCTAAATGGCGACTAAGAGAAGATCAAGAAAGGCGTTGAAGTTATTACTTTTCTTTCCCTTGCTTTCTTTTCACTGTACTGAAGAATCAAACACTATATAAATTTATATCCGACATCAAAACTATCACAACATTGAAAGAGGTAACTCATGGCAAAATGGGGCTTTGTCTTTATATATTTGTATGCAACTATAATTAGACTTGTTATTCCAACCGAATGTTGCGATCATGATCCCTCAACAAGCCTTTTCATCTTCGGTGATTCATTTTTTGATTCTGGAAACAATAACTACATAAACACTACTTCTAAGGCAAACTATTTTCCATATGGTGAAACCTTCTTTAAGCACCCAACTGGCAGATTTTCCGATGGTCGACTTGTTCCTGATTTTATTGGTAAGTAAGATTAATCTAATTTCTATTTAAGTATCTGAATTATCACAGTATCATTAAGGCCTTAACTAACTGTTAATAAATCGTTATTAATGTAGCTGAATACGCGAAGTTGCCATACATTCCACCATATTTACAGCCGGGAAATCATGAATATACTTATGGGGTGAACTTTGCTTCTGCTGGGGCTGGTGCTCTGCTCGAAACTCGCCAAGGATTAGTATGTGACAATTAGGGCCCGTTTAGTTCGCTGATTCGAGTTTTTAATTTGAGTTGAGATGTGACTTTATGTAAGAGTTTTTACTGTAGCAAAAATATTAGATCTGACTATTTCTGAGAGCTTTTTACTTTAACAAAACTCGAATTCTAAACTCGAATCGGTGAAATGAACAAGCCCTAGAGATTGTGTAAAAATAATTTCTTTTAACTTGTGTCGCTGCTTTTATGCACAAAACATTATGATTATGACTTCATGAATTACTAATAAAGAGATCAAATTTAACACACTTTTTTTGTGACATTTATTTTAGGTGATAGACCTTAAAACTCAGCTTGGTTATTTCAAGAATGTTAGCCGGTTGCTGAGTCAGAAACTTGGGGACAAGAAGGCCAAAGTTCTGCTATCAAGAGCTGTTTACTCGTTTAGTGTTGGAAACAATGATTACTCATTTCTCTTTGAGAAAAACTCTACTGTCCTTCCCTCTTACTCTGCTCAACAGTTGGTGGGGCTGGTAATTGGCAACATAACTAAAGTGATTCAGGTACAATATTTTTATTTATTGTAAGCATCCAATGCCATTTATGGTACAATTTTATTTCTATATTTTCCTCCATTTTGTTGGTTATCATAAGTGGTTATATTGTTATACAGAAATGATGGGGTAGGGTGTGACAAAAATACCCTACCAGTACTAAATAGTTCTAAATTATACGATTTTGACATAGACTTTTGTTATATTAATAATGTATATTATATAATTCCAATTAAAGTTATTTATCATATGGTGTTAGGTATTCCCTACACATGTTAATCAACTTTTATATTTATTATTTTAATGATGTGTACATCTTAGGAAATATATGAGATCGGAGGAAGAAAATTTGGGTTCCAAAGCTTGGAGCCTCTAGGCTGTGAGCCCTACGCGAGAGTATTTGAAGGGACTAAACCCGGTGCCTGCTTTGACAAAATCACCCCATTTCTAAAATTGCACAACAAAGAACTCTCCAAGCTCTTAAGAAAGTTGCAGTCCAAACTCGACGGATTCAAATACTCACTTGTGGAACTCCACTCACTTCTACAAGAAATGATAGATCAACCTTCAAACTTTGGTACTCAGATATTTCCACTTTTCTTGAGCTATATTTTTTTTTCCCCCTTGATTTTACGCATCATAATTGAGTTTCATGTTTTCGACGTCGAAAAATTAAGGTTTTAAGGAAGGAAAGGTGGCATGTTGTGGAAGTGGTCCGTACAGAGGAATTTCAAACTGTGGGGGGAGAAGAAGAGTGAAAGAGTATGAACTATGCGATAATGTTAGCGATTATGTCTTCTTTGACTCTGGTCATCCCACCGAAAAGGCCAACCAGCAAATTGCCGAGCTAACATGGAGTGGAAAGCCTAGTGCCACAGGACCATACAATTTCAAAGCATTATTTGATCTTAAGTAAAATGTTGCTACGTTTCAGAGGGCATTTTCCTGCTCTCTTTTGTTTTTCTTTGTTGGGTGTTTTCTTTCATGCAGACTCGTTTTTGTTTGAGTAAAATCCGCCTTATTGACATTTTGCCAATAGGCCTTACGAAAGCTCAAATGGTTTTTGGGAAGATAATTTTTAACAAGCACTTATAACCTTACAATTAGTTGGAAACTTTCCACAAGATTTGTTGGACAGTGGGAGAATTGCAATTTATTTGCAGTTAATCTAGCCATTTTTATTTACTTTTAGACGATATTCTCAAATATGACTACCATATATCAACATTCTTGCATATTCTAAATGGTATTTTAATGAAATTTTCGATGCAATAATGTGAAAACTGTTTTTTTTTTTTTTTCAATTTTAAATAATTGGTAAATGATATTTGAATATTGTATAATCATTTAACAAGTGTATTATCAAGCTAGTTGGTATCCAAATTTGGTAATGCAAATAAAAATGCAAATGAATGAAAATTTTATTTTGCCTTTTCAACTCTTTACTGAAAATTAAATACGGCCAAAAACAGAGTATCACTAAAGCAGTTTCTGCGTCATTAGTGAGGTTTGATTGTTGGCGACTCTGTCTTCCCCTTTATTAATTTTTTAATATCTACTTTTTTATTCAATCCATTAGTAACGCTGCTAACACACCTATTTGAATGGTTACATAAAAAAAATAAAAAAATAAAAAAATAAAAAATTTTGTTAGATTATTGACTTCGATCCAAGTTTATGCCATTTAACTTTAAGACATCTGGATTTACACAAAAAAAAAAAAAAAAAGCATTCCAGCTGTATTATTTGAAGAAGATTAGTTACTAAAAGGTTTTAGGTAGAACATATATGAAGATTTGACAGTTGTATCACTTAAATATAATGATGTGATATATCATATCTACTTAAATAATTTCTCCTTATCCATTCCAGCCGTATATATATATATATATATATATATATATATATATATATATAGCATTTAAGCAAGGATAATAATTAAATATAGGAGGCTTGTATTGCGAGAGCAATTAATTCCTATGACAAATGAACTTAAATCAAGTTCCCTTGGAAGAGCAACGCATTCAATGCAACTGAATTATGAATGCGTTTAGAGTCTTTTAATTGACATTTAGTTCATAAATTTAAAACTATAATTTAAAATTATTTTTAATTAACGTATATTTTTTATAAAAAAAATATTATAAAAAATTATGAACTATAATCTTAATTATAATACGAATCTTTACTCTAAACACACGGTTAGTTCTCATAAAAGATAAACCCAGAAATAATAATATCTTGCTGTGAATCATGATGCCCATTAGTTCTCAGTGCCTCATCACATCTCGTTGACTTTTTAAATAAATCAACAACAAAATGACTACACGAATGAAAATGCATGGTAAACGTTTTTACGGTGTTTTAACTCTATTCAAAAAGTTAAAAGGCTCTAGGGAAAGCCGTATAAGAAGATGTTTTCGACTTTATTTGGACTTTTTCTATAAACCAATTTCATCATTTTCTTTTCTTTTATAATTTATAGGATGATATCAGCCATACAATCTTCGCGAACAACAATATCTTTTGAATTTGTATGATATGAATAACTCGGGATATATAAACCAGCTAGTCTACCTAAAGTCATCAACCTCACTCTTCTACCGACAATATATATATATAGGTATTAATTTTATAAATATCTCCCAAATTATGTATTTTAGTTCAAAATACCCCTTAAATTTTAAAAGGGTCCCTTTCACCTCCCAAACTATATAAAATAGTCTAAAATACATCTTAATGTAAATCTATAAATGTCTGCCAAACTTTTAATTTTGTATCAACTTACTTTCTGATCTTTTAAAAAAATCAAAGACCTATTGACTTTAAATCAATAGTTCAGAAGCATTTTTAAAATTATAAATAATGTCGCGTAGTCATTTTACTAGTATTATAAACAGTGAGGATATTTTGAACTAACGTACATAATTAGAAACATTTATTGAATCCACGTGTATAGTCGGCAGGCCTTGGAATAGACGGAACTGCGACACTATTGATCACATTGGAAAATAGAAACGTACCACTCGAACTGCATCTATTTTTTTCCGTCACGAAACTTAATTAAATACATAAACACAGCAATCAGACAAAGATATGGGCACCATGGCGACAAAAAGATTCCCGTTATTCTTCTTCGCTATCTCTGCAATTCTGCTCAATATCATCTTCACTGCTTGTCAAGGCCACTCTCCGGTCCCTGAAAAACATGTTTCACCTTTGTTCGTCTTTGGCGATTCAATTTTTGATCCTGGAAATAACAATTATATCAACACAATTGGTAAGGCAAATTACTATCCGTACGGTGAAACCTTCTTCAAGTACCCAACCGGGAGATTTTCTGATGGCCGTATTATCCCGGATTTCATTGGTAAGATCATATTAGCCCTCTTGCACTTGAGTGTTAATTTATTTTTCCCATCTATTATTTTCTTTTTAATTAGCATCTGAATGATTAATTAATGTTCGATGCAGCTGAGTATGCGAAGTTGCCTTTGATTCCACCATATCTACGGCCCGGAAATCACGAGTTTTCATATGGGGTGAACTTTGCATCTGCAGGGAGTGGTGCTCTTGTTGAGAGTAACCAAGGGATGGTGTGTGGTATTTCTTTTTTATTGATCACATCTTTGTTCCACCTCTCGTATTCTGAATTCTATTTTCCATTAATTAAGGTCTTACATTTCGAACATGTTTATATAATATATTGTTTCATCAGACAATAGACCTTGGAACTCAGCTTAGATATTTCAAGAATGTTACCCGGGAGTTGAAGCAGAAACTAGGGGATGAAAAGGCAAAAGTTTTGTTGTCAAGGGCTGTTTACTTGTTTAGCATTGGAAGCAACGATTACGTATTTCCCTTCACCATTAACTCCACAGTCCTTCAATCCTACTCGCCCCCAGAACTCGTACGACTGGTGGCAGGCAACATAACTTCTGTTATTCAGGTACTATGGTCCCCCTAGTTTTTTTTTTTTTTTTTTTTTTTTTTTTTAACATAGTAGTTTTAATTTAAATATAGTATGTGTATAAATTAGACTTGGCATAGTTCTCTACATTTAACAAATAAAAATTATTATATATATATATACACATATTAGTATAATCTTGATAAAAGAAATTAATCATCTACCAATAAATTCTGATTCCGTCACTAACTATAGTTATATGTACTCTTTACATCTAAATATATTGTTTATTGATCTCGTTTTTCATGTTGATTAATCATTGTTATATTCTAATGTTGTTACATGTGTGTGTTAGGAAATATATAAAATTGGAGGAAGGAAATTTGGGTTCGTAAACATATGGCCTTTGGCGTGTGTACCATACTTGAGAGTAATTGATGTTGAGAAATATGGTGCTTGCTTTGATCAAATTACACCATATATACAACTACACAACAAAGAAATTTCCAAGCTCCTTCCAAAGCTACAGAATGAGCTCAAGGGGTTCAAATATTCTCTACTCGATTTCTACTCATTTATAAAAGCTAGAATGGATGACCCTTCTAAATATGGTACATATTATTATTATCCTTCTAATTAAGTAAATTTCGTTTCTTTGCTTATATATATATATGTGTGTGCGTGTGTGTATAGTGTATTTAGTCATAATTTCTAATAATTTATGATTTGTTCGGGTTAAAATATTATTAAGGTTTCAAGGAAGGGAAAGCGGCTTGCTGTGGCAGTGGTCCGTACAGAGGAATTCTAAGCTGTGGAGGGAAGAGAGGTGTGACAGAGTATTATTTGTGCGATAACCCTAGTGAATATGTCTTCTTCGATTCCGGTCATCTTACCGATAGGGCATACGAGCAATTTTCTGAGCAAGCATGGTCTGGAAAGCCCAGTTTCGTTGCACCTTACAACCTCAAAGCACTCTTTGCATTTAATTAAAACATCTTTTTTTTTTTGGGTGCTCATGAATGGACTAGTCCCAAATTCAAAATAAGCAATGATATCACTTCATTATTGATGTGGACCCCAAAGATATATATATATATATATATATAATGTTCACGTGAATTTCTCATCTCAATTCTCAACTACTTCCATCAGAAATGTATTTATTTCTCATAATGATGATAGCAACAAACATTGAAATACAAGACATCCTTATGTACTAGTTGTCATAGTTTGAAGAAACCATATTAACATTATTCAATATCATTATGCTTGGTTTGAAGATTCCTTTAAAGGCTGTGCTTTCGATTATTCGATATAGCTTGGGTTGAAGATGAGGCTCAATTGGACTTTTATTTATAAGCATGCAAAAGACAAAAGACTTTATTCACTATCGATGTTATATATATATATATATATATATATATATATATATATGTATGTATGTATTTATGAGAAGCTGCAAAAAAAAAAAAAAAAACCCTAATTTCCCAACTACTGTGGGACTCAAAAGCCAAAAATCCAACGTACTCCCAATCCTCGTGCTAGTACTAAAGAACTGTTTGAGGATATCATTGATGGAGTGATCTAATCTACAAGTGAATCAAAATATTATGCATAAGGACTGTACCGACCCGGTTTTTGAGCCGTTACATGACTTATAGGAGAAATTTATTAACTTCTTAAAACTTAACACTTAGTTACTAAAATATCAAGATTTTTTTTTTTTTTTTTTTTTGGAAAACTTATCTTTAAACATAATTTAAATTATAACTCATTTTGTATTTATAAGAGTTGTGGGATTACTTGAGCGATTCGGAAATACAAGCTCATACTAATGTTAGCAAAATTTAATATTGAAAATATGATCCGTTTTCAAATACACTTAAAGCTAACATAAATAGACATGTTCTAGTAAAATCTTCATACACATAACATAGAAACATAATTAATTATGCTGTTACTCAAACCATCTTAATTATTTGCGGAATGTGATGCATGGTGGTATCCACTGCCCAATCCTTTCATGGCACGCGACCTCCGCTGCAAAAGCCCATCAATGAGTTGCAAGTTTTTTACCTACAGAATGAACAAGCTTGTGAGTTAAAGCTCAACAAGTGCAAATATTCCACTAAAAATCATTTTTCAAACACAGCAACATAAAAGAAAATGCTTGACCATTTATGCTTCATTATAATAGTTCAAATTATGCTTCCTTGGGTCTTGTGCACGTACTGAGTGTGCCCAACTAGTGAGACATCAAGGGAGCTACCCAAACATTTCATCCGACGACACTCACAGTGTTGCCTACTTAGGCTAATTAACCTCCCGTCACCAAGGGTTGGAGGAATTTTATCCTCCCATCCCCCAAGGTCAGAAGGTGGCACAACACTTAATATTTCATCATTACCTTAACTTCTTATCTAGGTGGACATACAATTATGGTTCAAATTGAGTACGAAAGTGCAATGAATAGAACTATTTAATAGCTTTTTTTTTTTTTTTTTTTTTTTTTTTTTGTAAATCCAGATGTCTTAAAGTTAAATGGCAGAAACTTGGATCAAAGTCAATAATCTAACCTTTTTTTTTTTTTTTTTATGTAACCATTCAGATAGGTGTGTTAGCAGCGTTACTAATGGATTGAATAAAAAAGTAGATAATAAAACATTAATAAAGGGGAAGACAGAGTCGCCAACAATCAAACCTCACAAATGACGCAGAAACTGCTTTAGTGATACTCTGTTTTTGGCTGTATTTAATTTTCTGTAAAGAGTTGAAAAGGCAAAATAAAATTTTCATTCATTTGCATTTTTATTTGCAGGTTGGTATGCAACGTTTTTACCAAATTTGGACACCAACTAGCTTGATAATACACTTGTTAAATGATTATACAATATTCAAATATCATTTACCAATTATTTAAAATTGAAAAAAAAAAAAAAAAAAGTTTTTTTCACATTATTGCATCGAAAATTTCATTAAAATACCATTTAGAATATGCAAGAATGTTGATATATGGTAGTCATACTTGAGAATATCGTCTAAAAGTATATAAAAATGGCTAGATTAACTGCAAATAAATTGCAATTCTCCCACTGTCCAACAAATCTTGTGGAAAGTTTCCAACTAACTGTAAGGTTATAAGTGCTTGTTAAAAATTATCTTCCCAAAAACCATTTGAGCTTTCGTAAGGGCTATTGGCAAAATGTCTTTTTTTTTTTTTTATAAGTGCTTGTTAAACATCTTGTGGAATGTTTTTTTTTTTTTTTTTTTTTTTTTTTTTTTTTTTTTTGATGTTATAAAGCGATACAGCGAGCACTAGTCAATATAAGCTCACTGATGACGCAGAAAAGTGTAAGGACCACAAATGAAAAGGAAAAACGACAGCGAAGTGAAACGAAACCAGATTAGAAGACTCTAAAACTAAGAGACAAAGTGACAAACGATAGAAATTGAATAACAATCAACGTGAAAAATGGAAATAATTTACAGCACCAAAATTGAAAACCGAGAGCATAATGACAAACGTCGAGTACGCTTCATGAGGAAATGACACTAATATTGCTTCGACCAGAGAAACTACAGAAAACACAAGTATAGTTGCGATAAATTCAAGCCAGATGACTACATTCATGGTAAAAAACACAAAGTAAAATGCACGTGGAATGCCAACTTGGCATATAAAAACGTCTGAAATTTGAATTCTGAATTTACAAGAAAAAATCGTGTGAATCTCAACTTTTGACAGGAAGATATATGGTTTTGTTGCTATGATCCTTTTTAGCAAAAAAAAAAAAAAAAAAAAAAAAAAAAAAAATCTTATTCACGTAGCTTAAAATTGAGATGAGATGTTCAAATCACAAAAAAGTTTTCGTCCAGCTGTCGCCCAGCTATATGTCTAACATTAGTGGTCCCCATCAAGATTAAAGTATAGCATATAACAAGCACTCCTATATATCCTTAAGAGAATAAAACCATATTACTCACATAAAACGGGACTCACTAGATGAATAGGTGGGATTCACCTTACGAGTGATCTCATTTTCCATTACATATACTTGCTTATTGTAGATTGGTATGTAACCAATGCTAGATTTAAAACGATCTAAACATGATCTAAACAAGATCAAAAATACTAATCTAGTTTAAAATCTGAAATGTCATATAAAATTCTTATTTGGGATTTAGGCATACCTCTTCCTCTGGTGGGCAGCGGAGACAAGGACACCGGAGAACGTCAATGGCCTGCCGGAGTGGAGGACCTGCAGGCGGAAAAAGAACGGCAAGAGGAGCATGAACTCTCCCTGTCTCTCCCTCTCTCTATGTTCATTCGGCCAGCCCTTAGGCCACCCATGCACACACCCACAAAAACTAAGGAGAGGGGGCTACCTCTCTTGTTTTAGTCGGCCACGGGCCTCTAAGGCCCCCCACGAGCACACACACTCACAACAAAGGGTGGCTCCACAATTGAGCAATAATGAGATGGGGTGGTGATATTAGTTTTAACCAATATTCAATTAGAGAGAGGGTATTTAGTCCAATGGGTTGACTAAATATTATGAGATAGAGAGAGTTTAAATGTCTCAAGTAAGTTAATAAAACAAGTGACCATCCCATTATGGACCGATATTTAACATACATGCACGTGTTAATTCACATTAACATAGTTGTCTATAAGATGCTTTAATTAATTATAGAGTGAATTATTATGATTATGGAAGTCCACATAAAAATATTCCAACAATCTCCCACTTGGACGACATAATCATACAACAAACATTCACTCATCACAGCATAAGCATCAACTAAGAATCTCACATAATAAACACAAGTCCAAAACAATCATGCATAATAATGTATCGATGGGATACAATCATTATACATAATCAGGCGCTAGAGATTCATCGAAGTATGACGACAACTTTAATACGTGGATCAAAAACAATGATAGAGACTAACAACCAGATGTCTCTTTTCAACTTGTCACTTTGCCAACTAAACAGTGTGTCAACACATCACATATAGAGTGACAGATCCATAAATATACATGTATTATTTGAGGCATAAGTAATCCTTATCAATAACAACATGTCACACACAAATGACAGTATACTCCCACTAACTCAATACAACTATAGGCTCCTTACAGTTCCGAGTGGGATGCTTGTTCTTAAAACGCTAATAGGTAAGCCTTTAGTGGAACTATCAACATGTTGCTTATAGGCATGTTTTCAATAGTGGTGAGGCCTTTACAATTTCTCTTTACAAAATAAAACACACTATCATTATGTTTGAGCGGACAATGCTCCTGGTGTTCAAAGAGAAATATATTATTATGGAACTTTCACAACACAGTTTCAGCTGGTCTAAAAATGGAGTGACCTACTCCTAATGTTGAAACAACGTTCCATAATCACATCACACAAATCGCCTCATGATACGCCACATACCCGCATCACAGTCGAGGACGTTACGAGTGTCTATTTGACACTTTTTCAACAAAGTAGGTCCTTTAATCATTTAAGCATAAGGGACAACTTTATATGATCTCTCTTACTTCACCATAAGGACATTACACCTTTGAGAGTTTGTCACTTTAACAAACAATGCTTACTACGAGAACAAGAATGCATATTGAACTTGTTCGAAACAAGAACAATATAGGTTCTTTGAGACGACCAAAAAATGCACTTATCCTTGTCATGAAGAATCTACATGCCTAGAACATAAGAGGCTTTTTTAAGATTCTCAAACCAAAGTGACTAGACTACATTCTATTCGTCTTAACCAGTAGGTCAGAATCATTAGGTGCGAGCAAGTTGTCACCGACATAAAAAAAAATGAACATGAAACTGCTCCCACTGACCTTACACATATGCATTTATCAACAACATTCTCCATAAAGCTAATTTTGTGACTGTCTCATCCTAAAATTGAGACGCTACTACCTTGGTGTTATCCATACACTCTCACTCATCATAGAGCTTCTCAACACATTAGTGGAGCTAGGAAACACATCCACTCTCAAGGCTTTGTCCATTTCTAACACCACGAATTCATAAGGAGAGATCCACATCATTAATGATAACTTGTCCCATTTAGCGTCAAAATAGCAGAGATAAAAGAATTGCTCAAGGCTAAAGAAACAATAAGGGCAACCAACAATAGGCATGTAAAATAGGATCATGCAATTTGCCCTTTACTTAGCTTTCCCAATGATCTAAGCCAATATGATCATTGTGTGCTAGAGTCCGTTGAGCAAGAATAGAACTCTTTCACAGGTAAGGACAATTCATCAAACATCACAACCAAATGCATCAATCCACCACCAATAGGGTAGTAAAGATTATGCGGTTCATGACATCTAACAAACTTCCTTCACCGGTCTAAGCATCCTACGAAACAATTAATTATCAATAGGATAATTTAATTGCCTGTATGGATCCTAACAATATGGTAAATACATACTTTTATCTTTAACACTCCAATATATTATTTGACCATAATATGAGTTTAGTGATTATGCAAGTCCACTCATAATCATTCACAATATTCTCCCACTTGGACTGCATAATCTAAAACATGATACTCATATAATACAAATTGTCAAATAATAATATGTAACCAAAATACATGGATAAAGACAACAAGCTTAAGCTCCAACAAGACTCAACTGTCCTACCAAGCAATAAAACTATCTATAGGATAATTCCATTACCGTGTGGACTTTCAGAACATAATCAACAAATTAAGTTTATCCATATAATCCCACAATTTATTATTTGATAATAGTACGTGAGTTAGTGATTATGCTAATCCACAAAAAAATATTTCTTATTTTTCTCCCTCTTGGATAGCATAATCAAAACACATGATACTCAGATAAAACAAGACATCAAATAATAATGATAACAATAATAAATAAATTATGGATAAACTTATAGCTTTAGCTTTATAATAGCACATGAGCTTCTAATTAAAATTTTCATTCTCACTTTAGCACAAAAGAGACCATGTATGCCTATGCAAATAATTAGGCATTAAAACATTAAACACAAAATGAGCATTTTAAAATTTGAACAAACTTCCATATTATTTGTCTAAATTTTATTTACTAAAATATCAAATTATGTGGGAGAACAAATAAATATGACCATATAGTATGGAGTAACAACCATGCCCCAAAATTTTAGGTCTCAAAATAATGAGATGTAAAACTACCTAGGAAATACATGAAAATCATTAAAATAAACAAGTATTTAAATAAAAATATTTTCTAGTAGCTTATGTGCATCCATGTAAGGAGTGTGTATATCCCAATATCCCTTTTCAAAAGGAAATGTTAAATTTTATGGGAGAGCTCCGTAACCTACTCAGACAATTTGACATGTTTAGACTAACGACAGGCGATACCAACTGTGATGACCCTCCTAAGCGGCCATCACTGTAGCTTAACTTTTTAACTTGTACTTACTGGCGTTTCTTAAAATTTGCAAAACATTTTTTTTATAAGAAAAGAATGATTTCATAACTCGTAACAATAATTTCAAAAGAATGAATCACTAAATTTCTTAAAGCTTTTCTTAATTTCAATTAAGATAAAACCTTATAGAAATATCTTTTAAACGGAGCAGCGTTTGAACTCTTGTTTCAAATACTCTTTAAAAGCCTTTCTGAAATGAGCCAATGTTAGGAATGTTGTCCCAGAAGCATAAGATGTAATATGATATTTATTATTTATTTAATAAAAGAGTTTATTCATCAATTTTATGTGTATATATTTGTGAATATTTTATGAATATCAATGAAAATTTCATGATTATTTATTTGACCTTAAGTATTGTATATAAGTGTTATATACGAGAGGACAATGTTTAAGGATCATAATCAAAAAGCAATGTTCATAATGAATTTAATTAAAGTTTGGAATCTTTAATTAAAATATTATTAATACATGTCATTCCCATTTAGAATGAAACGGTATTATCTGCACTATTAATATGGCAAAATATTGAATAAGTGTATTTCGCATAATGAGATTATGTGAAACAAGGACACAGACACAATATAAATTTCTAATAATTTCTGTTAAGTATAGAAATTCTAATTGAGTCTACCAATGATCATATATAGAATGATCTTAATCCTGAGTTCTTAATAGACTCCTATTTATGGATTTGTGTCTTTTGATTTACTCAGTACGGATTCTGAGATCCTGTATCATATTCCTTGTATTTTAGAGACATGATGAAGTAGGTAGCAGGGAATGTTATTACACAAGATGGAATCCACTCCTTCTTGAGAAAGATGTAGATAAATAATTCTCTTGAGGATTAATTCGATACTTGGACCAGTAGGAGCTCTGATTCATGAATATGTTTTATGAATCACTGTCCATTAGAGAATCAATGGTACTAAAGGATAAAGATATAATTAGAGAGGTTAAGAGATTTTACCTAGCTCTAATTATGAATTATTTATGGAGGATTGATCTATGTGTAGTGACTATATCAAATGGACACTTCACAGTTTAGAAGTAATTTATATCTATAATTTTGAGAGTGCAATTCCAAGTTTATAGTGGACTAACTATTGGAATTAATAGAATTAATTAATTAATTAAAGTGTTTAATTAATTATTAATTTAATTGGAGCTCGAGATTATAGGTCCATTAGTCCCCGCGTCGTCCTAGTAATTTTAGCAAACACAAAGGGCAAAATGAGAATTTTAGAATTACGGAATTCTAAATTAAACACTCAAAAATAATTAATTGAGAATTAATCATTATTTAAATAATGAGATTATTTAAATTTGAATTTGAACACATCTAGATTTATCCATTTTAACTTATATGATAAGTTGTTAAATTTAGAATTCAAATTAATTTAAGTTTGATTTAAATTGGAATTTGAATTTGAGTCAAAATTAGACTACAGGATAAATGATTTATGTTCTCTTCCTTCCCTATTTGATATTGGTGCCTACACAGGGATGAGAATCCCCTATCTTGGCCGGCCATAATGGATAAAGGAAAAGAGGATATTTTGTTCCAAATTCAAATAGGAGATAATTAACAAGCTTTATCTTGAAGATAAAGATTGGATTCATTCTAGAAGTTTGACTTCTGTTTTATAAATAAGAGAATAATAGGAAATTGCGCGAGACAATTTTGAAAAACAATTTTTGCCCTAATTTTAAAGGGGTGGCCGAAATTCTCTTAGAGAGGGAAGGAATAAAAATGACAATAAATTTACAGCACCAAAGTTGAAAACCGAGAGCAGAATGACAAACCAAAAGTACACTTCATCAGGAAAATGACACTAGTAATACCAATCGGTAATTGATATCTTGGCAGATACCAATTGGTATCTTGACCAAAATAGCAGTGACTTGGTTGGCGCTGGTGGTTGGTAGCTGCTGGGAACTATTGCTGCTAATATTGGCAGTTGTTCGTTGGATACTGCATGGTATCTCGATTGGATACCAATTTGTGGCTGAGTACGAGCGGGTATCTAGGTTGGATACTGTTATTGTGGCTGGAAACTTACCGGTATCGTAAGGATAAATTTAGTATTCTAAATATAATGTGATGACATGACTATGATATTCTCAATAATAATTTATGCCTTCACATATGTCAATCCAAGTCTAAAACCTGGAACGGTTCCCCTTGAAGTCCTATTACGTGACAAGTCAAAGCCCAAGTCCATAAGGCCCAGTCTTATCCTTAGATGAGTTTAAGGTTAATGAAACCCAAAATAGACTTAAAGGGTAACGTACTAGGGGTATATTTTCGGGAAATTAACTTAATTAATTTATGAGACCTTAAATAAATTAGTAGGACTTATTGGGATAATAATTTAATTTAATTTAATTTAATTAATTAATGATAACTGATAAATTAATAATTAGAAGAGAATTATTAAGCTAAGTTGGTTAATAAAACTTAAGAAGGATTAGCTAATTAAGTAAAAATCCGTCAGTTAAGCTGTCAAATATCATTTAAATCACGAGAGGGATAATTAATTGAATTAATTAATCCCAATAGATGTTCATAGGACAAGACCTCTAAAACTTAAACAAATTAGGTTGAACACCTTAATAATGAACTGGCGGCCGGTTATTGGCATTGATTGAACACAAAACATGCAACTTTAATTTGAACTAGTTCTATTTTATGTAATCAACTATGTTCAACATGCTAATATTAGAAAATTCCAATATTTGTCATGTTTCTTTCTCATTTGGGCTACTTAAATTAACTTAAATGTGTAAAAATAATATTATTTGAAGAAAATTAGTTACAATAAGGTTTTAGGTAGAACATATATGAAGATTTGACAGTTGTATCACTTAAATATAATGATGTGATATCCGATCTACTTAAATAATTTCTCCTCTATATTATCCATTCCAGCCGTGTGTGTGTGTGTGTGTGTGTGTATTTATAGCATTTAAGCAAGGATAATAATTAAATATTGGAGGCTTGTATTGCGAGAGCAATTAATTCCTATGATAAATGAACTTAAATCAAATTCCCTTGGAAGAGCAACACATTCAATGCAACTGAATTATGAATGCGTTCAAAAGCCTTTTTGTTCTCGTGAAAGATAAACCAAGAAATAATATCTTGGTGTGAATCATGATGCCGAATTTCAAACCAGCAGTAGTGAATCACAACGACCAGTACCACATCACATCTCGTTGACTTTTTATATAAATCAACAACAAAATGATGACTAGACGAATGAAAATGCAGGGTAAACGTTTTTATGGCGTTTTAACTCTATTCAAAAAGTTAAAAGGCTCTAGGGAAAGCCGTATAAGAAGATGTTTTCGTCTTTATTCGGACTTTTTCTATAAACCAATTTCATCATTTTCTTTTCTTTTCTTTCATAATTTATAGGTTGATATCAGCCATACAATCTTCGCGAACAACAATATCTTTTGTGAATTTGTATGATATAAATAACTCGGGATATGTAAACCAGCTAATCTACCTAAAGTCATCAACCTCACTCTTTTACCAACTATATATATGGGTATTAATTTTATAAATATCTCTCGAATTATGTATTTTAGTTCAAAATGCCCCTTACATTTTAAAAGGGTTCCTTTTACCTCCCCAACTATATAAAATAGTCTAAAATACCTCTTAACTTAACGTAAATTTATAAATGTCTGCCAAACTTTTAATTTTGTATTAACTTACTTCCACATCTTTTAGAAAAATCAAGGACATATTGACTTCAAATCAATAGTTCATAGGCATTTTTAAAATTATAAATAACGACACGTAGTCATTTTATTAGTATTATAAATAGTGAGGATAATTCGAAACATTTATTGAATCCACATGCATAGTCAGCATGCCAAACACACATAAACACAGCAAATGAGACAAAGATATGGGCTTCATGGCGACAAAAAGATTTCCGTTATTCTTCTTCACTATCTCTGCAATTATTCTCAATATCATATTCACTGCTTGTCAAGGCCACTCTCGGGTCCATGAAAAACATGTTTCACCTAGGTTCGTCTTTGGCGATTCACTTTTTGATACTGGAAATAACAACTATATCAACACAAGTCTT
This sequence comes from Morus alba, assembly GCA_012066045.3. Lineage (NCBI taxonomy): Eukaryota > Viridiplantae > Streptophyta > Magnoliopsida > Rosales > Moraceae > Morus > Morus alba. The sequence continues at coordinate 19,639,976 of CP050227.2, read as the reverse complement.
AAGGCAAATTACTATCCGTACGGTGAAACCTTCTTCAAGTGCCCAACCGGGAGATTTTCTGATGGCCGTATTATCCCGGATTTCATTGGTAAGATCATATTATTCCTCTTGTACTTGAGTGTTAATTTTTTTTTTCCCCATCTATTATTTTATTTTTAATTAGCATCTGAATGATTAATTAATGTTAAAATTAATGTTGGATATGCAGCTGAGTATGCGAAGTTGCCTTTGATTCCACCATATCTACAGCCCGGAAATCACGAGTTTTCATATGGGGTGAACTTTGCATCTGCAGGGAGTGGTGCTCTTGTTGAGAGTAACCAAGGGATGGTGTGTGATATTTCTCTTTTATTGATCACATCTTTGTTCCACCCCTCATATTCTGAATTCTATTTTCCATTAATTAAGGTCTTACATTTCGAACATGTTTATATAATATATTGTTTCATCAGACAATAGACCTTGGAACTCAGCTTAGATATTTCAAGAATGTTACCAGGGAGTTGAAGCAGAAACTAGGGAATGAAAAGGCAAAAGTTTTGTTGTCAAGAGCTGTTTACATGATTAGCATTGGAAGCAACGATTACGTATTTCCCTTCACCATTAACTCCACAGTCCAATCCTACTCGCCCCCAGAACTCGTACGACTGGTGGCAGGCAACATAACTTCTGTTATTCAGGTACTATGGTCCCCCTAGTGTTTTTTTTTTTTTTTTTTTTTTTTAACATAGTAGTTTTAATTTTAATACAGCATGTGTATAAATTTGACTTGGCATAGTTCTCTACATTTAACAGATAAAAATTATTATTATTATATATATACACAAATTAGTATAATCTTGATAAAAGAAATTAATCATCTACTAATAAATTCTGATTCCGTCACTAACTATAGTTATATGTACTCTTTACATCTGAATATATTCTTTATTGATCTCGTTTTTCATGTTGATTAATCATTGTTATATTCTAATGTTGTTACATGTGTGTGTTAGGAAATATATAAAATTGGAGGAAGGAAATTTGGGATCGTAAACTTGGGGCCTTTGGCGTGTGTACCATACTTGAGAGTAATTGATGTTGAGAAATATGATGCTTGCTTTGATCAAATTACACCATATATACAACTTCACAACAAAGAAATTTCCAAGCTCCTTCCAAAGCTACAGAATGAGCTCAAGGGGTTCAAATATTCTCTACTCGATTTCTACTCATTTCTAAAAGCTAGAATGGATGACCCTTCTAAATATGGTACATATTATTATTATCCTTCTAATTAAGTCAATTTCGTTTCTTTGCTTATATATATATATATATATATATATATGTGTGTGTGTGTGTGTAGTGTATTTAGTCATAATTTCTAATAATTTATGATTTGTTCGGGTTAAAATATTATTAAGGTTTCAAGAATGGGACAGCGGCTTGCTGTGGCAGTGGTCCGTACAGGGGAATTCTAAGCTGTGGAGGGAAGAGAGGTGTGACAGAGTATTATTTGTGCGATAACCCTAGTGAATATGTCTTCTTCGATTCCGGTCATCTTACCGATAGGGCATACGAGCAACTGTCCGAGCAAGCATGGTCTGGAAAGCCCAGTTTCGCTGCACCTTGCAACCTCAAAGCACTCTTTGCATTTAATTAAAACGTCTATTTTTTTTTTTTGGTGCTCATGAATGGACTAGTTACAAATTCAAAATAAGCAAGGATATCACTTCATTATTGATGTGGACCCCAAAGATATATATATACATATACATATATATATATATATATATATAATGTTCACGTGAATTTCTCATCTCAATTCTCAACTACTTCCATCAGAAATGTATTTATTTCTCAAATGATGATAGCAACAAACCATCTGTCTTCATGCCAAACATTGAAATTGTTACGTTTTTTTGCTTGTAAATTTAGATTTCAGAATTTATTGTGTATATATATATGTATATAATGTTTGTAATGACCGAGAAAATTCTAGGCTTTAAATAATACAATTTATGTATTTAACTCAAGGGTTTTCTAGAAAATATTACATTATATTTGTGACTAAAGGATTTATGAAATTAATATCTGTATTCCTAAATTCTGTAGCAGATTTCATGTTAAGTTCATGTTTTCGATTAAGTAAATTTAATCGATAAATTCTCACCATACTTTAAGGCGGAATAATTTTCAGTACAAGTATAGTTTGAGAATCTTAATTTCAAGAATCTCCAAGCACGGCATGATGTTAGCAGCGTATAAAAAAACGCAATGACATTTTAAAAGAAGAGAAAATCCGTAATTGCCAGACAGCTAGGTTAAATTCACAAAATAAATACCTAAAGTAAAAGGGTACAATGTGAGCTCGGGACTTGACACTGTCAGAAACAATGTCATTCCCGGGATATAAGCAAAAAAGTTAAATTTAGAATTTGTTCAGTCTAGAATTAATTTCAAGACTTGAAACAGTTGAAGATATTACGCGAGTAAGAATTTAATGTAATCTCAAAGTAGTTAAGGATTTAACATTGAACTGTAAATAAGCAGTAGAAAAAGAACCGTCAGAAACTAGAATTTCCTGTCGGCTAAGTGCTTCCATATAGCCAGTATGATTTTTATTTGATTCAAAGGAAACTTAAGAGAGTGGAAAAAAGTACAAGGGGTAGGTTATATTTTTCTCTCTCTCCTTCTCCACTTGGCCGGCCATGCATAGTGAAAATAGAGCCAATTTTTTGCTAGTTGAGTGTGCTAGAGGGTTTCATGTTAAGGTGTGATGTGATGGTAGTGGTTGAAGGGGAAATCATGGCATACTTGCTCCTTCTTTTCTCCACCTAGAACTGGGCATGACTTAGGGGATTGAAACTCAAAATCTAGTTGAATTAATGGAGTGGATTTGGTGTTGAAAAAGGAATTCCAACTTGTCTATAAAAGGAACCATCATAAGCTAGGCTTCATTTTTTTTCATCTCCTTTTCCCCACACTAAAATCCAGCCATACTCCCCCCATACTCTCTCAAAAATTTTCTCTCACTCTCCTAACCTTAAGCCACTAGCAAACAATAGAAGAAGAAGAAGGAGGAGGTCAAAGGATTCTAGGAGGAGTCTAGTCAAGCATTTCTCCAAGGTATAAACTCTAAATCCTCTTTCTCATGTTTTAGTAAAGTTTGAAATGTAAAAATATTCTTCTCAAATTTCCTTATACTCTTCTAGTTCCAAGCCATTAACAAATCTTAGAGGAGTTCAAAGGTTTTCAAGAGAGAGAGTTGTTCAAGGGTAATTTCTTAAACTCTTCTCCATTATTTTCTAGCCGACTTTAAACTTGAATTCATGGATGTAATTTGTGGTTCTTGAGGAGATGAGTTGTAATAAGGGTGTGTGAGTTTTATGTTGGTTTTGTGAGTTTTGAGGTTAGTTTGATTAGCATCATGTGGTATGATTATACTTGGTTGAAGTTTGCTTATTTTGGGTTGGAGGAAAAAATTTTCCGGTTACTTTGAACGCAAAAACGAGGACTCTAGAGCAAGATTTTTTAGTATTTCTAAACTTGAGCTTATGGTTCTCGATGTTTTGAACATTTTTCTGTGACTATGACAAAACCCAACTTTAACTCTAAAAGCAAGTTTGAAGTCATTTTGCAAAAACGGATAGGCTGTCCAAACACAGTTTCAAAAAAAAAAATGCTATAGCATTCTTACAGCAAAAAGAAAAAAAAATAGCAGCCACTGTTTTCAGCCAAACGAGGTCTTTAGATGTTGAATTTCAACTTTCTCTAAAACTGAAAATTTTAGATCTTGACGAGATGAAGAATTTTTGTGAAGAACTGATTTTGAAAATCCAACCCTAAGATGTAGTAAAATGCATATTTCAGAAACTGCACAGTTTTAACTTAGCAAAACTAACATAGTGTTAGTTTTTAACAAAAGGTTATCAAAGAACCCGAGATATGATTTCAGTAAAATACTATGGTTTTAGACTTCACTTGAATAAGGAATAACCGTGAAGAAAGATTTCAAAAAAAGGGTTTCTACAACATAGTTTCACGGTGGTTTACAAGTTAACCGTAAAACGAATTGGGGAATAGTTTCAAAAGTCGGTATTCAAAAAGAGATTTTGCAATGGGATTTTAGTGCTTGTAACTAAATGAGTGAGTAATCGGTTTTATAAAAATCGAATGATAGTTTCTTTTAAAAGCTTAATAGTTTTTTAGCAAAACATCTCGATGGGCACTTGCAAGCTAAATATGTTAAGCCCTTAGAATTTTAAAGTTAGATGCAGGTCCAACGCACATATTAGTTCAATAACCTTGTTTGAGTTGAAATTTCAACGGCCTAAGAGTCAAAATGCCGTGAATAAGTTTCTAAGCTGAATTGGGCCTTAATATCATAATAAGTCCAATGAGGAAAATTATGGAGAATAAGTTACTAGATCGGGTAAATGATTTTCAATCTAGACATAAGTATGTTAAGGGAAATTAAGGAAAATAAGATTTTGAGGATTTAATAAATTGATCCTTACAATAAATTATCCTTCAGTAAAGGAAAGGAATACATGCCTTAAGTAAAGGGCTAAATTTCCTTCATAAGTTGCTAAAATAGAATAACAAATAACAGATAATCTCACACTCCCAATGGGTGTTCATTTTCAGAAGTAAGCAAGTAAGAGAATAGGCTATTTGGCAAAAAGTGAATTCTAGCTCATAAATTATTTTTTACGGGTAAGTAGGAATCTAAAAAACCTTGAAAAAATATGAATAGATTTTAAAGAAAAAGTTACACATGTTATATAATGCATGTTTATGCTTTAAGTATTGTATTTTTAAAACTAATCATTTTAATGTCATGTCATATTGCATACACCTTAATAAGTCAAGAGGAACTTATAAGAATAATCTCAATTGAGTGTCGTACCCCTTTTGCCTTCCACCTCCTCGAGAGGAGGGTGACTCAAGCTCCCAAGGAGAAGAAAAAAAAATATAATAATGTCCTCCTTTGGGAGGCATTCGGTTCAATTATAATCACGGTGTCATGGGGGGACCTTGCAAACCCTCACGTCCCGATGATTGCTTGTTAAGTGGTATGAGCACTCGAGGCCCATCAAAAATCTTAAATTCCTCTAAGAAAGATAAGATAATATAAGATAATAAGACAACCGATAAGACATCATAATTAAAAACCTTTGCATAATTAGCTCATGCATATTTATTCATGTGTACTTACAATTATTTTTGACGAGAGATAATTCCTAATTGCTAAAATATGCATGAGTCCAGAAATTATGCTCAATTAGATATGTTCATCTTTGTGAGGGTAAGAAACCTATCGAAGGAATTTATCTCTTGAAGGGCAACAACAAGTTTTCCTCATAAGTTCCTTACTGACTTATTAAGGTGTATGCAAGCGACGAATAGTGGAGATAGAAAATAATGAATGGAAACCAAATCTCTTAGAAAATCTTGATTTCAAACTTTTGTTCTTCAACCCAAACGAATTTAAGGATTTAAATAGAAAGAATGGATATTTTCGGGTTCTTTGATCACTTTTTGTTAAAACCAACACTAGGTTAGTTTTGTTTCGTTAAAACTGTGCAGTTTCCAAATCTGCTTTTTACTATATCTTAGAGTCATTTTTTTGGCTTTAGCTGCTGATTTTAAGTTAAAGTTTTAAAAGATTTTGATAAGTATGTCTATAAACTTGTATTTTTAGAATTTTGTAGTATAATGCTAAGTTTGTGTAAACTACCAGAAAGTATGTTGTTATAGTTAGTTTAAAAAGAAAAGAAAAAGAGAATGTTGCAGCATTCCTAAAGCATTTTAAAAGAATGCTACAGCATTTCTAAAGCATTTTAAAAAAGAATGCTACAACATTCCTACAGCATTTTAAAAAGATTACTATAGCATTCCTAAAGCATTTTTAAAAAGAATGCTATAGCATTCCTACAACATTTTAAAAAGATTACTACAGCATTCCTAAAGCATTTTAAAAAGAATGCTATAGTATTTTAAAAAGATTACTACAGCATTCCTAAAGCATTTTTAAGAAGAATGCTACAGCATTGCTATAGCATTTTAAAAACGATTGCTACAGCATTCCCAAAACATTTTTAAGAAGAATGCTACAGCATTCTTACAGCATTTTAAGAAAAGCTTTAAGAAATTTAGTAATTTATTCTTTTGAAATTATTGTTAAGAATTATGAAATTGTTCATTCTTATAAAAAAAATATTCCGCAAATTTTAAAAAATCCCAATAAATACAAGTTAATTTTCTGCATTATATCCCGGTATGACATTGTTTCGATGGTGTCAAATCCGAGCTCACCTCCTAGGAGGGACTTTAATCGTCACAATGTTCAAAAATGTCGGTCTACGTTTTTTACTGAATTTCTCATTTCAATTCTCAACTACTTCCATCAGTAATATATTTATTTCTCATAATAATCATAGTAATGTATTTATTTCTCATAATGATCATAGCAACAAACAATCTGTCTTCATGCCAAACATTGAAATTCTCACGTTTTTTTGCTTGTAAATTTAGATTTCAGACTTTATTATATGCCAAGTTGGCATTCCACGTGCATGCGTCTTTTCTATAGTTTCTTTGGTATAGAAGGAATATTAAATTTAGATTTCAGACTTTATTATATGCCAAGTTGGCATTCCACGTGCACGCGTCTTTTCTATAGTTTCTTTGGTATAGAAGGAATATTAGTGTCATTTCTTAATGAAGTGTACTTCTGGTTTGTCATTCTGCTCTAAGTTTCCAATTGGAATTTGGTGTATTAACCTTGTGTAGATCTACCATAGATAAAAATGAGACTTGAAGATGAACCATATTAACCTTATTCAATATCATTAGGCTGTGTCTTCTATTATTCGGTATCATTCAGCTTGGGTTGAAGATAAGTTTTAAATTGGACTTTTATTTATAAGCGTGCAAAAGACAAAAGACTTTATTCACTATCTTTAAATATAATTTAAATTAACTCATTTTGTATTTATAAGAGTTACAGGATTACTTGAGCGATTCCGAAATATAAGCTCGTACTAATGTTAGCAAAATTTAATATTGAAAATATGATCCATTTTCAAATATACTTAAACTTAACATAAATAGACATGTTCAAGTAAAATCTTCATACGCATAACATAGAAACAAAATTAATTATGTTGTTACTTAAACTATCTTAATTATTTGCGGAATATGATGCATGTTGGTATCCACTACCCAATCCTTTCATGGCACGCGACCTCCGCTGCAAAGCCCATCAATGAGTTGCAAGCTTTTTACCTACAGAATGAACAAGTTTGTGAGTTAAAGCTCAACGAGTGCAAATATTCCACTAAAAATCATTTTTCAAACACAGCAACATAAAAGAAAATGCTTGACCATTTATGCTTCATTATAATAGTTCAAATTATGCTTCCTTGGGTCTTGTGCACGTACCGAGTGTGCCCAACCAGTGAGGCATCAGGGGAGCTACCCAAACATTTCATCCGACAACACTCACAATGTTACCTACTTAGGCTAATTAACCTCCCGTCACCAAGGGTTGAGGGAATTTTATCCTCCCATCCCCCAAGGTCAGAAGGTGGCACAACACTTTTTCATCATTATCTTAACTTCTTATCTAGGTGGACATACAATTATGATCATATCACATTAACTTTAAAACAACTTAACTTGAAGGGCAGCATACTTTAAAACATTATCACCATCATTCGTAAGACACTCATATTCATTATCATACTCATCAATCATAAAGGACGGATGCACACAAGACAAACAATACAATAAGCACATCTTTTAAAACTATTCATATTGTAGGTAAAATTTGTAATCACCTGGGTACAAGTGCTTAGCGTTTATAGCAACCTACTATCGTAAAGTTGCATGTTTTGTGTTCAATCAATGCCAATAACCGGCCGCCAGTTCACTATTAAGGTGGTCAACCTAATTTGTTTAAGTTTTAGAGGTCTTGTCTTATGAACATCTATTGGGATTAATTAATTCAATTAATTATCCCTCTTGTGATTTAAATGATATTTGACAGCTTAACTGACGGATCTTTACTTTATTAGCTAATCCTTCTTAAGTTTTATTAACCAACTTAGGTTAATAATTCTCTTCTAATTATTAATTTATCAGTTATCATTAATTAATTAAATTATTATCCCAATAAGTCCTACTAATTTATTTAAGGGAGAAAGAGGAAAATAGGCCAAAATTTGATATCAATTAAAATTAATAGGCCATAAGTTTTCAAAAGTTAATAAATAGGCCAAAAAACATATATTCAGATTTATTTATACATAAAATCTCAAAAATACCCTTTTCAATAAAAAAAAAACCTAAAAATAATATATTCAGATTATCTACACATAAAATTCCAAAAAATGCCCTTTTCAATCAAAGAAACCCTAAAAAACACCTCTCTCTCTCTCTCCTCTCTCTCTCTCACCGACCTCCGCTCACGCTCTCTCTCTCTCACTGACCTCCAATCTCCGGTCCTCTCCGGCGAACTGTTCTTCCCTCCTCCTCTCTCCCACGATCACTCTCTCTTCCCTTTGACGCTCTCCGGCGAACTGTTTCTTCCCTCTGCCGCTCTCCCACGATCACTCTCTCTTCCCCTGCTAAAACGCGATCTGTCTCTCTTCCCTCTGCATCTCTCTCTCTCATCCCTCCACCAATCTCAGATTCTCGTCTGCCACCGTTCCTCTCTCTTCCGTCGGCCACTCTCAGAAAAACCTCGCCGGTGTCGTTAGACGATAAATCGAAGACGGACTACAAACAACGCAAAATAACAAAAGAACAAAAGGTAAATCCGTTCATCACTAACTGGAAAACCACTAATTTAGGTTATGTTTTAGGGTTAATTTTAGGTTCACACTTGAATGAACAGAAGCTCGTTACTTTATGATAAAGTTATGATAATAACCTGTCGAGTTATTTCATTATTGAATCTGAAAACAACACAACTTGAAATTGATGTAATGAAAACAACACAAATTGATGTTGAATTTGTTTTTGCAATGTTTCCTTCAAGATATTGTAATTTGCACCTCAATGAACAGGAGGACAGAGAAAAAGAAGTATCTGCAAGGCTATGAGAACGTGAGGAAGAATTCGGTTATACTCCACTCACAGACTCATTTGATATCAGTCAACAAACAATGGACAGAACATTTGAAGAAGCTGAAAAGATAATAGCAATGAGAAAAGCTGCTGCTCAAGGAATCAAAAAGGTATAAAACGTTCTTAATACTACTTGGAAAAAGGAAAAAAAAAAAAAAAAAAAACAAACCCACATCAATACTAGTTGAGAAAAAAAAAAGAGTTTCTTACAACTAATCAAAAAACTTATTATTGTAGGAGGAAGATTATGAAGAAATAGACAATGATGAAGAACAAAAATCAACGAAGAAATACAAAAGAAAAAGTGCAGAGGAATAGAGGGAAAAAATGGAAGAGCTTGGCATTCCTTCATTCATCCTCTTCACCGAAAGTCCTAACGACCCAGACTCGTCAAAATCAAAAGATATTAGAATACAACCTTTTGGATGATATGACTATTGTTTCTAAGAACTAGTCTTATATTTTAAAAGATGACTTGAGATTTACACTACTTACAATCTTTTTGAATGTTAATATACATTGACAATACTTTTAGCTTATGTTTGAGATTGACACTTGAATGAAGAAAAGAATGTAAACTCGTGGATTTATCAAATTCATGCTATTGTTATGTTATCTTTGGACATTATATGGTAGTAATCAGTATGGTAATAATCGCAAGTTATGTTGCATAATCGACAAGTTACGCCCATAACAAAGATAACTTGACAATTATTACCATAATCGACACGTTATGCAAAGATAACAGATAAAGTTATGATGCATAATCGCACAAGTTATGCCGCATAATCTTGCAGTTATGTAAAAACAAGTCAAATGTGTACCATAACTTGACAGGTTATGGAGCGTAACATGACAGGTTATGAACAAAAATTGCAAAAACTGGACAAGTTATGCTGCATAACAGCATAACTTGACAGGTTATTACCATAAATGGACAGGTTATGTTGCATAACTGGGCAGGTTATGTTGCATAACTGGATAGGTTATGTTGCATAACTGGACAAGTTATGTAAAAACATGCCAACTGTGTACCATAACTTGACAAGTTATGCAGCATAACTTGACAGATTATGGATCATAACTTGACATAACTGGACAGGTTATGTTGCATAACTGGGCAGGTTATGTTGCATAATTGGACAGGTTATGTTACATAACTGGACAAGTTATGTAAAAACATGCCAACTGTGTACCATAACTTGACAGGTTATGGAGCATAACTTGACAGATTATGGATCATAACTTGACAGGTTGTCGAGCGTAACTTGACAGGTTATTAACAAAAACTGCAAAAAAAGACAATAACTTGTCAAGTTATTGTTCATAACCGGACAAGTTATGGACAATAACTTGTCAAGTTGTTGTTCATAACCGGTCAAGTTATGCACGAAAACTATGAATTATAGACAAAAACCGTGAATTATGGACAAGTAGTAATGTAAAAATATGGAAAATAACTTGAAACTTGTTTACTTACTAAAATTAAAAACCAAAAAACAATATAATCTGTGTACCAAAGCTAGAAATATACAATCTAAAAACCAACAAAGTTAATCCATATAATCATCCAAGTCACACTCAATGGCATCTCTTGGTGTCATAAAATGCATTTTTGGGGCATCTTCACCCCTGTTATCATCACTCTCATACCCCAATTCACGCTTCCAAGGCATGATTGAACAACTCAATTGCTATCTTCTTGCGGAGAAATGTTCCAGACCCAGCGCTTTCTCAAACAATCATCGGTCCGGCTTCCATCAAAATCTCAAATGCATCTTAAGCATAAATATTCCACAATCACCACTACAAAAACAACCACCAAAAATCAAAGAATTAGAAACAACAAAAATATAAAATGCAAAAATAAATCAAATAAAGGGAAACAAAAAAAAAAACAATTAAAGAGAGAAACAAAAAATAACCCGTTTTCTTGTCTTGGACAATCGTCCATTATGATCTCAAAAGGCTCAAGACGATCAAATTGACTTGTGAAATACTCATGTGTATGAGAATCAAAAAGAACCGATGATTCAAGCAAGTGGGGTAGAATGACATCAAAGATTGCACACACTCAAGAACACCTTCTCTACCCTCTTTGAAGAAAGGGAATCATATATCCTAATACAATGATCTTTAAGCTCTACATAACCCAACACCTAATGCTCCCTACGCGGGATAAAAATAGGTACAAGAAGAATGTCCACTTCAAAAAAAGGCAAGCTACAAAATAAGTAATCTCCCAACACATAATCTTGAAGAGCAGAATGTGAAGAGAAATCAAACATAGACCAATCACAATTCTTTTTTTTTTTTTCCAGAGCACCATAAGCAATAAATTCTCGTGAAAAAATGTGAATCCAAAACCAAGCACTTAATGTAAGGTTTGTTTGTGTAGCACGCCATCTTTTTCCGCAAGTAATATGTGACTACATCAACATGCTATCAAAAACAAAAACAAAAATAATTATCAGATTTCATCCAAAAAAAAACCTTGCATAAAAATCAACGGAGGAGCTGCTCAAAAACTGACCGGAAAACAGCAAAAAACACAAAATTAATCGACAAAAAAAAAAGAGAACAAAACCGAAATAATCAAAAAAAAAATGAAAACGAAAATACAACAAAAAATAAAACTAGAAACCAACAATACACAAAAGCTGTTGTTCGGTAAAAATAACCAGAACATCTGCTCAAAGACGACCGAAGAACAGCAAATCCAATGAGAAAAATAGAACGAAGACCGAAAGAAAGATCGGCGCTGTGAAAACCTGCTTGAAATTAGCGAGACAAACCTTATGTTCGGTAAAAATAACCGGAATAACTCCTCAAAATGACTGGAGAAGCGAAAATACGACCGACCGACAACCGGATCGTCGCCGGTGAAGAGATTCGTGAAGCTAGAGAGAGAGAGAGAGAGCTGTGAGAAGATAACGAGATGATTGAAAGAAAAAGAAAAGAAAATAACCGGAATAGCACCTCAAAAACGACCGGAGAAGCAAAAATACGACCGACCGACAACCGGATCGTCGCCGGTGAAGAGATTCGTGAAGCTAGAGAGAGAGAGAGAGAGAGAGAGAGAAACTGTGAGAAGATAACGAGATGATCGAAAGAAAAAGAAAAGAAAAACAAAAGAAAGAGAAAAGAAAAAAAAAAGAAAGGGTAAATTTGGAAATTTAAAAATTATGGCCTATTAATTTTTATACCTAAAACTTGGCCTATTTACTTCCCTAATCTTTTAATCTTGGCCTATTATCTACTATTTCCCTTTATTATTTAAGGTCTCATAAATTAATTAAATTAATTTTCCGAAAATATACTCCTAGTCCACCACTACGTTACCCTTTAAGTCTATTTTAGGTTCCATTAACTTAAACTTGTCTAAGGATACGATTGGGCCTTATGGACTTGGGTTTTGACTTGTCACGTAATAGGACTTCAAAGAGAACTGTTACGTGTGTCAGGAGACATAAATTATTGTTGAGAATATTTGTCGTCACATTATATTTAGAATATTAAATTTATCCATAGGATACCGGTAAGTCTCCAGCCACAATAACAATATCCAACCTAGATACCCACCAGTACTCAGCCACAACAAACTGGTATCCAATCGAGATACCCTGCGGTGTCCGATGGACAACCACCAATATTGGCGGTAATAGTTGTCGGCAGCTACCAACTACCAGCACCAACCGGTATTTGGTCAAGATACCATTTGGTATCCGCCAAGATACCAATTGATATCCGCAAAGATACCAATTACTGATTGGTAATACTAGTGTCATTTATTGATGAAGTGTAGTTTAGGTTTGTCATTCTGCTCTTGTTTTCAACTTTGGTGCTGTAAATTTATTGCCGTTTTTCACATTGATTGTTTAGTCAATTTTTGTCGTTTGTCACTTTGTCGCTTAGCTTTAGAGTCTTCTAATCTGGTTTCGTTTGACTTCGCTGTCGTTTTTCCTTTTCATTTGTTGTCCTTCACTTTTCTATTGTAGCTTTATACTTTAGATGAAGTTTATTCATACTAATGGTCATTATCTATTTTTTTGTTATTTTTTCTTTGTTTCACTTTTAAACCTTTTTTGATCGTTCACTTTTTCTGGATTTGTTTCATTGTCACCTTGTTATTTAATTTTAACACTGTTTTCTCATTTTGCATCGTTTTTCCTTTTTTGTCGTTTACTATTTTTTCTTGTCGTATATACTTTAGATCCCTAAAAGGGATCAACGTGGGACTTTGGCTTTATAAGGAGAATAGGAAAGCATAATCACGAACCACAATCCTCAAAAATTCAAAACTGCAAATATTCGTCCGCTTCGTTTCTCTTTATGTATTCTCGTCATCTATTTGAGAACTTATCCTTTTTGGATAAAATAACAAAATCCCTTTACTAGGAATAACAACTGTTGATGTTAATGCTAGTGAATGTATCTTCCTTAGTCAGTGTGACGCATTAACTGAGTTATTTAGACATCGTTCATTTTATTAATTTAAATTTTTAATTTTAAATTTTTATAATAAAAAATTTTTAAAAAATATCTCATTTAATTTTTTTATTATAATAAAAAAATTTAAAAAAATATCACACCTTAATTTAAATTAAAAACTTAAATTTATAAAATTAACCAGGCTCGTGACATTATTACAATGCCAGCGTGACACATCAGCCGAGTTAATTAACTTAAAGGATAAACACGCTATTTCTTAATTCCGAAAAAAAAAAATATCTAGAAGCAACGTCTCGAGACATCGGGGACACGTTGTAAAAATATAAAGCACCAACTATATAATTTCAAAAAAAAAAATCCTATTATGATCTAACCTCTATTATTTCTATCATTCTCATATAGAAAACGATGGCTAGCTATAGCTAGGAAGTATCTGCCGGCATCTTAAAACCATCAGAAACAAGAAGAGCATAAAAGTACTGAATCATGGCAATTGCTGTGAGGTTTTCCAGCTTGTATCTATCAGCTGTTAGTCTGATCATCCTCAACACTGTAATCATCGGTGATGCCCAGTTCAGGTCACCGGAAAAACACACGGCGCTCTTCGTGTTCGGCGACTCATTGCATGATCCAGGAAACAACAACTACATCAACACTACTGCCGAGTACAAAGCAAATTTCTGGCCTTATGGGGAAACATTTGTTGGTTTTCCCACCGGAAGATTCTCTGACGGCCGCCTAATTCCCGATTTTATAAGTGATATCTTAATCCTAATATACTGCAAGTTATATGTAAGTTACGTTTAGTTTGCTTTAACAACTAGGTTGTTTAGATTATTGACACCTTTATAAATGCATTCTAATTGTAGGCGAGTATGCAAAATTACCATTGATTCCACCGTATTTAAATCCCGGGGTTCACAACTATGAATATGGGGTGAACTTTGCTTCTGGCGGGGCTGGTGCTCTGGTTGAAACTCATCAAGGTTTTGTAAGTGATCTTTGTCATAATTAACTCCATGTATTCTATTAGTAAACTGATATTCTGCGTATTGAGTGTTTTAAACTCTAGAAACTTATTGTCGTTTTGGGTTTTAGGTGGTAGACCTTCAAACTCAGCTTAGTTATTTCAAGAAAGTGGAGAAGCAGTTAAGGAGAAAACTTGGTGTCCGAAAAGCTAAGGAATTGATATCTTCAGCTGTTTACTTGTTCAGTGTGGGAGGCAATGATTATCTTTCCCCTTTGACGTTTAACTCCAGTTTATATGACAAATATTCTAAGAAAGAATACATTGGCATGGTGCTTGGCAATTTGACCCAAGTTGTTGAAGTAATGATAGATTGCGTGCTATGTGTGTGTGTGTGTGTGTGTGTGTGTTTTCAATTATTTTTTTGGTCCGTTTAGTCTGTGATTTTTCTTATATATCCAAGTTTGATGGGTGATCAGGGAATATACAAAATAGGAGGAAGGAAATTTGGGTTCTTAAATATGGTACCTTTGGGTTGTCTTCCGGCGGTTAAAATTGTTCAACCGGGAAATACTGGTTCTTGCGTTGAAGAAGTTAATTCACTGGCGAAACTGCACAACAGAGAACTTCTTAAAGTCCTCGAACTGATTCAGAGGCAGCTCAAAGGTTTCATCTATTCAGTGCACGATTTGTATACTTCTTTTAGTCAAAGATTGGAGAACCCATTGAAATATGGTAAGATTGTATTATGTTACAATTATATTGTAACACCAATAATTATCATGTGACATAAAAACGATTTATGTTGTTGACGGTTTTGTGAAGGTTTTAAGGAAGTGAACGTGGCGTGTTGTGGGACCGGTCCGTACAGAGGAGTTTATAGCTGTGGAGGGAAAAGAGAAGTGAAAGAGTTTAAATTGTGTGATAATGTGAGTGATTTCTTATTTTTTGACTCTGTTCATTCGACCGAGAAAGCCTACAAGCAACTTGCAGAACTCATCTGGAGTGGTGAGGCTGATATCACAAAGCCTTTCAATCTCAAAGCATTATTTGAACTTGAGGAAAGTCATGCACATTTTGGCATTAAAGGCACAAGTTATGCTGCTGCCTAAATGCGGAAAAAAAAAAAAAAAAAAAAAAAAAGTTACGATGTTGTGAGTATGTTCCTTCGACTACGAAAACTTGACGAGCTAATGCCTATATGAAGCGTTCAATATCTTAAAAGTTATCTATTTTTTTTGGTTCTCTCTCTCTCTCTCTCTCTCTCTCTCTCTCTCTCTCTCTCTCTCTCTTTTTTTTTTTTTTTTTTTTTTTTTTTTGTTCTCATCTTCTACTGCAAATGCATGTAGCTTTTTACAAGAGAACTTGTCATTTTGCAATTTTTCTGTTGGCAGGGCTGTTAAAACACCTGACAATTTAGGAAAACCCATCAATTAAAATATTTCAAATTAAATCAACTGATCATTTATCATTTTTGAATTGTTAGTTAGTTTTTTTTTCTTTTTTTCCCCCTTGAATTCTTGAATGTTAGTTGGTTTTGATCATCGTGAGATAGAGATAGCTTTTTATTAATCGGTTTTACATCCAATCTCGTTTCGTTTGGTTTACGTGTTCAAATGAATAATTCTAATTTATATTCAAATTATTTATGAGAGAATCAAACACTATAACAAAATCAGAATTATGAATTCAAATATGTTTACCGAATGGGGTCTCAATTTGGCATACTAAAACGACTAGACAAATATATATGTAGAGAAAAACTTTTTTCATAATTTTAAAACAATTTCTTAATTCTTGCATCTCATCATTTTATTTGTTAATATGTCTTTCATAAAACACCTTATAACATAGAACAATACTTAAAAGGGAGAAGAGAAAAATAGGGTAAGACTTAAGATGAATTAAAATTAATAGGTTAATAGTTTACATAAGTTAATAAATAGGTTAAATTATTATTTTTGTCCATAATTTGTATGGTTATGAACCATAACTTGACAAGTTATTGTTTATAATTCACAATTTTTGTCTATAATTTGCCTAGCTATAAATCATAACTTGACAAGTTTGTTTATAACTTACATAATTATGAACTATAACTTGACAAATTATAATCTATTAATTTCTATAACTAAAAATTAGCTTATATACTTTTTTAAGCTTTTTATATTGACATATTTTCTACTATTTCCTAAACTTTTTTTCCATGGTATATATTTGAATTCTTTTTCTCCTTGGGATTTTCTTTCTTTCCTTTTTATATATGGCTATATACTTACTTACACGAGTTTTAAATCTGTAGAAATGAAAAGAGCCACGGAACTCTCCTTGCTCTTTTCTTTCTTTCTTCAAGAACTCATTTATCAAATATAAAAATTTAATGATGAAACGTGATAAGAATCTAATCTTAATAATTATTATATATTTTTTTAATTAATTATCTAATTTATTATAATCATCTGATTAATATCACACCATTAAAATAATAAAATCAATACATAAATATTATAATAACCATTAAAACCATCGACATATATTAAATAATTTGAAGTTAGGAGGAGTCTAGAATTTAATGTTGAAGTGAACGTGGATTTATTTTAAGTCGAAAAGATCATTGACGACTGTCGGTCCTAGAAGCTACAATAAGTCGAGTCACAAAATTGTATATTCCGACGACACAAAATATAACAAAACGGCAGGAGAATACGAAAACGACAACGTCTAAACGAGGATAACACTATAAATGACATGAACCAGAAACAAATTTATGTACTTGTAGACAAAGAAGACAAAACTCACCATTATTAATGGAATGTACAGTCCTTAATCTGCATACAAAACCTTAATTAATGCATTTCAAATGAAACTAAAGCTTTGAGAGGAGTCTGTCATGCTCTGTCATCACATGACTCCGTGTAATATCTCTCATACTAGGACAACCAGAAAGGGCCATAGTGAGCTCAAGCTCATTTTTCAGCATTTCAATCACACTTTTCACGCCATTTTCCCCCATTGCTGCCAAGCCATAGACAACTGGCCTCCCAACCTGCAGTTTTCAACACCGAAATTGAAGTGATGTACAAGCAATCTATCTATAAAAAGGCACAGAAATTTCAGGTTACTAGTGCCAAAAAGGAAACCAAAAATTAAGCTAGAATTTATTGAAACATGGAAGAGCTTACAAGGACAGCTTGCGCACCAAGGGCTAATGCCTTGAATACGTCTGTCCCTCGCCGCACCCCGCCGTCAAACAGAACAGGAATTTTCCCTCCAACTGCTTGAACCACCTGCAGTGAGAAGAACAAGAGGTAGTTACAAAATAGCTCGCTAAAGCCAAAAGAAAACTTGTAGCAATCAGTATGATCAATTGAAATACTTGCCTCTTCTAAGACACAGATAGTTGAAGGGCTATAGTCTAGTTGGCGAGCGCCATGATTAGAGACGACAATCCCGGATACACCAGCTTCAACAGCCTTTATTGCTGAAAGGGGTTGAACATCTTAACACTGAGAATGCCCGATCAAATAAAACATGCATATCAAATTGACATGGAAACCTTAAAACTAAATCAGCTACGTATATTTTTGCACAGAGTTCCAAAATTTCAATTCATAGAAGAGCTATGCAATCCATGCTGCAGAGTTACACTTTGAAAGTATACAGATATCAAAAGATAAAAGCCTTGATGTTACCATCTTCGCGAGTAAGTACCCCCTTGATCAGTATTGGCAAAGTTGTGATAGATCTTAACCATTGCAAGTCCTGCAGAGGTTATAATGCACTAAATAAGCTCGCAGGAAGAAGGAGCTTCAAAAGATATTTCCAGGAATATATGACAAGGTCGTAGTGAACTTATTCGAAAATTACCTCCCAACACAAAGACTCATCAAAGGTCCTTTTAGCAAATGCTTCTAGGTTTGAACCATCATCCTGAAAGGATATAATTTTTTTTTTTTTTTTTCCTTCAAAAATCAGAAGTGTACTTTTTTTTAGAGTTTCTTAAAGACAAGACCACATGTATGCATATAAATTGTACAAACCATATACATAAACTGTGGATGCACATAGGTGAGGGAATTATTTCTTATAAAATGAACATGTTTTTGAACAGAATGGTTTCTTGATTTCCAAATATTGATCTCAAAATCAAGATAGTAGACAGAATGCTTTCTGACGTCAATAAACTAACAAATTCATGTGGCAAATTTGAAGAAAAGAAGTACAACTCCACTCTGTTGGGATTACGTGGTTGCTAATTCTAATTCAACTGGTGACGTGGCAACTTGGACTTAGTCTAAGTTGGAGGCTACAGAGAAGGCTCGGTCAAAAGGTCTACAGGAGATCAAGATTAGAGATAAAGGGATAAAGGCGGTTTAGGAATATAGCTACAGAAAAAAGAAGGCTAGATATATTCGGTAGTCATTTTTATCGTAGAGCTTATCTTCTAGTCAGGTTTCTGAATAGAAACCAGAGAGAGAGAGAGAGATTTTCTTGAAAGTGTAAATACTTGAGAAATTGTTCTTTGTGAATAAAAGGTTCCAGTTGAGGTGTTTCAGAAATCATCTTCTTCATTCTTTTGTTCTTCTCGTTTTTGATATTCTGAGATTTCAATTTCTGGTTTGAACAATCACACACTCACATGAACAACTTCGGTCGATATAAGGCCTTCAAAATTCTTCAACTGAGGTGCAACCATTCTGCAGAAGTTGCCAGAGTCATGTTTCAAATAACATTTAGCGCCAACATGAAAGACATTGCATCCATGAATTTGATAATGTTGACACTAAAAATGTGTGTTCTATGCACTTGATACAATAACAACTTACTTGTTCCTTATGTCTGCCTCTCTTCGACCAAGTCTAGGAGCATCAACAGTCAAGACAAGGGCCTTGAATCCGATTCTTTCCACCCTCTTAACCAACTGAGCTGATACATCTCGTCTCTTATAGACCTATTCTTGATAATATCCAATATTGCGGCTTAAGCTATTCTCAGTCTCATGAAGAAAGAAAAAACACCAATACCAATACTAACAAGCTAGAAATAAAAAGAGGTCAAAGAAAACTGTTCGTACATATAACTGAAAGAACCGAACAGCATTGCAGCTGGAAGCAACCTCCTCCACAGTGCAAGTAGACATGGTTGACAAAACCTAAAACATAAAGTAAAAATAACTATGTGTTATGCTAACATACCTAATTGAGAGAGATTAACTTCTAATTCATATATCTTTTAAAGACTGAAATATGCTATGCTAATAATACCATGATGGTGTTACAAGCAGCTGCTGCTTTGGCTGTGGCAACCTCTCCTGTAGTTAAACAAAGAGAAGGGCACGTAAAGAGTATTTTAGTGTACTAAACTTTGAAACCAAAATAAGTAATGGGATTTTTTTTTTTTTTTTTTTTGATAATTGAATGGGAAAGAAAGTTGGTATATTGAATTTAGACCTTCAGGGTGAGCTAATTGATGATAAGCAGTTGGAGCAATCATAATAGGTGCAGAGATTTTAAAACCCAATACCGTTGTTGACATATCTATTCTGCTAACATCTACCAGAACTCTTGGCCGTAGCCTGGAAATCCATTACCCAAAAATAAAGAAATAAAAAAATTACTGATGCATAAATATAGATATATATATATATATATATTACAGTTACTTGATCCTTTGAAAAGCCTCGAGATTCTCCTTTAAAGTGAATTGGCCCTCTGCTCCTCCAGAATAGTAATCATAGTACATTTTGGGAAGAACTTGCCTCGCCAATTCTTGGAACTCATTCACGTTGACTGGTTCAGGTGCCATTTTCAGCCTGGA
The DNA here is from genome assembly GCA_012066045.3 of Morus alba. Taxonomy (NCBI): domain Eukaryota; kingdom Viridiplantae; phylum Streptophyta; class Magnoliopsida; order Rosales; family Moraceae; genus Morus; species Morus alba. The sequence continues at coordinate 19,619,623 of CP050227.2, read as the reverse complement.
AACATTAAAATCATCTCTCAATCATAACTTCCCACAGAGAGTAAAATAAAAATAAAAAAGATAGGCTGTTTAATTTCCCAAGAAAAAACAAAATCAGTTTATGTTAATGAAATTAAACAGCCTATCCTTGGAAATTAAACAAAATCAGTTTAATTTCAGAAATTAAACTGGTATATTATCAGATCACGAAAGTACAGTTAAAAGTACAGGGCGTGGGAGAAATATACGATGTCTTTGGAAAACTTTGCTGAAAGATCATTTGTCAAAGCATTTTACACCCCTTAACCTCTTTTAATTACCGTGACATCTATTGACTTGAAAACTCTTACAAAGTCACCCCTGTCACTTTTTTTTTTTTTTGACAGATTCAATTCTTTTTTCTTTTTAAGACGAAATTGTGTTGTAAATTAGAGAAATACAATCACTAAAGGTCCATTTAGTTTATGGGTTTAAAATATAGTTTATAATTTTGACGTTTTAAATTTAAATTTTTTTTAAGAAAAAAATATTATAGTAAAATTAGAAATCTGAATTGAACCATGCATAATTCTTAAAATAAACACACCGTAATACCGGCACAAATAGCCCCAAAACACAAGAAACTAGGCCTCGAATGCTAACTGATATCAACGGTAAATTATACCGCTGTAACTTAAAAGTTAAGGAAATAGTTCCTTTCTAATACTTAAGAATTTCTCAAAATTTATAAAATACCCTTACAATAGTATTAAAACAACCCCATCCAGTAAAATATGCGTAAATGACATTTTTACTACTCTCAAATCTAATACAACTAATACATTCATAAAAAAATTTTGCTTGAATGAAATGCGTCAAAGTAGAAAAAATTACTTGGTTCTCATATGACATAACTCATACTCTTTCGTCAATCTACACCCAGAAAATCCACTTTATAAAGAATAAGAAAAATTACAATTATCGTTTGAATCAAATCTCAAAGCACCTAACTACCTCAAAACATGATAAGAAAATTCCCAGCAAACTGCAGAAGAAACCCGTCATTTCCTTCCTTAAGAATCACCAAAATTTCATCCTATTACCATGCAAGAAATGTAAAGTAATGTGGGCATTATATCAAACTTGGTTTCACGGCCACCTTTCTTCCCTCCTTTGGCCGCACTCTCTCATATCATGAGAATATTTACACCTGTCTCCATAGTAACACCGGCCTTGAGCATAATGTCGGCACAAGTTTTGTTGTATGTTGTATTGTCCCCTTGTTGGACTCATGTAACGATAATTGTTCAAGCTTCTCAATGGCGGTCTTTGAGTAGCCCTCATTGGGAATTCCTTTGGCCAAATCTGCTCACTCGAATAGGAGTTAGGCCCTCTGTAGTTCAAATGAGGCCGATTATTCATGCGCTGAACTTCATGAATGTCATGGTTTATTCTTTCTATGTTACTTGAGCTGCTAAACCGAACCAAGTTCTGAGAGACTTGGTTGATATACTTGTCTTGTATCGTTGTCTTCTCCAATCCCCATTTAGCTGTCACTTTCTCATAATCAACACATAAACCTGAGTTTTTAGCTTCAGCTTGATGTTGAGTTGCCATTCTTGTGGAAGTAGCGGCCAAACCCGGTTGGGAAATTCCCAACTGCTGAGGCCCAATTGCTGGCTTTTCTTTGTTTACTGAATTAACTGATATGCCAAAAGTTTGAGGTCGAAGAAAGGGCTTTGGTACTGAGGTTGAGTCAGAATGAGACTGGTTTATGTCAACCTCCTTTCTTGAGATCCTGAAGCACAGAAAACTTGATCATGTAGTGATCTATTAATGACAAACGAGACTGAGATAAGATTGATTCAATCAACATAAACAAATAGTACTCTCCATATAGAGCATATTGCCTACCTGCTAGCCTTGGGAAGTTTTCTCTTTTCCTTCTTTTGGATCCTCTCTTCTCTATCAGACCTAGCAAGAGATCCTCTCAAATGCTTTTCTGTCAAAATTTTCTGCCTATCGCCTTCATCTACCCATCTCTAAAATTTAAAAAAGAGTAAATTTATATCTACCACTCATGATCAAGACTCAAGAAAGAGGAACAAAAATCCTTTGCCAAACAGACCTGTCTCAAAGTTTTCAGTCTGTAAAGATTCCGACCTTTGATTAAGAGGGGATGAAGTGGAGGGAGTGGTTTCTCCCCTTTGCTCCATAGCACTTCCACCTGGTGAAAATAACAGAGAAACTGCATTTTAACGACTGTAACAATGAATTGAGTTTACCAGCCCCCACAAAAAAAAAAAAAAAAAAAAAAGCAAAACTTAAAAATCACAGAAAACTCCATCATGCATTCAATCTATTATGCATCGGGTAGCAATAATGCTTTGAGCGTCACAACTGCACCTACGAATGTTAGTACAGGTATCATGTCATCAGTTCATCTAATTATTAATTTTCAGTTCATCAGGAGAAAGAAGTAAAAGAATGAAATCCATTTGCAGCACTTGTCAAATCTAATCTTTTATGACCAACTCACCGTAAATGTATGTTGCTGCTTGGCTGCACCATAGCTTTCTTTCACAATACGGCCTGCAACAATCCTTGTGCCACAAGGACCGCCGTTAGCACTCCGTGATGCGATATTGAACCTGCAGGTAATAGTCCCGGACAATTATGACGCAGCAATGTACATTAGTGGCCTGGCATAGACGTAGTGTGTGCCTCAAAACTTATCAGCTAGACTACTTCAATCGCATTCCTAATAATATTTTACACTTGTAAAAGAAGAACACTGCACTCAGCTTATCTACTTGTCAGACAAATGAAACAAGGAATCACAATTTTTCAGTGTACAACGAGAGAGAGAGAGAGAGAGAGAGAAATTACATGTCGTAAACATTTTGCTCGAACAGAACTACATCGCCAGTGCAAGCATCACCTGCATTAAAACAGACGCCTTTCTTGGTGTGCCTCGGAAAAATGAGAAACTATTACAGATAATATCATGTGTATCTTTACCTTTACAATTCAATTCAAAGCTAGATACAGGGTACATCTTCTCCCCTCCGCCATTCAAAATCCTGAAGAACATGAACAATAAACAACAACATTAAGAGCTGAAACCAATGTTTTTCTACGTCATAGCCAACACTTCCGTTAATAAAATTACTCAAGATGCTCCTTAATCCGCTGAATGAGTGTGCCTTTGTTCCCTGTCAGTCTCAATCCATTCTTTCTCAGGTAAACCTTACATTGGTCCACTTTCAACTTCTCAATCTGGCCAGCTGCCACAAAAATAAAATTAAAACAAAAAAAAGTGAACAAAAGTTTACACTAAGCGTGCCATTTATAAGATTAGTTTCACAAACACCCCCTGAAATATATTCCTTAGCTCAACATGCCACTTGAATTTTGAAAAGATCCATTTCACCTCCTAGACTATATAAAATCATTCAAAACGCCATGAATTGACGCAAGAGGACACAAAATTCTATAATTTGGGGAAAAATTACTTAAAATCAATAGTTCATAGTGCATTTATGAAATTGTAATTAGTTTCACATCAACAAAGAGGAAGGAACAGTAACAAGAGCCAAGTGAGTTGTGAATGCGATTCATTCGGAGAAGCCCAAAAATTAAATCTTTCCAGGGCTGATGGAAGAATGGAAAAGAAAAGGGAAAAACTTTCATAAGCCAACCTCTGATTATCCGTTGGACTTGCTCAAAACTTTTCTCGTCTATTTCATCAAGTTCCGGCAAAACAACATCTGTCCCATCCGATTCCGCCTCGTCGGCGAGATCAATAGCTTCGACAATGCTGCAAATTAAAAAATACCCATTTCAACTTAACCACTGTAGAACATAAGATCATTAACCTCAAAATCAAAATTACAAAAAACAGATACCAACCTGGCCTTCGCTTTCTTGTTCTTAATCGAGAGCTTTGAAAGCTTGGAATGGGTTTCTTCGAGAATGCTGTAAGTCAGGTCATTACCTGAATCGTCGGAACTGTATTCGGAGCCGGATTCGGCAGTTCCGTACAAAGCTTCCTCTTCCTTTCCGATTTCCATTGATGGGTTTTCACTCTTGTATCTGTTTGCTCCAACAAGACCACTTATGGAGTTTTGCAGTGGAACACAATCAGCCTGTAATTAATATGATAATATCAAAGACACTTTTTTCTCTCTTTAAACCATTTTGAAAATATAATCGTTGAGCGCTGCTCAAACCCCGACGATAATGGACCAATTCCATTATTTTATTATAATATATTTTATTTTAAAAATAATTGTGTTAAATTAATGTCAAAAAAACACATTCATAAATAAAAAAACTTCTAACATTATAATTTAAATATAATATAAATTTTTTAATTCTTTAATTTTTAATATCTTAAATCTAATAAATTAAAAGTTTAAGAGCAATTTGTTAAATCACGGTGAGTTTAGAGTAATTATGTTAAAAAGCCAAAATGTGGATTTGGTTCTTTATATAAGTAATATGAATTCATGCCTTAAAAGTTTATTCATATTGTGCGGGGAAAAAAAAATATTAGATTAATTTCAAACCCTAAAGCTATGTTTTTTAGTTTAAGATCTCTTAAAAAAAAAAAAAATGTTTAAATTATCCGATCAAAATAGCTTTGAACTAAAATAATTTCAAAAATGTCGTCTTTAATTAAAAAAACGTTCATATCACCCTTAAAAAGGTTTTTTTTTTTTTATTAACGAAGGTTTAGAGGGGGAAAAAAATGAAGAAATTGCATTTGGAGACGCATGGTTATTGGTTATTAAACGTCATAGCCAATACTTGCTCTAGGTGCTCCTTAATGCTCTGAATGAAACAAAAAAAACTTTTACAAAAACCAAACAGACCAAGTAAAACATAAAACTTGTGTACATATCTTTTCAAGTCGTTATTCCTTTGTTGCGTAACAGAAGTCTCTTCTGTTTCTCTTCGAGTTGCAGTTTCAGGACCTGACTTAACATTTCTTCTAACCCAAAAGGCATAATCCCACGCGTAATTTTTATTTCTTTTAAAATGCTGCTTTTAATTTTCTTTGCCTTAAAATTAGAACCAGATAATGTTTGTATAAAGCGCTGGTCCTTTGAAAGTTTACTGTATGAATATAGCTCATCTGGTTATGCTCTACTAGTTCCTTTCTTCGTGGGGACTAAGAAATGCTTATTGTATGAAGAGGAAATAATTTTCGTGTGAAGAGAGAATTAAGGAAACTGGCATGTAATATTTTGCCTACACAGTCCGGACACCAAGAAGTTCCATACATAAAAGCTACTTCACTTTTTTTTTTTTTTTCACTTGAATTACTACACATTTTCCCACCAAATTCAATGTCATTTCTCTTCTCAGCTCCTTATATCCTGGATCGGGGTCATTTTGTTTACTTGTTTTACTTTCTCAGCATCAGAACTGTTTTTAGTGTCTGAATTACCACAAATTTTCATCTGTTACTTCTTCATTAGTCTCATTTCATCAATGGCGGCTTCCTCTATAGTCTCTCCTCTACACACATTGCTCGTACATTCTTTTATGTCCGCGCGTTATGAGAAAGACCACCAAATAATGTCCTCTTTATTCCAGTCTTCGAAAAGACCGAGTCATTGGACGCGAGCAAAGAAGCTCATTCCCAAACACAGCAAACTCCATAGTGTGTGTGGAACTTTAACCATTTTTGGTGATAATGCATTATCACTTTTTGGCTCAAAGACTGCTACAAGGCCTAATAGGCTCATGAATTGTGATGCTAATTGTGGTATTTTCCTCTCCAATATCCATGCCATCATATATGTAAATATGTGCTTGTTATTGGTAGAGTTGTCACTATTAGTCTGCCTAATTTAAAGCATAAGGTTTGATTCTCTATCATATTTTAGGCAAAAATGCGGATGCTTCCGTGGGGTCTACAGAGGAAGAAGGAAAGAAGTCTCAAATGAAGCAAAGGAAGGTCGTTGTGACAGGTTTGGATGTGGTGAGCCCGATCGGTCATGGTCCGGATGTCTTCTACAACAATCTTCTTGAAGGTATCAGCGGTATAAGTGCGATAGAGGCTTTTGATTGTTCTCAATTTCCCACGGTATAATATCTCTTTTGGTGCTTAGTCTTTTGGTGACAACTTAATTGATGAATTATGAGAATTCACTCTTGGTTTGCTTTCTAACAGAGGATCGGTGGAGAAATCAAGTCTTTCTCAGCGGATGGACTGGTCTCACCAAAGGTTTCTAAGAGAGCAGACAAATTCATGCTTTACTTGCTTAGAGCAGGGAAGAAGGCATTGATAGATGGTGGGATTACAGAAGAAGTAATGGAGGAACTAGACAAGAAGAGATGTGGTGTCTTAATTGGCTCTGCACTGGGAGGCATGTCAGTTAAGTCTAGAGCCTAATCCAATTACTTTTACTTCCAAATTATGGATTTATAATTTTCTTCTACTTTATTTTAACCTATAGTATAATTTCATGATCAGGTGGCTATTGAAGCAATAGAAGCACTTAGAGTTTCTTACAAGAAGATGCATCCCTTTGGTATACCTTTCGCAACGTCCAATATGGGTTCAGCCATACTAGCAATTGACTTGGTAACTAGTCAGAAGCAAGTGTTTCTTCTAAGAATGATGCTTGCCATATAAACTTCTTTAGTATCTTCTACCATGACATACGAGTTGTCCTTCTTTTACTATGAAGTGTAAAAAAAATGTGACTGTCAATTAACTTTTAAAATATTGGATCTACTAATGGAAAGATAACATTTCGTTACCACTTAACTCGGTATTAAAAAAAAAAAAAAGTTAAAAAGCCGTTGTCGTCCGGATAATTTTATGCATTTAAGACCAACATTGTGCCCACTAATAGAGTTGCCGAAATTTCAGGGATGGATGGGCCCAAACTACTCAATATCCACAGCTTGTGCAACAAGCAACTTTTGTATACTGAACGCAGCCTACCATATTCTCAGGGGTGACGCGGTAAGCTTGTACTTTAGCATATTACTATTGTCACTAATATTTTGTTTCTTGTTAAATCCTCTAATCAAGTTTGAAAGGGAAAAAAAAATGCAGGATGTAATGCTTTGTGGTGGATCTGATGCGGGGATTATACCCATAGGTATGAAGACCAGTCATTTTCAATGTTGATGTGATTCAATCTTGTAACTTTGTTATATAATTCTCAAGTTTGAACGTTTAAATTGCAGCCTTGGGAGGTTTTATGTCATGCAGAGTACTTTCACAAAGGAATGAGGAACCAACTAAAGCTTCACGTCCTTGGGATATTGTATTACATTCTAATATATTCTTATTCCACGCCTACTTTATATTTCCAAAAGCAAATTTTTAGCACTAAGGACCTTTAATTGGAAACTTTACTTGGACTAATGCTGCTCAAATTGGCAGCAAGCTTAATATATATATGTATATATGTACTTTAGGCCAAAAATAAGACATATCATATGTGGTTTTGTTATGGCTTGTCACCAAATTTTCATCCGCAGAATCGCGACGGATTTGTTGTGGGAGAAGGAGCTGGAGTTCTGCTCTTGGAAGAGCTAGAGCATGCTAAGGTTTAAGTAATTAGTAAATCAATGTCTCGTACTTAATTTCAGTGACCAACAACTTATTATTCTTAAACTCTTCTCTTCCAATCTTGATCTTTATATTACAGAAGAGAGGCGCCAAGATCTATGCAGAGTTTCTAGGGGGAAGCTTCACTTGTAATACTGATATCTACACCGAGCCTCATTCTGATGGTAAACAAGTATAACCAACCACAACACATAATATAAGCTCTTTTATTACATGGTTTTGTGTTTTAAGACATTTAAAAAAAAAAAAAATGTCTCTAAACCAGGGACGGGCATTGCTCTTTGCATAGAAAAGGCCTTGGCTCTATCTGGGGTAGCTCGAGAAGACGTAAACTATATAAACGCACACGCTGCTTCCACACCAATTGCTGATCTAAAAGAGTACCAAGCTATAACCCGTTGTTTCGGCAATAATCCGAATGTGAGGCGGAAATTGTTAATGCATGTTTCTTTAGTCATAAAACAGTTAGATTTTCACTTTGTGGTGATTAATATTTTTTGATGTTTTTAGCTAAGAGTGAACTCTACAAAATCCATGATTGGTCATCTTCTTGGAGCCTCAGGAGCTGTAGAAGCCGTTGCAACGGTCAAGGTACTTGAGTTTCATCTTTTAGTTTATGACAAGAGTTTGGTCCACTTTTGCCATTTTTTGAGTTTTTTTTTTTTTTTTTTTTTTTTTGGTTTCTTTCTATGACTTTATTTATTTCATCGATTCGAGTTTTCAGTTTTATATTTCTATAGTTAAAAGCTCTAAAAATATTATATTTTAACTTTTTTTACTACAGTTAAATGCTCTAAAAAATATCATATTTCAACTTGAATTAAAAACTCAAATCCGCGAAGTGAACGATACCGTAGACAATATAAGCGAATGAGGCAATAGGCAATACATGTGTCATGTTTGTGTCTTTATTGGATTTTTGTTTTCAAAATATAATAGGCAATACAAACTGGGTGGGTGCATCCAAACATCAATCTTGAGAATCCTGATGAAGGCATGGTAAGGTTCCCATATGTAATACATACATACATAGATACATATACACGTATGTACGTACATACATATGTAGATGTGATCATGTATTCTATTAATCTGATCAGGACATGAATGTTCTTGTGGGCACCAAGAAGGAGCGTTTGGACATAAAGATAGCATTGTCCAACACATTTGCATTTGGCGGACAGAACTCCTCCATTGTCTTTGCACCTTACAAGTGAACCTGTTTCGCACAAAATTCCAACCCACTTTGTAAATGATCTAGTGGTGATATTGTAAAATGAGAAGCCTACACAATTTTTATTCATGCGAATATATAAGAAAGAAAACGAAAAGTTGGGAAATGTTTTATAGAAATTAGTCAGGATTTCTTATTTTAAAACAAACTAGTAGAAAATTCAGAGTTCATAAGTTGGGAAAACACCTTGCTTGTAGAAAACGACATGTCGTTTTCTACAGCAAAAGTGTGGACTGGTGTCGTTTCTATTGGAAAGGTCACATGCCGATGTTTGTTTGTAGCTTATATACGACATGTCGGTTCATGTAAAAGTTCCTTGATAGAAACAACGAGCATTGTTCGAGATCTATGACGACCCGACTGTAAAAAAGGGAGTTTTTTTTTTCATAAATTGGTTGGATATTTGGCTTCTATTAATTTTTAATTCTCATAAATTTCATTGATTTATTTTTTTTTTTTGAAAGAATCTAATAATAATTCTAAAATTCTCTAAAATTCAGAGTAACAAAAATAATTATTTTTTACAGTAATATCTCTGGTCAGATACTTAAAAAATACCTGATTAAGGCACCTATATAATTGTGTATGAATTATGTATATTTATAAGTAAGTTGTATATATTTATATAATACTTGTATAATTATGCAATCGTATATATTTTAAATATAAATCGTGTATATTTACATATAAATAGTGCATATTAAGTTATAAAAAATAACAATATATATTATTTATTAAAATATGTATTTTTTATAGTAATTAATAAATACATAATATAAAAATATATATATTAACTAATTTATTATATTTTATGTTAAATATACATAATTTTACATATAAATATACATAATTTATTTATAAATATACATAATTTATATATAATTAATTATACACGTACTTAACTGATGAAGCACTTTTTAAAGTATTTGACCTGAGACGATTCTTATTTTTCATACCAAAAACAAAATAAATAATATAAAAAGAGTTTGAAACATGAGGATCCGTACAGTAGAGAAATGTATTAAAAAAAAAAAGTGTAAAAAGGTGTCAGGGAAATGAACTGGCGTTGCACTATTTCAGAGAATTCATTGAAGAATCAAAAAGGCATTTCCTTTGAAAAGAAGAAAAACCGGAACTTCTGGAATTCCATTTGGCTTTAGAACTACGTTACTTTCTCTCCACTACTACTTTCTCTTTCTTCCAAGTCTAACCTTTCTCACTCATCACTTCTTATTCTTCTTCTTCTTCTTTTTTTCCCGCCAAATTCATCGGCTACTTCGCGCCTTCTAGTAACCATGGATGGCGGTTTCGATCGCGGTCGAGATCGAGGTCGAGGTCGAGGAAGCCCACGAAGCACTCCGAACCGCTCAGGTGGACGACAATTTATGGGCTCCGGCGCTCAATCTCACCGTCGTCATGATCTCGTAAATTTATATTTGCTTATTTATTTATCCAATTTGTTTTCTTTTGTTTGTTTTAGTATTTCCAGTATTAATATAAAATAATGGATTTTGTTCATTTCTTCTTATCGTGTGGAAAAATTAGGATCTAGCTATGGTAGTTTAGTTTAGATTGTTTGCGTGGAGAACAGAAGATGAACTTTTTGTCATTTTCTTCTTGTTGTGAATTGTTCAAAAAAAATTTTGACAAAGGATTCGAAACGAGACATTCCCTTCATAAGCATTTTAAACCTATTATGTTTCAATTGCTCACTAATTAGAATCCAAACTCAGAAACCCAACTGGAATATCACCTTTTCAATTGTTTAATAGCAATTTGAATTTGTGTGTGTTGATGATTGATGCAGCAACAAAGAGTGTATTCACGTGGGAGGAGAGAGAAATTTCAAGCTGTGTATGTTGCAAAAACTCAGGAAGGTCAAAATTCATCAGAGGCAGTGAATGGCGTCTCAGAAGTTAATTCTGCGATTGCTTCTGATTTGCCCCACAATGGGAATAGTCCTCCATTGACTTCTCCTCTTGGGTCTTCTTTATCTACGGGTGAAGAAAAAACCCAGATTGGAGAAACTTCTAAAGAGGTGAAATATGATGTTACAATAACTAGTCATCTTTCAATCAAGGAAGAAATAAGCCAACAAGTTGAGATTTGTTTGCCTCCAAAACATGGTGATGAGGATGTGCCTTTGTCGATTAAGAGTCTGAAAACTCCAGCAAGTGACCGAAAGTTTGAGAATTCTGAGAGCTCAGCGGTCTTTGAACCTTTTGATATATGCCTGCCCAAAACAAGCGCTGTCAAGTTAAAACCTTCTCTGCTTGTTACGAATCGAGAAAGACGGAACGAAACAAAACGCACCACAGAAGGTCTAAATGGGAGGATTTTAAGACCTGGCATGGTTCTTCTCAAGAGTTACATTTCTATAAGTGAGCAGGTACTGCTTTATGCTCTCTCAAACACCACACACACACACGGAAATGAGGAACAAAGTTAAGTTTGGTGCTGAAATGTGTTAGGCTTCCGAGTACCTGCAATACAAATCAACACACAACCAACACAAAGAAAACACCACAGCTAGACTACTGAAGGAACCTCAACCAAAGGATACAATTCATTAATCGTCACTGGAACAACCATGAGCTCAGCTCGGCCAGGAATACAAAACAGTAAGAATAATTCTCTTTCGACATGCCTTTCTCCCCATTCTCTCCCTTAAACCCCTCAATCCGTTGTAACCTCCCTACTCTCTAGGCACTATTCCCTAGCCTAGCCTAACTGTCTAAGCCAGCTCAGCAACCTTCCTCACGCACTCACATCCCTTCCCCAACTGAAAACGTTGCGTGCTCCTCTAGAGTACGTCCGTTCATATGTATTCCTCCTAGGCTCTGTTGTAACAAAATGCTACTGAATGTTTATATTAATCTGTTATTTTTCTATCTGTGTCCATATTAGTGTCGGTGTTTGAATGTGTAAAGAATAAACCTGTGGATTTAGTGCGGTCTTTTTGTGGTTATTACATCTGTTGTGTCCTTCAATGCTATCATAGGCCAAAATAGTGAAGCGATGCCGTCACTTGGGATTAGGCCCTGGAGGTTTCTACCAACCTGGTTACCGTGATGGAGCAAAACTGCATTTAAATATGATGTGCCTTGGTAAAAATTGGGACCCCCAAACAAACAAATATGGTGATCACCGGCAAATTGATGGTGCTAAACCACCCCCTATTCCTAAGGAGTTCTATGAGTTGGTTAAGAAAGCAATCCAGGATTCCCATTTCCTTATAAGGAAAGAATCTGAAGCTGGTAACGCAGAAACAATACTTCCCTGGATGACACCAGACATTTGTCTAGTAAACTTTTATTCAACAAATGGTCGACTAGGCCTTCATCAGGTGTGTACTGAGACTTTCCTACTCATTTGTAAACATGTTAAATAGTTGCTATACATTTCCTGAATGCGATTCTTTTCATTAACAGCATTGACCAGATATCTTTGTATCAACTCTTAAAAATACTACAAGGCTTCTTAACTAGCGTGAGAAAAAGAAACGGGGAACGGGTTTTTATGAAGAGGGTTGAACTTGCAAAAATTGTGTCAGCTATTTGCATGAATGTTCATATAATTTTGATGCATCTGACAACATTGCCTCCTGTGCAGGATCGTGATGAAAGTCGTGAAAGTATAAGAGAAGGATTACCTGTTGTCTCCTTTTCCATTGGAGATGCTGCAGATTTTAAGTACGGCGATCAAAGGGACGTCGACACGGCGGATGAGGTTATGCTGGAATCAGGAGATGTATTGATATTCGGCGGGGACGCTAGACGTGTTTTTCACGGTGTTACTACAATCCACTCAAACACCGCTCCTAAAACCCTAGTGCAGGAAACAGATCTCCGCCCTGGCCGGGTGAACCTTACTTTCAGACAGTATTGAAAATCCACGTCTTGTTATTACTTTTTCTAGCAGTGCTTGAAAACAGGTTGTTGATGGAAAGGATTCGGTAGAACCGTTTTTTGTACTTTTTGTATGCGTCTAGTTTTACTTCATTTCCAGTTATGTAATTGACAGTTTATGTTCATATTAAGATGGGCTTGTTTATAGTCTTCGCTCTATCTAAAGAAGGTAATTTTAAGACGGGTCATCCTGATTTTTTTTTTTTTTTTTTTTTCTTTTTTGTTCTTTTGATAAGGATTAGGAGTATTACAGCTCTTTGGTTGTTACTTGTTAGAAAGTATAAGCAAGCAAGATGATTTCATTTGATTCTTTTGTTTCCTATATTTTCATTCAAAATTGCTTGATTTTAGATTCTACCGTGGTAGGCTAAAACAGTTTCACTATTTCAACGTCAGCTCGTTAACATGTTTAAAATTATGTCTTGCTTATTCCATAGAGAAACCTAACACAGCGTAAATAAGCAAAAACTATACTAATTTGATTTCCTTTTGAAGGAAACTTTGATCCCTGGTAGACAAACAATATTAGCCAGGACTTAAGAATCTGACACATGTTCACTTCTAGTTTATTTGACAATACATATATGGATCCTTTAAGGGTCTCTTAGAGCAGTTGTTTTCAGATCTCCTACAATACCTTCGGGCTAATTTATGTTGACATTTGGTACAACCTCAATTTCCATGAAATTTCCATGGCTTTGTTCTGCTCTGCCCACTTCACAAGATTCTTCACTTCTTGGCAGCCAAACTTCAACAGTCACCTAAACAAGACTCTCGTTGGTTGGTTCAACAGGCCAATTGTTTTTCTTAAACAACAAGAAGAAAAGAATGACATACTTATTTTACAAGCAAGCCCATGAGTCCGAACACCCTCCCAAGTCGCACCAACAAAATGATTGGCAACTTGTATAGGCGGGATCCATGTAAAAAAGCTTATCAACCAACCTTGAGCTGCATTAGGTTTGACCAATGTAAGTCCTGTTTGCTTTAATTCCCTTACAACTCACATCTTCAAAAAATTATCTTAACTGGGTTTTTTAAAATTCAAAATTTTTTCCTGCCCTTTCTTCGGTTGGTTGAACTCTCTGTGCTATTTATTGCAGAACCAAACTAAACCAACATAAAGGGTGACAGGAATAAGGGTGAGCCAAACTGGAGAAGCAGGGCACATGCTAGATATATCAGCCTTAAAAGCCTGAGAAGTTTGCATGTGCCCTAGCCCTCCAGCTTGGATCCTTTCCCTATGCAAGGACAACTAAAAAAGAGGTTTTTTTACTAAATAGTTCATATGTTCTCTGGTGCTTATATAGAATAATGTTTCAAGGTATTGCAAAGTTCCACTCTCACAATATTATTAGAACTGCTACATTTTTGCACGTTGTATCTTTTTCCATGTCTTATTACATTGCTGCGGGGAACAGACAAGGAATACGGTATAAAATCTCAGCAGTTACATTGATATGGACCTTACATCAACTTCATTGCTATTATACACGCGATCATTACACAAATAAGTTATACTTGTTGAACGTATTAGCTAAGTATGTCAAGCTCAAATTAGGCTTTATAAGTAATAAGAATCACCTTAAGTGGGATAATTTATTCATAAATATCAGAAGAAAAAGAAAAGTTCCAAAAAACCATTCCATGCAGCTCAGTCAACTGCGATCAAGATCTGTTCTCAAGGGCAGATGCAGCAGACTCCACATGAACAAGCAAACAAGAATATACTTTTTGCTTCAACCGATCAATAGTCTCTGATAACTCATCATTCTCGAAGCTTGAGTTGCTTTTAAGTTTTTCCAACCACTCATTTGCATTCTTAAGCTGTGATAATGTGATGGCAATGTGGTTGTCAGGCTCAGTTCGCCGTCCTGTGCTGTTCTTACCTTTCTTCTCCTGGCCATTCAGGCGAAAGCCAACATCCAAAGCTGCTTCCAAGAACTTCAGAAACCATGATCTTGTTTCATTCAAGAGAAGTTCTCTCAGTTCTTTGACCTCTTTTGCACCATCCCCTTTAGCCCATTCTAGTTTTTCTCTTCCGCTTAACTCCACATGCGTCTTTCCCGACCTCGGTGTAGTTTTACTATGAACTGAACCTGTCTTCTTGATGGGTTTTTCAACATTTGGAGGGGAAGAGATTGTAGTTAAAGGAAGTGATTTATTCTTCAATGGACTGGTCTCGTTTGGTTGATCAATGATCTGGTCAAGTTTGAAGAATGTAGGGAAAGAGAGGTGGGGATTCTCCGGTGAAGCAGATGAGCAAAGATCAGCAAACATACTGAAAAAGTCATCAAAGAAGAGCGTTGAAGAAAAGCTAAAGGGTAAAATGAATCTATTACTAACGCAATTCTAACGCATAAATAGTTGCACTATTTTTTAGAAACATAATACATTCTTTTGTCAGGCTATGTAGTACCTGAGGCACTTGACAAGATTTGCAGCTCTGGAAGCCTCTTTCTGAGCTTCTGTTGCAACCGAAGAAGCTAAGTTCCTCCTTCTAAGCATTCCCTTGTAAGAGTATATCAAAAGATGAGAAAAAGAATCATAATTATCAATAATGCAAGAATTTGTGAGATCCTTACTTTTCAAGATGTTTTGCCTAACATCATCTTAATTCAATAAAGCACTTTTCACTTTTTGCAGCAATGATAGACGAGATTATTTAAATTGCTAGTTAATAAATGCAGTGACAAAAGCGCAAATGTAAACTAGGAAAAGTACCTTTCCGGGCTTTAGAAGGTTAGCCGGCAAAGAAGACCAGAGAAGTGGCTCCGGCAAACTATTTCTTTCTTTGTTGTTTGATGATAAGTTCAAGTTCAAATTTTCCTGCTTGCTTGACATACGTTTTGCAGGAGTGCTCTTAGAAGGCAAAACAGTATCCTTGGTGCTAGATACAGAGAACTCTGGCCTTGATGAGAGTGCGTGATCAGGTCGATTCCTGGAAGGAGTCACTGGGCGTGCCTGGATTAATACTAGCAGAAATGACCATATCACAAAACTTTTTTTACTAAATCACTGTTTTAATTAGGTTCTCTGAAAGAACAAAGTTGTAGTTATTTGGTTATTGAAATGTGAAGCATCATTTTATCTATTGTCGTACTGTAAAATGGAATATTTTGCTAGCAAGAAATGTACCTGACCATTAAGCTCATGTTGCTTTCCTTTCACGAAGCCAGTCCTTTTACCACCATTCTCATTGTCAATGCTCTTCCCAACTGATCCATTACTGTCTTGCCCACTTGCTTTTGAATTGGATGTGGTAACACCTTGCATGTACCTAGATGCAACAACCGACTTTTCCTCTTTGATGACAATCTTTTGTCTGCTGTTTTCCTCTTTCACTTCGATTAACTCCTTCGTTTTTGAACCATTGTTTCCTTCATGATGATCAGCCTGAACTGGGCTCTCTGATGGCTCCAATATCTGCATCAAATCCTTGGGGTTCCCCACAAAAGCGTGTCGCCCCAGGACCGGTCTGACCCCAACAAGAATAGGAACTGGCCTTCCTGCCTCCACCCTATCAACGTAGAAGAATTGGCCAAGCTGCAACTTATTGTTCAATATAAGCTCATTGTCTTCCTTTGAAAGGGAAAGGTAGGTCGAGTGAGAGGAATCAGAGACTTTAAGGAAGAAACCATGGTCAGGCCACAGTTCTGAGCCAGTTATGGCGGGCACAATGCTGATCACTTGCAAAAGGACTGACCGGTAGTCTCCGCGAACCTTTACATTGGAGTTCATGCTCTGAAGGAGCTTTAGTAGTACTCCTGGTGTAAGGGATGCCATTTTTTAATCGTTGTCTGATTACCCAAATCTGCAGAATAAGTTTTCCGGAATGTTGCATTAAAATCATATTTTTTTGTCTCTAGTACCATGTACTATAAACAGAATATGTTCCTCTTCCAAAGGACTAGGTGCTCTTTTTTTAGCAGAAATCTTACCACTAGTTTTAGGGGCATAGTTTTACTAAAATCTTGATTAACCCAAATATCTTATGCAGTAATCAATTAATATGGACTTAACTATGAAGTTGCAAAATTATTTGCCCCTTCAAAGTTGTTGTTCATCCTAGTCTTAAATCTCAAAAGAGAATGATAAGATGTTAAAGACTAGCTTCAATAACAATTATAATAGCATTTGATGAAAATCTCACGTTAAGAAAAACCAAATGTGTTAACATTAAACAGAAAGATGAAAGATACCTGCAAGAGGGAGCATAAAGATCCAAAAGAAAATTCAAAGAAGCTCTTCTTAGTAAACAAAAAGAAATCTGAGCGCATATAGAGATGAGAGACAAACTTAGCTTCAAAACTTACTGTGCCTGCAAAAGGTTGTATACCATTGGCTAAACCAGAACAACACCTCTATAACTTTGCATCCCAGGCACGTAAACATCATCTTATCTTTGCTTTAAAGCCAAGAGAAAACAATGCCCTCTAACAATCTTTTTTGGCTCTTTTCGTGTGATTGGCAATAAAGAATATGGCTTATCTTTAAGAGTAATGTGATTGATCACCCTTCTTATATATATATTCTAATTATATATTAATTCGTTTGTGGGTCTTTTTCTAGTTGCCTTTTTCTATTCAGTTAGAGCAAGTGGAGCTATTGAGAAAGGTATGAGCATGGCGGATTACATTATTCCATAAATACATTGACCAAAGTTCTGTACACGTGAAACATACACAACAAATTCAGAAAAGTGTCGCATTCATACCTTTATCTCTTTTTCTATTGTTATCATTACGAGTAGTACCACCACTAGTATTTTGGTTAATAAGCCCATGACATTTTGGATAAACTTGAGGCATGTAAATGGAGAGTTTCTCTAATCCTCCCGACATGCACATTTTCATCAAGTTCTGTTAATTTTAATGTAATTTGACAATTCAAAACTTTATCTTACAAGTATTTTTTTTTTTTTCCCTCATACTCTACCATAGAATTCTCCTAAAAATAAAATTACCCGTTTTCTTGAAGATTCACCTTAGATAAGACATCTAAGCCTCTCTCCAATTTTACGTCTGGCCCACATTAGTCATTAGCAACTAATCCCTAATATTTAGGCATATACTATACTATAAATAAAATGTTTGCCTACAAAGTGGAACAAATGATTATGAAGTTAAAGCAACCTATTACCTTTCTCTATAAGCAAATTTCAAATATTCCCCACAAGAAAGTTCATTAGGGAGCCAACTTTACAATATTACATATAATGATGAATAGTACATGTTTGAAACATGAGTTGCTCAAGCAAAAGCATTGGCTTCGGTTTCAGCACGAACCAATCTAGCATACACACCATTGAGATGGGAAGCCATAAGTGTGTCATGGCTTCCATACTCAGAGACCGTGCCATTGCTCACGACTGCTATCGTATCAGCCTCTCTAATGGTGGAAAGCCGGTGGGCCACTACAATCGTCGTGGCTCGCTTGGAAACCATTTTGAGGGCCTCTTGGACATGCCTCTCTGATTCCAAGTCCAATGCACTGCTTGCTTCATCTAGGAGTAGTATTCTTGATTTCTTTAGTATGGCTCTTGCTATGGCAATCCTTTGCTTCTGACCGCCTGATAGCTGGACCCCACTCTCTCCAACCTAACAAAAAGAGGAAAAGAATTTGAGAAATGAACAATCCGACATGTTATAAGATAAACGCATCGTATAGCGAGAGTTATTATATCCTAATTAAACAATATGTAAATTTAACGGTTTGAAAACATTTACTATCTGTAGATTTTTTATTTTATATATGACCTAGAACTCTCAAAGTATTAGCATGGATTAAGTGGCGCTGATCTAACATAATTTTTCATGTACCAAATATAAGCACCAACAATTTCCAAAATTTGGTGCATACCTTAGTTTCATAGCCTTGAGGGAGGCCACTGATGAACTTGTGAATGTAGGCTTCCCTTGCAGCATCTTCAATCTCAGCCCACGAAGAAGTTGGATTCCCAATGGCAATATTCTCTCTAATACTCCCAGAGAATAAAGCAGGCTCTTGACCCACTAAAGCTGTTTGTCTCCTCAACCATTTCACATCAATCTCCCTCAAATCCACACCCCCAATCATCACCTTCCCTTGGTTTGGATCATAAAACCTCTGTATCAACCATATCACCGTTGACTTTCCTGACCCACTTCCTCCAACCAATGCCACCATACTACCTCCTTTGACCTTTAAACAGAAGTCCCTCAACACAATCACCTCAGGCCTAGATGGATATGCAAATGTGACTTTTTTCAGCTCAATGTCCCATGCTTTCGACCGTTCGATCTTCCTACCTTTTTCTCGATCGTTTCCAATCAATGGCTTGCGGTTTAGGACATCAAAAACTGCTGGGATTGCTGATGCAGCCATGGAAGTGTCTGGTGCAAGACCAGCCAATTGTCCCACAGAAAATGAGCTCAGAACAAGAATGAGGAAAATCTTGTACACGTCACCAAAGCTTGCCTGGTTTTCCTTCATAAGATATGCACCAAACCATAGAGTTAAAGTATATGCTCCATACATGGCAGCTTGAGAGAACCCAAGTGTTAGTCCTAAAATCTGTGACCTTTTCACTGATTTTCTCTTCGGCTCGGATAAAGCTTGATCAAAGGACTTGACTAACTGTTCTTGAGCGGAAAATGTTGTGACTGTTCTTATGTTTGACACCGCCCCAGAAGCAATATTGCTAGCTTTGGCATACGCATTGTTGTCAAGTCTTGGTCCAATATTGATGATCAAATTTAAGTAGCTTGCGCCGAGAGTAAAAGGAGTAACAGCAGCAGCCAAAAGGGTCAGTCTCCACTCAAGAAAGAAACACACTCCAAGTCCAACCATAGCTGAGCTCAATCCCATCAACAAGACTGAAAGCCGATCACCAAGGACTGATCGAAAGCTTACGCAATCAATGGACAGCCTAGACACAAGTACTCCAGTGGAGTTCTCTTCAAAGTCAAACCAACCAGGCTCTTGCTTCAATATAGATCGGAACAAGAGGTCTCTGACCCTCATAGTGAGCTTTGTTCCTGCCCAACCGCACAAACCTTGTTGTCCAGTCATGGAGAGTATACACCCAATACCAAGCCCAACAAGCACCAAACAAAGCTTCCCAACTTCTTTCTTGATCTTGGAAGTGTCCTTAAAGTAAATTTCAAGGGCTAGGCCAAGAACTAAAGGGAAAGCTGATAGAATAGCACCTGCATGCATGCCCAAGATGAATCCCAACAAAAGTATTACAATCTCTGGTCTCTGTAACTTCCATATCTCCGAAAGCTTAAACTTTCTTGCTTTTGGTTTTTCTTCTTCATCATTAGCTTGCTTTTCCTCCTGTGTTGACTTGAAGTACTTTGACCTTGATGTTTCATTCGTGTAATACTTTGATCTTGACATATCATGTGCTGAATATCTCTCATAAGCAGACGACTGAACAGCCTCTAGAGCATCTTTTTCTTTTGAAGTTTTTGAGACTGCTTCAGAAGCAAGCTTGATGAGGTTATAGTAGGCTCCGTATTTCTCCATTAGCTGATGGTGGTTGCCAATCTCAACGATGGATCCACGCTCAAGAACAGCAATGGTGTCGGAGTTTCTCACGGTTGCTAGTCTATGAGCAATGACAATGGTTGTTCTACCAGAGGAAATCTTGTCAATGGCCTGTTGGACTACAGACTCCGACTCAGGATCTAGTGCGCTGGTAGGTTCGTCCAAGAGAAGGATTTTGGGGTCTTTGATCATGGCTCGAGCCAACGCTATTCGTTGCTTCTGACCACCCGAGAGTTGGGTTCCTCTATCTCCAAGCTGCCACAAATGTGCATTTTAAGTGAGGGAAAAAAACCAATATTTTCAAACAGATCCCATGTGTGTGTGTGTGTGTGTGTGTTTTTTTTTTTTTTTAATTATGATATTTGCTAGAAGATTTAAGAGTTTGAGTTGTTGAACCTGTGTGTCAAAGCCTTGTGGAAGGCTAGAGATGAAGCTGTGAGCATTGGCGGCTACACAGGCCGCAATTGCATCTTTCTTGGTGGCATTCTCCTTTCCCATCATCACATTTTCCAGTATGGTTGTGCCAAAGAGAACAGGCTCTTGCCCAACCATGCCTATCTGACCTCTTAGCCACTTGACTTGCAATGTTCTCAAGTCATGACCATCTAGGGTGATTGTACCTGCCATTACATTTGGACAAAGTACTTTAGTTCTCAAACGTATCATTCCATTCCACCACATAATTCTTTCCTTGTCTTATATAAAAACAGTACAAGTCCAAAGAAGGAAGATAAGTTTACCTTTGTTAGGGTCATAAAACCTCTCAATGAGAGCAAAAATGGTAGACTTGCCACCTCCACTGGAACCAACCAATGCAGTAGTCTTGGAAGAAGGGATCACCAGGTTGAGGGAATGCAGAACTTTAGCTTCAGGTCGTGACGGATACGAAAAGCTAACGCTTTTGAACTCAATCCTTCCTCGAACATTGGAGAGTGCTCTTCCCACTGGACTGTATGGATCTATCTCTGGAACTCTCTCTATAACTTCAAAAACCCGGCTTGCAGCCACAGTACCTTGCGCGAACTGCGCAAAGTATGACAGTGACAATGCCAAGCCCCTACAAGTAGCAACAAGTTTGGAAAGTAAATTCAGTTGCAACAACAAGGATGGTTATTAAACTCCAAATACTGTACCTTTTAATCTATCGTAATTTCTTAGGATTCAAATGAAAAGTATTATTTACCTCCCCCCTACATTGACACCAAAGAAGCAAGCAATGGCAGCACCTCCAGAAATCTCTTTTCTAAAAACCAAGATTGAGCCATACCAGAAAGCTAATGCCCATGTCGAATAAGTAACCAAATAGATAACTCCCATGCCTGCACCTTTAGCAAATCCTATCTTTGCTCCAAAAGGGACAGATTTGGCTAACAATTCAGCATATCTCCCAGCCAAATGATCCTCTGCCACAAATGAGAATACAGTTCTAATTGAACTGATAGCCTGTTCTGCTACACTTCCGGCTCTTCTGTATAAAACCTTGAAGAGAAAATAACAGAAACAGAAATTGGAATAATGATAAAATTTTGGAGAAAATGATGATTGGGATATAATATTTTGTTTATGTTGTTCACTTTTCTTTTTAAAATTACCTCTTCTTTTGCTGTTAGGCCGACATAAACGGCCTTGTAAGCGATACCACAGAACATCATCAAGGGGATGACAGAGAAGACTACTAGAGACACTTTCCATGACCCTATAAACCCAACTATGTATCCACAGATGAATGTGAATACATTGTGAATAAAGAGTGCCATCTGCATTGAAAAACATCCCAAATTCATTAATGCTTTTGAAAACATGACTGGTATACTTTTGCCTTAAGGTAGTAAGTGATTGGTATACTAAATTTAGGACTTCATTTGGAAATGATGAAAAGGGTACTGAACCTTCTCTCCCATAACTTCTTGGATTTGAGCAACGTCACTTGAGATTCCATGCATTATATCACCAGTACTGATTTGTGTATCAAAAAAGGCGACATCTTGTCGTAAAACTGCTCGTAAGTATTCTGTTCTTATTCTTTGAGCTGACCGTTCCCCAACCAATCTCCAACAGGAAATCTCTGCCAATTTATTTATCAGAAAAGCACTCATATAATGTTATTTGAAAGTAAGCAATGGTCTTCTTTCACATGTTCAAGCCTAAAAATAGTGAGAAAAGAAATCAATGAAAAGAACAAAATGAAAACTTCCTCTTACCCAGATATGCTCCAATCAACACTATCGCTGCTAGTGCAGACATGAGCAGGCATACCTGAAAACAAAAGGCGATAGTATATTAAGGAAACCAGCCTTATTCACAATAAATAGATAACCAAAAACACCTGAACAAATTCATGTCTCTATACTTTAACATTAAAAAAATTAAAAAATAAAAATAAAATAAAAAATAAAAAATAGCGGTTTCCTCGAGCTTGTTACTTTTCGGATGTAGTATGACCATAGGTAGCACAGGAAGGGAAACAACTCATGCTCTTGTTAATAATTTCAAGAAATAAAACCATCACACAGCTATACTGAGTTAGTTCAGTTTTCAACCAAAGAGTAACAGTAGTTATAGTTCAGTTTTCAACCTAAGAGTAACAGTAGTTACATCCATTCAATTATATTTTAAAACACAATTAAGCATACTTTTAATTTTATAGTTCAAATAAATAAAAAAACATTAAACCACCAAATTTCGAACCCGCAATCCAAAGCATTACCTAGAAAGAGAGAAAGAGAGATACCTGCTCTACATCTTTCATCATCTGGGTCTTATCAGAGCGGGAAAAATCAAGCGCAATCTTATTGACAAACTTTCCAAAGAGAAAAGAATACCAGGGAAGAGAACCTCCATTTATGAGGGCCCCTAAACACCCCAATACTATAAGAACAAAATCCCACTTCGTAGAATACTTAAACAAGCTGAACAACCCAACTGACTTTGTTGCTCCATCTTCATCACCATCATCATCTTCTTCTTCTTCTTCACCAATCTCAAAAGAGCCTCGATCCACATCATTATAGTATGGATCATCACCACCATGATATTGACGACTACTTGAAGGCCATGCATCGTTATATCGATGATGATCATGTGCATGCAGATTATAATGATGATGATGATGTTGATGATGTCCTTCATCTTCTGGTGTATCGTAATCTATTATACTAAGCTCGTCTTGGTTGGCCAAAGGCTCTTCTTTTTTTACCAACTTTTGTAGCCCATGACGAGCATGAAACTTGCCATCAAAATAACTATTCTTGCTATCTCTGCCAACAAAGCTCTGGAGCTCAATCCTTCCCTGGTTTGTGACTCCATAGTCTGAGAAGGACTGATCATGATAAGGATTGTTGGAGGTTCGCGACTGTCCGTTACTTGTGCGAGAAAGATAGTAGTCACTAGCCAAACGATTACTCTCGGAAGGAAAGGCGGTTGTGATTGACCATGGACTAAGGACTGCACCAAAGTTGTGGCTTTCTTGCCACCCGGTTGGCTCAAACTGCCACGACACCTCGCCTTGCCACGACACGTCCTTGTCGGAGGCAAAAGGCGTGGCAGCCGGTGTTTTCGGGTGGTGATTGTGCCTTCTCCAGGCCGGGCTGTACTGAGAGCTCAACTGTGTGAAAGAGGCTGAAGGGTAGTTTGAGCTGGCGGGTGTCGGGTGATGGCGGCTGGGACGGCGGTGTCGGTGGCTAGAAGCGGAAGAATGGTGGTGAAACTGATCAAAGGAGGAATCAGCCATTGAATGGAAATCAGGGGAAGAGGAAGGAATAGAAGGAAAAGATCTATAGGCTATAAAGGGGTTAAAGAGAAGAGAACAAAGTTCAACTTCGTTTGATCAGTTGTCCAAAAGCATGTTGGTTTTAAGTAAGTCTCAAAGAACTTTGCTGGATCCGCCATTTTTTAGTGTTATTAAGATGTATATATTATGATACAGAAGTACGCCTTGGGCTATATTGACTTTGGCAAGCTAAAGGTTTTTGGTTTTATTGATGGAAGATTTGTAGCATTAATCTACTTAAATATATATTATGCAAAATTTCAAGTGTCTTTCTTCTTGTTCTCATATCATATACAGCATTTAAATTTAAGCATGCTGTTCTGATTACAACAGATGTACATGTTCAGAAGAAACCAAAACTATATTATATGTTGCTTTACCGGATTTTCTTGTTCTTCATTTTATTGTGTGTGTGTGTGTGTGTGTGTGTGTGTGTGTGTGTGTGTGTGTGTGTGTGTGTGCAGGCAATGAGGCCGGCTAATATATATTATGCATATAAATAACTTGACTTGCGAATTCTTAGTTTGAATATCATATTTTCCCTTGAGAATGAATTTCTTAGTAGTGGTTTCTTACGTAGGATGTTTTTAGATCACAAACAACACTATCTGTCGTTATACTTGCATGTCTATTGAATCATAAACCCAAGCAATGTTACTCCATTTGTCATTAGATCATCGAATAAATCTCTGAGCTGAATCGTACGCTGTACATAAAGCAAAATCGTCATGTTTTTCAGAAAGACTTTCCAGTCAAAAATTTAAATTATTTCGACTGATAAAATAAGATTTTATTTAGACTCTTTTTTTTTTTTTTTTTTTTTTTGTGCTTTGAGATCAGAACACCAAGCCAAGGTCAACCCAAATGAATGCTTAAAAAAATAAATAAAATAAAATTCAATATTTGAGTGGATCCGGCGGCCATATGAAAGTTTCCTCTCACTACTTGTACATATTTGATACTTGTAGCAATGAGAATCTTTGAAATGGCAAAAATCAGAAAAGTACAATCAAATAATCACAAAAACTATACAACAATTATCTGAAATCCAAGGAATATTACAACGAAGAAACCAACATAATACCTGCTCAGATTACGAGTGCTCCGATCTGTATTACTCGTAGATGCAACACCATTAAGCCTTTATATAAATATATATATATATATATATATATATATATATTCAATCTTTGTTTAAGCCACATCGTTGCAGTATTCAAGTCTTTTTTAACTTTTAAATTATTTTTACTGGTGCCTTTAAATTTTAAGATCATTTTTAATTTACTGTCATTTTATCTCTTAAATTTTAAATTATTCTTACTTAATTCTTTTTCTTGTAATTTCTATTAAAATCAGACCAAAAAAAGAGTTAATTTCTATTAAAATCAGACAAAAAAAAGAATTTAAGTATAATTATGTAATTTTTATCAATTTCTTTTCAAAAGAAATCTAAATAAAAAGACCATATAACCGCGTTATTCTTTTTTTTTCCATTTGTTTTCACAAAAATTGTAATAGGACAATTTAAAGTTAAAATGAGAATTATTCAAAAAATAAACTGAAAATAATTTTAAAATTCAAATGACATCAGTGGTAATAATCCTTAAACTTTTACATGGAAACTAGTTTGGGGCCGAGTGGAAACGAAGCAAAATCTCTGCTATCGAAATAGCAAGCATGCAATAGAAAGACAAAATGACGAGATAAAAAGGGTAGTTCAAGTTTTACAATCTGTTATTCCGGACGAGAACATCACTCATTCTTAAAGTGTCAACAATGCTAATTTAAAATAATAAGAGTCGGATATACACCACACAGGACTAGAGGGAAGAAGAAAAGAATGCCTCTGAACTACCAAAAATCACAATTACATTACGCCAATAAGCGACTCATTGTTGAGAAAAATATACACCATATTTCAACACCAACTATTAGATATGACTAACTAAATGGTGAGGAAGGCATCGTGAATGCAACAAGATATACATTAATCCCATCGAAGATCTTGTACCGATGGCCCGTGTCATGCCTACCTCATGCGTTTGATACATATATCATCCTTTACATCCTACGTTGAAGATGATCCCAAGCACTTGCTACTTTTTTATGGTAATTATCTGAGCTTTGAGTCACCTCCCTTGCTTCTGAATGAGGAGAGTGAAAAGAATGACCGCGGAGCTGAAACGTTTGATTGAGCTGAAAATTAGATCGAGCATTTACACATTTGCAACAATGTAAAACCAGGACAAGTATCTGAGAATTACTCTTTCGTAGAGTGTTTTTTTTTTTTTTTCCTAACTTCCAAAATAAAATGACACAAGGCAAATTACAGAGTTACCTTTTAATGAGCTTCCCGACATATGATCATCCCTTAGTCTAAAATTTACTGGAGGTGATGGGATAGAGCTTTGCAACGATTGAACTGTAATAAAAGATGGTCATTTAGTTAGTTGAGGAACTGGTGAAATGAAATTATCAAAGTACTGGGAAAATATAGATTACCATGTTCATTAAACTCGCTTACGTTGAAGCTGTCATCAGATGGCCCCTGAAAGAATCCCATTCTCGATTTCCTTAAGTCTTCTGATGAGCGATTGGCAGTATCTCGCCCATCTTCTGTATCATCATCTCCTTCAGAAGTTGTAGCAGAGATCCAGTCAACCAAACTCTCCGTCCCACGATTCTTTCTTCCAAACTTTAATAAACGTTTAAATCCTTTAGTCATGTCCTTGCGGGACTGATTATGGGATGAATTAGAAGCAAGAACAGGCTTCTGTGCGCTTCCCCATTTCTTCCTCATTCTAGCTGCATCTGCCTCTGTTTGGGCAAGACCATGCGAATTCCAAGAAGCAGGGCTCCCAATTGGAGAGTCCACAGAAGCATCGATATCTGAGGTTTCATGTGGATAAGAAAACGGATGATGATTGTGAGAATTCCACAGCACAGGGCTTTCTCCCAGTGAGTCTTGGAGAGCCTCTATCGCATGAAATGATGAAGGCATGGCTGCGGGTAATTCAGCAACAGAAGTGGGATCTACTTGAGAAAGGAATCTTCTGGAATCGCCATTGTCAGACCCAGAGTTACCAGATTTATCAGACTCGTTACTGGGCCTTGATTTTCCATTATCCATGTTAGCACAATCTTCAACTGCCATGGTTTCTAGTTCTTCCTCTTCTTCTTCCTCTTTACACATATCCACAAAATCATCTTCCTCGAAGCCCGATTCATCAAATTCTTCATTTTGCAAAGTCTCTAATGCCACAGAAGCTTTCAACTTGGCAATACTAGCTCCAGAACCCGGACCTATGCCATTACCCTTCCTGAGGAAAGACTTTGTCTCCATGCTTTTAGGGAACTTTTCA
This sequence comes from Morus alba, assembly GCA_012066045.3. Taxonomy (NCBI): domain Eukaryota; kingdom Viridiplantae; phylum Streptophyta; class Magnoliopsida; order Rosales; family Moraceae; genus Morus; species Morus alba. The sequence continues at coordinate 19,592,259 of CP050227.2, read as the reverse complement.
TATAGACTATGATCGGTTTGTTCTGTATCATATTTCAGTGGTGCCAAAATAATGCCTTCGGATTTCAAAGTAGACAAATCCGTTAACTCAACAGGGTTAACCGAGTTTTTCCTCAAGGAATGAGACCGTCGTGGCTTCTCTTCCTTGATGTTTGGTGTATCTTCATTGCTACTCTTGCTGCGGGCATAGCTTCGTACCTGTGAGCGTGATGCTGTTTTGCTGACTCCAGACATGGGCTTTGTGTTTTCTTTTCTGAAATCAGAGAAGTTTGGAACTGACTGCGTCAGAGGATTTTCTGATTGTGTTCTTCGCTTCCCTGAACTGGAGTTCAAGAGTTTGGATGATGACCTTGGAGCTGGCACCCCTGTGGTTCGAGGGGTGGATGAAGACAAATTTCTGTTGGGCAAAAGTTTCTTGTTTTGAGTTGGTCGGGAAGATCCATCTCCCGAAGATGCCTCACTAAGAAATCTATCCTGTCCATAGAACTTCTGTCCCGGAAATTCAGAAAGATCTTCATCCTCTTCGCTTGCAATTGAATCAATTGACTGTAATCCAGACGAAAACTTCACATTGTTAGATTCAACTAGTAATTAGGGATTTATATATATCTCTTAACAATTCCAAAGACTAGAAGGAGAGAGGGAGTGGAAATTCTACTGGCCATCAGTTTTTTGGCTCAACTTTCCTCAAATGGAATAAGGAATACCTGCTGCCTCTTTATACTAGAACGCAAATTAAAAGATCTGAGTTTCTCTGCACGCCAATGAGCGTTAGATGCCGAATCCTGTCTGTCTGCTAACCCTGAAAACTTGGCCTTCAACTCAGCTCTACTTCGCTCGAGGCTTTCCTGCATTGCCTTTAACTTGGCTTCCTTCTCTGCCCTTTTAGAACCCCATTCTTCCCTTAGTTTAGAATCCCTTTTCTGCATGTATCTCTCATAAAATTTTCCCCTGGAATCATCTGAAAAACCAAGCTCCGAGAAATTCTGCCTCAGATCAGCAGAAGCCTGGTTACCCGCTATCTTTTTCGGCGGAGGAGTACTGAAGTCTGCTGTATTACTATACCCACTGAATGGTTCAATCGCCATGCTTTTTTCAGGTAATTGTGAAGGAACAATCTCCTCCGATGCTGGTTTTTTGTACTGTGTACTTGCTCCTGATTCGATCTGCATGTCTGCCCGTTTATTTCTCCGAGCCGAACTACACTGATCTCCTGGAACCCGAAGCTTATGCTCTGCAAAAAGCTTTTCAAGTTCATTTGCCTTCATCTTGAGCTCATCATTGAGCTCCTGGTTTCCCTTTGTTTGCCTTGTTCTCTGAACCTGCTCAACCGGCGGCTTTGACATTGTAGCTAAGCTCTCTTGATTTGCTGAAACCTTTTTAACATTAAAATCGAGCTTGCTATCTTGGTTTGCCACATTGCTTTCATCCCTCCTGACCTGTGAATTCTTAATCTGCTCCCGACTGGAAGAAACGGGTTTCTGGAATTTCATTTTCTGGAATCCGGAATCTTCTGCTCTTGCTTGTTGCTTACGTGATGATGCTAAGTCAACGTCACCCCCGACAAGTCCTTCCGTAAAGGACTTCCATTGAGGATGAGGAGGCAGCTGATCACCATCAACCCATTTGGGCTGAGCAGAGGAGGCTTCCTTCGGTTTAAATCCCCCACCAAATTCAAACTGCCCTGATGAAGATCGGGAATGACTCTGGAAAGTCCTAGAACGTGACTGACTTACTGGCTGATCAACCTGTTCAAGATCCTCCACTTTATATGCAAATCCACCGTCTGATGAAACATCCCCAGCCTTGCTTGCAAAATTTCCAGTTTTCGTCGCTTGAGATTTAGCTTCTGAACCTCTTGATTGCATTGCAGAACTTGACTGATCTTTAAACCAACCCCTTCTGTCTTCGCTGTTCAAAGAGTTTTTCTCCTCTCGAGAAACCTTTTGATCATTTGGGCTAACCTGTTCTGCTGTTCTTGAAGTGGAAAACATAAATTGGGTCTGTGAAGCAGCCTGCTCCTTCCAATTGTCCCGCAACTTTGATGCCAACTCCTCGTCTTTGCTAGAAGGAATCAAAACTTGGGTCTTCCCCTCAGCTTGGTCTTTGAAGCCGTCATCAACGACCCGTAGAGAACCACTCCTGGTCTCAGCTTTAGATGAAAAGTATGAATCATTTAATCCCTTCTGATCCTTACCCTCAGAGCCACCCCCTGTTACGTTATTAGACTTGGCATGAGAAACAGAGGAAACAGAAGAGGGCGTACACAAGGGGCTCTCTGTATCCTTCTTCTCAGCGCTCAAATCAATGCTCATGTCGCTCACGCCACTCCATCTTCGCAGAACAGCCTTCTCGGCCCCGACAGCCGCCGATGACACGTCTGAGGAGAGCCTCCTGAGCTCCACAGACTTTCCAACAACGGGTTTGCCACCACTGCCAGCGCTAGATTGCTCCTTCTGCTTATTCTCGAAAAGGTTGATGCGGTCCTGGACACTCAGTCGCCTGGCGGGTGGACCCGCCGGAGTTGAAGAAGAACGGGACTCAGTCTGAGACTCCTCCTTTTCCTTCTCTGATGCCTCGTTGGGGGTCTCTTCCTCAGCATCGTTTTTTCCGTTCACGTTTCGAAGTGTAGGAAAGGAGGTGGGGATGAGGGAGTTGGGCTGCTGACAAGTGGAGAGTCTTGATTGGTCAGGCTGTTGCTCACGCTTGTTTTGGGGCCTGTGGTGGGGTCCAGATGGGTCCTCTGTGGGGTCATCGATGGACATGTCAGATCCATAAGATGATCTCACAGCACCATCATCGACACTTGGCTTCCATTGGTTGATCAGGTCCGGTCTTCTTTGACAAAGTGATGTAAATTTGGCGCAAGCTTCGCTGCACAAATAGTCAAAAACAAATAAATAAAACGGAAAAGAAATGAAAAAGCAAATTTCTAGTTGAAAAGCATTTTGGCCCTCTTCATTTTTAAAAATAAAATTTAAAAAAAAAATGAAGTTGAAAAGTACTTTGGCGAGAACCACAGTGAAAGGGCCTGTTCAACTGCCGTACTGCAGTATTTTGATTTTTGACAGGTAATTGTTAACTTTTTTTCCAATTTTAAACCAATTAATTCCTTTAAAAGACTTGGGTTTTCTCAACAATTTCTGGGGGAAGCCATAACCCAAATGAAGGGATGACGTATTACTCAAATCAAGAATTTGTTAATACTCCCTCCGGCTCCACCTTAACGAGGATAAATCAAGCCCAACTTCGGAATAATATACGGCAAGATTAATAATTTATCAAATTTTTGCATTGATAAAATCACAAGCTATCAAGAAGGTAATACGTCAGCAGGCTGGTAACATGTCTAAATCTTAGTTTAGCCCAGTAGCTGATGTGTAGACGTTGTGGAGCCTGGGTTAAATCGCTGAGCTACTATAACATCAATCTAAAACAGATCAACGGTTCTCAATAAGAGATTTAGTAGAAAGGGTTTCCTAGCCATTTCTATTCAATTAGACCAACCATTCCTTCCCTAGTAGTATTAGTAGTACCAAAAAATGGGAATCATACACAACCATGCAGGCTTACGTGGTACAGAACACATGCCATCAGCCACATGCGAAGAAATGTAGATAATAGATATGCATATGAATGAGTAAGACTAAGGAAAATCGAGAGGAGAAATGAGGGTAGAGGCTTAAAATAAGATTTACGTGAAGTGGGATTCCACAGAGCTCTTACTTCAAGCGATGGGCGCCAAATCGGTCCGCGAAGACTTGGAGATCAGAGATGGTATCGGGATTGAAGCCAGCAGCAGATGCACGAGCATAAGCTGTGGTTAAGTCCTGCCTAACTGCAGTAAGCCGTACATCAATAGCTCTCAAAAGCTCCTTTCTGTGCGAATGATAAATTAGATTATTTTAGAGTGAAGAATATAAGAAGTAAAGAATAGTATAAGTTTAGAAAAAATATTACTTTGTCGCATCTGCTGCCGCTGTGATTCCAGCTCCGTCCCCCCCTGAGGTAAAGCATATAAAAATCTCGTTATTGTTCTAACAAAATCAAGCATCAATAATTTTTTTTTTTTTTTTAAAAAAAAATCCAAGTTCCACCTTAGAATGAGCACAATAGTCAAACCATTGTAAAGCTTCAAAGATTTTCAGAGAAACGAGACTAATGTACTAACATTTTCTTTATTAACAAGTCAGCAGGACCAGATGCCAAGTAAGATTAAAATTTTCAATGCAGCGGACTCTGAAAATTAGAATAACATACTGTCTTAACAAAAATGAAATAAAATATCAAAATGTCTTTTCTTTGTTATCATTGTTCAGAACAAGTTTGCAAGGCCTTTCAAATATCTCAAAAAAAGTGTTTTACTGAGAACTTAAAAATTAGTAGCCATCATCCAATAAATATGCTAAGATAAGACTTTTGATTTGTTCTAATCAATAGAGCTGATTATGAGAATATTGAATGTCTGAGCAAAGACTATAGCGACAGTACATTCTACAAAGATATTAGGAATAACATCTCTAGCAGATATCATCGAATAAAAAGTGTGTAAATAATCTCATAGGTTTCATCGTTGGCAGTAATAGAGTATCTAATTTCAGTTTTCCAAGCAACCTATATAGCAAGAAAATGATTTATCCGACAGAAGCAGGCCGTAACTACACCCAACACCTGGTTAAATCTTTATGGGCCATCCAAACGCTTTAACATTAGTCTCCAAACAAACAGAAACCAACAATTCGTCAAGTTAACACATAGAAAGTAGAAACTACCACTAAAGATTCCTAAAATAGAAAAGCCAAGACCAGCCACACCAGAATCACCATAATAATATAATTGGGAAGCAACGAAGAGAAGCATGATCAAGAAATTTGAGAAAAATGCCTAACGTTATTTGCTCATTCAACTTAAAATCCGACACTAATGTTACGTCTCAAATGGAGTTTTTCTACATAAAGTTGCCAAATTTCTACGCAGATCATGTAATCAAGAATCCGTCATTAACATCTCTCAACAACCTTAATAACCACCTCATAAGCCACCCAGCAACAAGTTTCAAACCAAACGACCAACATGGATGCCCTTGTTATTGATCCATAAGGACCACGACCGTGACATGTAATTTTCCAACATCAGCTACATCCATTGCTTGCTAGCATGACATGCTGGTTAAAAAAGAGACTCATGGACCGGGTCATGAACCCAAAATGTTGGACCTCTGTCCTTGTGCACCAATGCACACACACCAAAAAGTTGTTGTGTTTGACCGCAAACTCACACTCCTCACAGGTCGGCAAAAATCCAATGAATCTACTTTGCTTCTAGTGACCACCCCAAATCTTCAAGAAGGAAACAAATCCAAAGTTCCATAAAACGCCACTTGTCACAAATTTCACCAGGGACCCATAAAAAGCCAGTTGTCACAAACTTCACCAGGGACCTTACCTGCTCCAAACTCCTTTCACCAATTCCGAAACCCATCGCAATAGCCTTTCACTCCTCAGTCACGTCACCTGGTAGGAAACAAATCCAAAGTTCCTCAAAAAGCCACTTGTCACAAATTTCACCAGGGATCGCAATAGCCTTTTCACTCCTCAGTCACGTCACCTGGTAGGAAATAAATCCAGAAACAAATCCAAACTTCCATAAAAAGCCACTTGTCACAAATTTCACCAGGGATCTTACCAGCTCCAAACTCCTCACCAACTTTGAAACCCATCGCAATAGCATTTCACTCCTCAGTCATGTCACCTGGTAAGAAAAATACTAATGGCTAATAGACAAACTTGTGCCTCCACCAAAAAATCGTGCCCCTCCAATTCTTCAAAGAAGAAGAAAAGTATGGCTTCCCCTAACATTTCTCATGCGTTCAAGCATAAAGATATTTCATGACGATTACATTTAATGCTTACGAGCATCCCAAAAAATAAATTAATTAAAAACCTTATCTGGCTTTGCCTCAAGTCCAATTATTGCTAAATATAAAGTCTCGTACTCCTTTATTTCTCTCATATATTCAGCAGGTCATCTCTGGAAAAGGCTACACTTATGCATTTTACAACATAAAAGTCATATTGAAATGTGTTTTTTTTTCATACTAATCCAAAGTCAAATGATGAAATCAACTAGTTAAATTTGAATGAAAGATACAAAACTTACCCAATGCTCCTGGCGGTTTTTCGCCCATTCCCTGATACAAATAAGTTTAGGTTCAGCCCTAAAAGAAAAGGCGCGAAAAACAAAACAACGCATATCCAGTTATTATAAATTTCTGAACTTGACCAACTGATAACAATCACCTGAGAATATATTTTCCGAGCTGCTTCCAATTGAGACGTTTCTGCATCAAATGTATTGACCAGTTCCAAGACCTCTGGTGTACTAACAAACCGCACGAATCTGGAAAAGTAACGGGCAAAACAAGTTATTAACAAAAATGGAAATCAGAAAAGTGCCACATTAGAGGAAACAAATAATTGAAGTGAGGAATCGTGTTTAAATTTGAAATTCTTAAAACCTTTCAAGTGTTCCTTTTGTGAACCAAGTCCCGGCATTTTTAGACTTCTCACTTTCGAGTTTAATTGACTGAACAGCGAGCGCAACCTGCTCTTCCGCAACCTTTAAATGAGTCAGAAAGGGCTTAACTGATCCAGATGCAAGTTTCTCGGTGTTTCCACCACTAGAGACCAACAATTCACATCTGCAAGAAAGGAAAGGATTATATGACAACGCCAATAAACGGCATCATCAGAATGACATAAGAGCTCAAAAGACCTAGGACATTGCTCTCACCGCGATCGCTTTGGTGACAACTGGAATACAGCATAATCAAGAAGCGTATCCGATTTCATTTTCTCGTTTCCCTTCACTTTTAACTGCAGTTCTATATCTTATATGCGCTCTTCATTACCCAATTGTAATTTCGGAGGCCCCCAGATCCTTGCAATACTGATTAATCAAGCCAAATGCAGAGCCCGGACGTTAAGAAAAACGAGATTAAAAGGGCCTCAAAATCATTTTATCTTTTTCGCAAGTTATACAAAACTACATAAATCACAACATACACACAAATTTGGGAACTCAAAGAGAAGAAGCGAAATGTTAAATATCCAGAACTAGTGAAGAAAGCCACAGTAGAGTAATCCGCATTTCCAACAACGAAACTATTTGGTAAATGATTAATCATAAATTTAAGAAATGTGGATGCCCAAGTAGCTAAAACCTACTAATTTAGGACCAAAATGCTCATCAACAATAAGCCACTAGATCTCAATCCTAAAACCCTTCTCAGTGAAAAAATGCACCGAAATTGAAGCACTTATCCCAAAATAGAAACTTATGATTAAGGTATATAAATCAGATATGTTCCAGATCTGATTCAAGATAATCAGAACCCAAATGCCAAATCAAAACCCAAAATAGACAAATGCACTTTAAACCCATAAAACCAAATTCATGTCAATCCATATCCGAACAAACCCAGATAGAGAACTGCAAATACCAAAGCGAACACGCATTTACATGCACGCAAGTAAGAAAGTTGCTTGCGTGCTAGAAATATTTAAAAAAAAAAACCCAACAAATCACACCCAAATTGGAGACAAATGTGAAACCGATCCTCGAAATCAGCAACGTACCTGAGAGCTAAATCTCCGAGATCTTCGATTGCTTAATCGGATTATCCGATTCGCGTTTCAAATGTGTACCAGCATTTCGCTCTCACTTTCTCTCTCTATATATATCTCTTTCTCTCTCTTGTATATATATAAAAATATCCCCTTTTCTCCTTCTGGGTCTCTGCGATTAACCTTGCTATTGGGTTTTTTTTTTTTTTTTGCAAGTTAATTTCGAAATATGGCTCTATTAGGCCTTAAGAAACCAAGCAACAATGACAAGATAGTTTTTGCTTTAATCATTTCACAAATGTATGTTGCTTTTCTTTTCTTTTTTTTTTTCTCTCTCTCTTTTTCTTTGCTTTCTCTCTCTACACTCTCTGTCCCAAAAAAAAATACAGTGAGGAGGGAAGAGGAGGAAAGAGAGTGTGCTTTCTTTTGTGTGTTGTTGGGCTTCAGACAAATTTTGTCTGTAATTTGTTTTTGTAATATCTTTAAACGATAATTGAAAGACAAACGACTCTTTAATGGCCTTGTTGATTTTACTAAAATGGGCTTCACTCTGTTGACGTCAAAATTATCCTATTGTCCATTTTATTTCTATAAGATAATTATCACATCCTCCTATCAAAGTTTTATTTCCTTTTTAAATTGGGTTAAATAGTAAAAATATTTATTACTTTATCTAGCAATAGATTTTTGATTAAAATAGTTCGAATATCATTGTGAAAGAGTAGATCAAATATTTTTACCATATGTGTAGCTCCACACACTTATTTTTTAGGCCTCGTTCATTTCACGGATTTAAGTTTTCAATTTTAAATTTTTACAGTAAAAAATTCTCAAAAAATGTCACATCTAATTTTTTTTTACTATAGTAAAAATTTTTCTAAAAATGTCACATCTCAACTCAAATTAAAAACTTAAATCCGTGAAATGAACGAGGTCAATATATTACTCTATTTAAAAAAAATGACAGTATTCGTTAAGAATATGAATGATATAATAGGAAATATGTACTTTTATTCTTATATAGAAAAAAAGATTTCAAACTAACAGCAAGGAGTCAAAAATTTTGGTTGTTTTTGCTAGAAACCTAAATATTTAGATTGTGCATAAAAACTAAGGGGTTGTTCTTGTGTAATAAAACTCATAAAAAATTAAAACTTAAGTTACAATTTTATTCAAGTTCACGTTTTTTTAAGTTGTATTTTTATTTAACTTTACTCAACTTTATTTAAGTTACAACTTCAACTCAAATTATAATTTAAATTTAATTTAAAAATTACACTTAAATTACACTCTAAAAGAACAAATCATAAATTTTGAACTCAACTTTTGGTTTAAAATTTCACTAGAATAAAAAGATATACAATGGTCACTTTCTTCAGTGAGTAGGCAAACTATATGCCCTATTTTAGCTTTCCCTTAGTTGGCATTTTGAAATGTCTTCTAGAAAGGGCATAATCGTCCAAGGACTGAATTCACAGGCGACAGGTAGGACGTTATGATGTCCACTGTTCAATGAAATGGGGACATTATCGTAATTACACACTTAACGAAAGATTTCCTGGTCAACTATTCACATATCCGCTCCTGTAGAGTAACCCATCAAGGCGGATTCTAAATTTAACGGTTCCTTCAAAATTAGTACAAGTTTGAAAGTGACAGTGAAATTAACTTTCCCAAATCACCCTTTATAGAAAACTCACTGAACGAATATAATTGTACGTTTGAAATTAATTTTAAAATAATTTTATTTTTAATAAAAAATAAAAATAAAATTTATTGTGAGAATTATTTTAAAATTTATTTTAAAATTATTTTTAGTTTATTTTTTAAGAGATTATTTTGAATATAATAAAAAAATAAAATTAAATTTATTAATTAATATATTATAATCTTATTGATAAGTACTAAAAATAAAAATAACTTTTAACTATTTTTTAATTTTTTCATAAAAATTATTCTCACTATTTTTATTTTTATTTTTAAGATATTTACTAAACAAACGTCGTTTCGTTTTCATTTTTATTTTTTACTTCTCGAAATACATAAAAATCATTTTTAAAAACAGTTTCAAACACACACAATACATTCTTCCCGTTTTTATTATACACTGACAATACCACTCTTGTCGTGCTATATTATCACTGAGCAACATTTAAATTTAAAAATTTAAATTTAAATTAATGTTATCACACTTACAATACCTTCTTTCCCAACTTGCCTCCATAAAAATTTAAATAAATAAAAACAACTTTTAACTATAATGAGACATTTTTTTCCCTATTCCACTCTTTTTTTTTTTTTTTTTATTTCATCATATAAACCTTTAATATGCAATGTCTTTTTGTTTTTCCCCTAGTAAACAGAACTAACTAGCAATAATCACAACTTATTATCACTGCTAAAATAATAACGAAAAAAAAAACTACCACACTGCATATTACTTGATCCTAGATGACATGCATAAACGTCTTTTCTGGGGTTTAGAATGTGTAAATGTCGTTATCACTACATATTGCTTTTACATAGACTTTTGTTTTTTTAAACATTTCCTACAAGAATATGGAACTTTATTCATTCTTTAAGTTAATTTCTTACCTTTTTTTTTTTACTATTCCATAAAAAAATATAAATTTATTTTTTTTCCTTTTTATTAAAATGCTGAATTGTTAGGTATGAGTCATGGCCTATTACCCTTTGGCAAAGAGCTACATTCGAATAAACGATCTAATTGGGGGAGTTCAAAGTGAATGCATTTATCTAATTGAATTATGTCAATATCAAAACAGATTTTAAACCATTCTATTTGTTTTGCTTTTCAGGTGGTCAAAGGTGTAAAGAGATAAAACCTTGTTCTTTGATCGCTTGCTGCCCTTTTTTGGATATTGTCATTTATTTCCAATCTTCTCAGCAATTTAAAATATCTTTTTCATACATATATTTTTAGGTTTCGTTCACTTCGCAGATTCGAGTTTTCAATTCGAATTGAGATGTGACATTTTCTGAGAGCTTTTTATTGTAGCAGAAAATTTTGATGTGACATTTTCTGATAACTTTTTACTGTAAAAACTTAAAACTAAAAACTCGAATCGGTGAAATGAATGAGGCCTTAATCTTTCACTATATACCTGCCTACATTGAGATCTTGATTTCATAGCCATTGGATTAATTTCCCTTTTCTTTTTTTGGAACTTTTTTTTAGAATTTTTTTTTTTTTGGAGCTATTTACTTTACACTGCAGTGTCTTTCTTTTTTTTTTTTTTTTTTTTTTTTTTTTTTTTAACGTGACTCATTCATTGTACTCTTGCTTCTATTTTGTTTCTTTAGTTACCAAACGAAGAAAAAAACAAAAAAAAAAAAAAAAACGTACCATTTTAGACAAAATGATCATGAGGAAGTTGGTATTTGGTTTAACTTATTTGCTCTTTACTAATGTCAGATGCATGGTCTCTGCATCATATTTCCTAAAGTTGGGTTATTATAATGATATTGCAACAACTCGTTTGTTGGTGTTAATAGCTGCTATATATATTCTCAAAACTTGACCAACCTGACCCCAGTAACCACAAAATTGGGCTCAATACTTTTTCTTTGATAAAAGAGATTGGGCTCCATAGTTACTTTTGTAGATATAATGCAGACAAAACATAATATTCACACTATTAGAAAAGATGGTTCTATGGAAGTGTGATACATTTATTTTGTTTCTTTTAGGTCATTGGCCAGTCAGTTTATAGTAAGTTTTGTCGATCGATGTTTGAAAACTGACCGGAATCAAATTAGAAGAACTATGGCTAAATGTTGATTGAAAATGGTCCGTTACTTTTAGTAAATTTTGTTCAATTTTAGACAAAAAATGATAAATTAAGGAAGTGGTCGAATGAAATGAGCAACACCATTTTAGGGATAAAATGACGCATTATTTTTTTATATACTATATAAGTTTTAGAAAAGGAAAATAAGTAGTTGGTTCAATTCAGTTTCAAACACCAAACTATAATCGATATAAAATGGTATTAACTTTTTTAGGCGATTTTGTCAGTATTGCTGGAGTTTCTTCTTTTTTTTCTTTTTTTTTCTTTCTTTTGCACCACCCTAACTTCTCCAACAAACTCATGAATGTTGCTTTGTTTTCACAAGTATGATTCGTATGAAGTTTTACTTATCGAAAGACCATACAACACAAGATTTCACGTTGCACTCTCTCCTTCAAAGTATAAACTTCATGATGAGAATTTTGGGTAGCGAAAACTTGAAGATCAAGCTTGGAAATTATATTCGAAAGAGAGTGCGGTTTCTGCCGTAACTTAGTTTCCCCTTCTTTTCCTTGGAAGAACATTAAAAATGTCCTAATCAATCTGCCAAGTTATTCAAAAAGGGGTTGGAAAAAGCAGTACAAGGCTCTTTCACTTTCTGTTTCCGATTATAGAGATAAAGCCTTCAGGAAATGTGGCTCTTGTTGCAGAAATAGTCTTAATCCTCCGATTAAAGGCATGACATGGTCCTGATTGCTACTCTGCTCTTATTTGTGTGTAACCTCCAACTAACACTTTTTGTACTATTACTACTACTACAAAAGCTATTGCTTCTAATAATATGTTGAAAATAGTAGAATATAACAAATCCCATAAGTAACTTGCATTGCTGCATGAAAGTAAAGTAATCCAAAATTAAATTATAAGCAAGATATTAGATGTCTATTGTCCTTATGATCAGAAATGAAAATCACGTTGATAAGTCATATTTGTGTCAATTTATTAACCAATTATATTATAAACCACTGAACACAACTCACTTAATGTGTCATAAAATTTTAACTCCAATACAATATGTTTATAATATATGTTATTACAAATAACACCTATATAACTCATTAATGCTATTTAAATTTTAAATTATCGTGACTTGACTCAAATCGCCGTATCTACCGTTGTAATATTAAATTATAGCACGCAGGTTTGTACCTCTCAAATGTTGTGATGAAACAATAAACCAAAGACATTTGATTCCGCAGCACTACCTGTTGGTGGGTAGCACTAGTATTGATGTCTGAAGCCACTAGTGCAAAAACAACAAGAGTCCAATTTTATTTTTTATTTTTATTTTTTATTTTTTGCCTCCTCGCTCTGTGTCACTCAAAATTGACCTGCAACTTTCTCTATTGTTGGGTAACGTTTTTGAACTTTCATTTTCAGTCCTATTGGCTATCAGTGGTCCACAAACAAGTCCCATATTTGAGTGGACCCATGTGATCATCAGGATCAGCCCCGCCCCGGTTGTTGCCAAATTTTGCCTCACCAATACCTCTTAGACACGTTTCACAATCAAAGTTTGAGAGCCATTTTTGAAATCATTAGGCCACGTGTACAAGCAACCAAAATCTCAATCTCTTTAGCCCAGGTTAATAAGGTTTTACCCCATTTTTAACTAAAGAATGTGCAATTATATTATTATGATTACAAGTTTAATTACCATCTGATTGGATTTATTACAGAAAAGAAAATATGGGAAAAGTGACCCCTTTTGGATGATTTTGAGGTTAACCCAGAAGAAGAAAAGCAAAGGTGTGTGATAAGATAAACGCATGTGAGTAATAGCGTACAACAGCACTCACCACACCAGCCACTTTAGTCAAACGCAAATGGCCGGTGTGTGGGCTCCACACGTGCTAATCAAGTGTGGGGATTTGTTGGGCCTTGAAAATCATTCAGATCAAGGGTCCTAGATACGTATGAAGATTGGACTTTTTCTTTTTTTCTTTTTTGGGGGGGTTTGATTTTAGATTTGAATTCAGAGATGGTAGTAGCGGCACACCATTTCAAGAGTCAGTGGTGCCTAGGTGGAGAGAACATGCATGGTAATATGGTGTTTGACTTAGGAGAGCCATTCCCACATTGTTTCTCTTTTTTCTTTTTTCTTTTTTCTGGTGTTGAACCAAAATTCAAAGCCAACTATAGACTAGTTGGAACTGATATTCTTGTAGCTCAAATAATTGTCCTAGAATATTGACTGTCGTATGCCGTCAAATGTAATTGAACCCATGTGACCTCTGGCAGCAGCAATTTTAGAAGCAAATAATATTGTTCATCGCATTTGGTGATGAATCTTTATACATAGATGACAACGTGTCCAGAAAATACGCGTAAGAAATCAATGGATACTTTGCTCACAATCACGTGGAATATTTAGTTCATGAATTTAAAATTATAATTCATAATTATTTTTAATTTACGTGTATTTTTTATAAAAAAATAGTATAATAAATTACGAATTATGATTCAAATCATAATAGGAATCTATTAACTAAACACATACCTCTAATGATAAGACATAATATCTTGCTATATAAACAGTAAATCTTAACATTCAAGTTTATAAGTACTTTATATGACTTTTTCACGGCTTTTGAACTGTTTTATTAATCATTCTAGTACTTATAACAAAAAAATAAAATAAAATAAAATAAAAGCTAACATTTTTTAATTGTACTTTATGCATGAAACCCATTTTTTGTGCCTTTTTTCACTAAGAAAACTAGAAGGTTAACCTAGATAACCTCTGGTCGTTTTACGGGCCCATTGACACCCTGAAAACAATTGTACCAACACGGTTGAGGCAACTTGAACTCTAAACTCTTTTTTACGAGGTGAACGAGTGTCCAACCAACCCAACCTAAACTGGCTACCGATTTTCCGTGCTTGGATGCATCATGCATATGATTTGCGGCAATCTCTGATGCTTAGTCATTATATGATGCTAACTATTTCATGTTGTGGTTTGTCGTTAATGGGCCATGGTTCTAATTAAATCTAGGAAAATAGTAGAAAATAAGCCAATATGAAAAGCTTAAGAAAGTAAATAAGTCAATTTTTAGTTATAGAAATTAATAGGCCATAACTTGTCAAGTTATGGTTCATAACTAGATAAATTATGGACAAACTTGTCAAGTTATGGTTCATAACCGGACAAGTTATGGGTAATTATGAATAATAACTTGTCAAGTTATGGTTCATAACCAGACAAGTTATGGACGAAAATAATAATTTGGTCTATTTATTAACTTATGTAAACTATTGGCCTATTAATTTTAATTCATCTCAAATTTTAGCATATTTTCCTCTTTCTCCCTTAAATCTATAAGATGTACTTTAGATAACTTCCAATTTTGTTAAGCTAGCAAGCTTGTTTGAAAATCCAAAAGAATAATGTCACACCAATTTAAATTTAAATTTTTATGTATTAATTGATATGACATGAACATTACTTTTTTTATTAGTAAATACAATATTTTATCATTAATTGACGTGTCAATATTTTAGATATTTACTAATAAAAAAGTAATAATTTACCACATCACTTGATACACAAATATTGAAATTTGGTGTCCCTAGTATTATAAAATCCAAAATAGCAAATACAATTGAATGGAAAATTGTGGCCTGTCCAAGCAAAAGGATAAAACATGACCCTGTTGAGTTGCTACCAAGAAATCATGATTTCGCCGTCTCTTCTCCAACATTCCAAATCACTCGGATTTTTCAGAGCTGGGGACTGTGACCTTTCGCTTTTTGCATTGTGTAGTTTGCTTTACGCTGATGATCACATTTTATTTTTCTTTTCCATATTCTAGCTACTAGCTAGACTTGTGACTTGTGCGGAAGTGACTTATTATGATTTGCTCAAGTTCCAGATAAATCTCCGGGTTTGATGCTTTCAATGCAAGAAAGTTCTGATACCTATCTATGTTAGTGTTTGAAAGTTTGAATTAAAATCAAATGTGTGTAACCAAATGTAAAGAAGTAAGAATAAAGAATTCGTAGCCTTTGTTTTTTCATGCTTTATAGACCACCTTTACTTATTGAGAAGTAATACTTAATCATAATTGGTCCGGATTTTAGTTTCATTTCGAAAACATCAGATTCAAGTTCGAGTTGTTCAACAAAGAGAAAACCAATTGATAAAGTAATGGCTTAACTTCATTGCCAAAAGATTCGATCAATGTTTTTTTTTTTTTTTTTTTTCAATTTCAACGATCAAATTACGCTACTTTCTGTGGGTTCACCAAAAGTTCTCCACATGAATTTCTTTCCGAAAGAGATGTGATTCTTTGCATTAGATTTCAAACGAACTCGTTCATTTCGCTAATTTAAGTTTAGAATTTGAATTTTACTACAGTAAAAAGCTCTCACAAATAATCACATTTAATTTTTTTATTACAGTAAAAAACTCTCACATAAAATCACATCTCAACTCAAATTAAAAACTCAAATCAGCGAACTAAACGGGCCATAAATTCTCTGCTTTAAGTGCAAATTTATGTCTCAGAATTTCCAGTGGCTTCGTTTAGATTCCATGTATAGCAAAGCTTCGTGTCCATGAAGGCAGCGTTAAGAAAATTCTAAGATTCCACCATTATTTGCTTAAGACTTGTGGCTGTTCTTTTTTACAATTTAAGAAAGAAAATTTAGTTAAAAAGTGAATTTATAAGAGAAAACATTACAATAAGAATGTTAAATTTAAATTTTTACTGAGAGAGAAAACATAGAAATGAAAAAACTTAGCTGTGATTCCAGTTGTGAAAAAAAAAAAAAAAAAAAAAAAAAAAAAAAAACGGATTCTTATTGGTAGATTTTATTTGATCAAGAAAAATTCTAAGAATAATACAAAAATGATTAGTGCATATGCTAAAGCAGTTCGTGTCTCACAAAGCAGTTACTGTCAGCGTCTACTCTTCTCACAAACTCAAAATGTTTAGCAAAAAAATAAAAATAAAAGAAGAGTAGGCGATCAAATGGTGATGAAATTTGGGGATAAGAGATAAATATATTTGGATCCTCGAGGTAAGATACAACTATCTCCAACATGGATTTCTTCTTTTCCTTCTTTTCTTTTCTACCATTAAGATCACAGAAAGAAACCAAACCCCAATGAGCCAGTTCTAAAACCTTAGTTGCTGCTATCACTATTATTGTTATTGTTGTTACTATGATGATTACTGGCATTCCCAATCCCACCTCCTCTTCTCCCATGCTTGAGCTGAGAAATCTCCAACTGTGTCTTCATGAAGAACTGCATCCTCTGCAGCTCCAAATCCTTGGCAAACTTCATCCTCTGCTTCTCCATCTCCACCACCTGCTGCAACTTTGAGCTCTCCGCCTGCTCGTAAGCCTCCCCGAACTTCAATATCGCCTGTGTCAACTCCTTAACTGCACTCCCCCACCCCTTCTTGTCCCTTCCCCTGTCTCTCACTGCCGGGTTCGAATTCAAATTCGAGTTCATATTCATATTCATATTCATGTTCATTTCCCTGGCCATCCTCGGCCTCTTTCTCTCATAAACATCAAATGGGAAGCTATCAGTCGACGCAGGTGACGCCTCCCTTGAAGAGCCCGAATCCACGGGGCCTCCCCTTCTCTTGAACTGTATCTTCTGGTTCTTCGACTGTAGCTGGGGCTTCTGGTCTCGCTGCTGACCATGAAATGGACTCACCCCGCGAACCCCAACCGGGATTCCCAACGGCACCTTTTGTGCGTGCTGCTGAGATGCGGCGTTGGCTAAGGTGGCCACGGCGTGGCTTCCAGAGCCAGAGATCTTCGCGGTGGGGCCAATCAAATGGTCAAGCCTATCATAGAAAGGCCACTTGCTGGGACCTCCACCGGCGGCGATCTTGGCCTTCTCAAGCTTGTACTTCTTCTTGACAGTATCGATTCGGTTCTTGCACTGAATATCCGTCTTGGGGGTCTTCGTATAGTCCTCTCTGATACTCACAATATCCGCAACCTCCTTCCAGTGCTTTTGCTTCAGATTCCCTCGGCTCAGTTCTAAGTACCGCTCCCCCCACGCCTCGATCAGCACCGCCGTCGCGCCTTCGCTCCAGCAATCCTCTCTCCCTCCGCCTCCGCCACCGCCGCCGTTCCTCGTCTGTTGGATCGGCAGGGCAAGAGTGAGAGTCTGGGCCGCCGGCGAATGCTGCTGAGGTGGCGCCGCCGCCACCGTCACCGTTATACGCCCCACCGGCCTCGGCGACGCCGGAGATCCGCTCCTCGGAGATAAGTGCGACTGGATCTCGTCGTCATCTTCCATTGAACCCCTGTTCTCGTAACACCTCCGATCTAAGTCCAAAAAAAGGTCTAATCTTTAGAAAGTGAAACAGAACATCGCCGATCTGAAAACTGGGACGGCGAGAAAATATTTCAAGCGGATTAGGGTTAGGGTTTCGGTGACCAAGATAAGAACTTTCAGATCGGCGAAATTGCAAGCTCTAAGAAACAGATTAGCTAAAAAGTCACCAGCTTTAGACCCAAAAACAAAAAACCCAAATCTAAAAAAACCAAAATAAAACCTAAAAGAAAACAAACAAACACTTGGATCCTCAAAAACAAATCAAACACATATCAACAAACTAAACAAACGCCAGAGATTCCCCAAAAACATATATAGATACAGAAAAAGGAATCAGAACCAAATCAGAAACGTACCGATGAAGAGCTGAATATCGGAGAAATAATTAGGTTTAGCAAAAAGGGGATTATGAGAACCGGAGATTGAAAAGAAACACCGGCATTTTCGCTTTCTCTGATTGTCTTTCTCTGCGTGGGTGAGTAATTGGTGTGTCGTTTTGTGGGTTTGCGTTTCTTTATTGCTTTCTCGGTTGACGGAAAAAACAGAGAGGGTTGGGTTGGGTGGGTGGGTGGGGTTTGACGGCTACCGTCGAGGGGGTACGAAACGAGGGCCGAATAGGGATGGGATAGATGAGGTGGCAGCCTCTGATTGGGTATCGCAGAGTACCCATCTTCACCGGCGTCACGGGGTACGTTGGTCTTTTTTACGCAAAACTTCACGCTCTTTCCCTGTAATTACTCGTCCTATCTCCCTTCCTTTGCCCCTCCTTCCTGCCACTTTCTGCCCTTTTAACATCCCTCCATATCTCCGTCATACTTTTATTCTCTCTTTATTATTATTATTTTATTTTAATTAAATCATTTTTGTCATCAATATTATTTTCTTTTGAAGGTATTTTCATCAATATTATCATTCTAAAATCCAAACCAAAAATATATATTTTTTAGACTAATAGTAATTTACAAATTCTTCTTGAAAAATTTATAGTAAAATTTTCTTCTCATGATTTTGTACACATGGGCGTGAGGGGCAGTACAGTAATTTAGGATGGACTAGGAAGGAAGAAAACTGAAACGAAAAAAAAAAAAAAAAAAAAAAAAATGAAGAAAAGGACAAAGCGTGTTGGTCGGGGGATTTTTTGGGGTCAAAAGCTTTCGTTCACGGCAACGCCTTTAAAATGCATAACTATCAAAAGTAACCAATGGCGGCGACGGTGACCGACAGTTGGCGGTGAGATTAGGGCCGAAAGAAACGGAATTGTACAGTAAAGCTCAAGAGGACCGGTGCTAATGCCAATAATATTTTGAGTGGAAGTGACGTGTGAGAATGCGACTGAATACCGGTAAGCGGTAGTAATCGTACTTTTGGGTGTCGTATCACTTATCCGTATATAATGGTGATTGGTCAAGCAGGTTTTTGTTAAGATGGGTTTAAGTTAGTGTTGAAACATAGACGGGTCGATCGTAACCATTTAAAAATATTGAGGGATTATTCTTTCCTAGTATAATTTAAATGTGAGATTGTTTTTTTAAAGTGTAATTTGAGTATAGTTTTTAAGTTAAATTTAAGTTATAATTTAAGTTGAAGTTATAATTTAAATAAAATTGAGTAAAATTGAATAAAATTAAAACATTAAAAAACGTGAATTTAAGTAAAATTGAAACTTGAGTTGTTTTTTTTTTTTTTTTTTTATGGACAAAAGAACATGTCCTGTAATTTTTTAGTTGAATTTGAGTTATAATTTGAGTTGAAGTTATAACTTGAATAAAGTTAAAACTTAAAAGAACGTGAACTTAAATAAATTAAAACTTAAGTTGTCTTTTTTTTTTTTTTTTTTTTAGTTTTATGGACAAAAAAACATGCCCTGAGTTTTTGTCTAAGTTTGAGCTTGACTCACTTGAAAAATTTAGGCATCTTGCCGCTCGAAAATGCCCTTGAACGGGCAAGCTTATATTTGGCTGCCTGAACCCAATCGGGCCGTCCGAGTCCGCCTAAATAGCCTGAAATTTTTTTTAATATCTTTTACTTTTTATAATTATTAAGTTAGTTTGTGTTAAAATTATATAAAAATCAAAATCAACATTCAACAAACATTATTAACACAATTGAATAAATTAAACATGTATATTAATGATGTATATTAAATTCGTAATTCATGATTGACTCGTTAAAAATCTTACCAAGAAAAATCTAATTAGGATAAAAACTTGGCAAGGAAAAAAAATGCAATCATTTTGTGACGAATTAAAAATTTTACAAACTGACAAAGTTATATAATTACAAATACAATGTCAAAAGTAAATACATATTTACAAATTACAAATTTACAATTTAATTTGAAACTGAAGGATCGTCTTCAAAATTAAATGTTAATCAATTAAATTCATCGATTCATTCTTGGCTTGCCAGTGAAAATGTATCATGTAGACGTTGATCAGCCCGATCTCAATCCTTAATGCAAACCAAGGCTTCAACAATATCCATTTGCAATGCATTCTGTCGTTCCTCAAGTATTCTTTCAGTCGTACTGAAGGCTTGTTTGGATGAAATAGTGGAGACTGGGATCAAAAATATATTCATTGCCAATCGAGTTAGGATTGGCCAAGTTAATGCCTGTGCCTTCTGTTGATACCCAAAATTTCACAAGATGTCAGCCCAGCCCAAATCAAATAAATACAATTTCAGGTATGGTACGTGAACCCAAGCCACGTTCGGGGACTTCTACATGGGCCATTGTTTGGCAGGTTAAGGAATGTGACCGGACCCATTTTTATCCGACCCAATTAGATCCTTGGCCCACTTGGGGTGGTCCTGGGTCTATAAGGGAATTAGGATAATTTGTGGAGGAAATTAGGTAAAATAAAGCCTATTAGCCCATCCCATTAGCTTGCAATTAAGACCGAAACAGTTCTTAACATTTCGGCAGGGGGTAAAGGCAACCTCTTCATCACCCAAGTGGCCACTTGAGCCATTCTGCCATTTCCCGACCTCACCCAGTTCACAAAGCCACAATGGCTGCCCGCTGACCTCGCCTAAGTGACCCGCGGAATTTCACCCAAAATGGCCATCAAAAATTTTTTTTTCCTCGCCCAAATAGCCACGATTATTAACCCACGAAGCCACGATGGTTGTTGCCCCTTGACCTCGCCCAAATGGCCACAAAGCCACGATGGCTGCCATATTCCTGACCAACGACCAATCACATCCTTTTTGAGGTAAACATTCCTCTGAGAATATGAAAAGCTCACCCTAAACCTCACTAAAATGCCTTACCGACAGAGACACCTGGAGGGGGAATTGTTGGTTGCCGAATCGAATTCGGCGGCGTAAACGCAGCGGAAAGGCGGATCGTGTATCACAAAATTTTTCATAAAACTTTTGAGATACTCTATAGATTATATTAATTTATGCACCAATAAATTAATCTCATTAATTTATAAGATTCAAGGATCAACCGAAAAAATACCTTGTAGCCGACTCGGATGATATCTTGATTTTCTTTGACCACGAACAGTCCTAGCTCCAAGCTTTTGTGTTTAGAACACCAAAGTCTTCCACGTCAATTCCTTGATTCTACGTAGACGTGTGTGTGGGCACACGTGAGACAAAACGGTTTCTAAAACACTTTCAATTTCCACAAACACCAACGCATGCACGATGTGGAATTTTTGGAGAAAAATATTTCACTCTCTTTTTGCTATATGAGAATTCCGGCCACACTAGGAAACTAGGGCTGAAAAGTGTTTCAAAAATTGTCTCACAATTTTTCATTTATCTCATATTTAAAGAGAAGAAGTCAATCTTCAAAATAGGATCAAATCCTTATCTCCAATTTTGAATTTGGAACAAAAATCCCTTCCCTTATCCCTTAGGTGGCGGCCACACACTAGGGTTTTATCCCTGTGTGTGGCGCCTAGATAAGATAGGGAAGGAGAAGATATTTTATCCTTTATCCAAAGTAGTCAATTTTAATTCAGATTCAAATTCAATTTAAGTCAAACTTAAATTAATTTGAATTCTAAATTAAACAACTTATCAAATAAGTTTAAATGGATAAATCTAGATATGTTCAAATTCAAATTTAAATAATCTCATTATTTAAATAATAATTAATTCTCAATTAATTATTCTTCGAGTATTTAATTTTAGAATTCCGTAATTCTAAAATTCACATTTTTCCCTTTGTGTCTGGTAGAATTACAAGGACGATGCGGGGACTAATGGACCCATAATTCTGAGCTCCAATAAAATTAATAATTAATTAAACACTTTAATAAATTAATTAATTCTATTAATTCCAATAGTTACTCCACTATAAACTTGGAATTGCACTCTCATAATTATAGACATTAATTACTTCTAAACTGTGAAGTGTCCATTTGATTTAGTCATTGCATATAGATCGATCCTCCATAAATAATTCATAATTAGAGTCAGGTAGAATCCGTTAACCTCTCTAATTACATCTTTATCCTTGAGTACCATTGATTCTCTAATGGATAGTGATTCATAAAACAAATTCATGAACCAGAGCGCTCTTACTAATCCAAGTACCGAATCAACACTCAAGAGAATTATTTATCTGCTTCTTTCTCAAGAAGGAATGGATTCCATCTTGTATAATAACATTCACAGCTACCTATTTCATTATGTCTCCAAAATACAAGGAATAAGATTCAGGGTTTCGGAATCCGTACCGAGTAAATCAAAAGACATAAATCCATAAATATGAGTTTGTTAAGAACTCAGGATTAAGATCATTCTATATATGTCCATCAGTAGACTCAATTAGAATTTCTATGCTTAACGGAAATTATTAGAAATTCATATTGTGTCTGCGTCCATGTTCCACATAATCTTATTATGCGAAATACACTCATTCAATATCTCGCCATATTAACAAAGGCGGATAACACCGCTCCATTCTAAATGGGAATGACATGTATTAATAATGTTTTAATTAAAGATTCCGAACTTTAATTAAATTCATTATGAATACGATTACTTTTTGATTATTATCCTTAAACATTATTCTCTTGTATATAACACTTATATACAATGTTTAAGGTTACATAAATAATCAAGGAATTTTATTTGATATTCATAAAATATTCATAAATATATGCACATAAAATGATGAATAAACTATTTTATTAAATAAATAATAAATATCATTTTACATCTCATGCTTTCAGGACACTATTCCCAACAGGAATTTCGGCCAAGGTCTCGGCTGGCTGGCGGAAAGGCTCCCTCCCTTTTGCTTCATGATCCTGACCTATAAATAGCAGTGCCCAAACCTCTCAAAAGGGACGGAAGAAAGAGGCGGAATACAGGGAAAGAAAAGGAGAAAGGCAGATCGAGGTACTTTGCCCTAACTCCTCTGGTTTTCTGGTTTTTAACAGAGTGATTGACGGAGAATCGTATTCTCCATAACTTCCGGCGGAGTCCCCTATAACAAGTTTCTAGGTGTCCTCCCCATTGGAAGTGGTAATAAGAGCTCCTAAAATACTGAGGGCCCTTAATCACATCTCAAAACCTCGAGGTTAACCATTTTCGTACTACGTCCGTCGGGTTCCTTTTATTTACAAACGGACGGATTTAGACCTCATTACCCACTTAGAAACCTCCTCCACAAACTGGTCACGTTTCTTTCCCACACCATAAGCTCGCTGGGAGATCCTCATCTGAAGTTTCTCAACGTTCACGGAGCTGAAGCCGCAACGGGTGTCATCCTTGGATACTGTCTTCCTCGGGGACATCCGGGTTTTGCCTACCTCAGTCGAGGTCAACCTCAACATTCTGACCACTGTCGACGCCAGGAAGGACCCTCAGTAGCTCTCCGACCACGTCAGCCGGTGAGAGCACAGTCACAGCGAACCAATTGAGGCCACGAGTCCCGAGCCTTCCACGTCGACAGGTCCTCTCCAAAAGAGCCCTAATGACTGAGAAAATCCAAGACTTTAAATAATATAATTTATTTATTTAAGCCAAGGATTTTTCTAGAAAATATTATGTGACCAAGGATTAATGGAATCAATATCTCAGATTCCTAAATTCTATAGCGATTTCATGTTAAGTTCATGTTTCGATCAAGTAAATTCGATCGATAAATTCTCGCCATATTTTAAAGGCGGAATAATTTTTAGTATAAGTATAGTTTGAGAATCTTAATTTCAAGAATCTCCAAGCACAACACGATGTTAGCAAATATGTAAAAAAAAAAAATCGACATTTTAAAAGAAGAAAAATCCTTAATTGCCGACATGCTTAGGTTAAAGTCACAAGGTAAATACCCATAGCGTAAGGGTACAATGTGAGCTCGGGAGTTGACACCGTCGAAACAACGTCATTCCCGATAGAATCTTTGAGAAGTTAGATTTTGAATTTGTTCAAATCTAGAATTTATTTCAAGACTTGAAACAGATTCGAAATATTACGCGAGTAAGAATATAAAACAATATTGAATTATTCAAAATTAATATTGACCTTTAAAGTAATAGATTAAATTACGTGAGCAAAATTAATTACCTCTAATCGAGAAAATTTAATCTGTTTTAGAGGAAATAATTGAAGATAAGATCGGGCATGTAATCTTGTCTTAATTAGACACTATATATAGTGAAATTTTTAGGCTTCTATCATTTTCTCTCTCTTGCTCACGTTCACGCCACTCTCTCTCTCTTCTCTCACGTTTTCTCACAAAACCCTCAATGGCCAAATACTCAAGTTGAGATTCCGACCTCCGTTTTCGACACCGCGGTGTCAATAGAAAAATCTCGACGAGCTGAGTTCAATGACATGCGGCACGACCTCTAACTCCGCTGGAATCGGCCGCAATCGCCGGCGGAAGTTACGAAATGACCATTTTCTTCCCGTCGTGATATCTCCGCCATCCGACCTCCGATCGAGATGATTCCGGTCCTATGGACTCGATGCGGTGAGACGAAGAAAACCCATCCATTTTCATAGCTCAATGATGGCGGAGCACCGCCGTCCGTGGTGGCGGAATCGCCTCCGCCGCCGCCATTGTTCCTCTCTCCAGGCCGTCGTGGATGCCACCGCCCCCACCAATCGACTCGAAGCCGACGTCCAGCAGATCGACCAGCAGCCACCGTCACCGTCGCGGTTTGGCGGAAAAACGGAGCCGTTGCCGTCGTCCGTGGAGGAGGAGGTGGTTCCTGATCTAATTGTTGGATCATCGTAATTTTGGTGTCACAACACTCAGAAGGAAGTGGGTAAGAAAACCCTCAACCAATTTTAAGATTTCGTGATCGGAAATATGAGATTTGAGTCGCCGGATTTTACCGACGTTGCGGTCCCGGCGGGTACTGTTACAGGCCAAATTGTGTGAAATTGACCGCACCAATGGACTCAGAAGGGTCAATTTAGGGGGGTAGGACCCAAGTCCGCCGCGGAAAAACTCTCCGGGAGCCTCCGCCACCGACTGTGCCGCCGATATATTCCGGCGAGGTGTTGTTTATCAGGCTATCGACCTCCGTTTGATGATCCGAGACCATATCCCGACTCGTTTCGACGCGTGCTGAACGCAATGGTGACGTCCGCTCAACCAAATTCAATTCGATAAGAATGGTCTAGTCTTGGTTGCACGCAGATCGAGGTGGTTCGGACTAAACAAGTGAAGATCGAAATTAAGTGTTTAAAGCTACGATGTTCCTCAAGGATCATTCATAGTGCTTGCAGCTTTTCCCAAAATTAGTTTTGAGGAATACGCAGGAGGACACGACAAAGCGAGATCTTTGTCGAAACCGATTTGCTTCGGAATCCGGGCAAGTACAAACCTTGCTTACGGTTTAATTAAGATAGTCATATAAAGGCGTATGATCTTCACGAAATACGTTAATTATGAGATTCGTGAATTAGGTTTATATTTATGTTAAAGCGTCGTATGTAGTTTTTCAATAAAACTTAACGATTTTCAAATAAGCATGTAAGCGAAAAATCGTAAAGAAACGAAACGCTAGACCCTTAATTTTACGACGGTAAATATGGACCTCAACACTATCATGAGACCATCAAGTGAG
Source organism: Morus alba (assembly GCA_012066045.3). NCBI lineage: Eukaryota > Viridiplantae > Streptophyta > Magnoliopsida > Rosales > Moraceae > Morus > Morus alba. Next base: position 19,566,471 of record CP050227.2, on the reverse strand, counting down.
GTAAAGTAAAGTTTATTAAAAGTGTATTATGGATGATAATTTAATTAATTATTAAAACTAATTAATTAAATTATCTAAGACTTAGAATATGGTTAAGGAAGTTAATTAATTACTAAGATTAATTAACTAACTTATGTAGACTCGATAGATATGAATAAGAGGGTTAATTAATTACCAAAATTAGTTAACTAAATTATTAGACTTATTATAAGGATAAGATAATTAATGAATTATCAATTTAGCACAAATTTGTAATGGCAATTAAGGAAAATAAGATTTTGAGGATTTAATAAATTGATCCTTATAGCGAATTATCCTTCAAGAAAAAGAAAGGAATACATGCCTTAAGAAAAGGGTTAGATTCCTTCATAAGTTGCTAAAATAGAATAGCAAACGACGGATAACCTCACACTCTCGGTGGGTGTTTATTTTCGAAGTAAGCAAGCAAATGAGAATAGGTTGTTTGGCGAAAAAGTGGATTCCATCAGAAATCGTAAGTAGGAATCTAGCCTCACAGTATGAATAGATTTTAAAAAAAAAAGTTACACATGTTATATATGCATGTTTATGTTTTTAAGTATTGTACGCGATGCTATGTTATCTTTGCATACACATAAGCAAAGGCACATGAATTATATGTGTTTAAATTAATTTAATGTTATAGTATGCTATGCTAGGTCATATTGCATACACCTTAATAAGTCAAGAGGAACTTATAAGAAGAAACTCGGTTGAGTGCCGTACCGACCTCCGACCTAAGGGAGGTAATCGAGACTCCACAAGGGAGATAAATGAACAAAAAAAAAAAAATCCTTCATAGAGGAGGCACTCGGTTCAATTTAAATCACGGGTCGTTGGGGACCTTGCAAACCCTTACGTCCCGATGATTGCGCCATAAGTGGTAATGCGTGAGCACTCGGGCCCATCAAGAAGAAAGATAAGATAAGATAATAGGACTATGATAAGACATCATAATTAAGCATAATCGGCTCATGCATATTTATTCATGTGTACTTACAGTTATTTTGTGAGATATAGTTCCTACTTGCTGAGCAAAAGCTCAATCGATAAGTTCATCTTTGTAGGTAAGAAACCTATCGCAATTCTTGAAGGGCAATGGTGAGCAAGGGACGAATGGTGGAGATGGGAATGGATACCGCTTACACGCAGATTTTTTTCCTTGATAAGTTTAAGTATAATCATGTATATATTTATATGATTCAAAGTTTCAAGCCTGTATGTTTAAAAAGGTATATGTACATATGTATGTTAGGAAAACCGAGATTGTAGCTAACAATCCTAGTTTTGAGTATTTAAGTTTTAGAACGTTGCAACAAAGGTATGCAACAAATAAACGAATTTTAAACATGATGATTTAAATGATTGATTTTAAAAGGACTTTAAGATGTACTTGAATTTAAGATTTTTCACGAAATCCATTTTAAAGTCAAATGAGATAACCCAATTAAATTGGCTAGTTTTAGAAATGCTTTTAAAGGGTATGTGAATCAAGAGTTCAAATGTCACTCAATTTGAAAGATATTTTTAGAAGTTTTATCTTAACTAAAATTAAGAAAAGTTTTTAGTAATTGAGTGATTCATTATTTTTAAATTATTGTTACGAATTATGAAAGTATTCATTCTTATGTTTAAAAAAAAAAAAAAAAAAAATGTTCCGCAAATTTTAAGAAACCCCAGTAAGTACAAGTTAAAAGTAAGTTACAGTGGCGGCCTCATAGGAGGGTCGTCACAGTTGGTATCAGAGCCGGTATCCTGCCATCCTACTCCACGTCGTCACGCGTCTGCCTTGCCGTAGTCCAAGTAAGTTAAAGTATGTTAATGTTAATTAGATTATAGTAGTAAATAGACGTGAACGCTTATTTAATAAGCAACCAAAGGTTAATATGTTCGCACGATTAAGATCGTCCTATCAAGGAGCATTCGAGTCTAACTGCCCCAACGTTTTATTGTGTTGTAATCCTTTGGGTTGACAAGACGATATCTAGAGAAGTGTGGTCGTTTGAGGTGACTCCCTTAATGATCATTGTTGGACTATGAAGCCAAGCAAAGTATCGGAGCCACGTGTAGCAGTTTGAAAAGAAACAACTACCGAGACTCCTTTTGAGGAAGCACGCATGACTGTGTTGTTTGCAGCAACTTTTCAGCATAGATCCATGAAAATGATCTGACTATGTAGCATAAAGACGACGTTAATAAGTAGATGGACGATATAACCCCGTCAAGCTAGATGTGGGCCACGTTCGACGACTATATATGTATATCAAGATACGATATAGGAAATAGAGCTTCAACATTAAGCAATACCAGCTTATGGTAAATGTCAAGAAACCCACTTATGATATAAGACACAATGATTGCTAGCCTTAAAATGTTCAGTAATCTCATAAAAAGTACCTATGTGTATGAATGCTATGATAAATAACGCACAAAGGCTATTAGTTAAGACAAATGCAAAAAAGGGTTCAAGATGTGGAGAATCTCATTTGGATATATGTACAAGAATTAATGCAATGAGTTTAAAGGTAAGCAGCAACTTAAGTGATAAGAAAAGAACATCGAAGGTCATAGACAAATTGAGGGATGTTGTTCTAGATTAGTTTTGACCAAACTAATCCCTCTACAAATGATCTCAAAGGGAGATATTCTAACCCTATTTAAGATTGAAGAATACGATTCTGGTTTGTTTAAAATCTGCTAAAAAGAATTAAGATTGCATTAGGTAAAGATAATAAAAGCAAAAGTTGCCTTTACGGTGAAGGTATTGATTGACGTAAAATAAGTCATCCCACAATACAAAGAGGCGGGTAAGGTGTGACAATACAACATCATAAGCTTATCCATTAGAAAATCATGGATTAGATGTGCCAAGTCGATAAGATACTAAGGTGACCATGAATAGAGATATGTGATCAAAATAAAGTAATAAAGGTGCTCATCTACGTATCTACTCAAGGTGATTAACTTAAGTAGGCGAAATCCCTTGATAAACGGGATTACAGCTTAAGAAATATAAGAAACCTCAGAGTCAAAGTGTGACTCATTATTAGATATTATGAAGTAAGGAAATAGAAATAATATGATTTCCATGCCAATCAAGAGGTGTTGTAAAAAGGAAATCACAACAAGAGTGGAGCAAACCAATTAAGGATAGTGTTTATCTATTAAGAAAAATTTGGTTGTGATGCCAATCTAAGACAGATTTATTATGACTTATAATTGAAACTTTGAGGACGGAAGTTATGAATTTATAAGTCAAACTCTTAATGGATGATATGAAATGTAATCATTTTAAAGGAGGATATCTCTTGCATAAGTGAAGGAACAATAAGGACTAATAGTTTAGTCAGTATGATAAGTAAGTTAAAAGTAAGATAATGGGGTATCAAACGTAGCAATGGTTTGAGGATTTTGTTTTATATATACCCTGCCCGATGATAAATAGGGGAACACTATTATCAATCTAGGAATCTAAAGAAAATGAAAGAATTTTTAGGTGTAATCATTTTTATACTGGGAGGATGACCTTATTGAGTTTAGAGGTTGGGGATTAGGTTAAGAAGGATGGATGTATACCATTAAGACTATGATATATGCTCTGAGAGGTACAAAGATCGAAAGACAGATGATCCTACTTAAGAACAAAAATGTCAACAGAAGGTAATACTTCGAAATATACCTATTTTAAGGAGAAATTATTAGAACTTTTTCAGAGTCATAAGTTTAAGATAATTGTTCTTTGAGGAAAGTAAACATGAGATGAAATGAGCTTAAAAACTCGATTATATAAAGAGTAAATTAGAAGGAAGAATGCTAAAGTACGTAAATGGTATCCCCTTGAATGAGTTCATACTTTTGAGAGTAGTTTGAACTCGACACTAGATGAGAAGGAAAAGGGTAGACCCCTTAAAAAGACTCATAAAGCCTAAGAGATAGAACAATTGAGTGAGTATCACATCATAAAGGATACATTAGTAACCCCAAAAGAAAAGATGATGTAGCTAGTTGTGTAAGCAATAACTATCCTTCAAAAAATTTGAAGGAGAGTTATGAATGGTTTGTGATAGAAACATAAACAGTTAGAGCTCCAAAGAGAAGATAAGTATGTCGATGAGGGTTGATACATGTATTTCTTAAGGACTTAAGTATTTGAGAGGAAACTAGTTATTAAGTCCGATGATTATAAGACAAATATAAGGTCGGTAAAACCTCAAGTAGTCATTTACGAGACTCGTGAATCAACACAACCTTATCTTGTAGAAGTATGTCTTACACTAGTTGTACGAAATTTAGATTCGTAAGGGTCTCGCTACTCTATGAAATAAGGTTCAGACAGAAAAAGTGCCTAAACAATCGTGATATGATATGATGTTTGGCCACAAATTCTACAATAAGTTAGAATAAGAGAGTATTACAATACAGGTTTTACATGTGAGAAAGGATTTGAGGTACCTTTGAGTTCGCGCGTCATGAACTATTGGTCGATGATAGGTGAAGCTCAACTTAAGTATATATATATATATATATATATATATATATGGAGAATAGTTAAATTGAGGCCCCATAGTTTTGATAAGAAACCGCTTGGTGATTATGACAAACAAAGTAGAAGTGAAGATAGCTCATAATCAATGGGGAAAACTATTAGAACAAAGTAGAGAGCTTCTATAAGTATGGACAAGAAGATCGATCTTTCTTCACTCATACTCCAAGAGAAAGGCGGAGTACCCGAAGAAAAAATAGAGAAAGTTTAATTGAGGAAAGATAGATTCCCTAAAGTATCAGAACAAGTATATAAGTAAGCTATAGTTACTACTATTGCTAATGATAACGATTTGGATAATGGGAACCCATTAAGAAAATGTTAAGATGATAGATTCCTGAGTCATTCCATATATCAAATCAAGATCCTGATAAAGAAATGCAGGAGTTAAGAGTAGAGAGCAAGTTGAGATCATGGATTAGTAGAAAAGAGACCTCATAGAAAGAAAGCTCAATAATCTTAGTAAGATCCTCAGAGGAAAAAAAAAATGCCAATGGAAGATGCTCTTCACATGAAGAATAACAAAAAACATTACTTTTCCTCGGCTTCATTTTAATTTTGAAGATCAAATTTATATAAGCCTAGTGAATTGTAATGTCGAGGAGAATTAGTAGATAAATAAGTCTACTTATTTATGGATTTTCCATAAATAAGCCATGCATTCTGGGTTTTTAAACCTCTCGGTGGCACGTGTTCATATTAGAATGACGCGTAAAAATCTCGATATGACAGATATACTATGAAAATCCTAATAAGTATATCCGAGAATGTTTAAAGGTACCGTGAGACATGAAAGAAATGACTTAACGGTACACCATGTCGGATAATGATTGAGAATATCCGACTATGAGAGTGAAAGTTCAAGTAAACTGTTTTTGACTTGAGATAAGTCATCACATTCTTAATGGTTCAGACAATTGACGAACCAATAAGTAAGCACTTGATTAGTAATAACCAAGAATATTCTAAGATTTAAGTGGTATATGAGTGTAGAATTATAGAATTATGGAATAATCTCATGATTCAATGTGTAGTATTACAGTTTGTACTATGCATTATCCCCAGAAACCACAAGGATGAACATTTTAATCCAAGTTATACGAAAGTAGTACATCACACTCAGAATTAGAGAGTTCTCACAGTAGTTGTATCAAGAGGATATTACAATAACCCAGGACCAAGATCAGATAGTTCCGATAATAAAGTCTCAGCCGAATCAAGGATAGAAATGCATAGTCTAAGTCTATGTTAAGTTTTAAAAAAATAGTTTCGAGATCAATCACGACTCATACTAGGCAATTGATTGACTAATCCTAAAGATTAATTCGGTTGAAGATTGAAATGACAATCAAGACTAAGAAGAGTGATCACCATTTTGGAGACAAACTATCTCATCCAAACCATTCGTTACTCTAATAGAAGAATGATGTTGTTGAAATTGCCTTGATTGATAGGAAGTTAAAGTAGAAGAACAACATCTAGCGGAGAATTGCGGAAGATCTACATTCTAGAATAGAAGTGTGATCAAATCACGACGGATTTTGTGGTAGAGTTGCCTAGAATATCCGATAGTAACGATGCGATTTGGATAATCGCTAGATCGATCGACTAGATCAAGCACACTTTTGCCGATCAAACCCGGTTATTCTATTGAGAGACAACCATTTCACGAGTGTACATGATGCAATGGGGTCTAAGTTAAAGTTTAGTACAACTTTCCACCACGCATGATGGCCAATCTGAGAGAACCATCCGGACCCTAGAAGATATGTTGAGAGCATGTGTCATGGATTTAAAGGGAACTGAGATAGAAAGTTGCCTTTGATAGAGTTTTTCTATAACAACAGCTATCGTATGTCAATAAGAATGACACCTTTCGAAGCTCTATACAGAAGAAGATGCATGTCTCCAATCCAATAGTATGAATCTGGGGAGAAGCATCTAGAAATAGTAGACTTTAACAGGAGAGCCACAGAGAATGTTAGACGTATCACAAAGAGGTTTGATACAGTTTATAGTCGCCAGAAGAGCTATGCGGATAAACGCCACAAACCTATAGAGTTTCAAGTAGGAGACTTAGTTTTCCTGAAGTGGCACCGATGAAAGGAGTAATAAGATTCGGTAAAAGAGAGAAACTCAACCCAAGATGCGTCGGACAGTTGGGATCCTCGAAAGGATTAGTAAGGTCGCATATATATACTAGCATTGTCGCCAGAATTAGTTTATGTACATAACGACTTTCACATATTGATGTTGAAGAAGTATGCGACATATCCATTGCATGTATTGCACTAGGAACCTATCGAAGTGCATGCAGTCCAGATCTTAGATCGTGAGGAGAAAACCTTAAGGAATAAAGTAATTCCTCGGGTAAAGTCTTGTAGTGAAATCATAATATTGAGGACGCTACTTAAGAACGCCAAGAGAATACGAGGAAAAGCTACCCCGAGTTGTTCTAATTTTCGGACGAAAAATTTCTTAAGGGGGGTAGATTAGAATGATGAGAAAATCCAAGACTTTAAATAATATAATTTATTTATTTAAGCCAAGGATTTTCCTAGAAAATATTATGTGACTGAAGGATTAATGGAATCAATATCTGTATTCCTAAATTCTATAGCGATTTCATGTTAAGTTCATGTTTCGATCAAGTAAATTCGATCGATAAATTCTCTCGCCGTATTTTTAAGGCGGAATAATTTTTAGTATAAGTATAGTTTGAGAATCTTAATTTCAAGAATCTCCAAGCACAACACGATGTTAGCAAAAAAAAAAAAAAAAAACCGACATTTTAAAAGAAGAGAAAATCCTTAATTGCCGCAGACGTTAGGTTAAAGTCACAAGGTAAATACCCATAGCGTAAGGGGTACAATGTGAGCTCGGGAGTTGACACCGTCGTCGAAACAACGCATTCCCGAGATAGAATCTTTGAGAAGTTAGATTTTGAATTTGTTCAGGTCTAGAATTTATTTCAAGACTTGAAACAATTCGAAATATTACGTGAGTAAGAATATAAAACAATATTGAATTATTCAAATTAATATTGGACCGTAAGTAATAGATTAAATTACGTGAGCAAAATTAATTACCTCTAATCAAGAAAATTTAATGCTTTTAGAGGAAATAATTGAAGATAAGATCGGGCATGTAATCTTGTCTTAATTAGACACTATATATAGTGAAATTTTTGAGGCTTCTATCATTTTCTCTCTCTTGCTCACGTTCACGCTCACTCTCTCTCTCTTCTCTCACGTTTTCTCCACAAAACCCTCAATGGCCAAATACTCAAGTTGAGATTCCGACCTCCGTTTTCGACACCGCCGGTGTCAATAGAAAAGATCTCGACGGGCTGAGTTCAATGACATGCGGCGACCTCTAACTCCGCGAATCGGCCGCAATCGCCGGCGGAAGTTCAAATGACCATTTTCTTCCCGTCGTGATATCTCCGCCATCCGACCTCCGATCGAGATGATTCCGGTCCCTATGGACTCGGTGCGGTGAGACGAAGAAAACCCATCCATTTCATAGCTCAATGATGGCGGAGCACCGCCGTCCGTGGTGGCGGAATCGCCTCCACCGCCGCCATTGTTCCTCTCTCCAGGCCGTCGTGGATGCCACCGCCCCACCAATCGACTCGAAGCCGACGTCCAGCAGATCCGGGCAGCAGCCCACCGCCACCGTCGCAGTTTGGCCAAAAACGGAGCCGTTGCCGACCGTCCGTGGAGGGAGGAGGTGGTTCCGGACGATCTAATTGTTGGATCATCGTAATTTTGGTGTCACAACACTCAGAAGGAAGTGGGTAAGAAAACCCCTCAACCAATTTTAAGATTTCGTGATCGGAAATATGAGATTTGAGTCGCGGATTTTACCGACGTTGCCGGTCCCGGCGGATCCAGGCCGAATTGTGTGAAATTGACCGCACCAATGGACTCCAGAAGGGTCAATTTAGGGGTAGGGACCCAAGTCCGCTTGGAAAAACTCTCCGAGCCTCCGCCATAAATGACTTGCCCCCGCCGCCATTCCGGCGAGGTGTTGTTTCTCAGGCTATCGACCTCTTGATGATCCGAGACCATATCCCCCGACTCGTTTCGACGTGCTGAACGCAATGGTGACGTCCGTTCAACCAAATTCAATTCTGATAAGAATGGTCTAGTACTTGGTTGCACGCGGATCGAGGTGGTTCGGACTAAACAAGTGAAGATCGAAATTAAGTGTTTAAAGCTACGATGTTCCTCAAGGATCATTCATAGTGCTTGCAGCTTTTCCCAAAATTAGTTTTGAGGAATACGCAGGAGGACACGACAAGCGATATCTTTGTCGAACCGGTTTGCTTTCGGAATCCGGCAAGTACAAACCTTGCTTACGGTTTAATTAAGATAGTCATATAAGGCGTGATCTTCACGAAATCGTTAATTATGAGATTCGTGAATTAGGTTTATATTTATGTTAAAGCGTCGTATGTAGTTTTTCAATAAAACTTAACGATTTTCAAATAAGCATGTGGCGAAAATCGTAAAAAACGAAAACGCTAGACCCTTAATTTTACGACGGTAAATATGGACCTCAACACTATCATGAGACCATCAAGTGAGGTAAAGTAAAGTTTATTAAAAGTGTATTATGGATGATAATTTAATTAATTATTAAAACTAATTAATTAAATTATCTAAGACTTAGAATATGGTTAAGGAAGTTAATTAATTACTAAGATTAATTAACTAACTTATGTAGACTCAGTATATGAATAAGAGGGTTAATTAATTACCAAAATTAGTTAACTAAATTATTAGACTTATTATAAGGATAAGATAATTAATGAATTATCAATTTAGCACAAATTTGTAATGGCAATTAAGGAAAATAAGATTTTGAGGATTTAATAAATTGATCCTTATAGCGAATTATCCTTCAGTAAAGGAAAGGAATACATGCCTTAAGAAAAGGGTTAGATTCCTTCATAAGTTGCTAAAATAGAATAGCAAACGACAGATAACCTCACACTCTCAGTGGGTGTTTATTTTCGAAAGCAAGTAATGAGAATAGGTTTGTTTGGCGAAAAGTGGATTCGACTCATCGGGGTAAGTAGGAATCTACCCTACAAATATGAATAGATTTTAAAGAAAAAGTTACACATGTTATATATGCATGTTTATGTTTTTAAGTATTATACGCGATGCTATGTTATCTTTGCATACACATAAGCGATGCACATGAATTATATGTGTTTAAATTAATTTAATGTTATAGTATGCTATGCTAGGTCATATTGCATACACCTTAATAAGTCAAGAGGAACTTATAAGAAGAAACTCGGTTGAGTGCCGTACCGACCTCCGACCTAAGGGAGGTAATCGATTCCTTCGAAGGAGGCACTCGGTTCAATTTAAATCACGGGTCGTTGGGGACCTTGCAAACCCTTACGTCCCGATGATTGCGGCAGTGGTGCGTGAGCACTCGGGCCCATCAAGAAGAAAGATAAGATAAGATAATAGGACTATGATAAGACATCATAATTAAGCATAATCACCATGCATATTTATTCATGTGTACTTACAGTTATTTTGTGAGATATAGTTCCTACTTGTCGAGCCAAAAGCTCAATCGAGATAAGTTCATCTTTTGTAGGTAAGAAACCTATCGACCAATTCTTGAAGGGCAATGGTGAGCGGCCAGACGAATGGTGGAGATGGGAATGGATACCGCTTACGCAGCTTATTTTCCTTGATAAGTTTAAGTATAATCATGTATATATTTATATGATTCAAAGTTTCAAGCCTTTATATTTAAAAAGGTATATGTACATATGTATGTTAGGAAAAACGAGATTGTAGCTAACAATCCTAGTTTTGAGTATTTAAGTTTTAGAACGTTGCAAATGATTGCATGCAACAAATAAACAATTTTAAACATGATGATTTAAATGATTGATTTTAAAAGGACTTTAAGATGTACTTGAATTTAAGATTTTTCACGAAATCCATTTTAAAGTCAAATGAGATAACCCAATTAAATTGGCTAGTTTTAGAAATGCTTTTAAAGGGTATGTGAATCAAGAGTTCAAATGTCACTCAATTTGAAAGATATTTTTAGAAGTTTTATCTTAACTAAAATTAAGAAAAGTTTTTAGTAATTGAGTGATTCATTATTTTTAAATTATTGTTCTTAATTATGAAAGTATTCATTCTTATGTTTAAAAAAAAAAAAAAAAAAAATGTTCCGCAAATTTTAAGAAACCCCAGTAAGTACAAGTTAAAAGTAAGTTACAGTGGCGGCCTCATAGGAGGGTCGTCACAGCCCCAATACCCTCCACCATTGAACTAAGTCAAATGATTCTGTCATACCGACAACTACTAAGCCTTCACTGAGCTACGCCATAAACTCATTGAAGCTGTCACTTGTTGATGAAGATTCACTCTCAGCTTCCGCTTGAGTTGTCTTCTTCCTCTTCTTCAACCCGAAAACATTCAAGAATGAATACGGGTTTTCATTGTGTTGTTGCAGTTCCTGTACTCTAGGAGGTATTCTAAACCTAATCTCATATTTACTATATATCGAATATATTTTTTCCTTTATTATTGGATATTGGTTCGAACAATTGATGCCTAAAAATTCACCTAAGTGATGCGTTGGTTTTATATCGATTTATTAAGCTCTTGCAAGTTTAATATTAGCTAGTTTTATGGTATTACATTGACAAATTGATGTCTTTTTTATCTAATTTTGTAGGATGGGTAAAAGCCACAAGTAATCTTCCAGCTTTAGTCCATAAAAGCCCACAATTAAAGCCAAAGTTTCAGCCCATGAGCCCACAAACAAGGGACCCTAAACCAGCCTCCACGGATGGGTAAAAGCTTAGTAATCTGCCAAGTTTCACCCCACAATTAAAGGCCCAAATCTCAGCCCTATAGAAGCCCACATGGAGGACAAAATTCTAACCAAAAATGACATTATGTTTCATCCTGCCTTGAGATTACACACTGAGTCAGGGGCTGCCTTGAGATTACACAGTTTTGTGCTTCCTGAGATTACACACAGGATTTGGGGCTACCTTGGAGAGGATAAGAAGTTGCGGTTTCTAAAGTGGAAAAAACTCTATCTAACCAAGAGTTTGAAGATGGATTCCAGAGGAAGATCTAAGAGAGAAAAGAGTGTGGCTGAGAGAGAGAGTTTTGGGCAAAGAGAATCAGGTTTTAAAAGGGATTTTTTGGGGTGTTTACCAGATGGATTGAAGGGGGTGTTGACTGGGATTTTCCAGGTGGTTTTTGCTAGAATTCTAGGGGGAGAATGAAGACTCTTTTAGGCTGGATATTCCTGAGGTTTTGGCTGGAATTCCATATTGTTCTTGGTTGGATATTCTAGGGAGTTTTGGCTGAGATAACCGAGAGAGAGAAAAAGAAGAAAATGGATTTGCCCAGGGCTTTTGGAGGAGGATTCGACCAAAGCTTGGAGTCGACCCATAAGGATTATTGCTGGGAATGGCTAATTCCAGGTGAAGAAACAATTTGTAAAGTTCGGCCATTAGGATTTATCCTTTATTCTTCTTTTGTTCTTTAGGATATTATTATGGTGATGTCTTCCAGAATTCTATTTGTTTTATTTAATTTAGTTATGGTTTAATACTTTTAGTTAAAGGTTGATGGATCCGAACCTATGATTTCTGAGTTTCAATTTGAATGAGTTGCAATTTATTATTTTTCCGTGAAAAGTGTGTTCTATTGTTCTTAGGGCTTTTCATTGATTTAATTTGGGAATTGATCATAGTGATGTTTTGGATAGAGAAGCTATGTGATAGGAAACATTAAATTGTGAATTGAATCTTGGATTTGAATAATATTCAAGCAAAATATAGAACATGCCATGAGTGAACGAGGAGTAACCGAATAGGGATTCAAGGAAATTCATGTAGTCAATTTAAGTTGTAACTGATAGGGAAATTTAACCAAAAAATGATTCCACAAATTCTAAGGGCTCTCATATTGAATTAATCTAAAATAGACCTGAAATAAGGATATTTGAAGTTAAGGATAGATGTGATAGTTAATTAGACTCGAAATATGGATAATTAAACATTAGGGAATTCTACCATCTCATGGATAATAATAATTGAAATTCATTCTTTTGAGCTTATGGATGAACCAGTGTAGGTGAAATCAACTCTCTAACGTTTTCTCTCATTAAATTCTTTCTTAAATCTTGCATCTTTATATTTTTCTAATCTTTAATCTTTATTTAGTTTTAATTCGCATTTACTCCAAATTTCACAATCTCAAATAACATAATCGGTTTAGTTATTTTATTTGTGAATTTTACCAATCCTCATTAGGAAACGATATCTAACTCGTCATTTTATTACTTGAACGATTGGTGCACTTGCTAGTGTTAATTTTATCGCATCACTAAGTTTTCTAAACCACTTTCTAAACCTTCTAATTTTAATCTAGGATTAAAAATAGTACCTAAACTATACAACAAAGGCAACTTAGACTAATATATTATAAATTTCTTTTCCATAGAATGGATAGGAACTGTTAAGATTAGGTCCTCATTATATTCGCTAAATAAAATACTAATTTGTAAAAGTTCTCCTAAAACTAAAAGTGATGTTGGGTAATATGTTCTACTAAGTTTTAGAGTCACTTCATGAAACCTACCTAAAAATTGATACAAAACTTCAACAATTTGCCAATCATATGCGTCTATATGTCTTACTCCTACTTTTGCACACATATAGTTTGTTATAGCACCTTAGGAGGTATATTTAATGTTTGTAAGAACCTAAACCAATCTTCTTGTCTTTGGTTACTACCTTGAATCCATGCAAGATTATCTCGAATTCTTTTAAAGTGATTACCCATTTCTTTTAAACCGGATTTAACAATTGAATTAATTACGTGACATGCACAACATTGGTGAAAAATAGTACCGTCACCAAATAAACTTAAATCATTTTCAAAGAATTCAATTGCTTTTGCATTGGCACTAGCATTATCTAAGGCTTCGTTCACTTCGTTTATTCAAATTTAAATTTTTTATCATTTCTCATAAACAATCAATCTAACTTTTTTGCATTCTCACTCTCAACATTAAAAAAACTCGAATCTAATATTATAACAATTATTTTATCTCTTAATCTAAATTCATCAATTACATTTAAAATGGTATTATATATTAAATTTGTGCTATGTGATCCTATAACACATTTAAAACCTAATATTCTCTTATCTAAATCAAATCCTTTAAAGTAATGTCCGATTACAGTAAAATAATATTTATTGGCAACGGCAGACCAAATATCTGCCATTAACGCAACGCACTTGCTAGTCGAGTGTAAAAAGTTTATTAATGCTTTTTTTTTCTTTTTAATATAATTTTAATAAATCTTTTATAAGAGTAGTTTTTGAAATGAATTGTGCATTAGGATTATATACAACCTTAATATATCGTTGCCAATTAGGATGCTCTACAAAAATAAGTGGTTGATCCAAAGCAGCTATCATTTATGCAACTTCCATACGATCTACTTGCGGATTGTATTTCTAAGTGGTTAGACCAGTGGTTGCGCGATCAAAAGATAATTATGTTTGGCGGAGTTCGGATCCGCCGAATTGGCTAAACTTTTAAAGACACTTTTCAGAGTGTCTTCTCAAGTGTGTGGTGCCGTGAATAATGTCACCTTGTAATTTAGATAAACAATATTTACACTGAGCTATATGTTTAGTATTACCTTCATTGTCAATCTCCTCAATTAAGTTGAAGTGATCCCAAACTATCGATGTGCCCTTGCATTTCCTCCTAGAGGTTGCAACACTTGCAGACGCAGTCACACTAGCACTCGCTACTTCTCCACGCCCACCACCATTGCGACCACAACCTCCAGTATGTCCACCAAGTCTCGGATTAGTAGATTCTTGCGTAACAAATTCATTAGTGGGAAATTGCCATTCTTCTACAATGTGTTGGGCATCAACAGAAATACCACTATAACCAAAAGGATCCATTATAAAAAAAATAAGAGTGATTTGAGAGAGATAACTTTAGGATAATGTGATAGTTTTTAGAAAAATTGTAATAGATATTTGAGAGATTGAGAGAGATTGAGAGAAATTGAGAGAGATTGAGAGGGATTGAGAGAGTTAAGTGAGAAAAATGTGTAAGGGATGGGGGTATTTATAGTGAAATTTTTAGGTTAATAATTTATTTTTTTTTTCAAAAAATTCAGGGTGCAATAGCTACTTTAGGAATCGGTGGGTCGGGTTCGGGCGGCGACGGTCAAAAAACTAACCATTAGATGGGTTTTCAGGCATCTCGGGCATTCGGGTAAAATTCAAGTTTTTGGGCTTATTTTCAGGTCGAGCACCAACGGTCAGAATTTTGACTGTTTGTCGGGTGGTTCAGGCATTCGGGCAAATCGGGCTTGGTTGGAAAAAATTTAAAAAAATTCCAGCGAACGACAGTTGACGACACTACACGGCGGCGGGCTCCGGTGTGGTGACCAAATTCGAGCTACCCAAGCTCGAGCCCGAAAATCCAACTTTGGATGGCCAAGCATATGGGCCTTCCCGCGGAGCCTGAAAAATTCAGGTAGCGGGCATGCTCGCCAGCTCAAAGTTCCACCACTAGTTTAAGTAGGCAACATATATCATATTTTGTTTGGAGTTTTGAGAGTTGAGGACTAGGGTTGGTAATCTAAGTAGTAATATGACAACATTATTTAAAATTCACATAAAATTAATGAGTTTGGATTTATTATAAATAGATTTGGGTCATAATTAGGTTGATACGATTAACGCGATTAATAAATTAGTTGGGTTATAGTTGACCTCATAATACGAATTGACACGATTAACTATATGTGTTATTTACAATATAATAATATGTGATATAAAAAATTTTATTTGACATATTAAATACAAATAATGTGAATTTTAATATTTATAAGTAAAATTCATTTATTTTTTTAAAAGATAAATTAACTATAAAAAATGTTAAATATATCATGATTGTATTAAATAAGTCATTATTATATTAATTATTTATTTAATATATTAATTTAAACAGATTAATTATACGAGTTAACACAATTAATACGATTAATAAATTAATCGTGTTTAAATTAATATTTTTAACACATTTAATAAATAAATTATATTTAAATTAATATTTTTTAATACAATTAATAATGAATTAACAAAAATACAACTTATTAACGCAAATTCCATCTCCATTGGAGACCACACCACACTCCGTTGCTTTCTTGTTGATTTCAGAATTTAAATTAATATTTTTAACACATTTAATAAATAAATTATATTTAAATTAATTTTTTTTAATACAATGAGTTAACAAAAATACCACTTATTAACACAAATTCCATCTCCATTGGAGACCACACTCCGTTGCTGTCTTGTTGATTTCGGAAACGGGGACAGCATTATTCAATCAATGCGACTGGCCATCAACGGCCGCAAAAGACAAAGGGTAGTAATAAAAAATTCATAACGAAAGGGGGTAAAAAATAAAATGAATGATATTGACGTAAGAGAAAAAAATTGGAGATGCGGGGTATCGAACCCCGTACCTCTCGCATGCAAAGCGAGCGCTCTACCGTTTGAGCTACATCCCCATTTGAGATTTCAATAGCAAAAATATTTTGATATTAGGATGTCACAAGAATTATCCCACACTTTTGCCAATATTACACTTAGACCCCTGAGCAAACTAATAATTAATGGCAGCCTCTATTTTTGAAGTTTGAATTTTAATTGGGTTTATCGAATTCATTGTTGTCGGAACACGTTCATTAACAGCATGGTATAATCCGCCAAATACAATGGTCGATTGGAGAAATTTCCTTGGTATAATCGAACATTAACTCTAAGCAGGTTTATATATGGTTCAAGCAATATGGGCCTCTTATATCTCAACATCAGCTTAACAAACCTTTTGCTTTTTCAAATTTCAGATTTTTGTTTGTGACTAATGGCTTCTTTTGTTTCAACTTCCACAATTCCCGTAGCTTCGCTCCCTTGCAATAACGCTTGCAGAAGCACAATTTGCCAACTTAGACACAGTTTATCTTCTTCCATTGTAAGTCCAAGTGCCGCCCTTCTTAATATTTTGTTTTTTGGGGTCAAAAAAAAAAAAAAGAGTCAGATATGTACCCAAACTAATAAAACATGATTGTTTTATTTTTTCAGAGAGGCCCTTTGGTTGGTGGCCTAAGACTTGCTCCTAAAATCAAAATCACCAGGGCAACAGGGAGATCGCTTCCACTCCCATCTAGTTGCTTCAAGACTAGTAGAATTTCATGCTCCACTGTGAGTCCCCTTAATGCCTAAGAAAAATTGTGACATTTGATTAACAATTTTTGACTCTGTTTATTTCACCGATTCGAGTTTTACTACAGTAAAAAACTATTAGAAACAGTAATATTTAATTTTTTTTATTACAGTAAAAAACTCACATAAAATCACATCTCAACTCAAATTAAAAACTCAACTCAAATTAGCGAATTACATTAGTCATTTATTTATACGGTCTTTGATGTGTGTGTATATATATGTATGTAAATGTGCAGGCTAATTCAGAAACTCTAAAAACAGTGCAGAGCACGATTGCAAAGCAACTATCAATTGATGAAAATTCTATCACGCCCTCAACCAAGTTTGCTGAGTTGGGGGCTGATTCTCTTGACACGGTATGTCTCTTTTCTCTTGTGTTGAATTGGGCTATATACGATTATTTGGACAGTGTCGTGCTCATGTATCCTTTTTGGGGCACCATGCTCAGCCCAAGCTCATATTTACCAAAATTTGCACAATCAAGATCATGACATTTAAAAAAAAAAAAAAAAAAAAAAAATCCGAGTTAGATATATGGGTTCTTATTTTTTATTCATAGGTAGTTTAAAGACAAGATTAGTTTAGATTATTTTCTTTTGTGTGACATACACGTCAAATTCTTCTAATAATTGTAATAACTATGCCAAATTTTTCTAGTAATTATACATTATATTTACTTGCAATAGATATTATTTTCTTCGTGGTAATTGAGGTGATATAAAAGAAAATAATATATGTATATGTATATGTGTGTGTGTGTGTGTGTATAACTGATGGATATTTGATTGGTTTTTATGTCAAGCAGATTAAGTTGTGAATCTGATAAAAAAAAAAATGTTCAAACTCTGACAGGTTGAGATCATGATGGCTTTGGAAGAGAAGTTTGGTATCTCAATAGGAGAAGGGGGAGCTGAGAATATCTCGACCGTTCAAGATGCAGCTGATCTTATTGGGAAAGTGAAAGCAGCTTCTTCTTAGGTCAAATTGTCTCCAAATACTACATATCTTAATATTTATAACATCAAAAGTGTGCTTTATAATATTATGACTCAGAATTTTCCAATGTTCTAGGTTGTTTTGCTTTTTCTTGTTCCGCTGAGATTGTTGTAACTGGATTCAATCGAAATCAGATCCATTTAATATTTGCTTTTTAAATGAAAAATCACAAAATAAGATCTGTACTGGAGATCTTCTCATTTTAAAATTTCTATGAATAAAAGTAGTTTAAAGGTTCTATGAAATGCTAACACCATTTAGTGTAGTGGCATCGAAAGTTTTGAGTGGAATAATGGCAAGTATTGGAAAAGAGCGTTGTGAAATTAAACCATTTCACAAAAATTCGAAATTGAGGATATTAATTAATCTAGCCTTAATTACATATTGTTTCTTCTCTGATCCTCTTAGCGTTCAGAACTTTGATCAGAAACAATATATACATTTCAAGCATTTTATAAGGAGTTTTCATTAATGGAGGATTCAAATCACAACCATATATACATTTTTTTTTACATATACACACATAAACAAATACATGCATAACAAACGGACACAAGAACCATGGTTATGTACAAGGAAAAAATTAAACACGACTCACTTATTATGAGTGTACCATGTCATCTGATCCCGTACATTTTATCAAAATGTAAATAATTGGATAGCTTAATTTATGTTGATTATTTGTACCGCAGAAACACTACTAGAAGGCCAGAAGGTAATTAAAAACTAGTTTCTGTAAAATATCCCTCCCATGCATGCACGATATTATATATATATATATATATATATATATATATATATATTCAAATCAGTGGCGTTGGCGATGGCGATGATGATCATGCTTCGAAACAAAATCGATCGTCACCTTGATTATCTCTCTCAACGATCCAAAGCACTAATCACTATCCTGCAAAGGGCCAGTAATGAACCATGCATTAGAAACGTACGGATTTATATTATTCTAATTATTTGGACTTATCAGGACTTAATTCACTAATTACTTAATCAATCGAGCATTAATTTTTCCAAATTAAAAATTAACAACATGCCTCTGCTCTGCTAATTATGATTTAGTTTAATATTTAATCCCTTGCATACCCTCTTGATCGAGGTGTTATTTTCTACGATACTCATGATCAGCATTAACTTTCTGATTAATTAGTAACATTTTACGTAATGGTAACGTTATTTTTTCTCTCTTTGAATTAAATTTAAGTCCAACATGTCCCAAATTAATGGAACATATGTCCAAGCGGGAAAAAAAAAAAAAAAAAAAAAAGTAGGGGACGACGTGGAATACTACTGTAAATATATAACATAGCTACTAAAAGGAGATCAAGACCCTACAGAGATCAGGCAAATTAAAGGCATGTTGTATTGTATAGATCAGGATGAATATAATAATGTTTAATGAAACAAAAATGCAAAACAACCAATCGTAAACGGTCGGACTTCTCTGTTCAGAGCCGCGCTCTGTGGCGGAGACGCCTACTGATTTTGTCCTTGTCCATGGTCTCTTCAAATTATTCTCTGCTGGCGTTCCGGCTGCCGCAGATCAAAATTACAAAGTCACAATATAAATATATATCAACCACAGCAAATCAATTAAACTACTTCTTAACAAGCAACCAAGACATATATTTTATCAGCACGCGCATACATATACATACACACATATATATGGTCAATACTAGCATTTCTTTCTCGGAAAATACAGGAAGAAGAGATTTTTTTTTTTCTTTTAATAAATCTACCCCATGTAGATTTGCTTAATTATTGTTTTCTATGTACCTTCTTTGAACTTCTCTAGCTAACGTTGATATAGATCATATAATACACATACAAGATTCTTTTTTGTTTGATTATTTCTTCTCAGCACAAAGCAATTAAACGCAAGGGGAAATATTATAATTAGCCTCATATTTTAGAAACCACCCGATATTTGCATGCTCTGTATATTTCCCCGCGTCTTTTTTGTTCTCGAAAAAGTATATATCGTCTCAACTATACGATCTCCGCCGTAGTTTCTTAAATATCCATCATCTTTATGTCTTACATATTAACCAACGACAACAAACTCCATATCTGATAATATAATCTCAGATATCTAATACACTAAATTGTCACTATACGTATTTACGTGCGTGTGTAGATATCAGAGAAGATATAAAACTTACGAGTTACCGGCGTCCGCGGCGTGGAGCAGCCGGAAGGAGAATCGGGGTCGGAACCCGGGACGTCAACGGAGAAGCTCCTGACGAGAGGGTTTGGATTAGTCCTGAGGATGGTGATGCTCCGAGTAACCTGCACCTGATGATCATGACCGCAATCCGCCGTCACGGCCATCTGGGGAGGATCAGTCGCCGGCGCCGGCGACGGCGCCTGCCGTGTGCCGGAGAACGAGTTGTACTTGCGGAGCTTAGAGAGGCCGGTGTCCGGCATAGGCCCGGCAAGTGTTTCGTCCCAGAGCTTGTGCAAAAATCCCATATGTTTTTTACTTCTGTAACAACCGAAAAGATCTCCACTAATTATTTTTTTTTAATGTTAATAGTAAAAATTTGAACGTGTGATTGTGATTAATCATTAGGTTGTAGGAAATTAAATCTGCGACCTGATACGACTGTTAATCACGAAGAGATGGGAGGATCACCGGAACGAGACGAAGGAGATCAAAAGTATTGATATTATATGTACAAACAATTAATAAAGTTTGGTTTCTGGGAAGACTAGGTGATATTATGGTGTTTTATAGACAAAATTACAAGCATGACGATGAGGATAAGGTTATGTAGACATGATGGCTAATTTGAGTCAATGGCTTCCCGGCTAACCGCGCTTCATTTGGAGCCAATCAAACTAATAATACATTTGTATATATATATATATATATAGAGAGAGAGAGAGAGAGAGAGAGAGAGAGAGAGAGAGAGAGAAGCACAAGCTTTTTGCATGCAATAATATATCGTTATATTTCCATTATCAATCTCATTTGAATTTATCAAAAAAGCAATCATAATGCTGAATATATACACACACATAAATATATATATATATATATATATATATTTGCTGTGTGTGCTCTTGATAAGAGTGTGTGGTCTGTAATGCTGTTGACTCAATGAGAAGATAAGTAAAGGTCGGCAATAAATAATTTTGTAAGAACTGAGTAAAATTTCGCTAACGGTATTAGTTCGAGCTGGTTTAATTACTTCATCATGTTTATTTCATTAATTTAAATTTTATTTTAATTTTAAAATTTTAAAAAATTTTATTTAAAATCAATTTAATTTAAATTTAAATTTTTAATTTTAATTTTATTATTTTAAAAATTCTCACAATAAATAAATTTAATTTTTTTATAAATAAAAATAACAAAAATTATATTTTAATTTAAATTAAAAATTAAAATCTAATAACTTTTAATGAGAAAAATGTAAAAGGTGTAAAGTGCAAGTACAGCTAGGGTAAAATATCTACAAGGCTTTTTCGTACTATAAAGATATCATTCATTGATATATAGATTCTAGAGATTCGGTTGAAATTTACTACTTTTTATGTGTGTTTAAGAGAGAGAACATAGGACTTCGCCAATTTGGGAAATAGTATAATTAAAAGTCTATTAAGATTCATGGGTTCGGGCTCAACGAGCTTAATTAGGTTTATTGTTAAAATACGTTAATTTGGTTGGAAATTTGTTTAATTGGATTCTTACCCAGAGAAGGGATAATTTAGTCAATTACTAAGTATAGACAGACTAAAGAGCAAAAAAAAATTAGACGGCAAACTTAGTGACTTTTTAAGAATCATAATTCATGATTCTTTATAATATTTTCTCTCATAAAAAAAAAAATGAGAATGATTCAAACGGCAAACAAACACTAATTTGAAGCCAATAAGAGCATAAAATATATAGAAAATTACTGAATTAATTACCATTAAAAGTACACAAGATTAAATTTTTATCATTTGTTTTTTATTAAAACTCTTTTAATTGATTTAAAAAATATAATAAAAATTAAAAATTAAAACTCATGTAATTTTTTTTAAAAAAATATATTTGTCTATTTTTTTTAAAATATAACTCAAAAAGAAAAGGCCGATGAATATAGAAATCCACTTGATGTGTCAAAGTTGAGAAATTAAAGCCTAAGCCGCAGCTGGCATATTAGATTGGGCTGAAGCTGTTGGAGCTGAAAAAACAATAGAAGGCGTGAGAGACTGGGCATAATAAAACCGGCCCCACTCTTTAACATCGGCATTTTACACGTCATCGGATAAGATTTTAGACGATTGAAGATCTACCAAACATTGGATAGTTGAGCTCTGGCGGGGTCCACCACCTGTCACGTGATAAGGATGGTGCATCATCCCTAGGGTATCATCTTTAACACTTATGGGATTTTCGTCCGATAAGCACAAACTAATGACATATTTATTTCACATATTTGTTTTAGTTTTATTATAATAAAAAATATTTAAAAATAATTAAATTTAATTTTGTTATTATAATAAAAAGTTTATATATAAAGTTATATTTTAATTTAAATTAAAAATTTTAATTAATAAATTAAATGAGCCTTAATTAAACTCTTTTACAATAATTAAGCTTTTTTTTTTTTTACTGTTGTAAGTATAATCTAACGGTATTTTGAATTGTAAAATTCCTTCCCCATTCAAGAAAGGAAAAAAAAAAAAAAAAAAAAGAAATCATCTCTTTTACGCAATTAGCAAATCCCCATCTAATAATTTCCACACATATTTTATAAAAAAAAGCCATCTAATGATAATGCATCTTCAAGATTGTGATCATGGCTCGCTTATTCTGACATTTTGTTTGAATATCGACGGGACTGGCTAACTCCTTATCACGTGATAAGTTCAGTCATATGTAATATGCATGTGATATGTAGAAGAAATTTCAATAGATTGATGCCATTATGTTAGTTCAAAATTGTATACTATATATCACAAGAATACATTATGTAATTATGTATGCTCAATTTATTTTATTAATTTTTAAAATTTGAGTTTTATTACAATAAAATTTCTCAAAATAATCACATTTAATTTTTTTATTACAGTAAAAAATTCACATAAAATGACATATTAACTTAAATTAAAAACTCAAATTAACAAACTAAACGGACCTTTAGGGTCCGTTTGGTTCATAAATTCAAATCATGTGATTAGAACCATTTTCAATTTACGTGTATTTTTTTGTAAGAAAAAATACTGTAATGAATCATGAATCATAATTCAAATCAGGAAACGAATCTAGATACCAAACGGACCCTTAATCTCACAGATAATACAAAAATACATGACCATTCGGCTATATATATATCACAAGAATTATTATTATTATTATTATTATTTTAAAAAAGGTCATCGCAAGAATTATGAGACATGTGTATAGGGATATTTTGTTCCACAGGAGTACAAACTGCGTTTTAGAATTTAGATGGAGTATTAGATCTAAAGTCAATCCAACCAGTCTATCATTTTCATGTGAGCCAATTTTAAGGATCCAATAGGAAACAAAGCGTGATGTTCCTTTCTTATGGGAGGGGAAAAAATAAAAAAAAAAAAAAAATGGTTTCTTTCGTTTCTTTTACTTTCTTTCATTGGGTATCACGTTGGTATCATATTGGTCCTACCAAATTGTCAGTTTTCATATTCAATTTTGGCAATATATTTCTTCCAAATACGTTAGATGAGCAAAGACCCCACAAAAGACTTTCTTTCTTTCTTTCTTTCTTTCTTTTTTTTTTTTTTTTTCCAAGTCTGCACCACCAAGGACTATCCGGCAGGCGTATTTGTGGTGGCAGTGAGGATGAGTTATTGGCAAACAATTATTCATTTGGTTAGGTAAGGCGATAACACCAAGACAAAACATCATATCATTTTCCGAAACAGACCCACAAGAATATGTTTTCAAAATGAGTGAGATTAACATTATCTTGTTTAATCCTTTTTTTTTTTTTATTTTTTCCTCACGTCCTTTTTACCTTTCTTCGCTTTCAGGGTGGAAAGTAAGATAAAACACTATTTTCATCCACGACTTTGTTTTCTTGTTTTTTTTTTTTTTTTTTTTTATTTTATTTTATTATTATTATTATTTTTTTGAGATTGTCTAGTCCTTTGGTCATTGATTGCCAAGTCAAACAACATTAATGAAACCCATAAGTGCCACTCAAATAATGTTTTATCGTTACATTTATTCCACCCACTTGCATAAATTTAAGAGTATTCAATTCATTAAAAAAAAATTTAATATATTGAAGTTCAGTTGCATAAATATAAAGTTCTTAAATTTTGGTAGCATGGCATGTAATTTTCTCCAAAATTTGTCAAGGATTTATTTTTGCCTTAAAAATCTAACATCAGAAACTGTTATTTTTACGATTGATCCAGGAAACAGAATTGTAGTAAATAACAGATTTTAAAATTAAATTAAGTAAATGACAAATTTTAAAATTATTTAAAATAAATAGCAGTTTACCGTGTAAATATTTTATTTATAATTAGTAAAAAATAATTTACATGGTCAAAAAATCTTTATTTACGTGAAAAGAATCTTTTTATTAGTCGTAAAAAAAATTTATGTAAACAAATTAATTGTAAATAAAATATTTATGCAATAAACTATTATTTATTTTAAATAATTTTAAAATATGTTGCTTATTTAAAACATAAATATGCATAAATTGTTTGTCGTGTTTAGAATTGTTCTTGTTTTTGTTTTTCAAGTTTTTTTAGAAAGAAAAAAATAAAAACGATTTTAAAACGGCGTTTGACACAATTAAAGATAAAAAACAGAAATGAAAATGATTTTTTAAAAAATGGAAAAAAATGAAAAATAAGTTTTAGTCATTTTTAAATTTAGTAAAGAGAAAATTAATATATATTTTTATATTAAAAATAAATAAAAAACTACTAAATGTATTTTTTGAAAATAATTTTTCTAAAATTTTATTTTTATTTTTTTTTTTATATAAAAAAAAAATTATTTTTTTAAAACGAATTATAAAGAGAGATTGTGTTAATAAAGAAAAATTTTTTGATAATTAAAATTAATCGCCAATAGTTTAATAAGTTAATAAATAGGCCTTAATTTTCGTCCAAAAATTATTAAACGCATTTTTAAAATAATTTATATCTAAAATTAAAATATTTTTATTTTTGTCCATAACTTTTTATTATAAAAATAAAAAATCATTTTAAAACAAATTATAAACGCGTCCATTGTTCTGTTTTCTTTTCTCATGTTAAAGCCCAAAAGCTATGCTACAAAGTACAAAGTACAAACTCGCCGAACTGTCTGCCAAGTTGAAATCAAGCCCAATGGATAAGTCCAGAAGCCATACAAAATGGGTTTGGGAAGTGATTCTCACTTTACAGGCCGTTATTAGCTACACTGAATTTTGTGAACCAAACTTAAATATAAAACGGAGAAAATTTCTGATGGGAAATACCCCTTAATTCACCTCTTTCATTTTGTTACGTTCTCTTAGAATTATTATTAAGTTAATATCTAAAAGATAAAGTGAGAGTGGAAATCTTATTGTTGGGCATTCCTCTACATTAGTGGGATAATCTAGGGAGAAAGAGAAAAATAGGTTAAGACTTGAGATAAATTAAAATTAATAGGTTAATAATTTACATAAGTTAATAAATAGGTAAATTATTGTTTTTATCTATAACTTATCTGGTTATAAACCATAACTTGATAAGTTATTGTCCATAATTCAATGTTTTTATCCATAATTTATCTAATTATAAATCATAACTTGATAAGTTTGTTCATAACTTTTATAGTTATGAACCATAACTTAACAAGTTATGATCTATTAATTTTATAACTAAAAATTAGTCTATATACTTCCTTAAATTTTTCATATTGACCTATTTTCTACTATTTTCTGATAAATTTTTAAACTAAAAATTAGTCTATATTAGCCTAAATTTTCATATTGGCCTATTTTCTACTATTTTCTGATAATCTATGGCTCGAATTCTCAATGCCCAAATGCTATCATTAGGATTGTTCACTAATGGTGTTTGTCATCACACAAAACAAGTATTAGGTATCTCATAATTTTCATGGCTTTCTACGGCGGTTTAGCAGGATTGATATCCAACAATAGAATGTTTAGTCTACGTAATGATGATTTTGAAAGAGTGTAGAAACCGGTTTGAATAATTGAACTCCTTGTTGATGATACTTTTAATATCCTTATTTTATAAGATAAATGTCACGTTACACCTCAATTTTTATATGTTATTTATGTGTGAACGTCAATTTTTACATTTTAGTGGTGCAGAATTAGTCATGCCAAACAACCAAAGAAAAGGCTTACAAAGTTACGATTTTATTTCTAATCGCTAGGCCACTAATGTTAAAAAAGAGTTTTATTTGTTAATGCAACTTCTCTATAACAGTAGTACATTTTTTTCGTCTAGTCACATGTCTTACAGAACTAGGCATGAGAAGGGCCCTTACAAAACAACTCAGGCGAACGGCGAACCATTCTCGAGTGAGTCGAATCAAGTTAGAGGCAAAATTAATTAAAAATTTAGGGTGCGTTCGGAGGATGAGTTTAAATAGTTTTTTCTCTCATAAAAAAATTTAAATTTAAAAAATTCTACTACAGCAATTTCTTTCACGAAAAATGAATTCTGACTCAAACTACCTGGTTTGAATCCACTTTCTAGATGGCGCCTTACATGTTTTATTCAGTACACCGGATTTTTCAAATAATCGACCCTTTTTTTTTTTGTTAATAAAGTAACTGACCTCAAAAGATAAAGTTTGTCTCATGGCTTAAAAGCTATTTGCAAATTGTCAATTCATATAGCCCGTCATGATTGAAGAACGAACTCTCGATTGGATAATTAAATCAGTTTAGAAATAAACTAATGCAACATGTTTAGTGTGGTAGTAAATAAAAGAAACCCTTTGGTTGGGCAAGTGGGGAAATTTATAAATAATCGATTAAAGAATGAAATTGGTTTTGAAGACAGCTGGGAATTAGATGAATCTAGCTAGCTGGCTTTTAAAGAGACGAGCAAGATTTTGATCTTTATTTATTTTATTAAAATTTAGAATGATCAACTTGTTTTGCCACCAACAACCGCACACACACACACACACACACACACACACACATATATATATATATATATATATATATACCAACTTGCTTGCGGACCTTTAAACATATTATTTTACCATCAACTTGGGTGCCCTTTCTTGAACTTTCTTTCTGTGCACTCCAAATTCCAGTACTGTTTCTCAACTTGTCCACTTTCAAGTTCGAAACATTTCTTCTCTCTTCTTTTAACTTTCCTTCGGACAATAACCATGGCCGTCTGAAAGTAATAGGGACCATTAGGCAAAACTTTTTATAAGGTCTAAAAAAAAAAAATTCAGTTTATTATACACTTGAAACTAAATAAAAAATTAATTGGGGCCCTTATTCTCGAAGTGGGGTCCCCATTTAGTTCGTTGATTTGAGTTTTTAATTCGAGTTGAGATATGTCTTTATATGAGAGTTTTTTATTATAGTAAAAAAGTTAGATATTACTATTTTTAAAAATTTTTTACTGTAAAAAAACTCAAATTTTAAATTCAAATCGATAAAATGAACGTAAGCTATTGAGCTAGCACTAACAGAAAATCTTCTAGATTGGAGCATTGTTGTTTGTCATCAATATCGATTATCACACCAAAAAGTTTTTTTTATGTGTTGTGAAGATAAACATGATTGGGATGAATATCGGTTTTTAGTATTTATTTTTTTAGAGATTATAGAATAGAGATGGGTTTAAAATCCGTTAATGTCTATCAAATCTATTGATAAGGAGTTTTCGGGTCTTTCATTGTTTAACAACTTAAAACTCGGACTTGGTGTTGTGGCTCGATTTGATATCTCGAAAAATGAGTTGCAATCCTCTGTGTTTTTCCGCAAAAGGCAATGAGATGTGTATGAATAAAAGCATGGTTACTAAATTAAGAAAACTACTGTCTCTCTTTATTTATTTATTTATTTTTCCTTCTCCTTCTTCTTTGGAACTTGTACAAATGCTTTGTACTTCACAAAATGAAACTTTTTGACTTAAGAAGAATTTATCGTTGATAATGATTGTGCAGCGTGCATAATTAGTTGGATAATTAAATCAGATTAAGACATTAAAGTTGGGTTTTAAAAAGAAAGAGACAGCTTTATGATGTCATATATTCATATCATAAATCATAACTAATTAACCATATTTAGCTATAAGGATTGAGTTGATGACATATTTCGTTAAACCTACAACAATTGATCATTAAAAGGAGGAAAACCATATGATAAATCATAGCGCATTCTGATGACATGTCTTTATTAAGATTCCTTTGTAAACTTCAATGTTCATTTCTCCCATATCCTATCTTATATTTCGTCCAAAGAAAAGAGAAAAAATAATGAGTTTGTAATCTTTTTACTCAACCTGTCATAACCATTGCTTTTTAAAGTACTATTTCACTATTATTAAAACTATTAAACACTACATATTTTACAATTTGTTATGTGACATATTTTACTTTTCATTGGTGAATGATGATGAATAACAATTCTTTATATCATTGGTGAATGATTGATGAAAATGATAATGAATAACAATGCTCTTATTTATTAATTAAAATATAATTTATTTTATCGATTTAAATTTTAAATTTTAAATTTTTAGTTAAATCTTTTAAAAAACCGGAGTAAATTAATTTTTTTATTTCATCAATTTAAATTTTTAAAAAAATTTAAATTTTTTAATCCAAATTAAAATCTCAAATTTATAAATAAAGTAAAGGAGACCTCAAGTTGCCCAAGGTGCTTGAGACAATAAGAGAAGATGAGGGCAGGTTGTTGAATGCTTGGGTTTGGCAAGTTGCGATGAAATTGGGTCCCATAAGCTTTCAAAACCAAAAGTGGGTGGTGGGTGTTGACGGGCCAATAGCCATGCAAATTGCATGCTCTGCCTTTCACCATCAATCCCATTTTTAAAAGGGAACGAATTAGACTTTTTCTGTCCTTTTAAAGTTCTCCATTGGCCCCACGTTTGGTCTTTCCCCCCACGTGCTGCAGGACCCCCTTAAGCCAATGGGATACGCTCTACTCTCAACTTCACACCTCTTTTTCCTCATATGTGCGGGGATAAAAAAGTTTTTTTTTTTTTTTTTTTTTTTTTACACGTACCCTAAACTCTGTACTTCTTGTTCTGTTTTTAGCACCAAATCAATAATAATAAAGAGTCTATTTAATTTATAAATTTAAATCATGTGATTAAAATTATTTTTAATTTGTGTATTTTTTATAAGAAAAAATATTATAACAAATTACGAATTATAATTCGAATCAAAAAATAAATCTAGGTATTAAACGGACTCGAAGAGTCGCAAAGGAAAACTCTTTCATAGGGTACTCGATAAATCTATATCTCCAATCCAAAGAATCAACCAAAATGAAAAGGAAATTAAAAAAAAAAAGGGCAAATTGAAAACACCCCAGATGAGATATGGTCCTCGGTTCATTACAAAATATAAGTCTGATTAAACGTTTGACCTTTGACAATTAAACTAGAAGAAAATAAGATGACTACTAGATATTAGAATATCAAAAGAACAAAAGGGAATCATTACAACGAAAAAAGCTCTTAAGACCAAGTTACTAATACTAAACCACAGCATGGAGACTCAAAAACTCTTTGCCCCAGCCCCCAATCCTCCATCTAAAGATGAGGTAAAAGTGGTGACAAACAAGTTGTTTTTTTTTTTTTTTTTTTTTTTTTTTTTTTGCCTAACTGTATCCTGTAATGCCTGATCCATCAAAAGGATCCACTCCAAGCTTATAATTTTGCGCTCTATTTGGTAGTTAAGCAAAATCATGCAGCCGAAATACCAGAGTAGTTGTTCGAAGAAACATCGTAGCTAGCCGAAACAATTTGTTTCCCGCCATGTTGTCTATCGCTTGCTCCTCCTCGAACTTCTCCTCTTACCCTGTTCCCCTCCCCCGTATCCCGCCGACGACGCTCCGCCTGTCTTCATTGGTTAAGAAAGAAAACAATACAAATCAACACGCGAACCTCTTGTAACTATGTAAAATTCTATTCTAGAGTGTACTTCAAACCACGTTGACTACAAGAAGACAAGGCCTCATGACTAAGAAACATAACTAATTAGTACAGTAACAATCCTTTTAACATAACTTAATTCTCAAATCATATCATGGACCACATTAAATAGAATAATTAATAGTCGTTTCCCTCACTAATTACTAATTTTAAATCATGTTTTTGTTATTAAAATTTATCGGAAGAAAAAAAAAAAAAAAAAATCGGAGCAGGGTACTCACCCCAACACAGAAGGTCTGAAAGTGGGCGCCGAAACTGGAAGAACTGTTGAGGTTTGTATTGCCATTGTTCATTTCCGAGGAACTGCGCTTGCTATTAGAACTGGAACTCTCAGAATAATACGAGGATGAAGAAGAAGAACTCTCGCAATAGGAACTGCTAGGTCCAAATGTCTCGGTGTCACCCTGAAACATGTCTTCAAATAGCTGCTGTAATTCTTCAAATGTCTCTTCCCTACCATCCTGTCCATTTTCATACCCCAAACAACTTTAGAAATCCTAACATCATCATCATCATCATCATCATAATCACTTTAGTTTCTCGGTTATTATTCAGCACCAATTGTTCAAATCCACCTTCATCACTTCTCACTGTCCATGTATTACTATTTTTAGAACACAATAAAACGAGAAAATCCATAATTTCTCTAGTTGGATAAAAAAAAAAAAACTATGCGTAATTCTCTAATTTTAACCATCAAATCTTGTATTATATATTATATATATTTTTTTATTTTAATATAATTTTGACTAAATTTAATGATTAAAAATTGACGCGCCACCGACAGAAAGGTCCGGCAAAAAGTCTTAGAACAAAATACTTTTCGCAAGCTCCCAAACAAAAAAAAAAAAAAAAGATAGGTTACTTGGGCCCACAAAGTCTCGACGAGCTAGAACCTACTGTGCCTTCCCAAACTACGTGCAGAAAATAGTTTTGGTTTTGTCATGGATCAGCCCTTCAAAATGGGCCCTCCAGAAACGGACTTCCTAGTATCTAAACACAGACGATCATAACACCACAAAAGAATAAAGAAATTTAAAATATAATATCCATTAAAAAAAATACGATTTCTGACCCTAAAGTGGCCCACCCAGAATTCCTTGCAGACAATGGCCATTAATAATTTCTCTCCCAAAGTGCATTACTTTTGGAGAGGCACACAGACCCACAATGTAAAGCAAAAAAAAAAAAAAAAAAAGCCTAAAACATAGGATTTCTCAAAAACCGACAAACAATTCTTCCTCAATAGTCCGTCCACTTTGAAACATAAGCAAAATCACCTAAGATTACATTTTTTTTTTTTTTTTTTTTGGTTGATGTATCAAAATTCTCATATTTGTACAATAGCAAAAGGATTTTCTTTTTATAAAAAAAATTGCATATAAAGAAAATGATTTCTAACTCACATTAGGCTTTGTTTGGCTCATCATGACCGCCATCTCGTTCAAAAAATCACCCATGCCCTGCATTTTTTCACAAATTCATAATAAGCTCAAGTAATCCATTTTAAAGAGATTTTTTTTTTTGGCTGCTCCACAATCTAGTAAAATAGATTGAGTTAAACAGTTCAATTCAGTTCACTAATTTAGTTTAATTCAACTCAATTTAAATAATGAGCACAATTTGAACTTATATTTGATAAGCAGTAATTTAAATTATATTTCATATTTAAACTGAGTTAAACAGTTCAACTTAGAGTTTAACTCTCTTAAATTCAACCGTTCAAACTATTTTTTAATAATAAAAAAATGTCTACTTTCTCTACTTTTCACACATACCAAACAAAAATTCAAATTTTATTTCATATTTAAATTAAAACTTTAACTACACATCTAAATATCAATTTAAACTACAATTCAAACCATACAATTTAAATATTTCTGTTCAAATAAAAAATTTTAATTTAATAAAATTTAAATCAGCGAACTAAACGAGACAAAAAATATCTATTACTCAGCCAAAAAAAAAAAATCCTCTTAATTTATTAATCATAAATCACCGTCTATATGGAGAAATACTAAAGGCATCCTGTCACAAAATTATTATATAACAAAGTAGAGTGGCCCTGAGAATATACTAGAAATATGACTATTTTTTTAAATAAGAAAAGAAAACAGAGACTCATGAAGCCCATGTGGAGCAATGATTGGATAGGATAGGGTCCATTATAACCTCCAAGAGACGTCCTGATTCAATCAGCAATGGCCATGACAAGGTCAAAGATCAAAAAGTCAACACGTCTTGTACCAAAGACTGATGAAAGTGTATTTCCCGGGAAAATAAATAAAAAATAAAAAAGCTTACATTTTCGTCATCATCGCTATCATAGACTCCGACGTCGTACAGGAATCTCTTGTTCTCGTCTGATAAAACTGTACACGCAGAGAAAATTGCAATAAATTCCTCGTGAATCCATTAATCAATTAAACCCCCCATTTAAACATTTTACATCTTTATTTCATTGATTTTATTACATAATTTAATTTGATAAATATACAATTTAAATTATATTGTCTATTTAAATTAGAGAACGTTTAATTTAAAATTTTAAAATTATAATTAAAAATTATTTTTAATTTATATGTATTTTTAAAAAAATATTATAACAAATAATAAATCATGACATAAAATTCTTATTTTAAATATACTTTTAAACTCTATTTATTTTACTAATTTAAAATTTATTATAATAAAAAATCTTTAAAAAATAATCACATTAAATTTTTTTATTATAATTAAAAAATATAACATAAAATCACATTTTAATTAATCAACGAATTAAATAAACTCTTAAAATTAAATGATCTAATTTAAAATATATTTTTTTCTCAAATTTAACCGTTTAAAATATTTTTTAAAGGTAAAAAGTGATCATTTTTTTGACTTTTTACTTTTATTAAACATAAATTTAAATTTAATTTTTAATTTTAATTACACGACAATTAAAATACAATTTAAACTATATAAATTAAAAAATTCATTTAATTCGTTAATTTAAATTAATAGGTAATTTTATGTAAAATTTTTTTATTATAATAATAAAATTAAATATAATTATTTTTAAAAATTTTTAATTTAATAAAATTCTAATTCTAATTCTAAAATGAACTAGAGTTGAATTATTCTGCTCAAATCAAAAGGTTTAAATAAAAAAATTCAAACTACCGAATCAAAACCGGGCGTAATTTTTCTCCTGTTTAAAAGAAGATTCTCGAAGAGATTGGCGGTGTAAATTTACCAGAATAGGCTTGCTGAATACCCTGGAATTTCTTCTTGGCTTCTTCCACGAACTTTGAATTTCCCGAAGCCGAACACCGATCTGGGTGCCATCTCTGTTCCAAGAAAAATTCAAATCAACTCTTTTTTTTTTTTTTTCAGAGATCCATCTCAAACATCACGAAAAATAAATTTTGTTGTATTTTGGAAGAAAAAAAAAAAAAACAGAGGATCAATTTCGAAAGCTCCGAACTAACCAGAGCAAGTTTCTTATAAGCATTCCTGAGCTCGGAGGCAGTGCATTCCTTTTTCAACCCCAAAACCGCGTAAAAGTCATTGCTTTTCTCTCCACCATTAGCCATTCCTCCACACAGAAACAATCCAAACAAACCCAGAAAAGAACCAAAATTGTCCAGCTCCTTATAGATAATTTCTTGCCTTGTCGACGAATTAAAAACCCAGAAACCCATAAATATGTATGTATATATATATAAGAGGGAGATAAAGGAGAAAGATATCAGAAAAGTTGGACTACATCTTGATGATTAATATATAAGACACGGAAGCTGGGAATATTTGGTTTCCGTGAAGGGAAAGGGGAAGAGGGCGGCAAAGGCGAAAAAAGAGGATCAGCACAAGCCCTCCCCCAAAACAATAGGCCTCAAGAACTCTCCAGAAACCAGCCCACTTATATAGCTTTTTTAAATATTATACATATATATCACATTTGGCAATTTGGGTTTTTTCCTTTAATCTTTAAATTAGGAAAAAAAAAAAAAAAAAAAGAAATTTTATAACTGATTTTGGCGATTACTGTAATGGGTAATTAATGTGTGTGTTGTTTATTGAGTGTGGGATATGGGGGTTCGCGATGGACGGTTGAGATTGCATGGAGTTGTGAGATATTTTTGCGGATTGTGTCTCCAGAATGTTCCGTTTTCACTGTTATTTGAAGTCTTCTCTGACGGCAAAAACAATAATAACTTCCGTGAGATTAGATGAAACTCATGTTTTGGTCACCGTGATATTCTCGTGGCTTTTCTTTTATTATTTTTTTTTCCTAAATTATAAATAAATGTTCTTATCATCACTGCTTCAAAATATAACAAAATTGGGATGGGAATGAAATGTCCAAGTTGCCCATGTTCAAACTTCAAAACTTCAATTGGGTTTCTAAACAGTGCTGAGCATCACATATGCTACTAAAGCACAGGATTTATAATCCTAAATATTTTGCTTTCAAAAATCTACACAAATAATTATTTATGTTTTTTATGTAATAATAATGTGTGATTTAACCCAATCCCTCTTAAATCCAAGCCTAGTATCTTTCTTCATGCGGTTAAATTAGTGACCATTGGCTACATTGAATTTAATAGTTTAGGCTAATACAAATATGCATTGACTTGAACCATTTCAGTTTTAAAAAAATTTAAAGATGCCAACTAATTTCCACATTCTTCTCAATAAAACTTTTCGGGCCTTTTTTTATTGGCAAAACATTACGGGGTATTTTTTTTGAAGGAAAAAAAAAATATATATATATATATATTGAGAAAAATATACGTTGTTGTTTTACATAAAAAGTGGATGAAAATATAAAATAGTTTATATGCATTAAAAGATTCAAGACTTAATATGTTAACTTTTTGAGTCAAGTTAGGCTCTTAAAATGTATTTGGCTAGTTTCACATGTGAAGTCCCCCCAACAAGTGATATTAGAGCCGATAATTCATATAGGGTTTGGTTCTCTTTTCCATGCTCGAGTTGGCTCCCCTTTTTTATGCATAGAATGACTCAAAACCTAATATATTAACTTTTGAGGTCAAATTGAGATCTTGAAGCGTGTTGATCTAATTTTACATGTAAAGTCTCCTCAACAAAATACCAACTAAAATAATAACAAATATTATTTATAGAAGTTACAATGACATTTAATTATTTAAAATGACATAAATAATAAGAATATACATAATCATGGCAAAATATAGATTTTTTTTCAATTCCATTTGCCAAAAGAAGATGGGAAATCTTTCATTTTTCTAAGCCCAGGAACTTCACACTTCATTTTTTTAGAACTTTTTTCTCTCGAGTTTTTTTTTTTTAATTTAAAAAAACGAATGTATGCTGCTCGTACTTTTGCAACCACAAGCAAATATTTTTTTAGACCTCGTTTACTTTATAAATTTGAATTTTTAATTTAAATTAAAATGTGATATTTTTTTAGGCTTTTTATTATAGTAAAAAAAGTTAAATGTGATATTTTTTGAGAATATTTTACTGTAAAAATTTAAAACTGAAAACTCAAATGGTTAAAATGAACAATATCTTAATTAAGGTTACAATTGGCAAGAATATGTATGAAAATCGAAGCCTTACTTTGATCTGCTTGATTAGATCACGAATAAAGTTTGATGGCACCCAATTTCTCGAGGGAATTTCTAGGCCAAGTGTCCAATTTTTTTAATGAAAATTTTCATTTATAGTGTTAAAGAAAATTTGCCTTTTTAGAATTGATTACACTAATAATTAAAAATTTTCAGCTCAAACCAAGTTTATTATTATTTTTTTTAAGAATTAGTGTCCCATCAATTTTAATAGGACGAAATGTGAGGGAATGAGTACTTTTGCTAGTGTTTTTAAAGTGCCAGAGGTGCATTAACCACTTTTCCATATTTGGAGGAAAAGGTCAAAAATTATTATAGATTTATCCTTAAAAGTTCCTTTTTTTTTTTTTTTTTTTTTAAGATTAGAATTTGGCAAAGCAAAGTTGCTCATTAGTTAATATTTACAAAGAAAGATAAAACCAAGAACTCATATGATAGAGATTTTTATTGGAGTAATATTAAACACATCACTATTAGAGTTTGTACCCAATGTAATCAATGAGGACGTTGGACCCTCGTAAGAATGAATGATTGTAATAATTATCAATCGCTTTAGGTAAAAAAATATTGACATATAATAAGTTGTGTAATCTCATATCACCTGAGAAAGGATTTAAGTGATAGTTTATAAAAAATGGTACTACCTTCTAATAGTATGGGACTATATGAAGTGAAGTCCAAAAAGAAAATCGTGCGGGCTATGTCTCAAAACAGAGAACATTATATTAGGTGAAACTACTGTTGGATCGTTCGTTTTAACAAAATCAAGTGAGATTCTTGAACGGCTTTTTTTTTTGTGTGAAAATATTGAAAGGCGTGGTAGAAATATTGAGTTATAAGGTGTGTTTAGAATTCGTTCCAAAAAAAATTTATTTTCTGTATGAAAATGGAAATGAAAATGTTTTCATTTTTATTTTGAAATCATTTCTAAAAATACGTTTGTTAGTTTTATTAAGAGATTATTTTTAGTTTTAAAAAAAATTGAAACTGCGTTTGGTGGTTTAATTTTTAAGAACATGTAATAGTGTTTAAAATAATAATATATTAAATAAATAATAATTAAAACATAATTCGTGAAAAATCTCCAGCAGACATCAACCTAATTTCATTCCAAAGCAATTGTAAGTTTCTTCTCCAAATATTAAGGGCTCAATTTCATACTTTCAGAAAAGAAATAAGGAAACCCAAAAACCATTTAACATATTTAAATCGGCAATTCTTTGACTACCTAGACAAGAGGATGACCGAAAAATTTGTTCAGACTTTTGGAGCGACTCAGGTAGGACGTCGCTGCGATCGTCCCCCTTGACTTGGTTTTGTTTGAAATAGGTCACAATAGAAAGTGGTGGGAACAAAATTTAAGGGAGAGTTATTGGCCCTGAATTTGTTGAAAATTGCAGACACCATGTCCAGATCTTCGGGGGCATTAGAAAGGTCGTCAATGGCCTCCTCCTACTCCAAATCTCATGGTTGTCATCGTCATCCCCAGAGAAGACCGGAGCATACTAGAGAAGTAAGATTGAAGAAGACTGGTGAACTGTAACTGGAGAAGATGACGAGAAGAGAACGAAGAAATTTAGAAAGAGATCACATGTGAGAAGTGAAGGACAGAAAAAAATTTCAAATGAGAGAAAATGGAAATAGAAAAAAGAAAATAAATTTAATTCATTTTCAGAATGGTAGTAGTTTTTGGAAAAAATACAAAAACAATTTTGTTTTCATTTCTGGTACGGTGTTGAACCAAACACTATCTTTATGTTGTTTTTATTGTTTTTAAAAACGGAAACAAACGTACCCATATATTTTTCTCTCTTTTTGTGTCCAACCTCTCTAGAACCAATGAACCACCACCCTCGAGGCATTTCTTTGCCCCTCCCTACCTTTCTGCGATGTCGCCAATTGTGAACGTGGTGGCACCAAAGGACTGTGAAGATAGATTTTATTTTAACCAAAAAAGAAATATTTAATTAATTTTATGAAGAAAGATTAGAGAGTTTCTCAACCGCAGACTCAACCCAAAGGTCAACATAATTTTGACATGCATTTTACGTGGATTGCCTTAAGCTCTCTCCAATACGAACGCGTAAGGCAATTTCTTACATGCATTTCCATTTTTTTTTTTTTTGAAACTATGGAAGGGATCTTTCTCAATTTTCATGGAACCAAGGAACCAAAATCCCAATGCTTTATGCATTAATCAATATATTGGTGTAATAAACACGTATGCGCGCACACTGATTACTGATGTGTTCAACGTACGATGAGATTAATATTTATCCGTCTTCTTTTATTCTTTTCTAAGACGCACAATACAACCGACTTTAAAAATAAAAACAATAATAATGTCAGTTAACTCATAAATTATTATTATAAATTTATAAAAATGATAAAATCTGATAACTCTACTCTTTCACGTAAAATTTCAGTGTTTTTGCTAATTTTAACGTCAATTTTTCAAAGAACCGATGTCAAAAATTAGTGCATCCCGCCTTCTAAAATACTCTTATTGTAGACTAGTGATGGCAAACCTCACCGCCGTTACCCAATATTTTGGCCATTTCCTTTTTCTCGAAATTATTCAACTTTAATTTAAGTAGCATGGCCAAGTAATGTAGGTGTACACCCAAAATTATTTGGATTAATAAAGTAGAATTAAATATCGTGGCCTTTAATGCACACATTGTTTGATTATGAAGATCATAAGCTTATAAGCATAATTGCATATACAATGTATGTAACATAGTGTATTTCTTTCTCTCGATTCATCTAGTATGTTTTCTTTACACTTTAAAAAGGAATGTAATGAACTTATTATATTAAAAATCTGTTTAATTCACTGATTTAAATTTTTAATCTAAATAAAAAAATTAAATATAATTATTTTTAAAAAAAATTTCAATATAATAAAATTTAAATTTTAAAATTAAATTAATGAAATAAACCACACAAAATATTAACAAATTTGCCGAATACGGTTCCATCGTGTCCAATTTAAGGCCTCGTTCATTTCGCTTATTCGAGTTTAAAATTTAAGTTTTGCTACAGTAAAAAACTCTCACAAATAATCACATTTAACTTTTTTACTATAATAAAAAATTATCATATAAAATTAAATTTTAATTTAAATTAAAAATTTAAATCAATGAAGTGAACACACCTAAATATATTTCTTTCAGACCTACTTTATATTATCTATTCACGTTATGGAAATTGGAAAGCATTTCAAAGCACTGACTTCTGATTTTTCGTCTGAAACACGTCTTTCTCGTCATTGCTTGTTCCATCACGGTCTCGCTTTAGGTACGAGGAAGTGACATCTAGCAAACCCATTATACTAAAATAATGCAATACAGTTTCTTCTTTTAAAAAATAAAAATAAAAAATAATATGTATACCCCACGTAAAAAGTGAGCTGCTTTGATTGTGTTGGATCAGTAGAAATAATTTTTAAAACTTATTTATTTTACTAATTTAAATTTTATTTATTTTATTAATTAAAATTTTCAATTTAAAATTTTTATAATAAAAAATTCTCATAAAATATCACATTTAATTTTTTTATTATAGTAAAAAATTTTAAAAAAATATCACATTTCAATTTAAATTAGGTCTTAAATTTATAATTTGAATTTTGTTACAGTAACAAGTTTTTAAAAACAACCACATTTAATTTTTTTATTACAATAGAAAATTCTCACATAAAATAATATCTCTATTGAAATTAAAAATTTAAATTAACAAATTAAACAGACTCTTAATTACTTCTAAATCTATCTCCAACATAAAAACAATTAAAAAACAGAAAATTTAATTAAGGAATAAATTGAAGTGGCTATTTTCTTGGTGTAATAAAATATGTAGATTTTTCCTTTATCAAATTAACCATATATATGTTTGGCGGGTGTCATTGGATCTGTTTTTTTAAAGTATAATTTGAGTATAGTTTTTAAATTAAATTTAAATTATAATTTGAATTGAAGTTGTAAATTAAATAAAATTAAATAAAATTAACTAAAATTAAAATTTAAATAAAAAATTTAAATAAAATTATAATTTTTTTTTTAAATTTTGTTAATAAAAAAACAACCCCATAATAGCGAAGATATTTTTGTAAATGGAACAAGACTTATGGCCACAAGAAGAGAAGCGCATTATTCTTGCAAAGAATGAGTGGTCCAAAGGGCCCAACATACCCACGTGAAGTTCAGCCATGTCAGATTGGAAGTCACTCGGATTCACGTGCTTCATATAATAAACTCAAGCTTTCAGCCTCTCAATGTAATATCTGAGAGGACGAAGACAACTACAATCTTTGTTTTGGATTGCTAGATCCCCTTAATCACAAGTCCTTTCTCTATTTTGTCTACTTTGTTGGAAAAGAAAGATGCCCATTATTTAGGATGAGGAAAAAATTGCCCTTTAAAAAGTTGACAAAAGTTTGTCCATATTGGTGGCATCTATGATGTTCTCCTTGTACATCATTGTATTTGTGGCAGCAATAATCTTTTAGGATACGTTATTTTGTCTAAAAATTTTCAAAAAAAAAAAAAAATAATTTTAATTTTATTTAAGTTCACGTTTTTTTAAATTTTAAATTTATTTAATTTTATTCGATTTTATTTAAATTTTAACTTCAATTTAAGTTATAACTTAAATTTAACTCAAAAATTATACTCAAATTACACTATAAAAAAACAATCCCTTAATTATTCAAATGGACAAATCTCTACACACTAAATCGGGCTCGGTTATATATTAATAGAGTATATAGATATGCTATTTTTTAAAATCTCTCTTTTGATTTAAAATCACGGTGTAACGCATATTCTCTTATTTAGTTTGAGGTATCAGTATAGAAATTATTTTTTTTTTCTACCTATTAGTGAAATTAAAACCAACACTTTAAAGGGGGAAAAAAATCAAGCAAACCTTGAGCTTCACTTGCCGTGCACTCACTAGCCTGTAACTCACTCACAAATCTTATATTTTCTCTAGTTTTTTTTGTTATCCTTTTTTTTTTTTAATTGAAATTGTAATTAGCTAACATATATAATTTTAATAAATGGAGAGTCAAAAATCGTTAAGAGGAGAAAAGTGGAGAAGGGCGGTGTGGTCCTTTCCGAAGGAAGTTTGGAGAAACAGTATGTGGGTTTTGCTTTCACTTCTCAGTCAGCATTTGTTGTTTCATCAATCTTCAAGAATGTATCAGATCCAGATAGAGAGGTAGAGTCTCTTACGGGATTTATTTAGGATTCATTAATTTTATCAATTTAAATTT
Organism: Morus alba; assembly: GCA_012066045.3. NCBI lineage: Eukaryota > Viridiplantae > Streptophyta > Magnoliopsida > Rosales > Moraceae > Morus > Morus alba. The sequence goes on along the minus strand of CP050227.2, from coordinate 19,525,524 downwards.
TTAATTATAAATTTTTATAGTTAAAATTTTTTAAAAAATATCACATTTAATTTTTTCTATTACAATTAAAAACTTTCAAAAAAAATATCATATTTAAATTCAAGTTGAAAATTCTAATTTACAAAATGAATAGGACTTTAAAATATTCCTTTTAGGGCTCATTCATCCACATCATCACACCATTAATTACGTGGCATTTTTTTTGTTTAGATTTAAAAAAAAGGATGTTATATGTTGTCATAGTAATTTTTTAATTAATTATAAATTCACGTGTTAATTATGATTAAAAAAAATACCAATCACGACCGGTGATAACTAGAATTTTTCCTAGGCCCACAGGACCACAACCAGAGACTTCTCTCTTCCCCTTGGAGCCAAACAAACCCAACAATACTGGTCCGTCTGATCACGCCTTTGGGACACAAGTTCATTTTTCATCCTTTCGATGTCAAGTTCACAATTTACAAGAACCAAAATCTGCAGCTATGTACTTGTTGTGGGAGGCATTTCTTTTGCTGTCTCAATTTACACACATGTACATATGCCTACGTATATATATATATATATATATATATATATATATATATATATGTGTGTGTGTGTGTGAGACAGATAAGATAGATGCACATATTTATATAAAATCATTTTACTTATTTAAGTTTTTAATTTTAAATTTTTACAATAAAAAATTCTTAAATAATGTCTCATTTAATTTTTTTAATTACAGTAAAAAATTTTAAAAAAATATTACATTTCAATTCAAATTAAAAATTTAAATTTATAAAGTGAACAAGACATTAATAACATGTAACAAAGACCCATGCCATGCATTTGAAACCTCTTTACAAGCACTACCAACACAACTTGTCCAAATTGCTTTGAATTAATCTCGCACTACATAATAATGTATACATTTCAAAACCCCATTCCTGACAGAGTGACTGCTAAGGAAAATTTTGGACTTTACGGACGAATATTGCTGATTTGCTCGGGCGGATCCAGCTATTGAAGGTTATAAAGGATCCCTCTGAAGGTATAAAGGATCCCTCTCGTGACTTTTTTTTAATGGGAATTTTTCTAATAGTTTACTCTAATAGTGGGTTTGATTAGGTAAAAATAAATAGAATAGAATGAAATGAAATTCTAATTTGATATTTAATTAGATTTATAAGAAATGAATAATCATTTAAAAAGAATGGTCATTTATCCATTTTAAATGAATTATCATTCCTTCCTCATATAGGAGGAATGACCATCTAAGTTTTTTTTTATTTTTTATTTTTCATAATTACCCTTCAATATTATAATATAATTAAAATATATTATATAATAGTTATATCTTATAATATAATATATAATAAAAAATATTATAATATAATACAGTTATAATAATATAATGATTAATTTATAATATAATCATAAATTATAATACATTTATTTAATATTCTATAATAATATATAATATATTGTAACATAATTATATCTTATAATATAATATATAATAATATTACAATCTAATATATATATTTAGCATGATATAATATAATATAGTTGTAATATTTTAATAAATAATACCATAAGTATATTAATAATTCTAATATTATTATTTTATTATATAATATAATGATTTTTATTATATTAATAATATAATAATAATTAATATAATTAAATATTAATATATTCTTATAATTCTAATATTATTATCAATTATAGTGCATTACACATGACTACATTATAATGCATTACACATGACTACATGATGTATTAATTATAATATATTTATTGTATATAATATAATAATTATATATTATATTGTAATTATATATATTATATTATAGTATAATATATAATTATAATATAATATAATATAGTTGTAATTTTTAATTATATTATAATTGAATTATTATTGTTTATTATATAATATTGTAATATATTTTATAATATTATAATTATATTAATAATTTTAATAATATTATTATATTATATTACATTTTATATATTATAATATTATAATTATATTAACAATTTTAATAATATTGTTATATTATATATCATAATTAGATAATATATTATATAATAATAATTTTATTATATTATATTACATTTTATATATTATATTGACAGATAAAATATTAGTGTTATATATAGCATAAGGGTAAGTTTATCAACATGAAAATATTCATGTTTCATTCTAGAGAATTCTTAAAATTGCAACCAAACAAATGAATCAACTTTATTTTTCATTCCATTCCTATTACCATTCACTTTCCCATTTCTATTATCATTCTCTCACTGTAACTAAACGCACCCTAACGGTAGTTCTAATTTTTTACTGTTAAATCTGATTAAAATCACATTAAATTAAAATAATATGTAGAATATACAGATTTTATTACAGACAAATTTCGTAAGACTATAAGAGAAAGTCCATTTTCTATGGCTCCGTTCACTTCGCTTATTCGAGTTTAGAATTCGAGTTTTGTTACAGTAAAAAGCTCTCACAAACAATCACATATAGTTTTTTTACTACAGTAAAAAGCTCTCACATAAAATTAAATCTCAATTCGAATTAAAAACTCGAATCAGCGAAGTGAACGGACCCATAGGGTGATTTGTTAAACGAGAAAAGAGAGATGGGCAGAGGGAAAGAATGGAGGGGAAAAAGCCAAATGCAACTTGCAAGTCAAGGATCGATAACTATCATGTGGTGGTGATTTGTTAAACGATTTTCCTTTTTTGGGATTGTGAAAGGTCACTTTAGAAACTCTTTTGACGTTTAGAAACAAGTTCTATGCACGGATTTGGAAGAAGTAGAGGTATGACCCTATTGTAAAAGGACATGAATATTTATACCTCTCCTTCAATACTACTTCTAGATTCATGCTCCTTTTTCTCACTTTAAATCAAATTTAGGGAGGCATTAGCATTACAACATCATTCCCAGAGTGGCGTAAAACTAAAGAAGAGAAGTAGAAAGGGCATTTTCCTTTTTTTTTTTTTCCTTCTCTGATTAGCGATACTATTTAAATTTATTTTAATAGAACAATATTTTAACTTTTAAACCATCGCATTTCTATCAATTTCAGCTAAATTTTTATATTTTTCTAAATCTGATTTTAATCTGCATCCTATGTTCTACCACAAAATCTTTTTTTTTTTTTTTTTTTTTTTTTTTTTTTTTTTGTTTGGATAATGGGTCAATTTGGGGTGCCTAGGCCAGGAATAATTCTGAGGTTGCCCTTTGTTGGAACCAAACCACGTCAAGCCATCCCAGCAACAAAACACACACACACACACATCAAGCTAGAAGACGGCATATGATATGGTACATTCGATTTTGGGTGTGTTTGAGATTATTTTTAGATCTTTTAAAATTATTTACATAATAAACGATGCAATTATAGTATTTAGTAAAGATGTACAAAAACATTTTACACACAAATTAATACATTTTCTATGGTATTTTAAGAAATTGGTGTGTAACTTTTAGATTATACTCTTATTTTTATTTTTACTTTAAATAAAAGTAATGCTTCTATTAAAAGTAAATTAACTATTTGTCACCGTCTCTTTTTAGTTGTCACCAACATGATATGATGACTTATTAGCCTCTCACATCAGATTCGATCATCAACCAAACGACTACATTTCACATCAACTGTCTCTTACAAGGTAAAATGGCATGAGATTTTTCTAAGGAAAAAGCCAAATCAACCTCATGTAAAGCATAAAAATAAAATCCCTAGAATCTTGCCAACTCATAACAAGTCTCAAAAGGAATCCTCAACCCCACAATCCGTAGAAGATGGGTGGATTCTTCTCCAACATATAGACTTCCAATACCGATTATCACATGAATATTGAGATTTGAGATATACTATAACATCATTGAAAGCTCATGTTTAGGCTATCATTTTGGAATAAACAAAGAACTTGTTACTATAATATAAAAGTTATGGTTTTAATACAAATAAGTTTCCACTCGTCAGATTATACTACAAGACAATTTATTTATTTATTTATTTACTTTGTGTGTGTTTAGGCTGTATTATAATACTTTCTTATAAGTCACTGTGTTTTCATGGCCTTGATTCAATCCATCTCAATACTAAAATCAACTGGCATTAGGGACTTTACCTTCTGCATTCACTGATAGAAACATTCCAATCATCAACAACCTGAGAAGAGTTCATTTCAAGCTTTGCATGTATCCTTTGAATTTTTTTTGTGAGAAAAAACATTATAATTATCAGTTTACCAATCCATTCTAAAAGCTTAAGCTGTTAGGAGATGAACTAATAATAATTTTATATTTTAACACTCCCCCTCACGTGTAGGCTGGACAATGGATAATTGTGTGGGTAAATTTATTAGAAAGCCCAATACGTGAATATTTAAGCCTGAGATATATTAAAGACCCAACACATGATGATAATTTAAATGGGAATAAAAAGTGCAATTACGGGGGTTTGAATTGAGGATCTCCCGCTCTGATACTATGTTAGTTTACTAATCCATCCCAAAAGCTTAAACTATTAGGATGTGAGCTAACAATAATTTTATACTTTAATAATAATATAAAAATTGAATTTGAATTTTTGTGAGAAAAATACGTGACAAAAAATTTAGGTTATGATTCGAACGACAAGACAAACAAACCCTCCATGTTGGTTGAATTGAGTCAAAAGAATCTAAAATGTCGTTTGAGAAAATATATAAAACACGAGCTAAATTATCTGTTCACGTTTATTTAATAACAAAATTAGTGGCACAACAAATGCACAAACAAGCCTTAAAGTGAACTATTTTCTGTATTGATCTGCATAAGCGAGTCCCATATTATTTAAGGATTATGCCTTCGAAAACTTGCTCCTGATTCCTCAGAAACTCCTAGAATGTATAACCGAGCTACAAACAACTTTAAAATTTTAAGTGTTGAAGTGCATCTCTGTTTGTTGACTTTTTTTCTCCATTTTTTAAACAGAGGGCTCAACAAATAAAAATGGATGCAGAACATGATATATTCAGTTCAAGTATTTATTGCATTTCAAAATTACTTGCTATATATTTTTTTATGATAAATTTTAAAACCCCCCAAAAAAACTACAAAAAATTGACCTCTTTTTGGTGGGAAGGCAAATAAGCAGAGGAACAAATTAAAACTAAAAAAAAAATTGCACAAAGAGTGTCCTGCTTAAATTAACTAAAAGCTTCATTATAAGTCGGTGCTGAACATACTTAAATAAGAAGTCTAAACTGTTTAGAAAAGTGAAAGGAAAAGGAAAATAAGAATATCATATTTAACTGTTATAGAAGAAATTACTTTGTATTTATCTCCAATCAAATCAATTGACAGCAACAATCAAACTTCAATAGATAATCTTGATAAATACACTTTGAAAGTGTACGAGTCATAATTTTTATTTTTTACTATTTATTTATAATCTTTTTAATCAAATAATTACACTAATAGCATAGTATTTATTAAAAATAAAGTGTAAAAATCTAAATTTATGTACTTTTAAAGATAAATTATTTAATTTTCTTGACTTTTTTAAGACTCGTTTAGTTCACTGATTCGAGTTTTTAATTCGAGTTGAGATGTGATTTTATGTGAGAGCTTTTTACTATAATAAAAAAGTTAAATGTGACTGTTTTTTAGAGCTTTTTATTGTAGTAAAACTTAAATTTTAAAATTAAATCAGTAATGAACTTTAATTGTTGACGTTTACTTTAGAGAAAAACATGTATACTGGTTCAACCACACAAAATATGAACATTTTGCAGGAAATTCAAATGGACATACACACATAGGTACGTGGGCTTTCATCTTACGAACAGATTGGGCTACGTTTGTCCAGCCCTATATGAGATTTAGACTTGGTAGCCCGGCCCTATATGAGATTTGGACTTGGTTCAATCGACAGCCTAGGGTAGTATACGGAAAAAATTATATATTCTATTTTTTAAGTACTGATTTATTAAAAAGGTGAAAGGGAGAAATATATTAAAACTTGAAATGAAATTAAAATTAATAGATTAATAGTTTACATAAGTTAATAAATAGGTTAAATTACTGTTTTTATCTATAACGTGCCTAGTTATGAACCATAACTTGACAAGTTATTGTCCATAATTTACGATTTTTGTCTATAACTTATCTAACTATGAACTATAACTTGACAAGTTTGTCTATAATTTATCTGGTTATGAACCATAATTTGACAAGTTATGACCTATTAATTTCTATAACTAAGAATTGACCTATATACTTCATTAAGGCCCCGTTCATTTCGCTGATTCGAGTTTAGAATTTGAGTTTTACTACAGTAAAAAGCTCTCACATAAAATCACATCTCAACTCGAATTAAAAAATCGAATCAGTGAACTAAACGGGCCCTAAACTTTTCATATTGACATATTTTCTATTATTTCTATTATTAAAAATACATCTTTTAAAAAAATTTACCCCTTTATTAGTTTTAATTTAAAAGGTAAAAATATATAAAAACTAATGTAAATAAATAAAAATAAAAAGTACTCCATTTTTAAGAAGCATTTTTAAAAATTACCCTTAAAAAAGTGTTCCGTGTGGGCTCACCCACTGTGAGAGGTCCGGTTTAACCCGGTCGGTCAGGGGGTCCTCAAATAAAGAGGAATAAAGGATCATTATTTGCATTCTTAAGCATTCGTTTTTTAATTTTCTTTTTTTTAAAAAAAAAAAATGTTTTTAGAATGAATTGTCTACTAGTGTACTCTAGCAATTTTTTATGTTTAGTTATCCTGTTTTTATAAATGAAAATGTAAACAGAGAAGTAAGACACGCTTTGATCATATATAGGAGTTTCAAGTTAGATTTCCATTTAAGTAAAGGAGCTTAGTTGAATACTCGAAGAAAGATTCCGTGAAGCAACTTTCTACTTGTTATTTTTTATTTTATTTTTATTTTATTTTTGCTGGTTTTCTACTTGTTAATTAGGAAGTGGCCCTTGCAATAATATCGTACTTGTTTTTCTTACTCAGGAGCCATCAGATGAAACTCTCCACAGTGTGAATTCGATTTAAAAACCTTCTCTAAGTTATAGACAAGACAGATAATTGGCGCATTAAAATTTGTCACGTCTCTCTGTTTTCGATAGGGACTTGTAACCTTATACTAAGGCAAGTCTAATATAACATGGAGGTAATTTTTATTTTTTTTAAAAAATAAAATGAGATGGCGAACAAAAGATATTGTAAGTATCGGACTCGTATGCTCATCAGATTGGAGATTTTATGGTCCTATTCGTTTTGTTAGTTTGAATCGCAATTTAAATTTTTATTATAGTATTTTCTCACAAAAATTTAAATTCTACCTTTTCAGTTATAATATTTTCTCTCACATGAATTCACTTTTTAACTCAAATTCACAACTCGAACTAATAAAACGAATGAGGTCTATAAATATATATATATCAAATTATCATATTGTAATCCCATGACGAATAATTAATTTCAAGTGTAATATAATGCTACCAAGAATATTGAAAACAATTAAGCTACTGTCAACTTGGTGGTCACGGAACGGAACAAAAGAAAAATAATTTGTGCATGGCTAATAGGACAGTGTGGTACGTACGCACGGTCTTAATAAATCTATTCTCTTATTGTAACTCTATAGCAAAAACCAAAAACCAACCGAGAGAGAGAGAGAGAGAGAGAGAGAGAGAGAGAGAGAGAGAGAGAGAGAGAGAGAGATAACTAAGAGCTTGAAAAATGGGAATGAGAGGTAGTAAGTTGGGAAGATATGTAGGGGCTAGAGGAATCATCATTCAACGACGTCGTTTGAGAGGACCGCCATTGACCCCTCGAGGTTATGTGCCTGTTTGTGTCGGATTAGAAGATGACACTGCTAAACGGTTCATGGTTCGTACAACGTTGTTAGGCGATGCAGATTTCTCGGAGCTTCTGTATAGATCAGCTGAGGAATATGGATTCTGCAATGAAGGGATTTTGAGGATTCCTTGTGGAGCTAAGGATTTTGAGGAGCGGATGACCAAACGCTCTAAGCCAAAAGTTTTCAAGGTCAAACCGATTTAGCAGTTATAATTTATTAGCTTAATTAGTTGTGGATTTTAGTGTTGTATGTGTGTATTTGGTGCAAATATGTGATTCATATGTCATTGGAAGTATATATTTAAATTATGGGATTTCGGGGATTACTAAGATGCTCACTGAAATATAATTACGGCAACTAATTCTATGCTATGTATTGGCGTGTGCATATATGGGAATGGGAGATGTTTATTTATTTAGTATAGTTTCTTTTTTTTTTTCTTCCTTCAATATTTAGTATAGTTTCTTAGAATATTGATAATTTTGTTTAGGAATTGATCAATTGATTATTGGGTTAATTTTACCTGTTCTTTGAAGAATTAGTATAATTTCAATTTGATTGTTGATTCATGTGTAATGGTAACCAATGCTGCACCTTAACCGTTAAAAATTAACATTTTTGTCCGTAAAACCTTCAAAAATAGACGAAAAATAATAATAACTAACACTGCACCTTAACTGTTAAAAATTAGCATTTTTGTCCTCGAAATCTTAAAAAATGGATGAAAAAATGTACGTGCTACTCACACGTGCACTTCTGATATGGAGTACTTCGATAATTTCAATTTTAGACAAACTCATCTCAACAAATCAAATTCTAAAATTATTGGGGTTGGATCCATCTCAAATTCCGAGCTCAACTATTGTCGTAATTGTTGACGGATGAGACTACTCTCTTACGTTGGAGATGTCTCGTAGAGTTGTCAAGCACCTATGTAGAGAAGCTTTTTGAATACAGAGGTGTAACCTGCTACCATATCATTGTCAAACCTTAAGAAGTACTTCAGAGTCATTCGTCCAACTACAGCCATCGATGAACTTCTCCTTCCTCTCATCGTGAATTTTAGTCCACCACTTTTCCTTTGTCTTTGCCAATTATTCCCTTGGACGTGGAGAAACAGACAGCGCATGCTTTTCCTCTGTCCATGTCGATGATTCCTCAAAAGTGTGTTTGGTTTAAGAGAAAAATATGAGTAATGCTAAGAATACTAACTCAAATCTTTAAATTTTTAATATAAATTGATGTAACATGTAAATTATCATATTTTTATCGGTAAATGCAATAAAAAAGAAGATGACTGGAGGGAGATGCTTAATCCGTGATCTGGTTGGAGGGTGAGATCTGTTGGCCCAAGGTTAAATATATCTCATGTTTTGATGATAACAAACACAATGTATTATGTTACTAATGATTCTACTTTGAGTTGTGTTGTTAGCAAAATTGATATTATAAATCAACTCAAGAAGCATAGTATGGAATGCAATGCATACATTCAAGGTTGAGAAATGCAAATTGAAGAAGGAACTCAAAGCTTGAAGTGTTGAAAAATCAAAGATCAAGAGCAAGCAAACAAAATCAAGCAAGACAAGTTATTCATAGGTTCTTATATCTCAATAGTCTTGTATTTGATTTTGATGTCATGCTATCTTGATTAAATCATGTTTAGGCTCATGCACACACTCACATCACTCTTTTAAAATGAGACTAAACTGATGGTTTAATGACATTTGGTCTAAAAGAATAACTTTGTGAAGGTTTGAACTTAATTAAACGTCAACCGGTCGACCTATGTCGTCCGGAGACAGAGAAGGCCAAATGCACCGGTCGACCGGTGATGCCTTAACCGGTCAACCGCTCCGGTCGACCGGTCATGATCAATTGCCTGCATTTAAGACCGTTGAACATTGAAATTTTAAATTTGATTCAACCGGTCAACCGCTCTGGTCGACCGGTGTCGGGTGAACGGTCATAAATGAGGCCGTTGGAAAGTGAGTTTAAATAGACAAAAGTCATCTTTCTAAAAATAGAACGAATCTCTGAAAGTGAAAAGTTGTCTTTTAGCTCTAAAATCTCTTGAAACTCCAAAAAAGCTTTCTACAAAGTGCTTCTATAATCATCATCTTCTAAAAAGCCTTACTTCACTTTCTCACACTCACTTGAGCCTACATTGGATTATATCTTGATAGTGTGATTTCAAAATCTCCTAATCATTTCAAGTGTGTAAAATCATTGTAAGGAGTGTACGACTGAGCTATTCATTTTCATAATCCTCATTGTCGTTTTGGGTTCATTGGTTAGTCGATCTCCGTGAAAATCGACATTGTGTAAGAGGTTAGGCGAAAGCCTCGGGTAGAAAGATTCGCCTTCTTGTAAGAGGAGTGATCGTGCCGGTTAGACGATCGTATAGTGGAAGAGGTCGAGAGGCGGAATATCTCGGCAACAGTGGATGTAGGCAAATTTATTTGTCGAACCACTATAAATCGCGTTTGCATCTCTCTTACCCTTATCTCTTTAATTTCTGAATTTTAAATTTGTTAGTTGATATTAATTGATCTAAACTCTTGATAATAAGCTTGGTGAACTTGTCATATGATATTAGATTGACTCACTTTGTGAATATTAAGTGTTTGTGATATTATCAAAACTTACATAATATCCGCATACCAAGTGTTTGATAAATTGACTGTGTAAGATTAATTGTCTACAATTGTAATTAATCTTGATCCCCCTCTTGGGTAGCCTTACAAGGGACAACAAGATCTCCATCTTAGCTCACCAAATTAATTCCTTCTAAGAAATCCTTGATAGTCAAATTTAAAAAGACTATTTTAGGCCCCGTTCATTTCGCTGATTCGAGTTTAGAATTTGAGTTTTGCTACAGTAAAAAGCTCTCACAAACAATCACATCTAACTTTTTTACTACAGTAAAAAGCTCTCACATAAAATCAAATCTCAACTCGAATTAAAAATTTGAATCAGTGAATTAAACGGGCCCACTCTCTCTAATTATATCTAATAAAAGACAACTAATTTAGTACTGACTTCAGAACATAATTTAAGTTTCCAGATTCAAATCAATCATTATTATAATTAATATATATGAAAGGGCAAGCCCATGATCAATAGTACTCAGTACTTCTTCACATATATCAGGAGTTAATTAGTTGGAATAATTGCTTTTGGATTGTAATGTGAGGTAGCTGATACTACTATCCTTTTCTGCCTTCGCATGCAAGCAAGTGGACATGGTGATATGACAACTTAATCAAGGAGATTCGCATAAACAGCGTCATTATTTAAGAGAGAATTTTGAGTAAATAAATCTGTCAATATCTATAAATCTTTAAAACATATTAAATTGTTTATTATTTAAGCATGACCCTATAAATGTAAATATGCGTATCAGACTACAATACTGATTTTTAGTATTATCTATTTTTCACTTTATATTCTTGCTCGTTTAGTTGGACGTTACTGAATCCTAAAACTGATTAATCGTCAGTGTTGAAATTTGAACATGTATACTTTACGTCAGCATTTGGTTGCATCTTATCTCTTCTAGCAAATACATGAAAGAGGGCTACAAAAGTACAATAAAAGCCAACTGTTATCCCGGTCAGCAAAATGATATATACATTTCAACATGTGTTTTATTTATTTATTTATTTATTTTAAATTACCATAATGGTTACAACTTGTTCTGGATACTTATGACAGTGGCCTTGGGCCAAACTGGTCATCAGCTGTGCGTGTTCTTTCTATTTCTTCTATTTTGGACTCTTCCCAAAATTAATTACTTATGTTTTCTCCTTAAATGCTCTTCCAACATGTTTCGTAACGCTCCATAAATTTAAATGCACGAAATATAGTAGAAAAATATTATTACTAAGTTTAAAAAACAAAAACAAAAAAAAAACTTAATTCAGTGGGCAAGGCCCATGGTTAGCGCACACAGTCTATGACTTGCTGCCTATTCTCATTAATTTGTATTATTGTCTTCTATATATAGTGCTTTGAGCCATGATTTGCTTGCCCTCTTAGCAAAAGGTGGACCCACTTCATCTTTTATCCTCTTTTCTTTTTCTTTTTTGCTTTTATAATATGGTCTGATGTTTATGGCTTCTATGGTACATCCATGTGGTATATACTAATTATTGTTTAGTATATTAGGATTTACTTCATGGTCTTAGTAACAACATGTTTAATGAATGATGATTAATCTAATTAATTAAGCTTTCCTTTCAAAATGAGCAATGTAATTGCAGTAATTAGTGGATGGCTCTGGCAATAATCTTGCATATATCATCTATGATGCATGCATGCCCTCCCACAAATGCCTATCTAATAAGGATTTCGGCCACGGTTGTGAGTTGTTTTCACGATTACATAAATATGTATAATTAATTTGTTATTTCTTTTTTCTCCTTTCATAATATCCTTGGAAACATTATTAAATCTTCCGCAGCACGCAAAATTCGCTCGATCGATCGGTTTGAACAATGACAATCCTCTAACTAAATTAATATGATTACTCACAACATAATATTAATAAACGTCATTCAGTGTTTTGGTTGGTCCCAAGCCTCTGGCCTAACAACCTAATCATAATTTGCAGCTTAAAATAATCAAGTATTTCTTTAGCTTTATGTGAACACCAGTCAAGTATTTCTGTTTCTCTGTGTATATCTTTTTTTTTTTTTTTTTCCCCTTGTCGACAGCTAATTTTGATTTTGTTAAAACGTCTCACACCCAAACTAATCTATTATAATATGTATCTCTCGTCGTACCCCTTCGTTGTTTTTATAATGTCCAAACTAATAAATTAATGAATATCACAATTTAATTCCAGCAACAAAACAATGACTATTTAAAGGACAAAAAAAAAAAAAAAAAAAAAAAAGAAGAAGAAGCCTTTTATATATGTTTCAAAAGTCATTTGCACCATAGTGGCATGGCCTTCCCATGATAAGCATCTTCCTCAAAGCCATAGAAAGTCAATTTATTTATCACTTCTTTTTTGCTTACTCACCATTCTTTTTTTTTTTTTTTTTTTTTTTTTTGAAAAAAAAAATAATATCTAGTTATCAATATATCTACACACACACACACACACACACACACACACACACACATATATATATAGATATGCATATACATAAATTGTAAAAACTAGGGTGGTAAAGTCTATATAACCTAAAATGGTGCCTTTTTTTTTTACTGGCATATATTCAGTAGGATTCTGTGGGCATATCTAAGGGGAAGAGAGTCAACTTATCCAAGTAGTAACAAGTAACACCAAAAACTAAAGGGGACCAGTGCAATGCACCCGGCCCTGCTGGGCAAGATATTTTACAATCACCATCACCTATAGCTAGTTGCAACTTATTCTCCTTTTTTTTTTTTTTTTTTGTTTTGGTTGACGAGACTTGTTAATTTGATGCTTGATAAGATCACAACAAATTGGTAACTGTCGTTGTTTCTGAATTATGACTTTCCCATAGAGCTTGATCACATTGGATACTAAAAATTTTGCTCAAAAATAATCTTTTTGGTGGGTTGGTTTGATTTGTGCACACCAAATTAACAACTTAAACAAACAAATTCAATGGAATGAATATGGCAGCTCTAATGTCACGAATCGATCAAGCAAGGAAATACATGAAAAAAAAAACTTGTGTCTTATATATTAAGCTAGCTAGCTCTTTAATTAACATGTAATGCAATCATCATAATCCGCAGTAGTAAAGGAAAAAAGAAAATCAGTTAATCCTCAGTGTCCCAAACGGACTAGACACAAATCACGCACCATTATTTTTCCAAAAAAAAAAAAAAAAAACCTACCACAATCTATACAAGTTCAAGTAGTTTTTCATCCTTCTCTCTTGTTCATCTATTGCTAAAAATTAAAAAACCATATTTTTGCTTCGTTCGTCAGCGACAACCTTGATGATGATCATAATTAACGACATCAACTTTTTTTAATAACCATGATGATGATGATGATGATGATCATTACAATTCATCAGCAAGTGTAGAACTCGACAAGCTCGTGGGTGGACCCAAGCTGATCCTCGGCGTTGTTGTCGAGAATCCACAGCAAGTGTTCGAACAGCACCACCTCGCAAGCCACCGAAACGCTACCGTCGTCTTGATCTTCGTCCGCGTGGCGGCCTTCTCCGCCGCCGGATTTGTCGACCAGCTCCTGAAACAGCGGGTGCTCCACGACCTCGGAGCTAACGAGGTACCGCCGCCGAGCCTTCCCGACGTAAACGGCTCGAAGAACGACGTCGACGTTTTTGTTCTCCGGCGAGAAGTTCGCTGCGGCGGAGCTGGAACAGCTGGCGGTGCGGGTGAACTTGGTGAATGAAGGCCATCTCTTTATGGCTGACTTGAGCTTCGTTAGCTTCCCGACTTTCGCCATTTCGAAACACGTTGTACTGAGAAAATATGTATAATGTTTCAAGAGTTTCTGTGATTTATTTTGTTGGTGATAAGGAAATGGAGAAGGAAGGTTCGTATTTATATATGTATATATGGAGGAGAAAACAGAAGAATTATGCATGGCCCACTGTTTCATAACAGCTAAGAAATATTAAGATTTTTAGGTGACAAATACAAAAACCAAAATTTAGAAAAAAAAAAAAAAAAAAAAAAGCAAAACAAAAACCAGTTGCGCCTCTTGGGCAAGTTGGCGTGGGCTTAGCTTAGCAAATGAATGATCATTATCTGTTTTTGAATGCTTCTGTTTTGTTCTGTTTCAGATTACCTTAACACCCTTTTCCAATATTCGTCCTTGACCTTTTTCTTTTCTTTTTGTAATTCTTTAATTTTTGGGGTTGGAGGAATGATATTATGATAACATGATACAAGAGAGACAGAAATAGTAGAAAATAGGCCTGAAAAGTTTAAGAAAGTATATAGGTTAATTTTTAGTTATAAAAATTAATAAATCATAATTTATTAAGTTATAATTTATAATTAAATAAATTTATTAAATTATGATTCATAATTAGATAAATTATAAATAAAAATTATGAATTATAAACACTAATTTATCAAGTTATAATTTATAATTAAACAAATTATAAATAAAAATAATAATTTAATCTATTTATTAACTTATGTAAATTATTAATCTATTAATTTTAATTCATTTAAAATCTTAACTTATTTTTTTTTTCTCCTCAACCTCAAGAGAAAACAGGTGCCTCCACGTAGCAATGCCACAAAATCAAATGATTGAATTCTGCAAAAGATTAGGCACGATTTTATTTGTTATAGACTTTAATAATCAACATGCCAGCTGTATATACTTGTATATATGAATTGATGGAAGACAAGAATTGGGCACGCCACAATATGATTAAGCCACCAATTTCTTTCTAATAATCAATGTTTTCATTCACCAATCCAAGTTCAGGGTTTTATAATCTCTCTCATTATTTTTCTTTTGTCGACAAGCTTTTAATAGAGTAAATCCTTTGTTTTGTAAATCAGGAATATATTGGTGGAAGTGAAATCATGAATAGGTGGAAGATACATAGAAAGTAGAAGGGTAACTACGTAAAAAGAACCTCAATTGGTTGTTGGTTATCTTCTTTCTTCTTCTAAATCTAATCTTGGTGTTCATGGCATCATGACATCATAAGAACAAAAACAAAGCTGTTGGTTGGTAAGCAGTTCACCAGTTTCCAAGTGGGATGTTTTTTTTTTTTTTTTTCGTGTGTCGAATTTCACAACAGCCAAACACCATCCACGGGCATCTTTTCCTCTCTCTTTCTTACCCTTACGTACCGACTTTTGTCTTCACCTACTTATAATTCGTGCGTTATAACCATCTTCTCTTTCTAGCGGACAAACCTATGCAAGGGATTTCTTTCCATGCATGAAAACTAACAATCCAATCCAAAAAAAGAAAGAAAGAAAGAAGGAGTAAGAGGGGAAAAAGAAGAAGAAGAAGCAGCCATCCATCACCAATAATTAGATCTTATAAATGTAAATAGTAAACTTTTGAAAAACCATTTTGGATACAATTTATTTTTTGGGTGTTGAAAAACGTGACATAACGGTACTTTCATACCTGATTTCATGTGTAAAGTTTAAATGTTCACCCCAAAATTAAAAACAAAAAAAAAAAATTCATCTTTTGGTAATTTATTTTAGTAGAATTCTGTGATAAGTATGAAATAAGTATCTAATCAATAAGGTGTATCTTTAAGCCGTCAAATCTTTATCAGGTTCTATTAAATTATTGTATTTTTTTTTTTTGATACAATTATTAATATGATATAACAGTTTGGAATTATATCTTATTTGTATTGTATTTTCTTTTCATGCCCCACAGATTTCTCGTTATTTTTGTGTTAAATTAAGTTTTGAGAAAGTCGTAGAGCCATTTTTTTTTTTTTTAAGTGTGGATCCATGCTTTAAGACGTACGTCTCCCAGAGAAGAATAATGATCACAACCTAATTGATTGCTTTAAGTCCATTTACACATAAACAATAGCACATGATCATTCCCTTTGCTGAAGCCTTCTCTAACAAGATTAGTACGTCAGAGTTTCTATTGGAGGCAGACAATAGTACTATTATTAAGGGTACACTAATTGAGCTGGTACGGGGCACAAGGAAGAATATTTAAACTAAAGTTTCCAAAAACATCACTAGGTGACAATGTTTGTGGTCCAATTTGTATATTTATGTAATTGGTGTTCAAAAATATCTGCCATAACTAGAGACAAATTTGCTTCCAAAATGTTGAATATTTCAACCACTTGTTGGATCAATATATGGTCACAGTCTTTTCTTACTTACTGTGTCGGCGTTGGATAGAATGAAACTATAACTAGTCACCTAGTAGGATGCCAATCCTTTGCTGTCTTACTTTATGGCGTTCTTGTTTTCCTTTTGTGTTATTTAAAAACAATTTGAAGTTAAATGAGTCAAAATTTGACGTGCCAAGGAACTATAATAACATTACCGATTATTTAATGAAGTGATAAGACTGTTCGTTTTTTTTATAAGATTTTAGGTTTGAGTTAATCTCGTCACAATAAATAGAAAATGGAATTTAAAATTATACCATATAGAAATGTCTTGTCTATAAAGTTATGTGGATACACTGCCCTTCATCCTTGTATACCTCTTTTTGCTAAAAAAAAGAAAAAAAAATCAATAACAACAGAGTACTATGTTCACCAACATTCAAATTATTCCTTTATGAAGATAATAATAACACTATATATAATAAAATATTCACTCTCTCACACTGATTATATGGCCTCGTGAGAAATAAAAATAGTCATAAATCTGGTCTGTAGGATATGGTTGTCTTCAGCATGTGCTTAAGGATCGGATCATTATAAGATTTTTTTTTTCTTCTTCTTTTTTTGGTCTGGATCATGTAGTAATATACGGCCAGCTCTGGAATAATGCAATATGGAGGAGCAGGAAAGTGCAGATTGCAGAAACCCCATATGATATGACCCTCTTCATTATTTTGCTTAAGAAAATCTTACAGAATATCTTAGGATCCGTTTGGTTCAGGGATTCGAATCATGTGATTTGAACCATTTTCGATTTACGTGTATTTTTTGTGAGAAAATCTTACAGAATATCTTAATATTCGATGTGGGGACATATAACCAAACATCCCCTTAGTATATGTGGCAGATAATGGGCGGCCAAGTATAGTACAGGCCCACGGTTTTAGACAGCTCATCAACCTCAAGCGACATCTTTTATATAGGCGCGGTATAATGTGTGTGTATATACATGATATAATTCATACATCTACATGCTTTCATTTTTAGTAAATTATTAAGTCATGCTAACGGTTTGTAGAGAATTTAAACCATAATTTAAATTATAATTTATAATTTTTTATAATATTTTTTTATAAAAAATACACGTAAATTAAAAATAATTTTAATTTCATTATTTTAATCTATGAATAAATGTGTGTATACGTGTATATGTATGGTATTGGTATATATGGATGTAAACTGGGATGGGTTTTATATGTGTGGATGTACAGATGTATTGAGATACAGTGGTATTAAACGTGTAATATGTATCATACTATACAAATCCTACGTAAGACTGGTTCATGGGTTCTGAGTCTTGTGACAAATCCCATATTTATGTTGATAGGAATGTTTTTGCGTAGATGTGCGTAAATATGTATATTATACGTGACTATCGGAATATATATATATATATATTTATATGCATATATATATATATATATATATATATATATATTGGCAGAAACTATTAATATTGTACAATCTAAGCGCAGCGCAGTGGGGGGCAAGGACATGCTCAGAATTAGAGGGAAAAAAATACTAACATAATTTATTTCCACTCATAAAATGATATGTCGTTTATTGAGTAAACAACAACGCACTGCTACGACGTGACCTCTTACTTGCCCGAACAAAAGGTTTCGTTTTTGACATACAAAAACACGTCGTTTTGACTTCTAAGACAACATGGTGTGTGTGTGTGTGTGTGTATTTATAATTATCCAAACAACGACATCGTGTTTAACATCTCAAACAACACGTCTTTTTACTAACATAAAGGAGAACTTTTTAAACATAACATGTCGTTTTTATACTTAACAACGAGTGAAACATTCAAAACTAATGTTCTACATCGTCGTCAATTTTCATAAACGACAAGAATTTCAAATGAAGCAACATGTCGTTTAGGATATCAAACGACATCAAACTCAGACAATATAATACATCTCGTTTCCATGGTTTGAAAGCAAAAAGTTAAATTCCATAAAGCTGATGTAAATGGAACCATTAATCCCCTTCATTTTTTTTTTTTTTGATTACATTTTAAGAGAAAGGAGACAAATATCCTTAAAAGTACATGAATTAAGATTTATATTATTTATTTTTTATTAATAATTTTTTAATTAAATAATTATACTAGTAAAAGGACATTAATTAATAACGAGAGGTAAAAATTACATGGGAAAATTTTACAATTTTCTCTGCATTTTTTGTGCTTTTTTTTTTTAATTTTATGTTTGTTATTTGGCAAATTTGATAGCCTTTTGCATTAATCATTATAGGTCAGTTTAGAATATACATTCAAGTCAGCAACTCTGATTTATTGACGAGAACCTTTATGAGAGAAAATTTTTAAATTTAAATTATTTAAAAGATTTAAAATATTGTAGTAGAACTCAAATTATGAATGCAAATATATCCTCTAAACAATCCCAATATTTCAAAAAGTTGAGAAGCTTGCTCCTCTTTTCACCATTCCATTACAAATAGGGAAAATGAAATCAGCAAAATAGTGTCCAAAATATTAATACTTAGAAACACAACGACACCAAAAAACAAAAGGAAATTTTCTAATATGCTTAGCGTACCGATATGTTAAGTTTTTTAATCATTATATTTATATATATTTTTTAATTTTTATGTGATTTTATACATATCTAATAGATAAAAAAACTTAACTTATGGGTATACTAACATACCAAAGAAAGTCTTAAAAATAAAAATAAAAAGTGACGGCTTAAAATGCATAAAAAATGCGATAATGAATAGTAAACCGATGATTTTCAACCTTCTTAATTAATCCACTAATCGCAGCATCCTTGTCTTCAAGTTCTTTAATTGCATCCTCCAATTTTTAGATTACAACCTCCATCTTTGCAATGTCTTTAGGATTATTTTTTTAAAGTGTAATTTAAGTATAATTTTTAAATTAAATTTAAGTTATAATTTAAATAAAATTAAAAAAATTAAATAAAATTAAAATTTAAAAAAATAAATTTAAATAAAATTAAAATTAAAATTAAAGACTTTTAAATGATTTTTTTGAAAATTTTTTTCCACAAAAAAAAAAAAAAAAAAAAAACCATCAGATGAAAATTCAAACCTCTTTTGAATTTTTTCAATTTCTTTTTTTAAAAAAAAAAATTAAAAAAAAAAATGAATCATAATTTTATCTTTAAATTTAAAGGGCACCAAATGTTAAAGGTCTCATGTTACGAGATCTATTTTTTATTTTTTATTTTTTATTGGACGGTGGTGATTACTACTACTGTTGCCATTCCTCTTAAGATGACTCTCCGGGAAGCCACGTAGATACCCAGCAACCAGCGAGAGAATTCCACAGTATCGCTAAGTGGACACGTGTACACATATAACCACCTCTGAAACCGCGAGGTTTCCAGACCTTTCACCACCTTCCTCTTTATTTTTCTCGAACTTTCCTCTTTTCATTTTAAATCTCTCTGTAATTTTCTCGGCAACCAAACACTTAGCTGATCCTGAATCTGCTCTCTCGTAGACTTCTTCTCCTACGTTGCCGCTCACTTTAACATCTCATCTCTCGCGTCCCGCGCAAAATATTTGAACGCCTCTTTGCTTCGCGTAAGAAACCAAACCATGCTAATCATAAGTTTCAAAGCAAGTCATCTCTCTCTCTTTTTTTTTTTTTCTTGTTTAATAATAATTAACAGTATATCGTCGTTTATTTGACAGATTTGTGGTATTGGGGACTTGGGAAAATGAGCCGAGCAGTTGTGGAATCGAGTGTGTTCAACGGGGACTTGGCGTCAGCGGTGAATCACATCTTCCATTTGCCAGAGACCTTCGAGAAGGTGATTTTTCCTTCTCGCGCTCACGAAACCCGAGAGAACAAAGGTTACTCTACCATTCCTGTCGACATTTTGGACACTCCCAAAGAGTTCATATTTTACATGGACGTCCCTGGTTTGTCCAAGTCTGATATTCAGGTGCCTACTTTTTCTCCTAATTTACTTCTTCAATAATAGATTAGGCTTTAAGGTTAGATAATTTAACATGGTATCTGAGGGAGCTCGAAATGTTATATGCGTGTTTTCAACCGTTTTTAAAATGTTTTTTTAAAAATGAAAATAAAAACTGCAACGATTTAGTAAATATTTTAAAAATAAAAACGAAAACGGTAGGAATTATTATTATTTTTTTAATAAGGAAAATGAAAATGCAAACAAAAATCGTAAGAATGATTTTTTGGGAAAGAATTAAAAAATAATTAAAAGTTGTTTTTATTTTTTAATACTTATTAATAATATTATAATATATTTATTAATAAATACGATTTTATTTTTTATTATATTCAAAATAATCTCATGTAATTTTAAAATTAGTCTCAAAATAATTTTAAATAATTTTTAAAATAATTTTATTTTTATTTTTATTATAAATAAAATTATTTTAAAATTAATTGCTAAATGTACCCTGTGTTTTTTGGTCGTGGAATGGTAATGGTTGTCGTCAATTTGTAATGGAAATCTGGACAACAGGTAATGGTGGAAGAGGAGAACACGCTGGTGGTTCGAAGTGGTGGGAAGAGGAAACGTGAGGAGGGTGAAGAGGAAGGCTGCAAGTACCTCAGGCTTGAGAGGAGGGCACCCCAGAAGCTGTTGAGGAAGTTCCGATTGCCGGAGAACGCCAATGCCGCCGCCATAACCGCAAAGTGCGAAAACGGTGTTCTGACTGTGGTTGTGGAGAAGCTTCCTCCACCTCCCAAGCCCAAAACAGTTGAAGTTGCCATTTCTTAAAGAGAGACAGAGCTTAATGTGATGGGGGTTTTTGAAGGGGGAGTCCTCTTTTGTACTCTGTTTTGGTTCATCAGCATTGTGGAGATAGATAGGTTTTGGAATTAAGGCTTCTACTTGGATTTCCCTGCTAGTTAAGGCCTGGTCGGTTCGCTGTTAGAATTACTTCTTGTAATTGTGATGAATGAGTCTCTGTGTAGATTTAAAATTAAGCTTCATTGAAATTATCGTTTAGTTCTTATATCTCTTAACTCTCAAATTCATGGTTGAAGCAGCGATGGCTTGATGTAAAACTTCAGGACTAATTTAACCCTGGAGGGAGAGGAGATCTCTGCTTTCCTGTTAATGAGAACTTGATGTATTTGTAATTTCTGTTTATTTCACCGTTCAATTTAGAATTTAAATTTTATTATTTAAATTTTTTTTAAAAATAATAACATTTAATTTTTTTATAATATTTTTTATAATAAAATACTCACATAAAATTATATTTTAATTTAAATTAAAATTTTAAATTAATAAA
The DNA here is from genome assembly GCA_012066045.3 of Morus alba. Lineage (NCBI taxonomy): Eukaryota > Viridiplantae > Streptophyta > Magnoliopsida > Rosales > Moraceae > Morus > Morus alba. Next base: position 19,503,546 of record CP050227.2, on the reverse strand, counting down.
TTAAATAAGTTCATAATAAGAACTATAAAAGAATTTATGATTTCCTAGAGTTTTTTAGAAATATCTGGCTATAACTAATTATTGTCTGGGTTGATGAAAAAAAAAAAGATTAAGATTTAAAATAAATTAAAATTAATAAGTTAATAATTTACATAAATTAATAAATAAATTAAATTATTATTTTTATTCATAATTTATTTAATTATAAATTATAATTTAATAAATAATTATTTATAATTTATTTAATTATAAATTATAACTTAATAAATTATAATTTATTAATTTTTATAATTAAAAATTAACATATATTTTTAAAAATTTTTCATATCGACTTATCTTAGTAGCATCCGAAGAAAGCGTTCTTAGTGCATCTTATTGCGACAACCCTTCAGCATGCTTTTTTATATGATGTATCACTCAGAAACTCAAGACGGTACAAATACAAGTAATAAGTTAATTTTCAACACTGCAAAATTGATGGACAAGCATGATTACCAAGCAAATTGAGAGGCAAGGCAAGTAAAATCCCACCCTTTTGAGGTTTACCCAGCTGTGAATTTCAGGGACAAAGTCCTCCATTAGGCAGGCTACACTTAACAAGAAAAGGCGATGATTTTGGAGTTAGTCAGATGACTTCTTCCGGCGTGATTTGGACTTCTTAGACTTCTTCTTTGCAGGTTCCTCTTCAGGAGGAACATCCTCATTCAGTAGATGCTCGTAGTCATCTAAGCTAGCGAAGGGAGACACTCCGGACTTGCCAGGCTTTCGCTTTCTTTTCCTTTGTTCAAAACCGTCATCATCTGCATCCCCGATATTGATAATGTCGCGGTCCTCATCATCATCGCTTTCAAAATCTTCTTCTTCAGCAATATCTGATGGTATGTCCGCATCTTCAGCGTCGCTGACATTACCAACCAAGTCTTCATCGTCTTTTTCAGCAACAAGGTCAAGATCATCATAATCGTAGTCACCATCTGCATTCGTAGAAATATTAGAGGAATCCAACATGTTCTCAATCTCTTCATTGTCGCTTTCATCGTCGCCACCAGCGCCAAATAACTCTTCAGCAGCTTCGTCATCCGCCCCTTTCTTCTTCTTCTTCTTCGGTTTCTTCGAGGAGTTCATTTTATTGACATAGAACTTGTGGAAGACAAGGTCTTCGGGCGGTACATCCTCGTCAGCTAGTGACAGAATCTCTGGCCCAATCAAATGGTTGCTCATTTCAAGCTGGAAGAACAAAAAGTTATTCAGAATCATCACACGTTAAACAGCTTGATAATTGGGCATTGCTCAATACGTTGCTTTGATCTCTAGGAGGAGCAAAGACTAGTTTAGAAGAAGACTACATAGAAATAATAAGCAAATTTTCTTTGTTCAGCTTACCTTCCGGGCAGGTTCAATTTGTGAACCACCGTGCCATGTGCTGGATTTGGGTTTCTTCTCCATAAACTTGTCTAGAAAAGCAGTAAGCGAGAGGTCATTTAATGGATTTCCATCGTAGATAATGTCGCTCCCTTTTAGAAGTCTGTTTGCCATGTTGGAAACTGAGGGGTGCACATGTGAAGCAAGTGCCGTCAGTTCCCACCAGCTTACACGATCGGCGTTGCTGTTTGTCAAGAAAAACAAAAATGAAAAACCGATACGACCAGAAAAATAAGATTACATTGAAGATGCAAAAGAAAAACACAATGGTAATCGCTAGAAAAGGGATTGCCAATCCTAGATGTTGCACTTCCTGCAATCTCTATTTCTAGATCCCTATCATAAATAGGAGATAGGTACCCGGATAAATATGAGCTGAGCAAAGACCCTATAAGAAAAAAGAGCTTCGAAGAGAGAACCCACCAGTAAGACGGTTCTCTGTGCCGTGGATCGTAGCCTCCGGGCAGTGAAGACTTCTTAGAGGATGCTTGAGATTGCTTCCCACTAGAAACAGACATTGTTTTGCCTTCATTGACGTCTTCTGCATCATCTCTTACAAGAAACTCGTCTGCTTCATCTGAAGCCTCATCTTCAGAGGCAAGGACTGTAGTCTCATCGCCATCCTCCGAAGAATCACCATCAGGGACGGCAGCACCACCATTCTCAACAGGCTCACCATCAGTCTCTTGCTTGCCTGAAGCAGATCCTGGTCGATCATCAGCCTCTTCCACAATATCTTCAAAATGTTCGTCTTCTTCATCAGCTGACTCACTCTGAAGCACCATTTTCCTGCACAAAAAGCCAGAAGAGGATGATAGTAAATAGTTGGGAAAAAAAAAAGTGAGGCAAAATTCTTACAAGTGACTCAAGTGAGCAGCCTTACCCCAAGTGCGGCCTTGCCTTGAGAACTTCAGAAAGCAAAAAAAGGCATCCACAAGCATATTGAGGTGGCTGCTGAAGGGCTAGCTGTTTCAGTTTTTTAAAAAAGAAGTGATTTTGAAGTTCAGAACACCACTTTAAAACAGGTAAATTCTCCTTACCCTCAAATATATTCAATAGTGGTAAGGCAAATAAATGTATTTCTTTTAACGATTAATGGATGTCTAATATGAACAAGGCTATACTAAGACATAATACGTGTAGATCTAATTAAGAAGGAAAGAACTATGCCCTTCAGGGAAAAAGAAAATCACAGCTAGAACAGTTTTGATAATAACCTGCATCACACGCTTTGCAAAAGCAGCCACACGCTTCAAATTCACATCACTTTTCATTGCTTTGAGGAGGAGTCCAATAAACATTTCCGCCTGCAATGTACAGAATCCTCATTTTCACCAAAATAAAGCATCTGGCTAACTAGTGGAAGCAAGTCGAATTTTACTTGCCTTGGAAGAATTCATCGCAGCAGGGAGCAATAGTTTTGCATACAAGGCTCGATAAAACCTGTCGCTGACAACCTGATTCTTAGAGGAGATCTTATAAAGAAGCATTAACGCTTGAATTCCCACATTGAAATTGTCTGAATGAACCTGCATCATTAAAGTTTTAATCAACATAGATGCAAACGTAGAGACATCACACGTTACTACACAAGGCATTCATCGTACTTCGTTTCTAGTAAATCATCAAGCTTTTGGGGTTTACCAGTTGGAATAGCATTGGCGTTTGCACCTCTATAATGTCATCAGCATCACTGGTCGAGACATATGGAAATGCTCTATTCACTCCCTGTGCCAGCGGAACATTTGCAAAAAAAAAAAATAAATAAATAAATAAAAAATAAAAAGTAAAACTTTGAGTGCCTATACTGAGCTACAGCCTACAGTTAGGAAAAAGGCCAAGCAATGGCCACCCATGATCGACCAGCAACAAGAAGATATAGTGGCGTAGCAACAATGTTGCATAATACTCTACTGACCGTTAGAAGAACTGATAGCAAACGTGAGTCCAGTTCAACATGAGATTCTGATGAATGCTTTGCTTTACCATGCTTAAAAGATCCAGAATCCTTTCCATCCCCAGGTTTGCGACTTTTATCCTTCTCCTGACTATCTCCTACCTCCGAGATCAGAACCTGAGATTTTGAGTTGTGAAAACCTACTCTTTTTTTCCCATTCCCTTTTTTACTTTTTTTTTTTTAGTTCTTTTGTCTTTTCACCTTTTTGCTCTTTACTCAAAACAGATAGATAGTTCAAGGACCATTTCAATGAAGAATCTCATTTAATACTCAACGGTCTGTTCAAAAAACCAATGGAGGATATTTTTATATAAATGAAGGTGAAATTACGTAGAATATATGTTGTTGCATGGAAACCAAGTGCCTGCAAACATGTCAATTATAATTAAAGACATAAAAGGAGCACTATACCTTGAAAAGTGCAAAATATACATCTATTAAACGCTTTGCCACATTTGGTCCATCTTTTTTGTGATACAGACGGATTTTACTTAAAAAGTTAACCTGCATACACATAAAGATGTGACGATAAGGTCGACAGGTTCGAGAAAATCAAAACCCAATACAGTAATTGAAGTCTGACTCCAATCATGGCTAAGAGCAAAAGAATTGTTAAGAAATCAGGGTGGTATATCCTGTATTCAGGCTATTGTATTGTTTAATTTTCTAGGCCAACATATACAAGGTGACATGCATGATTTCAATAGCATAAGGAAATGACTATAATGCTGAAAAAACAAGAGCACTACTAGCTTAATCCAAAGGTAGTAGTAAAGATTTAGTAATACGGGTGAGAATTATAGAACGTACAGCATGATACTTTGCTCGTGTTCCCAAATGAGGCCGGAAGAGAAAAGAGTCCACCTCATCAATCACTACAGCCTGTAAAAAGGAGCTTTTATGACAATATTGTATGCAAAACCACCATAGAAGTATCTAACATCCACACATACAACGTGAAATAAGAAGCTAATATCCTTTTTCCATGACCTTAATTGACATCACGTAGCGTGAAGTGCACACACACAAAAAGGAAAAAAAAAAAAAATATATACTCATTATATGACAATAGGATCTATCTGCAATAGAAGCAAGATGTCCTAAAAAATATGATGGTTTTCTAGGTTGGGTGGGGCGACCCATTTCAAGATCAATTGAAGCCTTGTTTACTTCACCGATTCGAGTTTAGAATTTGAGTTTTGATACAGTAAAAAATTCTCAGAAACAGTCACATCTAACTTTTTTGCTACAATAGAAAGCTCTCACATAAAATCACATCTCAACTCGAATTACAAACTCGAATCAGCGAAGTGAACGGACCCATATATTATGTGCCCGTTTGGTTTATAGGTTTGAATAGAAAAGTTTGAGTAGAAATTTAAATTATGTGAGAGAAAATATTGTAGCAAAATGACTTGAACAGTAGTTTAAACCTATAAAACAAACGCATGATATATCTGTATTGTATCAGCTAATTAGCTAGAATCATGTAGAAGCCAATTAACTCCACATAGGCCTCAAAAATATAAAGAAGGGAAGACTTGGTTAGATGTAAAGGTGCTAGACCGTCATATTTGGATGGTCTCTCAAAAGCTCTGACAGATGAAAATCAGCATTGGAAGCACCCTTATTTTCTGGATCTCCTAACTGTAAGTAATCCAACAAAAAAAAAGTAAATCAGATATATAGTTGGGCTTATAATTTAAGGGAAAAAAAGTAACAGTAATTTCCTCATCAGTTCAAAATTCAAACGCCACTTACTTTGTTGACTAAGGCAGAGAGCAATCTGCGCTCTTGCTCTGATTTACTCTTTAGCAGTGTTTCAATAATCTGAATTCCATCATAAAGGTGCATAAATATAGATGAAAATTTTCATGTAAGCAACACAAAAGCTTAATCACAATTATAAGAGCATTAGAAATTCACGACATCTTTTAGATTTTTATCTTCTACCTATACAGTCAATTTCTGTAAAATCATCATCATGCACATCCAGATATGTCTCAAAATACATTATTTAGTTAAATATCAATGATGTTAAATAAAAAGGGAAAAGAATTCATGCGAAGTGGGATGAAGAAAACCGAATAGAAATGCAAAGAGCATATAAACATGGCTAACCTTCACTGCCTTGTTTTTTAGTACAGGCAACATATCTCTTGATGCTTCCTCGAGAGCAAAAATATATCGCTCATACCTGAGACATTAAGTTAACTCGTGAAGACTACAAGTAAAATATCACTTATTAACTAATAAGATTTAAAATACTCCTCACCCTCGAATTTAAAACCACTATGTTTGATATATAGGTTCTTTATCGGTCTACTAAAGTGTTTTTCTCTCACCAAAAAATTAAATTTCAAAAGTCATAATCAAAAACACTAATTTGAACCCATATACCAAACGGGCACTTAAGCAACTTTAGTCATGAGGGGAATAACAGGAAGAAGAGCAATTGCAATTACCTCTGTTTCAAGCATTCTTCCCAATACCAAAAGAGCAAGAGGGAGTAACCATCTTTTGTCTCAGGTAGATGGTTCAATGGCCGCTGCAACAGGCTCTTAAGCATACGATCAGGCAATAAACTGGAACAAGAAGCTTAAATGGAAAGTCAGTGAAAATACGAAGCTGGATAAAGAAGCTTAAATATTAAGTCAAGTGAAAATACAAAGCTTGATAATTTTTAAGTTGCAGACGCAAGTTATCGACCCTATCTTTTGTCAAGCCTGTGAACTATTATTTGCTGTTCTCTGGTGTTCGGACAAGAGTTTTGTAAGTTTTCGCAATTCATACTTTCTTTGATCTTGGTTTCATTTTTGCCTTTCTTTGGCCTCACAAATGAAGATTTCTTGCTCAAGAGACCATAAAACCATAAGAATTACTGATGCCAACAAAAAAAGCAGGAAAGCGAGAGTGCCGACCTTGAAATAAACAACTCTTTTAGTACTTCAAAACCAGTCAATGCATGTCGTTTTCCCACTTTCGATGATACCATTCCTGCAGGAAACAACCTGTTGAAATAAAAGCTACCTCAAGGCATTAAAAAAAATAGTAAGGTCCTCTGTTTCCTAATAGACTGCCTATTGAACAGATTGAAGTATGACAATAATTTTTGCGATATTTTCCATCTAACTGTTGTTAACGGATCAAAGAAAACTCAGGAAATGGTATCAGATAATAACACATTTGCTTCAACTTCTAAAACTAGGCACTTTTTAGCAATAAAAAAAATTCCAAACCGAAAGAAATTAAACCCGGAAAGATAACAAAGATTCTAGAATTTACCCAGAAGTGCATCAAGAGACCTTAAATTGGCAACGGGATTGTCTCCAACCAAGACCGAAAACGCCGAGACCTTATCGCTTACCGTCCCCGACCTCTGCGTGGCATACAACATCTTAATGTCCCCACTCTGCCCTCTCGAAGACACGTAATCCTTAGCGTATTGTGCCATTAATCTCTCTCCAAGCTCTCTCTTTTTCTCCACAAAACTCTTCCACTCATTCAGATTCCTCGCCTCCACCTTCTTCTCCTTCCCAACGACCTTCGCCTCCAATTCCGCTTGATCGGCGTACCAAACTCCAAGCGCGCTGGCCTTCATCAGCGGAAGCTTAGGCATGTTCTTGAATTTATCGAACCCTGAATGCTTGTCGCCATTGCCGTTCTCGAGTGACAGAACAGGCGGTTTAGGCTTGGGCTTCTCGCCAGGTCTGGAATTCCGGTCTCGAGGATTCTGACTCTCCGTCGACTTGGCGGCCGGAGATTGTTTTTGCTTCTTCTGCGGGCTAGTCCGCGGGAGAGGACCGGTTTTGCGAAAATCGACGTCGTTGAAGCCCGAAGAGGGGAGAGAGGAGGACAAACCAAGAGAGGAAGCGAAAGAGGCTACGTCTGTCTTGAGAAGCTCTAGGTCCTCCGGGTCGGTTGAGGATTTCTTTGATTTGGAGACCGCCATTGTTGCAAATGAAAGAATTTGGAAGCTCCGACGAGCAGAGCGGAGAGAAGTTGCGCGAGTCCGATTTCTGGCGACTCTTGGGGCATAAAACCCCTCCTAAGTCCTAGCTTCACTTCACTTCGTTCTTCCGTTAGGGTTTAAATGTAATTATAAATTACGGGCCTGAGTCCGGTAGGCTTCAATAGTGGCCCATAATGATGTTGAGACCATTGATGTTTATGGGCCTCTAAGCCTTAACAGTGGCCATTTAATTTGTTGATTTACGGGCCTCTAGTCTGTTAGGGTTTAAATGTTATATTAGGTCCGTTTAATTTGTTGATTGTGTTTTTAATTTAAATTAAAATATAATTTTATGTGAGAATTTTTTACTGTAGTAAAAATAAATAAATAAATAAATGTAACTGTTTTTAAGAATTTTTTATTATAATAAAACTCAAATTCTAAACTCAAATCGAAAAAATGAACGGACCCTTAATTTTTGAATAGAGCAACATATTTAGAATATTTTACGAAAATAATAATTAAGTTATGATAATATCTTCTGCAGTTATTGTCGATTTGACCTATTAATATTCAGCATATTTTCATAAAAAAAAGAGAATATATTTTACGTAATTTATAGCATAAATCGTAAAAATTATTTTGTAATTATTAGGTGATTTTGTTATGCTAAAAATATTTCTAAATTTTTTCATTTTTGTAGTGTAATATTTACAAATCTCAACAGATTTTATTTGTCTAATGATTTTCAATTTATAGGAGGACTCCTATAAAAAAAAAAAAAAGACAATTAAAAATATAGATGAAAAAGTGGACGGGTATTGAATTGTTCTTAGCTTGGCGCGCTTGCTTCCCTCTAAAGAAGCACAACCGTAACGCTTTGAAGTCTTAGGTGAATCACTCAATTCTTTCTGTACCGCCCTCTCTCGAAGTAGTATTTTCCTCAGCAGCATATCCATTTAAGGTTGATAAATAAATTAGAAGCCATTTTTAAGATTTGTTAGAATCCAAACTTAACAAAATATAATTCAATAGAACGTTTTTACTATAACATTGTTCACCTTTTATTTTTAAAGGAAGTTCACATATGTTTTTAAGTTAGCAATTAGGGTTGTTTAGCACTGAATAAGTTTACAAAAGTCTTTATCACAAATGTATCGAGGGATAATAATAATTCTTGAATATTATTTAAGCCTAATTTTAAATCCATCTTACATGTCAAAATTATTTTCTAAGTAAGACTTTTTTATTTTTTTTCATAATACAGTAAAATATTTTAATTGCATTTATAGGTAAATCCAAATATTCTAATTTTTAAATATTTCTTCAGAGCATATATTATTATTGCTAAAATAAAATTAGCCAATAAATGATTTCTAAAAAAAAAAAAAAAAAAAAAATTTAAGAGAGAGAAGGTAAATAGGGGAAAAAAGAAAAGAAAAATTCGAGTGCTAGGGTTTTTCGAAACCGCGCCGATATAAATAGGCAAGAAGATCACAGAATTTCAACCCCTCAAGCATTCAATCATGGCGACCCCCAATGCCGTAGCGCCGTCGCGCGAGCTCTCCCAGAAGGAGGCCGACATCCAGATGATGTTGGCGGCCGAAGTTCATCTCGGCACCAAGAACTGCGATTTTCAGATGGAACGTTACGTCTTTAAGCGCAGAAATGATGGTATTTTCTCTTTCGTTTTCTCTTAATTTGTTTTCGTTTATCCTTTTTTTTTTTTTCCTCTTCGGTGTCTAGAGTAATGGGTATTAGTTTTTTTCGATTGTAAGGTTAAAGCGGATTTTTGATTCGTTTTTAGGTGAATGGGTTTCGTTGTGGACGGATTTTGTGTTGATTTATCGGATATCTTGTAGATCTTTGCTATCATTCGTTTGTATATTTTGTTTTACTTGATATTGTTAATGTGGGATCTGAGACTTAGACCGGAAAAAAAGATGAAATTACGCGCCTGCTAAAAACGCAATTTTCCTTTGGGTTTCTTTTGTGCATTCTTAGCTAAAATCTCGTCTTTTCTTTTATTAGTTGGTGACTGCAAGTTTACGACTTTCAATATTTTCTATGCTAACTTGATATGAAAATTTGCTTGTAAATAGGACGCAATATTTACCAAATACTGCTTCTTCTAATTAATAAGAAAACGGGTATTCGACTTGTGACGCTTAGGTATTTACATTATCAACCTTGGAAAGACATGGGAAAAGCTCCAGCTTGCAGCCAGGGTTATTGTCGCTATAGAGAACCCGCAGGACATTACTGTCCAGTCTGCCAGGCCATATGGTCAAAGAGCAGTCCTTAAGTTTGCTCAGTACACTGGAGCACAAGCTATTGCTGGAAGACACACTCCTGGTACGTTTACCAATCAGCTCCAGACATCTTTCAACGAGCCTCGTCTCCTGATTCTCACCGACCCAAGAACGGATCACCAGGTAATTTTTATCTTTTGTTTAGTTTGGTGCATTGTGCATATTCTCTATTAAGAGATTGTTCTGATTGGTAATATTATCTGACATTTATGATTTTGTGTTCAGCCCATCAAGGAAGCTGCTCTCGGAAACATTCCCACTATTGCCTTTTGCGACACTGATTCTCCTATGCGGTATGTCGACATCGGCATCCCTGCGAATAACAAGGGGAAGCACAGCATTGGATGCCTCTTTTGGCTGTTGGCAAGGATGGTTTTGCAGATGCGTGGCACAATTCGTGCTGGGCACAAGTGGGATGTGATGGTATACACTGAATAGATTTATGGTTTATTCAAGAATGCTTTTTGATTGCAACTTAGCATAGTGTTCAATAGGAGTGTCTTTGACCTAAATTTCCACGGTCTTGTCGTTTGTATCTGCAGGCGGACTTGTTCTTCTATAGGGAGCCTGAGGAGGCAAAGCAACAGGAGGAAGAAGAAGCTGCCATCACGGCGGACCATGGAATTACAGATTTTGGAGCTGCTGGTATCGGTGGCCTCGCCGCTGATCAATGGCCTTCCCAAATAGCTGATGTTCCCTGGCCCGCCGCAGAGGCTATTCCTGCAGGTGGCGCTGTCAACTGGGGTGGAGAAGGAGGTTAGTGCTACACTTTTTTCTTTGCATTACCTAAGTCTGCTTGACACCATGCCAAACCGCATATACTAGGAATTTTCAATTTGGTTTGCCACTAACATCTATGCTGACACGTTGTTTAGCTGCAGCTGTACCCGTGGTGTCTGACGGTTGGGATGTTGCTCAAGCACCACCTACTGGAGTAGATGGTGCTGTTGCCCCTGCTTCTACAGGCTGGGATTAAGAGAAGTCTGGCAGATTAAAAATCTCCATGTCGTTGAAGCCATACTTGAGTTAGATTATGTTTTTCTTTTAGTTATTTGTTTTTTTAATCCATGAGAAAAGTATTGTATTTCCATTTTTGGATATGAATTTTATTTCTTGGTGGCGCGGTTAAATTTTAGACGTTGAGTTTATGGATGTTTTTTGACTAGAGATTTTTGCAATTATTATCCGAGTCTATATAAAGAGGAAGTTTTCTGATTCTCTGAAACTTGGAAACGGAGTTTTCAAGATGCTTTGCCAAATTATGTTTGAAGTTTAATTAAACGCTGCCAAGTAAATACTTTTGGGATTAATAATTAGAATTTTCAGCCATTTTTTGTGTGGATAATGTCCCTAACGTGTTATGATACTTTAAGCATATTGAGCGTAAGAAACTGAAAATTGCTTGAATTGGCGCTTCGTATTAAAGCTTCGGGCTTTATACTGAATATAAGATAGCAAAATTGAATTTACTATGAAAATTGAAGCTTGCTGCAGAGTGGAACTTTATGATAGCAAAATCCGCTGTATAGTGGAAGAACGTTAGACGAGACATGGAAAATTATACTATCGATTTCGCAGCAAGAATTTGACTGGATACGGGGATTGCAAATATCTCCGTATTCTGTTAAAGAAATTAGCCATTGACGTACACTTTTTATCCGTTTTGGCCGAAGGAATTATGGTAGTAAAAAACGTATTTGCGTCAGTTTACTTTAATCTTGAAAAGGTTGTCAAGTGTAGGTTATGGACGTCCGCGGTTGCTAAATTCGCGAAGGGCAACACTCGTTCTTTCTTGTACGATTGAACACTGGTTAAATGACAAACCCATCTCCACACAACAACCATGGAACAATGACAAAAATGAAAATGAATCTAAAGTAGATAATTGAGAGAACCAAATTCTCACGGTCCTATTTATAGAATATTTACAAAGGTCAAAAACTTCTGAGCTTCGGCCCAGAAGAAGAGGTTAAGTAGAGACTAGAGAGCAACTCAAAGAATTGTAAAATTGTCATCTACGCATGTATCTACTCTGGTGCTCCTAAACAAAGAATGAAGGATCCTCGAGATCAAATTGAACCCGCGGAATCTCGCATCAAGTGAAGACTGATTTCCACCCTGGAGAGTACTTTTTCGGTTGAGTTTTTGATTGATTCCTTTACCGTTTATTTGCTGTACAGGAACCCTATCCTTCGGACGGGTTGAATCGGATGATGTAGGAATTATTGTTACGAAGGAATCCTTCAGTTATTTCAACGAAACAGCAAACCTCCTTCACATACCCAGTTTACAAAGCTCTCAGAAAATTCAGCAAAGTCGCCGTCGCGACTGAGCTCGGGTTGCTCCGTTTCCTGCACAATCACAAGTCAAGATTATGAAACTAAAATAAGATAACACAGTAAGACTCCGTTCATTTCGCTTATTTGAATTTAGAATTCGAGTTTTGTTACAGTAAAAAGCTCTCACAAATAATCACATCTAATTTTTTTGTTACAGTAAAAAGCTCTCACATAAAATCAAATCTCAACTCGAATTAAAAACTCGAATCAGCAAAGTGAACGGGCCCTAAAATTGTTTCACATAACTTCATTCTTAAGCAGAATAAAGAGAAGAAAGTGGATTTTAAAATTTCAGTCAAAAAAGAAAACTTTGTTTACACAAAGTAAGAATTTCTCTTTTACACTCGGGCAAGTAAATGGGTGAAGGCAACAATTCAACCGCTGAATTTTTCTGATGAGGCGGCAAGATAATAAAACGTTCACCTGTACACTGGAGCCAGTTTTACTTGCAGGTTTAGTAAGTTCAATTTTTAGTCCATCCTCAACATTTTCTGATGAAAGGCAGGCGGGAGACCTATTGTTATGTAGAGAAGTAGTAAGTCATTAGCAGTAAATCTTACTCAAATATCCGTCCGGTCCAAACCAAAAAGTGGAATTAGACAATCAAAATAATGAAATTCCACAAGCCTAGAAGAGTGAAGAAAATATTTGTACTTTTAATTAAATTAATCAAAGTGTAGACAACCTAAATGAACCATGAGATTACCTTTCATATGTTTCTTCTTCACAAGAATTTCCAGACGTAGACAGCCAATCAGCGTCCATAAAACCTGATAAGTTGCATTCTTCATCTTCGTCATAAGCGATCAGATTGCGGTCAAGAGACTGTTCCTCTTGCATCAATCTAAAAAAGTGCTTCCGAGACATCGAAGGGAAATTCCTACAAAAAGACGGTTCACATATCAGACAAACGAGTTAAAACTACAAAAGATCATACTCCCATAGGCCTCTGATTACTGTACTTGCAGATAGACTAGAATTTTAAACTTAAGTAGAAAAGCAAAGGAAATATGTTCAATACAGACCTGCAATAAGATAAATCATTCTCACAAGTTGGAATCTCCGGCGTGGAGTCTGAAAGACCTTGTGCTTTTTCAGACAAAGGCTGATTGCATCCAACTCTGCTTGCCATAGGCGTGTCACTTTGAATATTGCCATCAGATAGTGATCTTTTGATAAACAACCTACAAAGACAGCAGATTGTTAGAAACTAAAGAGGCCAGGGCTTTCCTTGCAAGTTCTATGTATAGAAAGCTACAATGTTTCTTTTCTTTCTTGCATACTCCTTTCATACTTCAAAGAATCTCTTAAGCCGTCAAGAATTTTCGTCAATATTTGTCTTGGCATTTTTTATTAAATTCATGAGAAGTTGGAATTGGCTGGACAAGATATATAGACTAAGAACAGCTAGAGCCAGGAAGAAAGCTAGAAGCACGGTCCAACAAATGCAATGAGAAGTCGGCAAACAAGTTTGAAACTAGATTCAAAACAATTAGCACGGTAAAAGCAAATGTCTGCAATCCAAAGACTATTCCTCGAGAGTTGGAAAACTTTTTAGTCTCCATTACAATATCTGGAGACTGTCATTCATTGTCCGAAAAAATTCAAAAATATGAAGTGAAAAAATAAAGAACATTTCTACACCCGCAGAAAACAACAACCTAATTGAACACATGGTTGCACGGATCCTCGGCAAAGGTTCCATTAGTTTGACTGATACGAAGGTAACACCAAATTCCATACCTAACATACTTTTTGGCAAAATTAGAGTCATGCCTCCCAAAATTATGATGCTGGTCTGAACCCAATTCCCACAGCGCAGGTTTTCCCGGTTGAGGTTGAAAGTGCCCCAGAAATCTGACATCGTCAACAAATACCATATTAGATGAATTTACTTCCCCTTCGTTGCACCTTTAGCTGATACCAGAGGTATCAATGGGTTAAACAATTCAAGGACATGTTTGACTTACACATTAATAGCATTTTGTTTTTCACCATCCCAGTAGGTATTATTACAATACCGTTGAAAAGTTCTAAAAAGCTCTTGTGATTGCGTTGCTGGCTTCCATTGGCCTCTTCTTTCAGAAAATATCTGTTTGGCATCAAGAATTAAAAAAAAATATATATATATATATATATATATATTTGAGAATGGTTAATGTAACAGAATAAATCTTAAGCTAGAAAAAAACATGAAACATTAAGCAAACAAAATGAAGATAAGTTGGAATTTAAACTTAATATACATAATCTATAAAAACAATAAATGATAGCTTTCTAAGAAACAAGAAATTATATAAGAAAACATTTCCTCAAATTGTCTCCTACGGATAACCAATGAATTATAAAATCATAACTGCAGCAAAGTATAGAAAAGTCACCTTATTGTGTGCTGCAGAACCACCATATTGAAATGCAAGGATGTCACCCATGGTCTCATAAAGTCTCATTAGTTGATCGGCCAAAGGATTATCGAGATCAATTTTTGGAGAGTTTATAAGTCCCAAAGTATGTAGTTGACTTCCAAGAGCAACTAGCCCGTAGGAATATTGCGCAACATTTGTGCGGTCTAAACAGTCAATACAGTTGGTCCTTAGAACCCCTTTCTGAAACATTAAGGTTTTTTCACTATAATTTCCACTAGCATCAGTATCAACAACGCAACTACCATTGCAAATTTCTATTTCCTGGTTATCAGCATTCTCACTTTGACTGGAAAGGTTCTCTGAAGAGAAGTTAACACTACTCTTTTCCCTGCAGCACACCACAGTAAAAGATTAGTCAGGAAAATGTAGCAACATTAATTCATTGCAACAAGGCCTTCAAGGAGATAATCAAAACAAAATGTAGTGTGCTTCTAGAGTACGCTGACTCTGCCTCAAACACAAGTTACATGTAGAACAGCAGAAAACAAAAATAAAAGGAAATTATGAAATAAGGTGGCGTCTTTTGGCTAGAACTTACTCAAAGCAGGGAACGTTTGAATTTGGGGCGACTTGACAATAGAAGATTCCAGTTAAGCTTAATGCATATTTAGCTATCGTTTCTAGCTGTGCCAACACACTAGTTGCTTTGCTGCAAAAGTACAGATTCTTTAATCTCAATCACATTCTAAAACAACAAAACTTATACGCAATAGAAGGGAAAACTAAAAGTACCTTCTAGAATGTTTGTGTAAATCCCACTGCAAGAATCGAATGTGGTGCTCCTTTTTAAAACTTCTATTTATAAATCTAATAGCATTTGCAAACTCTGCACGCAGAATTGTCTCCCTAGGCTTCTTCTCACGCGTCTATTAATCACGACCAATTGTAACAACAGGAAGAGAAAATGAGAGAGTAGAAAACAATGAAAAAGCTAAGGTTGATGAAGTTTAATGTTTGATTCTACAACTAATGCAAAAAATTCACCTTAATCAAATTCAAAATAATTATTGGATTTCCATATCTGTTTACAAGATTCTCAAAATGAAGTCTCGTCGCCTCGTATTTATGGTCCTTTCTTGATACTGAGTCGTGACCAAAAGTACAGAAGTCAGAAAAGCATGTAACATGCTATCAAAGTAAAATAAATAAATAAAATAAAAGATAGAAAAGGTTTCTAAAGCTCATACGTTGAATATCAGGTCTAACAATTAGAGGTGACGAATCCTGGGACCAGAAAAGGGGAATTGAACCACGAATCTGTACAATAGAACTTATTTGCGTTGGACATCCTTCAGAAGAATTTTCAGACACAATTTGTTCCGTCTCAACATCATTTGCTACTCTACCCTTCTCGTTTACTCCTCTTTTTAAGTATCTGCTCCAGTAAAAGGAAAGTCAAACTATAAATTATGGTCAACAGAACACAGCCTAGAAAACTGTGCAGTGTTTCTATATCGTCAATTAAAAACAAGATATTGAAAGTACTAGCAATAAATAGGTAGTAAAATCTCCAGTTGAAATCAGGAAGCACTATCCGAATTAAATCCCATGATCACAAACTCCATTTGTAGGTCCAAATGTGATGGATCACAATGAAGAAGTCAAATGTACTAGATGCGTATTATTTAAAGAATGTAGCATTAAAAACAATTACAAATACTTTAAGGAGGATGAATTCAGCCAAACCTGGTGCCTGCATAATGCCGTGACCGTCTAGCAATGAGGGTAAACTTGAACTCCTTACCAGATACAGATAAATCAACCTATACAGTGTAAATTAAAATAATAAGTAGCATTCAGAACATTTCTAGTTTGTTGTATAAAAATGTAATAGCATATCCTGTAAATATTAAGGATTGAACAAAGCTTGTTCCATCACTACCCCGTCAAAAGCTAATTCACTGTAAATATATATGTGTGTGTGTGTGGGAGCAATAGTTGAGTTCTTTTTACTTTCTGAGAATCATAAAAGATAGATCACATATTATCCCACATTGAGAACATCCAAGATGCTAATAGGAAAGATAGCTTATATAAATGAGTTACTAGTGCATAGTAATATCAAAACCAAAAACTACTCAATATAAATAGATAAATATACAAGTTGTGGAGAGCTATTAATATTAAAAACATGATATTTCAGCAACTCTCCCCCGTTTATTTGAATCACTGTAAATCTCTCCTATAATTGGTAGGATTAAATTAGTTATGTGTTACCTGTTTAAAGAAGCCATACACTAAGGCAACTGTCCATAAAGTATTCTTGAGATTATTTCGGATTTCACGAGTCAAGAACTCATTCCAAACAAACATTGTTTCATAAACGAAATCTCCTGTTTTATAATCTCTCAAATTCTTTTGAAGACTGCGCATTACATGGTATGAGTAGCTAAAATAGAAATCTTTTGTGAGATCCACTGTGCATAGAAGCTTCTTGTATCTAAGTCAACAATGAACAAGAAGACAAAGATAAATATTAGCCAAAAAAAAAAAAAGGAATTCATTAATCTAACAAAAAGTAGACAAGGGTGCGGAAGCAAGTGTATGAATTGAATTTAAAATGAAGCAACTGTATGAATTGAATTTAAAATGGAAAGAATAATTTGAAAAAATAGAAAGAAAGCGATTTCCCCCAACAAAACCCTGATAATACCTTGTCTCATTCAACATGTTATTTTTACATCACAACAGCAATGGAGTTTGTCCCTGTAGGGTCCAGTAATGAAGTAATAAATGGCTTGAGTAAGATCTAGAAGATCTGCTATGCGTTATCTTAGTAAGAATAACTAATATACTAGAAGAACATGAGCCAGTTGAATGGAGAAGCCCACGTCAGTACTTTCACATTTAAGGTGTATCAACAAATATAGTACAAAGTTTACCTCCTCAGCATAAAAGCTGTCTATTGCTGAAAGATGATACGAAACAAAACTATTTGCCTCAAACAATTCAATTCAAACAAAAAGTATTACCACGCCAAGACACAGTTCTAAGTACAATTAAAAAATGTCTAGTTCTAGAGGCTACTTTCTTGTTTCTCAATAAAAGTACCATATACATATTACATTTACATGCAGAATGGACAAAAGACCTGTTCTCATCCTTAGAATAAGGCAACTTTGACCGCACAGTAGAATTTGGTACTGGAATCATCTTGCTCTTAGAAATCCCATAAATTGTATGGCCACAAATTGCTCCAAGCTTCCTTCTTTGAGTGATAATAAGCATGTAATAAGGTCCCAAAAATCTCACAAAGCCTAAAACCAAAAGATCACACATTTAGTCCAAAAATGAAGGAAAAAGAAAAACCATGTTTGTGCAGGTTTGAAACATGCAACAGATCGTACCAATGATTCCATAACAAACTGTGATAAGTTTAAGTCCACCCACTGGCATGTTTCCTTCATGTATCCGCCTTAGAAGCTCGTAGCATTCCTGTTCCGAATACGTTGTAGGATCTTCAACAATGTTCAGCTCCGTAGGCTCTGACCTGTCGATTTTCAATGCTCGCCAACACGTCCTGCTTTTGTCTCTTCCAATCATATAATAGTTCTGTGAAAACATTGACCAGTTCTTTAGTATTGCACCACAAGTTTCGTAAATACAATGGACTCAACAATCTTCGTGGAAAAATAGGAAAAAGACCCAAATTTTCTTTATTGCTGGCATAATTTTACACCATGGGATACATTATCCATCTTCAAGTGAAAAATCATCGAAAAGTTCAAAACTTTGGCATTTAAAGGACTATACCGCGATCACCTAGAACATAAGATAGAAGAAATTCCAGCAATACGAGAGAGATATCAATAAACTCTTTTGATGTTTAATTATTTTCTTAAACTAGTTTAATAAAGCAAAAAATGAAAAAAAAAGAAAAAATCTCGATCAAGATTGAGCAGAAAACCATCTCATTTAAACTGTATGAATTTACCAGAAACACGACATGAAAATTGAATATTAGTGTCGGAAATCAATTGGAGTCGGTCATGTCAACACCATCATATTGAGTCACGTCATTACCAAACAATAAAACAAAAACTTCGAATTAAAGCAAAATTAAGGTCATAATTCAAACAGAGCTGAAGCAAAAAAATAAAAAAATAAAAAAAAATAAAAAAATAAAAAATCAGAGAACACACGTGAACATAAACAAAAGTACCGAGGGAGTTTCGTAGAGTCTGAATTTCTTCAAATAGAAAGAATTCTGGTCCGTTTGCATATTGAAACAACTATGGAAGTCAAACTTCTGATTCGATTTCTCGTGGAGACGACTATGGAGGTCAGAATCCTGGTTCTGTTTCTCATTGAAACAGCTATGGAGTTCTTCTTCAGACGCCATGATTTCGGATCACCCGAGCCCTCAAGGTGCTCGGGGAGCTTTGCTTCGGAAAGTTAATAATAAACAAATTACACAACTCTGTCAAACTCCTCCGTATCTCCAAATCCTGAATCTATATAGACACTGTCTATGTATCTATACATAAACATATACAAACAACAATGAGAGATTCAGATGAGTCAAATCGTGAAAAAACAGGTACACAATATGACAGAGTTTTGGGAGTGAAAATCATAAAAAGGAAAAAGCGAAAAGGCTCTGAGAATGTCCAGAAAAAAAATAGAAAAGCTTTTCTTGGCTGTTTGCTTGGTTGCAGAAGAGAGAGATGAGAGAGAGAGAGGAGAGAGAAGGTTCAGATCGTCGGCCGGGAACCTCAGAGAGGTGAAGGCATCGACAGCTTCACCTTCCGTAGCCACACGAAAAAATAAAAAATAAAAAAAGAACGAGAATATATGTTTTTCTTTTTTGTTTTTGATAATTAGAAAATATGTATTTGTGTTGAGGGTGCATTATGATTATGTATTCCAATCATGATTATTCTTTCTAGAAACTTTTTTTAGTTTTTTTCCTAATTGTGATTATCTTGTTTCCTTTTTTTAATTATCTGACATTTTGACTGTATCAAGGAGTCAGTTATTCGGAACGAGTTCGGCGTAGACAATTTCTAATTAAAAAAAATATCACGTGAAATTGCTCGACAAAAATATAAAATATTAAAAACAATAATTTGTAATAGTAAATTTATAATTTAAACTTTTTTTAAAGGTGTTATAATTTAAAGTTTGGAGTATAATTATTTGAAACAACAACATTTTTCTAATAAGCCAATATCCCTCGTGATTGTGAAATTTATCCAACTTTTTTAAGGGAACTAACTCTTTTATTTTTTTATTTTTTTATTTTTTTTTATTTTACGATACTCATCTTAAGTATCTTTTTTTATTTTTTGAGAATTCACATTTCTTTTAAGGAAAAAAAATATGTTCTCCCTCTCTTTTTTCTCTGTTTTGGGAATTTTCTTTTTGTCTTTCTATTATTAATTATTTCTCCATTATTGGTACCTTTTCCAATAAAATATTAGGCCTCATCTACTTTACCGATTCGAGTTGAGAATTTGAGTTTTGTTACAGTAAAAAGTTTTTGAAAATAGTCACATCTAACTTTTTTATTACAGAAAAAAACTCTCACATTAAATCACATTTTAACTCGAATTACAAACTCAAATCAACGAAATGAACGGATACTTAATTTCCCAAACGCAAGAAAAAAAAATTATAATAATAGTAGTAAAATCAACTCAGAAATATGGTTCGTGGTGAGTGGGAATATGCTAATGTGCCTTTCTTGCGCAACTTGCTTTCAAGCGATAATAATTGGTCCTGATCCATTTGAAGTAAGTTATTACATTAAAAAATATTTAGGAAATGGTGGTTGTATATACACTTTTTTTACTCTTCACATTCTCCTTAAATTAAAAATTTATAATTGGAGGAAAACTCTTAAATAAGATGACAAAAACAGACAATAGACTTAATTATATAATTAAATTTTATTATGAGGAGGAAACTAATAATAAAATGTCCTTTTTCTCTTCACACACCCTACATATTATATTGTCAAATTATAAATTATTTCTATTTCTAAAATCCATTACAAAACCTTAATTTATACCTTTCAATCACTATTATAAAAAAATTATATAGAGGTATGTTAAATTTTCTTTGCTATTTATTATATGAAGATTGTTTTTTTACTTTTTGTTTTTCAATTTTAAGCTAATCATTTTACCTTTCGTTTTTTTTTTGGGCTAATTTTTTTAGAAGAAAAAAAAAGGCTCCATTCTATTACAAAACAAAATACAATAAATAAATAAGAGATGTAAAAAAAGATAATATTAAAGTAATAAATTGATTTATATGTGGGATAGGTAGTTAGAAGAGAAAGTAGATAGCAAAAAGGGAATGCGGGCAGAAAAGAGGGGCGTAAATAAGATTCTTTTTAATAATTTTATAAAAAGAGTTAGGTGTAATTTTGAAATAATAAAAGTGTGTAAAAAAATTTAATCATTTGAATATTTTGTGGAATGTGTAGTTAAAAGAAAAGTGTGAAAAGTAAAAAAAGATGGGCCAATGGAACTACTAAAAAAAGGTGAGATAAGTACACTGAAATTTTGTGATCCTTATCGATAATCCTCTTTGTATATATGTTTTGATGCTTAAGATGACGACCAAATCCTTTTTATTGGATTTTTTTTTTTTTTCGCTCAAGAAGAATCTGGGATTTTTTTTTTCGCCTATTTAGAAGAATTCAGTTTGTAATTAGCCCGAATTTGAGGTTTAAAATCAGTAAATTATTTTTTTAATGGAAAAATCAGTAAATTATTTTGCCAGCAAAACACATATTACGTCTGAACTCCCTCCAACCCTGGCCCCCTTAACGAGTGAAGTTATTATTATTATTATTTAGACTCTATTCACTTCACCGATTCGAGTTAAAATTTGAGTTTTATTATAATAAATTTTTTTTAAAAACAGTCACATTTAATTTTTTATTACAATAAAAAATTCTCACATAAAATCACATCTCAACTCAAATTATAAACTCGAATTAAGATCTTTATTTAAAAAAAAAAAAATGTGTGTATGATGTAGACTTTTTTTTTTCCCTTCCGTTCTCCTCTTTTGTCGGTTGTTTTTGAGCAACAAATCCCTTTTTCACTGCAATGGACCATTAGGCTCGGGACTTCTGCATTTTTGCCTATTTTAAAGGGCCATAATGCCAAATTTTACCTTTTTCCTATATTTTTATATACTCTAGAGGTGCATATAAAATATTTTCATTGTTTTCACCGGTTATGATCCCAGAACCAAATTTATTCAAAAAAAAAAAATCCCTGAATCAAATTTGTTTATTATATTTTAAAGATTTTTAATTTGACTTTCTTATTCAAAAAATTGACAAATTGTACCGTACAAAACGTAATATATTAAGATCCTGTTTACTTCGCCGATTCAAATTTAAAATTTAAATTTTGTTACAGTAAAAAGCTCTCAGAAGCAGTCACATCTAACTTTTTTACTATAGTAAAAAACTCTCACATAATATCACATCTTAACTCAAATTAAAAACTCTAATCAGCGAACTAAACAGAATTATCTTTTTCATTTTCCTTCTTATTGGGAAAACAAGAAAAAAAAAGGTCATGATTTTAGTCAAAAGAAAACAAAATACCATTATTCAATAGAAAAGAAAGGTGTATTTTATTATAATTTTTTTTTTTTTTTTTTAAAAAAGAAGGAGACAAAATTGATTTTTTTTTTCTCTCTCTAGAAAGAAAGAGCACTAAACCACGCGCTTGCTATAAGGTACTTTGGAGGTAGAAAAAGAATATAGTCTAAGGCCATTTATAAAAAAGAAAGGAAAATGATTGAAGCAAGCACCCACGTTAAGCGACCTAGTTGACCCTCATAATATTGATGGTGTGGACAAAGAGAAGGTTTATAATTTCATTAGTGATCAATTTTTTTTTTTTTTTTTTTTTTTACTAGGTATGATGAAAGGTATTTGTAAAGCCAAGCATTTAAAAAAAAAAAAGATTTTTAGGGAAAAAAAATTTATTTTTACGGTGAAATTTTTTTTTTCTTAATTCTTTGTTTCTCTTTTTTTCTATCTTTTGTTTTGTTTTTTTTTTTTTTTCTTTCCGAAATTCAAATATGCTAAAGCAAGTTTAATTGAATTTTAAAGCTTACGTGGCTACGCTAAATAAATTTCTGAACATCAGAATTATTATAGTTTATCCTTTATTTAATTAATTCGTGTAAAACATTATATGTAAACTGTAAAAATTTAAGACTCAAATGGCTACGGTAATATGTTCATCGTCTAATGTGTAATCACGAAATTCATAATTAAATACAGTCATAATCTTATTGCAATTTGCAATCCGTGCCTATATATTTGTCGTCTGAAAAAGGAAAAAAAAAATAACTATTGTAATTTTGCTAAGAAATTCTATCACGCATTTAAGTTCTCGTCTCATAAAATACGCATCACCTAATTTAAAATGCATAAGAACCTACTGATAATACATGTTTATATTTACTGAGCCCCCGTTTATTTCACCGATTCAAGTTCAAAATTTAAGTTTTGTTACAGTAAAAAGCTTTTAAAAATAGTCACATCTAACATTTTTACTACAATAAAAAAACTCTCACATAAAACACACATTAAATCTTATTAAAATAATATTAAAATGAAAGATTATATAATAATAAAATATGATATAGATTTAACAGTTTAAAATAAAAATATTTATTATTGATAAAAATGCTTAAAAATAGAAAATAATGGCGGCAAATAATTAGTTTGCTCGCCAAAAAAATAAAAACTAATAAGGCATAATTCAACCTACCAAATATGAATGACTTTGGTTAGGGGGTGGACAACCCATTACACATGAATTTATACCCAAAGATGGGTTAGCTGGATCCACCGTGACCACTTCCAAAATGCTTTTTTGGAACTTTTAAAACTTACCTGTAAATCCTTTTAAAAAAAAAAAAAATTTCTAGCCGAAAGGCCAAGGAATAATCATGTCCACAAGATTACAATTACAACGGTGTGATCTACGGTTGAGAAAAGATTCTAGTGGGAACTGGCAACAGGGTATGACTGCGTCAAACGTGGCAACATCTTAGGTGGAGATAGCTGGGGGAGTGACGTGGCACCATTATATTATTATATTATAGGCGATTTATATAGACGTTTCATCTGAACCACGTGAAAATGTGTTTCGCCACTTCGTCCGCGGTGAGATTTGATAGCGACCCCACGTGTCTTGTTTGCAGTTAGTCAAAGCAATCATTTAGCAATTTAGAGGACCAAATCAAGAGCGAGCCAACTGTACTCGCGAAGTGCACGCAAGTCGAAAGTACTTGCTTTCTTTTGCTGACACGTTTTATGTAACTTTCTTTTGGGAAAACGGCGGAGATCAGTAGAAATTTCTAACCTAAAAGGGTTAATCACATGTTAAATATTTGACGTCACACATCACACAGTTAATTTTAGTGATTTCATTTTATTTTTATTTTAGTTATTCTGTTAATTTAATGTTAAATATTTATCAAAATCTATAAAAATTATGGACTAAAATTTAAAACATGGGCCCGTTCACTTCGCTGATTCGAGTTTTTAATTCGAGTTGAGATTTAATTTTATGTGAGAGCTTTTTACTGTAGTAAAAAAGTTAGATGTGATTGTTTGTGAGAGCTTTTTACTGTTGCAAAACTTGAATTCTAAACTCGAATAAGCGAAATGAACGGAGCCTATAAGTTTTAAAACTAAAACAATATAAAATATTAAAAGATAATTTTCACAAATAGACTCAAAATTTTAGATGTTTTTAATCTTAGACTTTAATGTACATATTCTATCAAATTTTAATACTTAATTGATGAAATGACTGAAATTGAAACATAATAAATTTTAAAGACCATCTGTGTGACGTTTGAAAAGTCACGGACTAAAATGAGATTTAATGTAAATCTCAAAGGCTATTTGTGAAATTAACCATTTTATTCATTATTATTTTTTTACTTTTGATAAAATGTTATTGTGTGTTCTTTTCAAAACTTAAACTTTTTATGTGAGAGAAAACAAAAAAATAAAAAAATTAAATTTAAATTTTTATAAAAGAAAATACTATAGTAAAAAAATTTAATTGTATCATATCTAAGCAACAACTGTAAAGAAATGATATATCTAAGTATGGCTGGCGAACTTTATGCTTAGCGCTAAGAGGTGGAGCTGCTACCCTGAAAACGGAGTTCTTGCAGCATGTGCTAAGCATATGTTTTTTTTTTTCCGAATATTGGAGTTTCGGTTGTGCGATTTGGCGCACCCCTTGCCAGTTCGCCAAGGGCAAAGGGCAAGACCACTCTCTTAGGGGGCAGCAGGGTGGACATCCCCTACTCTCTCTTCTTGAGTTCTCTCTCTTCTTCACGAATGAGTTTCTCTCCGGCCCTAATTTTTGAAGTGAAAGAAAGACACTTCGTTAAGGCGAACAGGAGTTCTGCCTAAAAACGAATAAATAGTCTTTGACCGGCGCCCAATTCATTTATTTGGAGTGAAAGACATTCACAGTCTTTAAATATTGTACTCAACTTTAAATTAAGAACAAATAGCACGTTCTAAAGTTCATGATATAAATATGAAGACATATTACATATCAAGAGGTGCAATAGATACGTTTGAAATTTTTGGGAGATATGTGGATGCAAATGACATAGTTTAAGATTTTAAAGGGACGAATTCTTCTTACTTATACTATAAGAGGGACCTGCCATCCCATTAGTGATAAATATAGTAATATACACACACACACATATATATATATATATATATAAACGAGTTTTTAATAGTTACCTTTTAATCGGTTGTTATTAATTAATATAGAATTTTAATGATATAGCGTAATAAGAATTCAATTTCATTAATTGTCATAATTTTTTTAGTCAACTATTCAATTTATTACAACCATCAGTGCGGTTAAAACAACGTTACATATCAATAGTAAACTATTGAGAATTTATACTTCTTCTCAGTAAACTTTTAGCTTAATTATTAAATATAATTATATTTTGGTATAAAGAATTATTTTCTCAATTAATTTTTATTTCAAAAAATATTTATTTGGATCATGGTTAAGAAAATAATATTCTAGCAGATTAACAAGAAAAAATGTCTACGTGCATATTTGACGAAATGTTATTATATGAAAAATAGAAAAACCAACATTTCAATGAGAAATATTTAATTTAAAAAAATTTCTTAAAAAAAAAGGACAAGCAAAAAACCTAATACGTAGTTAAAGAACAAAAAGTTTTTGTAACCACTCTTATTCCTACATAATAGAAAGCTTTTTTTTTTTTTTTTTCTCCCTTAAAAATACAATTTGAAATTTTAACACTTCTACCAACACTTCATAAACTTGGCGTGGATGAGCTTCTTTTTTTTTTTTTTTCCTTGGAAATTTAACCTTTCAATTTATAAATAACAAAAATTAACTCAATAATGGATCAATGGTGTCCTGAGCTTGTACTCCATGAATTTTTCATAATCTAATACGTTCATCGCTGAAGTTTCAAAACATCAATTAAATCTGTAAATTTTCTGAAGAATTAATAAAGACAAAAGTACCATTTCATGAATGAATGCAACCTTTTCAATCATCACGTACCATTTCATGAATGATGCAATCTTTTAAATCATCACATCCATTATTTAGAGGTATCTTTCTCAATGTAAAGGTATCTTTTCCTGAAGTAATACATCTATTACAATAGTTATATCTATTACTAATAAGTGTTCAGATAAGCGTGAAAATATATTACCAATGGTTGCAACGATTTGAAGAGTCATATTACAATCTCTCTAACAATCCCTCCAGAATTAACAATAATAAACACATACATACATATAGGTATCTTTCGATTTTAACCTCTCATTAGTGACTCTACTTCAAAGTATTCACAAGACAACAGTGTGCTTTGCATTAAAATTTGTCTCTTAAGCAAATATCAGAAATATATCACATATGTGTTATCACAGACTTAAAAATCTATTCCAATCGTTTAGCACTATTTTGGCCTTGTGCTCTATCTTAGATTCATGAACATTTACAGGACTAAGTCACGGTTTTGTTAGGTACGACACCATTCTTTATGTTCACTTAGGTGAAGTTTTGAATTATGTCTCTAGCTACTATGAGACTCAAACTTCATTAAGAGTATAAACTCCACCTCAACTACATAGCTATTTTACACTGACATCCTGGAAGGGATTGGAGGGTTTGAGACGTATAAGAATACTTTCTTTTAAGGTTTTATTTGCCCCCACTTCTCAAAGTTTGCTAATGAGTTTTAATGGCAAATTACCCTTAAGATACAACAAACTCTTGAACACAATATCTAGCAATAATATTGAGTTCTAGAACATCAATTAAATCTATAAATTTTTTAGAGAATTAATAAGACAAAAACATCATTTCATGAATGAATGTAACCTTTTCAATCATGACGTACCATTTCATGAATGAATGCAACTTTTTTAATTATCACAGTTATTCATATAGAGGTACTTTTCTCAATGTAAATGCATCTTTTCATGATTAATATATATATTACAATAGTTATATCTATTATTAATAGGTGTTTAAATATGTGTGAAAATATATCACTAATGATTGTAACGATTTCAAGATATATATTACAATTTCTTTTACAAGTCAATCATGAAAAAGACCCAGATAGAGAGAGTGAACAATAATTGAGCATAGAGATAACGTGGGGTTATCACTAGGGTGGGTGGTAGCGTAGTCTTGCAAAAGAGAGGCTTTTCAGTGATTCTAACCAAAGCTCCGGTATTGGATCCAACAAGTTATTGGATTCTCCACCTCAACCTTTTTTCAGCATCTAACTTTTCTACTTTTTTCCCTATGGGAAGAATATAATTAGCAAGCCTCCATTTTTCAAACTATGTTTTCCAAAAGTGAAATAAATGCATCCTCAATCTAGTCATATCTTTATCTTTCTTTATATGTGTGTCTATATATATATATATATTAACTCGTGGTATAAATTCTGCCTATTCATATTCGTATTCCTTATCTTCCCTGCCCCATGACCCTTTCATATGAATACTAACAAAAGTAGCCTTTCAAGTGGAAAAGTCAGCACATTTGGGCTGTTGTGATTATTAAGCAATAATTTTCACCACTTGTCATATGTACATATATACATAGATGTATAGATGTATATAGTTTTAATTAAATCCTTATTTTTGTACTTTGTCAATTATTATCTTTTAGTTATCTATGTTTCTCGACATTAAAAAAAAAAAAAAGAAAAGGAAAAAAAAAAAGAGAAGAAATTAGATGATCTTCGCAGATGTTTGCTTTGTACACGCAATTTGTACAAATTTCTGATATTGCCGTTTCCTTCACTTAATATTTTTTGCAAACGTACTGTAATCTGTATATATCATTTTCCATTTAGCCTTTTTTTCCATTGTTGAATAATGAACAAATAAAAAAGTCATAAAATACCATTTCTATTGGCCATCATTTTTTATTCTAATCACAAATCATGGAAATTGGAAATGCAGTAAATTGACAGTTTTTTATTTTTTTTTTATTTTTTTTTTAAATTTCCTTGTTTTGGATTTTTATAGTTATTTATGTCACCAAGTAAGGTAAGATGGAAGGGTTACTAGTTGTTTAAGTCCCGGGTTGATGGAAAAGGAAATTATTCATGTATATTCGTGTTACATTAGTGCCATCTTTATTTTTAGTGATTAATTAAAAATAAAGAAAGAAAAAGAAGATTCAATATTTAAGATTAAATTAATAAGACTACTTAATTTCTTTTTTTCTTTCTTTCTTTCTTTCTTTTTTTTTTTTAGGGTAAAATAAGACTAGTTTATTAGCTTGCGAGTGAAGGTATATTGTACTCAGCGAACTTTTCATGCTTCAGTGCTTTTGCCGCCTTTTTTTATGTCTTAGGTCTTGTTTATTTTATTAATTTAAGTTTTAAGTTTTACATTTTTACAGTTAAAAATTCTTATAAAATGTCATATCTAACTTTTTCTACTACAGTTAAAAACTCTAAAAAATTTTAAATCTCAACTTGAATTGAAAACTCAAATTCGCGAAATGAACGAGACTTGTCTTTTTTATTTATTTATTGTAATTAAAGTACGTAGTTGTCTACTGAACAATTTTTCTGGTGGAGAGTTGGGGTTTCAAACTCTGAAAAGAAAAAAAGGAAAAAAAGTAAGTACTTGTGAATTAGTGGGACTTTAATTTTATTATTATTTTTCCTGAATAAAAGAAGGGAAAAATGGACTTGGGGTTTCATATCTCAGCAAGAAGAGAAACAGGTACCTGTGAAGAGAAAAATAATAATTTTTTAATGCTTTTTTTTTTTTTTTTCAGAAAATGAAAGAAAGAAAATTTTCATATTTTCACTTGTACATGTTATTAGCTAGATTTAATTTTGATAACATTACGTCAAAGACTAAGTTGTAATTGCTTCCATTATTTTCTATTTTTCTTGTTTGCCGAGATACATCTTTTTTCAAATACAGTTTTTATTTTTTATTTTTTTATGGGTTTTGAACTTTTGGGAAATACTTGATTTTAGAAAATAGCTACACCAATTAATTTTAAAAACGGCGTCTACATAATAAACGACAATAAAGCATGAAGCAACAAGGTAAACGACACCAAGTGAGAAACGACATTATAACTGTGACAAAATTGAAAAAATAACAAAGACGACAATAAACGAAACAGTAACAAATGAAAACGACAGCAAAGAAAACAGCACTACGGTTCCATAGGACGAGAAATAAAAAAAAAAAAAAAAAAAAAAAAAAGCAAGGCGACACTAGAATGAAAGGGAAATTAGATTAAAACGACTCATAAAGTATAAACGGCAATAAAGACGAAAACAAAATAAAGAAGAAGGGACAAACGATAAAAATTCAACGATGATAAAGTAAAAGCGAAATCAAAGTAACAAACAACAACAATTTTTTTTATTTTAAAAACGACGACCTTGTTGAAGTTCAAACAACGAAACGACACCATGAAAGGAGAAAAGATAAAGATCAAAAATTAAATAACTGCAAGCAAATTATAAAAAAAAGGGAAGGCAGCTAATCGATAGTGTGGAGAAAATAAATGTAAACATAACGACAAGGGAATTAATAAAAAGGTGATAAACAATATCAAATTTATAAATAATTTGTACGTTTAGTTTGTTAATTTAAAATTTTAATTTAAATTAAAATGTAATTTTATATAAAATTTTTTTACTGTAATAAAAAAATTAAATATAATTATTTATGAAAATTTACTATAATAAAATTTAAATTTTAAATATGAATTAGTTCATAATAGTTAGTAGGCGTAAAATTATAATAAAAGAATAAATAATACTGATAAATCATGCAGGTTTTGGCGGGTAGTGAGCATGTGGAGGGTAGGTTGGAAATGAGAAAATTTTCAAAATCCCAACTTAAAACATCCAACTTTATCAGTGGGCTGGGCGGGCTAGAAAAGGGTTTCTGTGGGCAGGTTGGTTTTTTTGTTTCCTGTTTTTTATATTTGAAATCTTATTTTTAAAGTGTATAGATTTAGACATTATTTATTTTATTAATTTAAATTTAAAATATAAGTTTTATTATAATAAAAAAATCTTAAAAATAATCGTATTTAATTTTTTATTATATTAAAAAGTTATTACATAAAGTTAAATTTTAATTTAAATTAAAAATTTAAATAAGTGAATTAAACGAACTCTTAAATTTTTTGTTCCTCTAATACTTTAAATAAGTGAATTAAACGATCCTTAAATTTCAACTCAACACCACGGCTTTCAACTGCTTTCAACTGCCTTTTCTTTTTAAACCCCTTTTCTTGTCTTCCAATGTGATTTGGCTCCATAACACATGTACGGCCATTGGTAGCTCGCCCGGGGGGGTCGTAACCCAGAAAGGTTTCTCCATATGGTGAATATCTAAGGACAGTATTGAAGTAATAGTTGTTTCCAGCATCAAATAGGGAGCCCCCAAAAACGAGGAAACAATGGCGGGTGTTTTGGCAGCATCAAGTTATTGTCGGCGCAGCCACTTACATTGTCCATTATAAGCAGAAAATATTGCAAAAACACCCCCACGAGAACATGGGAGTAACTCATTGTTAGCGTTTACTTTGTGATAATAATAATCTTCTCCTTAATCCTCAAGGCTCAAACACTAATGTGAACACATGTAAAGTAGGTTACCCACCCAGTGGCGGAGCTTTGAAGGGCCTGCCCCCACTGGTTTTTACAAAATTAAAATCAATCATTTAGAAATTTTAACTTTTATTTTTTAATTTTGCCCCAACGGAGACATAATAGTTTCATTTATGCCCCACTAAACTTTACTTCTTTTATTTTGTTTCTATTTTTTAATAAACAACTTTACTCTTTTCACTTATGAGCTATTGTAAAATGCTTTATGATTTATATATATATATATATATATATATAGAAGCTTTCTATGTTTTTTTTTTTTTTCATATTTATACCCCGCATTTTGAGGTTACAAAAAGTATACTCTATGGTCTCGTTCAATTTACCGATTTGAGTTTTCAATTCGAGTTAAGATATGACTTTATATGATACCTTTTAACTGTAGTAAAAAAGTTAAATGTGGTTTTTTATGAGAACTTTTAACTCTAAGAAAATTAGAATTAAAAATTTAAATCAGTGAAATAAATGAGACCTATATTTTAAACTATATTACATTTATGTCTTCGCATTTTTTGATACACTTATGTCTTCACATTTTAAATTCATATTAAATATTGTATTATAATTTTTTCTATATATTTTTCATGCTATTTATTTTTTTTACCAAAAAAATTATACTGTTACTCTTTTATTGAAGTTAAAAGCTGACTCTGTCACTGTTTACTAAGTTATACACGAAGCTTTCAATAAATTTCCCTGGCACATGTTGTATATGTGTTATACTTTGTTTCAAGAGTACAATTGTTGCGAAAATATCTTCTTGAGAATGAAAAAATTATAAGGACTAATGAAAAAGATGTAGCCATATACTAATTAGTTAATGCTAGAGTGTGATTGACATGCGTCAGGTAACCACCACGATGAATAGGGGTGGTGATTGACATGCGTCAGGTAACCACCACGATAAATAGGGGTGGCCGTTAAGATTTTTTATTTTTAATTTTCTTCTTTTTCCTTTTAAATAAGGTTTAAGATTATTATCATCGGTGTTGCTGAATTTTAAATTATTTTTATTTTATTTTTTAAATTTTAAAAATTTTAATTTTTTTTAAATTTTAAAATTTTCTCACTTAATTTTTTTCTATTGTAATATATATATTATAAACATATAAAAAAAGAGAGAATAGTGTAGTCATATGCGTTTTTATTTGTTTGAATATGTGTTAAAAATAAATAGATAAAATTACATGACTACACTTTTTATTATTCTGATTTAATTTTAACAAAAAAAAATTACAAAAGAATTTAAATGAAATTAATTTAAAATTTAAGAGGTAAAAGAGAGAGTTTTTAAAATTTTAAAAAATAAATTGAAAATCATCCTAAAATTTAAAGAAGCACTAGTGGCGATTTAGTCCTTATTTCTGAAAATAAAAGGGGGATTCATTGTCTTAATTCTTAAAGATATCTCCGTTGCCTGCCACCGCTTGATCGGCACAAGAGTTCGGGTGGAGTGCCATTCGGAGAAAGTTGCAGGTTGGATTTCGTCATATATATATATATATATATATATATATATATTTTCTATTAATTTTAAATTAAATATATCCATGAAATAAATTCATTGTCACTGGCATACTTTATGTCGCTTATTACATACCTAATTTCATCATAAGCAATTAAGATGTGCTGTTCTATTTTCTTGTGTTATAGGCTATTCTTCTAATTTAATTTAGACAGTTTATAAATTACTTAAGTATTTTTAGTTTTTAATTCCCGTTCAGATCATATTATTAATTTAAATGACATGATAACTAGAGACAACATATCTAGACTTATAAGAAGATGAAGAATTCAAATACTAACTTTGAAGTTAAAAAAAAAAGCATCAATGAAAAATATTAAAGCCCTGTTCTTTCACAATTCAAATTATAATTTAAATTTTTCGTTACAATATTTTTCTCACAAAAATTTAAATTTAACTTTTTTATTATAGTATTTTCTCCCACATAATTTTGTTTTTCAATTCAAATTCTTAACTTGAACCCATAAAAAAAATGAACCCTAAATAAATATATTAAAGAATCCAATGTATAAATGAAACCTTTAATTAAAAATAAAATAAAATATTGCAAGACCGTTTGGTGAATTTTGACATTCTCAGATCTGACCATTAAAAATCAATTTTTCACAAAAAACCACTAAGATCAATTCCATGAAAAAAGGGCTTCCTTTATAGTGCATTTTAAAATTGTGACCTATTGGTGGAACAATTGCTTTTATCGTTAAATTAATTTTTTGACGGTCGGATCCGTAATAAGAATAGTTTTGTGTAATGTACTGTAATTTTTAATACGGACATGCACAAATTTCACTGTTAAAAATTAAATCTAACAATAAAAAATACTTGACCCCGTCAAGTTTCTAAAAAAAAAAAATCAAAGTTAAATAATTAGAGAGATTTTTTAGTACGTCTGACATACTAATAGATCAAGTTTTTTTAATCTTGAGATTTGCATACTTTCTTACTTTTATATGATTTTATACAGATCCGATAGATAAAAAACTTAACTTATAGATATGTTGACATATTAAAAAAATCATAATTAATTAATTATGCATGGCCATTTTGCTGATAAAGTAATAAGACTTTAAGAAAAATAAAAACATGCAGAATATTATGCCCAACCGTGTGAAACATCATTGGTTTTGTAGTATTTATTTACTCCTATTTATTTTATAGAGATTTTTTGTAGGCCTGTTTGTTGGTAGATCAAAATAAAATCACATTAAATTAAAAATTATATAAAATAAATAGTTTTTATTATAAATTTAACAGTAAAAATAAAAAAAAAAACTCTCTCTCTCCTGGATGCACTATGGCGGTAGTCTATATCTATATACACGTGCTCTCTCTCTCTCTCCTGGATGCAGTATGGTGGTAGTCTAATCTATATACATGTGCTCTCTCTCTCTCTCCTGGATGCAGTATGGTGGTAGTCTAATCTATATACATGTGCTCTCTCTCTCTCTCCTGGATGCAGTATGGTGCTAGTCTATATCTATATACATGTGCGTGTATATTTATATAAATAGAGCAGCAGTACTGCAGTAGTACCTGTTGAGATTCTCAACGATTTAATACGGTTGAGATACCGTTACGTTAAGTTTTTAAAACCGTTAAATTTATATATTTTTTAATTTTTACTTAATTTTATTAAATTTAATAGATAAAAAATTTAATGTGTACCGGAGATGATCCTAATTAATTAATTATGCATGGGCATTTTGCTGAAAAAGAAAAGCATGCAGAATATTCTAGCCAGCCGTGTGAAACGTCATTGGTTTGTAGTATTTATTTACTCCTATTTATTTTAGAAAAATAGTAAAAAATTGACCAATATAAAAAGTTTAAGAAAGTATATAGACTAATTTTTAGTTATAAAAATTAACAGGTCATAATTTGTTAAGTTATGGTTCATAACTAGATAAGTTATGGATAAACTTGTTAAGTTATGGTTCATAGTCAGATAAGTTATGGACAAAAATCGTGAATTATGAATAATAATTTGTCAAGTTATGGTTCATAACCAGACAAATTATGGACGAAAACAGTAATTTAGCCTACTTATTAACTTATGTAAACTATTAACCTATTAATTTTAATTCATTTCAAGTCTTAGTCTATTTCTCTCTTTCCCTTCATTTTATAGAGATTTTTTATAGACATGATAATGACAATTTTTAATTGTTAGATCAATTTTAAATTTTATTAAATTAAAAAATAATACAAAATAAATAATTTCTGTTATAAATTTAACAGTAAAAAAATAAAAAACTATAAATAATTTCATTTTTGTTTGTCTTTTTTTTTTTTTCCCTCAAAATGGATTTTGTACGAATACCGTAATATTATAGAAAACGTTTTCTCTTAGCTGTCACACTGACGTGGTCATAATTTCATCCACTGGCACTTTGAACTCTCACTTCATTTTTGGAAGATAGTTTGCTTTTGGAGAAAAGGACATCAGCACGTGAAAAATTAAGGAAAAAAAAAAAAAAAAATACCATTTAAGATGTTAAAAAAATATATTTATGTTACTATATTAAAAAATAAACTATTGTTATTGAATTAATTAGAAAAAATAAAAAATCACAACAATATCTCATGATTTAAAATGATATAAATAATAGATCCCACAAAATCATGATAAATTATATATTTTGTATTTTTTTCTAAAATAATAGATCACATTCCAAGTCTTTTTTTTTTTTTTTTTTTTTTTTTTTTTTTTTTTTTCAGTTACATGCGCATGAAACAATATTTTTTGCAATTAATAGCATTGATGACACTACTATTCGGTGCTAACGTTAGATCTACATTTATTATCAATTTCAAATAATGATTTAAGATTGTAAGGCCACGTAACATCCGAGTCTCCACTCCAAAACAACTTTGCAAATTGCTCGTTGGCTTTCTCAGTGGCGTGACCAGAGTCAAAGAAGAGAAATTCACGTGGATTCTCACATAAATCATAGCCATTCATGACTTTTCCACAAGTTGGAAGGCCTCTGTAGATACCAGAACCACAACATGCCATTTTCCCGGCCGTGAAACCTTCATATATAAACAGAGAGATGTACAAATTCAACCATATATTTAAGTTGTCAAAATCAAAAGATAATAATATGGAAAACGGAAAATGGGTTCATTCCATGAGGATGAATCTCCATTACTCAAGTAACGATAAGTCTTAAGCTCCGTTCATTTCACTGATACAAATGTAGAATTCAAATTTTATTACAGTAAAAAACCATTAAAAACAATAATATCTAACTTTTTAATACAATAAAAATTTTTTATATAAAATAACATCTCAACAAATAAATTTTTAATAATTTTTTTTTTTTTGAATGTATAAATTTTTATACGAATGTAGCATTCGTCTAAGTGAGATGAATGAGCATAGCGATACAGCTCCGCGCTGCGGCTCCGCACTCACATAGGGCCCCACTTGGGCTCCTATTGTGAGTGAGGAGCCCAACGGCTTCGCGGAGCCATTTAGCTTTTTTCAAGATGAATATGATTGCTAGTAGAAAAATGACACCTTATCATGTTTCTTTTTTCAATTACCGTATTTTTGTGGGTTCTTAGATCTGTCACTAAAAGAAGTGAAGAAGTCGTGAATTGAGTGTTTGAAATCTTTGAGATGGTTCTCTAGCTTTTGGAGAAGTTGAGACAGTGCAATGTTGTGTTGCTTCGCAATTTCCACGAGTTCTCGCGCGCAGTCATTTGTTCTCGGCAGATCAAATGCCCTAACCCAAGGAAGACAACCTATTGGCGACAAGCCTAGAAACGCAAATTTTCTTCCTCCTCTGTTGTATATTTCCTGTGCTCACAAGTAGTACCTGTATATAAGTGATTGCTAAACATATATACTTTCAAATAGAACAAAGATTACCTCCTTTCTCTATAATTATTATCAGTGCCCGACCCTTGGTTCTTCTTTGGCAGGGGATATATTAAATATTTTTCTTTAAGTATATAAATAAAAATAAAAAAGAAAATATGAAGTTCAATGGAGGCGTATATGTAAAGACCGTATTTTCATAAGGCAAAACTAGAAAATTACAAAAGTTTAAAAGTGCATATGTGGTGAAAAAGGCTATTTTATTCCGCCGATAAAAATGTGTTTTAACTATTAAATTAATTTTTCAACAATTTAATTTACCGTATGAGTAATTGTGAGTAATTGTGAGTAATTGTGTGTCGTGCGCTATATTTTTTTATGCACTTACCTTTAAGTGGCTCCACCACTGAATATTATTATTATTATTTTTTATGCACCCCTCCAGTTAGTTGGTTATAAAATATTATTAGTACAATTATATTGCATATTTATTATAACCTAATTAATCTAAACAATTCTTTTTTTTAGTGCTCCGCGGAAAAAAAATTTTCTAGCTTTATTACCGTCAGTATATCATATCTTGTAGAAAATTAATGAAATTAAGATAATATATGCTATTACTTGGATAACGTTTGTCAAATTGCCAAGGACCCTGCCGATGTATTCTTTTTGAACGTGTTGTGACCGGAAGAACCTTGAGTTTTCTTGGAAGGGAGCAAAATAATCGTTGCTTCCAATGTTAAATAAGTAAACAGCCGAGGACAACAGTGCCTTGGCTTCTTCATCACCTAGTTTTTGCCTCAAATGCTCCTCAACGTTCATGAAATTTCTCAACTGGCCTCTGAGGTTTATAACCTGCAGATCATCAGCAAATCAACAGTAGAAAAATGAAGATTACATGTACAATTGGTTTTGTAATTTCTTGAACGTATATACTTGAGATCATAAACGATATATATATATATATATATTTTTGAAGATATTTATAATAATTGAATTTATAAGGACATTAAAAGCACTCACAGAGGCAGTTAAGGTCCGGCGGGGGCGAATTTTTTATTTTTAGAAATCCTTTACATCTATGCCCACTAATTTTTTTTGAAGTTAATCCTCATAACCCTATTAAATTTTTGTTTTAAGTATTAGCCTTCTGTCACTATTTTAAAGGTCAATCTATTAATTGGAAGACTTACTATATAGTTATGAATATATATTCACTTTTAAATGATGTGAGACACGGATTTATTTCTGTTTTACACCTATATTATCGGATATATATATATATATATATATATATATATATCAGTCACGGTCCATATTTGATATTTGAGTATTTTACACGAAATGGAAATTGTTTGTAGGATGATTACTTACGTAACCTGGATGAGTGTCATCTAGAACACCGCCCCCAATAGACGCAAAGTTTACGCCATACTCCCACTTTTGACCAGGTTGTAAATATGGTGGAATCAGTGGCAATCCCGCATACTCACCTACAAATTAACAGGAAAAAAAAAACATAGGAACAATCATTTTTTTTTTTTTTTAATAGATCATACATATACGTATATACAAGTATTTGTAACAGATCATATAATATAACTTATAAGCTTACTAATGAAATCAGGGATTATACGGCCATCGGTAGCCCTCCCTGTGGGATAACCAAAAAAGGTTTTTCCATACGGAGAGACGTTAGCTTTGAATCTAAGGAGAGTATCGAAGTAATTGTTGTTGCCGGAATCGAATAGCGAATCGCCGAAGACGAACAAGGCCGAGTGTTTGGGCGGAAGCAAGTTGTCCCGGCAGCCACTTGCGGTGTTGATCATTAGTACAATATTAAGCAAAAAAGCTGCAAAAACAGCCCACGACAACATTATGACTCTCATCATTAGTGTTTCCTCTCTCTCTCTCTCTCTCTCTCTCTCTCTCTCTCTCTCTCTCTCTCTCTTATCTTATTGTTGCGGATGCAATACGGTGCTAGTCTCTATATATATACATGTGCATGTCCAGTTCAAACAAATTGTCTGTAGTGACCCACCTACCTCTGAGGGCCGAGGTTAACTTGTAATTTGATCACAAAAAAAACGTTTTCAAGAAAAATTCTCTCGCACAATAATTTAGATATCGTTCATTTAATTAATTTGAGTTTTCAATTCTAAGTTTTTATTGTAAAAAACTCTTAAAAATATCACATCTTAACTCGAATAAAAAATTTAAATACATGTTAATTTGTGTGGATGCATGATTGCTAGTCATATCTATATACATGTGCATTCATTTAATAAATAGAGCAAAAACAAATTATTGTCTGTAATGAAAAGCATTCAATTAATTTTGAGGTCCAAGGTCAACTTGTAATTTGATCACAAAAAAAAACATTGTTGAGTCGTATGGGATATGTTGGACTCTCCTCTATGTTTTGGGCCTTAAGTTGGGCTTATTGTTGAGATTGTTTATTTTGAAAGTGT
This sequence comes from Morus alba, assembly GCA_012066045.3. Classification (NCBI taxonomy): domain Eukaryota; kingdom Viridiplantae; phylum Streptophyta; class Magnoliopsida; order Rosales; family Moraceae; genus Morus; species Morus alba. The sequence goes on along the minus strand of CP050227.2, from coordinate 19,465,116 downwards.
CAAGTTGAAAGCAAAGATATTAGTTGTTTGCAAAAAGTCGACATCGTTAGTTTGAGTCGTTTGGTCGCATAAGTAAAATCTAAAGTTAGGCTTTCAAATTCGTTTTTTTATTGTAAAAAAGAAAATCTTCATTGAGATAAGGCTATGAGGATTTCGTGGAGAAGATCAAGCTTGTCTTTGCTAAAAAATTTGAAATTGAAGCAAATAATTATAGATTTTGTTTTAGTTTGATAAGAGGTTTATTCAAACCGTATTCTGGATTGGTGGTGAAGATTTTATCCTTAAAGTGATTGGAGGCAGAACCGGGGTAAAGAGAATAGCAACTGGAATATGCGGGCATGCAGTATAACCGCCTTATCATAATTGCTGATTCTAATGTTTTGAAACCAGATATAAAGGTTGATACACGTATCAAACTATGGATAGAAAAGCACCGGTGTGCACAAGTTGAAGAGTGAGAGCATTCATTGATTTTGATCTTTGAGAGATGATTATGTGAGCTTTCGTTTTGAAGACGAGTTATAGACACAAATAGTCAAGAGGGAGTCTTGAGTTGGATAAGTCCGATTAGTGTCTGTGTTGCCAGGTCAAACAAATTTTGATCAACCACCCAATCATTGTGTGGTATTTACTTTGCTTTTGTGTTTTGCTTTGGTAAAATGAAAACACAAAAATAGCAAACAACCGGTTCTAACAATTGGTATCGAAACAAACTACTGTTTTGTGAGATCTTATTTTGCTCGTCTGCAAATGTATTTGAGGCAGGTTCCGTGTCAAAGCCACCACTCTTGGATGAATCCAATTATTTTGGAAGGCCAGAGTGAAAGCTTTCGTTAAAGCCATTGATGAACGAGCTTGAGATCGACAAAAATGGGAGCATCACAACCCAGACACCAGCAACAAAGTCACCTTGAAACCAAAGAGAAGTGGTCGGACAAATGAAGATCGAAATGAAAACGAAAGCACTCAATGCAATTTTTTAAATTTGAAATTCAAATTATTTCTACATGTGAATCATTATTTGACCGTGGAGATCTCTAAACTTCAAATTTAAAACAACTAAAAATGCATGAGGATGAGTGTATTGCAAATTCAAAATTTTTGCTAATGAAAAAGAAAAAATGCAAAACTTGAAGAAAAAAAAAAGGATGTTGACTTTTGTTTGATGAACTCATTTAAGACTGAAAGAAGGACAAGAAGGAGAATGGAATTTTTCGATCCAAGAATCACAGAGCAATCAAGAGGAATTTAGAAGAATCTTACACGCCTTTCAAGAAGATTTTGAAATGAAAAAGAAGGGAAATTTCAAAGATTTCTCTAAGACTGGGAAACAGAGATTTAATTCTTTCAAAACAAACTTTTTTGATTATGGTCATATACAAGCGGAGTGTGCAAACACCTTGAAGAAAAAAGAAGAATAAGGCCATTCCACATGGAGTGATGATGAAAGTTCCAATGCAAGTCAAGATGAGGATGAAGAGCACAACAATAATTTTGTTGCATTCAACGTTTTTTCATAATAAACATTATTTCTGGATTTAATTTAGGAGGAAGACATTGATATTGAAGAGGTTATGAAAAAATGTATTCTAAGTGGACATTAAAAGCCTTAACAAGGAAAAGGGAGAACTCCAGGCCATAGTGACCAATCACGAGTTAAAAGGGATCTTTATGAACAAGACGGAGTTAGAGCGAACTCAAAGATACCTAAGGTTGTTGAACTCGAACGACTAAATTGGACCATCTCTTATCTCAACAAAGAACAAGTTCAACAATTTAAAATATTGGCATTGTAAAGGCCAAAACAAGTCAACACAAGGAATGCAAATTAAATTTCAAATTCTGCTTCTACAAAGCAGTTAAATTAAATACATGGACACATAAGACCTTGGTGTTATAAGTATCAAAATGCCTTGAATAGAGGAATCTCCACCTAATGATATTTGGGTTTCAATGAAAATGGCACAACTTCTTCCCTCATGAAATTCTTCAGTTTTGTAATTTTCAATAGTTTATGTTCTATTTTGGACTTTGGCTTTTTGTTTATCAAACTTAGGGGAGAGTAATTGTCTTGACACTTTCTTTGTGTTTTGAGTACCGAATGTAGAGTTAGATAATTTTGCCAAACTAAGCCAAGGGGGAGATTGTTGAGTCGTATGGGATATGTTGGACTCTCCTCTATGTTTTGGGCCTTTAAAGTTGGGCTTATTGTTGAAATTGTTTATTTTGAAAGTGTCAAGTTGAAAGCGATATATTAGTTGTTTATAAAAAAGTCGTCATCAAATTTTAGTTTGAGTAAAAAAGTAATCAGTTTAGGACAAAATCTAAAGTTAGGCTTTCAAATTAAAAAAAAGAAGAAATATTGAGATAAAGGATCAAGCTTGTGTTGCTATCTAAGTTTTAAAATAAATAAAGTTTGATAAGAGGTTTATTCAAAACCGTATCTCTTAATGGATTGGTGGTGAAGATCAAGATATTATCCTTAAAGTGATTGAGTGCCGAGAATCAAAATGCGGGCGAATTATTTTGAGTCGATAATCGCTTTATCTGTAACTTACGGATTCTCGTGATGTATTCGGATTTTGTAACCAGATCAAAGTTATAAAAGGTTGATACACGAGGTATCAAACTATGGACCTCTCGAAAAAACACAAAGTGCACAAGTTGAAGAGTGAGAGCATTCATTGATTTTGATCTTTGAGAGATGATTATGTGAGCTTTTCGGAGAAGGCGTTTTGAGGACAAAAATTCAAGAGGGAGTCTTGAGTTGGATAAGTCCGATTGGTGTCTCAATTAATTGTTTATGCTCGGGCGTGGCCCCATGGATGTAAGTCGGTTTGACTGAACCACGTTTAATCATTGTGTGGTATTTACTTTGCTTTTGTGTTTTGCTTTGGTAATCCTTAATCTTTTTATAAGAAAACACAGTAATAGCAAACAACCGGTTCTAACAGTGTTCAAGAAAAATGAAATGAAAATGAAACTTGTTAAATTTGAAATGAAATTATTCGGACTGCGATTATTTGAGTGGAGATGAAACTTGTTAAATTTACAATGAAATTTTCCTTAAAAAAAAAAAAAAAAAAAACAAAAAGAAGAGAACAACCGGCTTGAATATTTAAAAGTAATTTTGACCACTTTTTTTTTTTTTTTTTTTTTTTTTGTTTTCTTTTTTTTTTTTATATGGCCGAATAAACTACTTGATATTGATCTGGATTTTATTTTTGTGGGTACTACTAATTTTGTTTGTACCATTGTTATTTTCTTTATGTGCTTATAACGAATCTTTGTCTTCAATATTTCTTCATAATCATTATTTCAACTTAAATTTAAAATATTTGCAACACAACACAACATTATTAATAGTTAATTAATATGACAACCGACCATTCTATTATATGTTTCAATGAAGTATAAAAACATATATATGATACAAAATGCAAATATAAAGATCAAAATCAATTTTTCAAGAAACCAATAAACTTATAAGATCAGTCGCAGGCTTTGATTGAACAGCAGAGAGAAAGCATATCATAAAAAAATAAATCAAATATTGGCTAGGATTATTCAGCCAAAAAAATTAGTTTAGGCTAAGAGTTATCTAAAAAAAAGTAGTTACTTAAATATTAATCGGAAGATTAAAGAAAAAAAATATTTAAGAAGAGCATATTGAAACAAAAGTATTTTGGTATGTTAGAAAACTAAGCAAATTGTTAAATTAAAAATTGACAAAAAAAAAAAAATCAAGTAGTACGTTCCGTGGTTGCTACCTAAAACTGAGCTTTATTTGCTTAGACTATAGTCTACCCAACCCATAAAAAACGTAAAAAAACAAAGATTGAATGCATACCATACCTACTGCTGCAGTGCTAAATAACTATCCGGCAAAAAAAAGTAAAAACTTTTATTAAAACTAAAAAAATGTAAAACTAAGAAGAATTTTAGAGAGAGAATTTCTTTAATCTTGTGAATATAAAACGAAGAACCTTAAAGCTCTATTTATAAGAAGAGCCCTAGAACAATTGGTTAATTGTAAAGGGAGAAGTTATTATAAGTACTTGGTTTGATGCGAATTAATACCACAACATGTAAAATTGTACGACTTCATACAGAAAAAAATAGCTTTGTACTCATTATTAATAGTTTAGCAATAAGCTAGAAGCATTTAATTAATGATTCAACCAAATCATTTTGTGAATGCACGTGAGCAACATGATATTCGACAACAATTCCAATAGACATACAATAATCATTAAGTGCTAGAGATGTAAATTCACCAACATTATTAAGTCTAAGATTCTTGATTGTATAGATAGAAAATTGTGCTCGTAATTTAATTATATGAGCAAGAAATCTCGTAAATGCCACATTTTGATTTGATAATAAGCAAACATGTGACTATCTACTGGATGCATCTATTAGTACCATAAAGTATCAAAATGGTTTGCACGGTGGGTATATAGGCCTACATATATCACCTTGAATACGTTCAAGAAATATCGGTGATTATGTTTCAATTTTTGTTAGTGAAGGCCTTGTAATCAATTTTCCAAGAGAATAAGCATCATATAGAACTTTATTCATTTGAAAGATCTGTTGGCCTTTTAATGAATGTCCGTGTGAACTTTCCATGATTCTTTGCAACATTATTGAACCAGGATGACCCAAACAGTTATGTTATAGGGTTAATATTTGGGGATCTTCTTTAACTACTATGTGTGACTCTATCACATTTATCAATGTGTAATGTAATCCCGAAGAGAGATACTTATTTTCTGATACGTTACTAGTTAAATACATATATTTTTTATTCCCTTCAGTTTTAGATTGTGTATCATATCCATGAAGATATATGTCTTTGAAACTCAACAAATTCTTTTAGACTTTGGTGAAAACAGAGCATCATTTATGAAAAAATTTATTTCATTTGGCAATAAAAAACTTGCTCTACTAGTCCCTTCAACCAGATCTACAGTCTTGATATTGTATTGATTATTGTCTTTACTGGTTTTAAATTAAATAGGTACTTTTTAGATTTTAGGATAGAGTGTGTTGTACCAGTATCTAGAATACATATATCCCCGGCATTAACTTTGAACTTAGCTCCATCCATATTAAGCTTTACACAAAAATAATAATAATATCATAAAAATTTCATGAATTTTAAGAAAATACGTAACCTCAAATTTTATGTAAAGAAGTACAACATACATAGAATAGATCCAATACAAAAATAAAATGTAATGCAAATACATAAGAGCATAATATATCTATCTAGTTATCACTAGTAGTTGTATATGTAAAGTCATCTGCGAAGTCTAAGACATCAAGATGGGTTGAATCATTTATAGGATCATAGTGTTCATTAAAATTTACTTCCTTTTCTTTCTCCTACAAGGATGCCTTGCAAAGTTTACAAAGATGTTCCGGTGTTCAGCAAATTCTACACCAATGTTCTTTAGTACCGCATCTAGAACATGAATTTTTAGGATTCCGGAACAACTTGCATCATCATCTTTTCTTTTGTCATGACACTTCTTCTAGATCACGTCATTTTGTGAAGGGTTATAATAACCACTTCTACCACATCCTCGACCATGGCCTCAACCACGTCCACATCCACGTCCATGACCACGATTTTTGTCCCCATCCCGGAGTTTTAGAGAACGTAGTATTTGCTTCTAGAAATGCTGATGATCCAGTGAGATGAGATTGATGATTTTTATCAACATTCATTATTTTTCTCTGCCACAAGAAGAGCTGAGATTAGCTAGAAAATTTCTTATAATCGCACTAACGGTATTGTTGCTGCAAGGTAATGGGAGACGCATGGAAAGTGGAGTAAGTTTCTATAGCATTTCACCATCTATGATATTTACTCCACAAAATTTTAGTTGCGAAACAATTCTAAACGTGGAAGATTTTAGTCATTGACTTTCTTAAAATCCTGGCAATGTAAATTGTTTCACTCATCGCAAGTGGCGAGATGTATGACTTCTTTCTAGTGGTCGTATCTCTCCTTTAGACTTTTCTAAAGGACAAATGGATCTTTAATCGTGAGGTATTCGCATTTCAAGCCTTCATCAAGATGTTTACGAAGGAAAATCATTGCTTTCGCCTTTTCTTATTGTGACTTGTTATTATTTTTTTTAATGGTATCGGTTAGACTCATTGACTCTAGATACATTTCAACATCTATGATCCAAGTCATATAATTCTTTCCCGTGATGTTGAGTGTAGTGAACTCAAGTTTGGCAAGATTCGACATGGTGATAACTATAATAGAACATCAATATAATAAGAATCACATATTATTATTACAATAGAGTACAATTAAAATTACATATTAATCATAATAGTAATAAAATAGAAGGAGAAATATTACAAGTACGAGTATTGCAAGGAAAAAACTTGAAAATCGTGTGGAGAATGATCTCCAAGAAAAAGAGCAAAAATATATAAAATGACTACTAAAATAATAAACGCCATCATCATATTCGCCATATCGTGAAGATTATATTAAAAATAGTGAAGAGAAAATTAGAAGTGAAAGATAAAAATATTAAGAAGATGATAAGTGAATTTATGGGTTAAGAAAAACTACATTTTATAGAGTAAAAAACTTAGTCGTTTATAGCCATTATATAGCCATTAATTGTGGTGTAAAAATCTGTTATATTACCGTTAAAAGTGGAAGAAAAATTACATTTGTGTACCTCAAATGATGTAGAAAAATAAATAGATGAGAATAGTAATATGTATGCAGAAAATGCAATGAAGAATTATTACATGCAAGCATATCCATCCATTTATGAGAATACAAACACACTAAACTTCTCAATAAACCTTTCGAAGAATGTATAACGATAAAATTATAAAAATTATAATACGTTAATGACATAGCCACCTTTGTATGAATATAAAATAATATAGTATATTTACCCTTCACTTGAATTAATAAGGGTGGAAACTTGTAGTAGGACTAGGATTACGACCTACTTTTTTTTTTTTACTTTAAGGTGGATGCTTGTAATTGGATCAAAGGTTCCTTTTTTGAATTAATAAATGTAGACAATCGTAATAGTAATAGAACGTGTGTGCTGATAACGTGCTATGAAAACTAAGAAAATGTAAAATTAAGAAGAAAAAACTTTAGAGGAGAAATTAGAAAGAGAGTTTTATTAAATTTGTGAAGATATATAAAATGAAGAGTCTTAAAGCTTTATTTATAAGAAAATTTACGACATTATTTACGGTTACTATTTATATAGTAAAATTTTAATATAAACAATAAAATTTTAACTAATTTATATAGTGATTTTAATTGAGGTGGACAGTTACTATTTATTAAAAAAAAAAAACAGATAATTTAACTAAGCTCTCAAGCTTCACAATTTGCATGGGGTTGTATTACGTACGCGGCTAAAGGTAGAGCCACGTGAATAATAAGGAGCTTGCTATTAATGGCAGTAGGACCAGTTGTCGTCATCAAGGCTCTTAGGATCTTGAATCAGATATACTAGTGCTTGTTTCCCAACTTGCTGTAGATCCGTCTCTGCCCACACGACATTTATTTATTTATTTTTTATTACACCTAACTCATTTATGAGCACCTCTATTTCCTCTATGAGTTGGGTTAAGATCTTACTATTTAGATCGTCTCATTAAATGAGTAAATAAGATTTAATTTAATAAGACCTATTAATTTATGAATATGAAACTTATCTAACTTAATAAGACTTATTATTTTATGAATATGAAATTTTATTTTTATCGAGATAAATATTATTTTTGTTTCAAGATTTCCTTTAAAATTTAGGAGGAGGTTATTAAGCCACATTGGGTATCTATGGGGAAACCACAATGATAACGAGCTATATGTTTAAAAGTGGGAGCCATAAAGATTTATTTATTTATTTATTTTTACAACATGAGAATTGAGATCAAACCGCCAACCTCTAATTGGATTTTTGTTTTAAGGGTTCGTCCCCAGTTTAAATCATAATCTTTAGTTCTCTACAGTATTTTTTTCTCACAAAAAATTTAAATTTTAAAAATTAAAATCATGAATTATAATTTTAAACTCATGAACTAAATGTCTTCTAAATAAACGCCACCACCACGGTTGTCTGTGTCATTAGACCAAACGGTCTTAAGCAAGAGATTAAAAGATTTATGTCTCCCTTTAAATAATCTTATATTATCTCTTTTGTGAATTAAAAAAGAATTTCAAGACATAAAGTCAGAAATTCCAAAAAAGAAAAATAAAAGTTAAAAATTAATATTTATGTAATTTTTAAATATTTATAAAACCTTTGTGAATTCATAATACAATATTTAGAAGAAGTAAAGCAGAGCGCTAACTCCAGTTTAAACTTATGTAGAAAAATAGTATAAAATAGAATCATGATATTAAACTCAGAAACAAGTCAATAAAATTTCCAACAGTACAAGATAAATAAAATAAAATCTGATAGTTAATAAGAATAACAATACGTATACAATAATTTTAGTGAAAAAATAATATATTTAAAATTTAACACTTTTTTAAGTTTAATTTCTATTTATTTTATCCAAATTTTGACCCTATTTTATTTTTTAAAAATAATCACACAACATATAGTTATCATTTTGTTATTCTAATATTAAACTAATATTTTTAATACGACTAATATTATTAAAATGTGTATTTAAATTACCTTTTTTTTCAATTGAAAACACAACATTTACTCGAAGAATATATAAAGTAAAATTGCAATGGTTCCTTTCCAATTATATATTTAAGTAAATGTATGAGTAACACTCTCAGTGACTCCGATTTTGAATATGTAATCTAATAAACAACTTATTTTGATTAAATTCACAACTCGAATTCTACCCAACATGACTAGCGTAATTACTAGCACGCCATGCGTGTGTGTATCAATATGTGTTTTCTTTTCGTTTTTGTTCTAGCATGTTGTTTTGTTTGTTTTATTCATTTTTTTTTTTTCAGTCACTACATTAATTGTGAGGTATCAAGACCTCATTCAGTTTATTGATTTGAGTTTTCAATTTAAATTAAGATATGATTTTATTTGAAAGCTTTTAACTGTAGTAAAAAAAATTAGATGTGATTTTTTGTAAGAATTTTTAATGGTAAAAAAATTAGAATTAAAAACTCAAATCGGTAAAATGAACGAGACTAAAAATTCTCTACACTAATGTTCATTCATAGGTAAAAGGAAATGATATGGAAAAAACACGCAAATACTATAATTTATATCGAAAGTTCCATATGCATTAGGTCATGGATAATATGTAGCCCTAGTAGAAGGAACATAACATTTCTTCCTAATACAAAAACATTAATGCTGTTAGAGATTAAAATAGCGATTTAAGATTGTATGGCTGTGTGATACGAGAGTTTCCACTCCAGATAAGTTTCGCAAGTTGCTTGTAGGCTTTCTCTGTGGGATGAGCAGAATCAAAGAAGAAGTAATCACTCAGATTATCACACAATACAAAATCTTTCACGTCTCTTTTCCCTCCACAGCTAGAAATTCCTCTGTACTTTCCGGTGCCACAACATGCCATCTTGGCTTCTCTGAAACCTTTCACCAAAAACAAGAGAAAAATTAATGGAGGATTTCATCGACGACATGAAGGGAAAAAAAAAAAAAAAAAGGAACGAGAGAGAAGCTTGCTGCTATAGCTTTTACCATATTTTGACGGGTTTTCCAATCTTTCACTAAAAGAAGTATACAAATCATGCATTGAATAGATGAAACCTTTGAGCTGATTTTGTGTTGCTTGGAGGGATTTATGAAGTGCTCTGTTGTGTAGTTTCGCCAGTGAATTAACTTCTTCAAAGCAGGAGGAACCTTTATTAATTCCTTGTTGAAGAATTTTGGTCCCTGGAAAACAACCCATAGGTGGCAAACTCACGAACCCAAATTTCCTTCCTCCAATCTTGTATATTCCCTGATCACCCATCAAAATGCAAATAACCATAAACACTTTGCATAAGAAAAAACCACAAATTAAATGGTCAAAATAAAATATAAGTGTGTGTATATATATATATATATATATATTAAATTATCCATTACTTGAATAACTTGGGTGATATTTCCAAGCACCATGCCAACATATTCTTTCTTAGAATAGATTTTATGTAAACTAGAGTTGGATGTGAAATGGGAAAGATAGTCGTTGCTTCCCACACTAAACAAGTAGACAGCCGAAGATATCAATTTCTTGGCTTCTCCAGCACCTAGTTTGTGCATCAATTGCTTTTCCACTTTCTTGAAATAACTCAGTTGAGTTTTAAGGTCTACCACCTAATAAAACACAAAGAACACAACATTTGTTTAACGAACATTCAATATAGGTAAGACTCAAGAGCAACATTTCGATACTAATATACCCCAAAAAAAAAAAAATGCATAGGAGATAATTAATCGTTATAATCTTATAAGAAGCATAAAGCCAAAAACGATGAGAAAGAATCACTTTTGTTTTTTATTTTTATTTATTTTTTTTTTGGTTGGACTATTGAGCAGGATTTACTTACAAAACCTTGATGACTTTCAGCAAGAGCACCGGCCCCAGCAGACGCAAAGTTCACACCATTTACATAATTGTGAATCCCTGGCTTTAAATATGGTGGAATAAATGGTAAATTTGCATACTCACCTACAATTTGAAAATAAAGACATCAACAATTTAAATAACCTAGTTGTCTAAGAATGTAACATTCTTGAATCTATGTTTATTATATAGGATTATCTTACTAATAAAATCAGGAATTAGACGGCCATTGGAGAATCTTCCGGTGGGAAAACCGAAAAATGTTTTCCCATAAGGCCAGAAATTTGCCTTTGTACTCGGCAGTGGTGTTGATGTAGTTGTTGTTTCCCGAATCATACAATGAGTCACCAAAGACAAAGAGCGCCACGTGTTTTTCCGGTGACCGGTCATAATGAGCGGCACCGATGATTGCAGTGTTGATCAGAATGATCACACAAACGGCTGATGGACAAAAGATGCAGGGAAACCTCACGGAAATTGACATGTCTTTATTCTGATTCAGCACTGTACTTTACGTGTTATATTTTCCTTAGAATGCAACCGCTCTTTAAAATGGTCTTGGAAATGGTCTAAAAAATGCAGGATGGTCTATATTTCAATAAAAAATTCGTAAAAAAAGTTTTCAAAAAACATTTAACTTTTTATTACAGTAAAAGCAGCGTGAATTAAAAACTCAAAAACTGCCCAAAAAATTTGAGTTGAATTCGACGGTTTTGAAATGGAACAAATAACTTTCTGGCTAGCCTAGCTGTCGTTTTTGGGTATGAGAAAGTCAGATACTCATAATGGAGTTGAAAGTTAGTTTCACTAGTATTCAACTAGTAGATAAATCAAGATAACTACTTTACTCCGAGATCTTATTAGGTGGGATTTTTCATTCTGAAGAAATAACAATAGTACTATGTGTAGCAGCAACAAGGCTAGATTTAGAACTATATTAACTCAAATTTATGACTGACAATACTATATCAGTGGTAGTGAAAGGGATGTAGTTGTAATTACAATACCATATTTAGAACTGTGTCTTACAGAAGTTATCTCAAACTTAGGTTTTATTTTTTAACAATACTTAAATGATGGGGAGAGAGAGAAGAAAAAAAAAAAAAAAGAAAAAAAAAAAAAAAAAAAAAGCTGGTGGAAAGAAGAAGATGGGTTCAAAACGACAACAACAATTAAACAGCATAAAAACGACACTAAATGGTAAAACGACAGTTAAAGTTACAGTAAACACGTAAGATAGAAGCGACACATAAAGAATAAACGGAACTAAAGTGAAAAACAACAAATGAACCAAATGAGAAAACGACAGCTAAAGTTACAGTAAATAAGTGACAGAGAATGACACATAAAGAATAAACGACAACAAAAGTGAAAAACAACAAATGGCACCAAATGAGAAAACGACAGCTAAACTTACAGCAAATAAGTAGTAGAGAACGACCCATAAAGAATAAACGACATCAAAGTGCTAAACAACAAATGACACCAAATGAGAAAACGACAACTGAAGTTACAAAAGAAGAGGAAAAGTAAATGACTAATGAGCTGCAAAAATAAATTAGAGGATAAGAACAAGAAGGGAAAATAGTACCATAACAAAATCATTTTTCCCTTCTTGTTGTTGCAATAATAAAATGTAACAATAAGAAGGGAAAAATATACCAAATAACAAGCAAGAACAGTAGAGAAAATGACTGAATTGAAACAACTTCAAAGTCAAACAACACAACGACACGACGACATTAAACGAGAAGATAAAACAACAAAATGTGAATAATGATAACACCGATATAAACTACTAAGCGAGTACTGAATAAACGACAAAAAACGTGAGAATGAGTTCAATTGAGATATGAACGATAGAACAGTATAACAAGAAAGTAGAAAACGACACGCAGTTCCGAAATAGGAGATCGATTTGATCTTTGGAAATCTGACTTGAATAGTTCATCATGAAAACTTTTTTTTTTTTTTTTTTTTGGTGCAAATATGGGGTCGAGATTTAGCATATACGAAAGCTTATACATTTATTTTGTAAAAGGCTAAAGCACTTCATTATTAGAAAGCTGATCTGTTAAAGATCAAACACCCTAATTTGTGTTCTAATGAGATAGTAGTATAAGGGAAAGACAAGAAAGCAATTACACGATTTACCTTTAATGTGAAAGGTGCAATCACTTTTAGCCGCTTGTAAGGTACTTTTATTACGAAGAAGAAGAAGATTACAAGACAATCACACTCAGCAAGTATCACTTCAGCCTTCATTCATGCGGGGGAAAATGTCATTGCAAATTGCATACTGACTAACTGATGAGACTAGTTCTACACTTGTTGTCAAGTTTAAACAAATATTTAAGATTATAAGGCCCTGTGATCTTGGATTTTCCACTCCAGACTAGCTTGGCGATTTGCGCGTAGGCCTTCTCGGTGGGATGAAAAGGGTCAAAGTAGAGGAAATCACTTGGATTCTCACATAATTCATACGGTTTCCTCACTGATCCACATCTAGTATATCCTCTGTAGGGACCACTTCCGCAACAAGCCAAATTCACTTCCTTGAAACCTTAATATCAAAAACTCAAAGGACTCAACCTATGACGTGGGAAAAATCAAAAGAAAAGTATAGAAGATATAGCATATTGCAAATATTCCGAGTCTCTTTAATTACCATATTTTGAAGGATTCTCCGATCTTTCATCAACAGAAGTGAAAAAGTCGTGTAATGCGTATTTGAAACCGGTGAGCTGGCTCTCTAGCTTTTGGAGGGCTTCAGAAAGTGCACTATTGTGTAGCTTGGCCACTTCTGTCAAATCCTTGTCACAACCATCTGTTTTGTTTGCTTCAAGTGCTTTTATATAAGGAAGAGAACCTATAGGGGTCAAGTTTAGAAACCCAAATTTCCTTCCTCCTTTGTTGTATATTTCCTGGCACATAAAAATGCATACTTAATAATAACCCCATGCAAAACATAACACTTGTTAATTTATTAATCCATCCCAAAAGTTTAGATTGGTAAACTAACATGATATTAGAGCGGAGGGTCTTGTGTTTAAATTCTCGTAATTATATTCTTTATCCCCATTTAACTTGTCATCATGTGTTGGTCTTTAATATATATCGGGCTTAAATATTCATTTGTTGGTCTTTTCAATTAATTCACCTACACAATTACTTATTGTCCAACCCATATCTAAGGGGAAGTGTTAAAGAATAAAGGAAAATAGTAGAAAATAGGTCAATATGAAAAACTTAAGAAAATATATAGGCTAATTTTTAGTTATAGAAATTAATAGACCATAACTTGTCAAGTTCTGGACAAACTTATCAAGTTATGATTCATAGTTAGACAAATTATGGACAAAATCCTTGAATTATGGACAATAACTTAAAAAGTTTTGATTCATAACTAGACAAGTTATGGACAAAAATAATAATTTGGCATATTTATTAATTTATGTAAACTATTGTTCTATTAATTTTAATTCATCTCAAGTCTTGGCTTATTTCTCTCTTTCTCTCAAGAATAAAATTATTATTGGCACATTTTCTAACAACTTAAGCTTTTGAGATGAATTAATAAACTAACAACTCTTCTAGATATAAACTAGTAAGAACGCGAGACATCTTTTAAAATGATTATAAAAATTGTTGCAAAAACAGAGAGAGAAGAAAAGAAAGGAAAAAAGAAATAGTCAAAAACGGAAGAAAGGCAGAAGACATTAAAGAAAACAAAAATGTGCGAAACGTTTCGCACAATAACTAAAGCTGAAACTCATTCGGCTTTAGTTATATGCTACGGATATAAATATAGATTAATCTTATATTAGAAAAACTAAAGGTAGTTCCATGTTATTACTTGGATAACATTTGTCAAATTGCCAATCACCATGCTCGTGTATTCTTTCTGAATGTACTCCGACTCAAAGAAACTGGTGTTTTTCTGGATGGGGGCAAAGTAGTCGTTGCCTCCAACGCTAAATAAGTAAACGGCCGTGGACAGCAATGTGTTGGCTTCTTCACAGCCTAGTTTGTCCCTCAATTGCTTCTCCACTTTGTAGAAATTGCTCAATTGAGTCTTAAGGTCTATAACCTGAAGCAAATAAATAGTAATACTGCATATTTTTCCTCAGTTTTCTGAACCATGTTTGACAGGCATTAATATATCTGTCGCATACTAACATAAAATTGGATGATCACTTACAAGACCTGGATGAGTTTCAACTAAAGTACCGGCTCCAATAGACGCAAAGTTTACGCCATAATCATAGTTGTTAAGGTTTGGTTGTAAATATGGTGGAGTTAATGGCAATTTTGCATACTTACCTGTACATAACAAATGTACTAATCATTGATCTTTCAAGTAATCCATCTAATCTAATCTTCTTAGATATATAGACAGACACATGTAAGTATCATAATATAACTAGCTTAATGATAAAATCAGGGATTGTACGGCCATTAGTTGCTCTGCCGGTGGAGGTATTAAAAAAGCTTTCTCCATAGGGCCAGTAATTAGCTTGGAGGGTCCGGCTAGTGTTGATGCAATTGTTGTTCCCGGCGTCAAACATCGAATCACCAAAGATGAACAAGGCGGGGGGTTTTCGCAGCTGCCAGTACTGGTCATGGCAGCTACTTACAATGCCTCCAAGGAATAATAATGTGGAAAAAGCCCACAAATACATGAGAAACATGGCTCTTTCCATATGTGCCTTTGATTCTATAGTTTCACCCTTTGCTCATCTCCTCCGTTGGCCTGCAATGCTGTTAATGATATAGAAGGTCTTCTCTATTTTAATAATATTACACGTTTTTTGTTTGTGAATTGTTTATGGTAACCATTGAAATAAAAATTATTTGTTAAGGGTTGTGGTCTTGTGGGTTTCATTGAATTTTGAGGCAAAATCATTTGTTTATGTGGTTTGGTTAAATTTTTAGTTTGGCTGGGCATAATGTTCATGAATACAGCCCATCTTAGTTGACAAAATCTGTACACGAGAAGCATCGGTATCATTGAACCAACTATTTGTGTTGCACATGATCTTTCATTTATTTATTTATTCATTATTATTATTATTTTAGGAGAGTTTTTTTTATTTATTTTTAGTATAATTATTTTAGGAGAGTTGAACTTTAATAGTTGAGGATTTATTTGTAATATTACCAAAACACAAAGGTTACGGGGGAAAAAAAAACGTACTGATAGAATAAGTTTTGAATTGTGATATCATATTATAAATATACTAAAGGAAAGCTTGAGTTTACTGTTCACACAGACTCATTATTATTATTTGCACAGTAGAATGTTGATTTTACCATTTTTCCCCTTCTCCTATATTTTCTGTGTAGGGACTGTTTGGTCTTCTTATTTTTGATAGGTTGATTGTACTGTTTTGCCCTGTCCTTTATCCTTTTATTTGTTTTAGATTGGGTGTTTTCGGTCATTTCTGTGTAAGTGGAGCCCTAGGTACTATTCCCTCTTCGATCCTCTTATTCTCTCCACCTCTCACCTTCTTTTGCCAAAAACTCTATTTTTCTCCTTTGATGCTTTGATTTTCTTCGCCTTTCTCATGTAATTTCGGTGAAAATTTTGGAATTTTATCCATTCTTTCTTCTGGGCGCTTCGGCGGTTTTTATTTGCAGCTTTGGTTTATTTTTTCTCGTAGTTTTGGTGGACGGTCCTTCCATTCATCTGGGCTTTGATGGAGGTTTCTTCGATTTTTTTGGGCAGCTTCTATGTTGGTTTTATTCATGCTTTTATTTTGGATTTTTATGTGGTTTTCTAGAAGTGCATGTGCTATGCTTTTTTCCCCTTTTAATGTGTTTTTTTCCCTATTTTTGTTGGTTGTTTGCTTTTGCGTCTGATCTAATTAAATTTTTTAGAAGTTAAAATTTGTTGAAATTTTCGATTGGATAACGGATAGGGTTTTTGAAATTTTTTTTTTATAATGCTTTATTTTTCCCTGCAATTGATTCTTTTGTTCAGAAAGGGACTTTTATCTAGATGGTTCTATCTTCTCTTTGGCTGATCTTGATTTTTTTCCTGCATTTATTGAGTTGATAATATGTGACATCTACAGTGCTAATTTGTCTTGCTAGGTTGATGATCTGTACTCATTTTGCTGCAGACGTATTAAATGAATTGATGATTCTTTTTACATTGTCTGAAATGCATAAAAAATTTTGGGAAAAAAGCATTCTAATTTTTTTTCTTTTTCTTTTTTTGAGGTAGTTATTATTTATGTTTTGTTTCCTTTTTTTTCCCCTTTTCCTTATTGTAAATAATATATTACTTTTATTATTTAATTAGGAAATTTTTGTTCTTTTAACTTCTGTAAACTAACTGTGTGCCCTTACTTGTGATATGTTCAGTAATATATATACATACACATCTTTACTTAACATATTTTAATTTTATTAAGTTTTTTTTTATTTTTTTTTTTTTTTTTGTGACAATGATAATTAACTTTGACATATTGAGTTTTATGTAATTTGTCTAATGATTGCTGTGAATATGTCTTCCTCATTTGGATTCTGATTTTATCTACTCTTTTTTACTTAAATTTTTTGGTAGTTTCTCTTTTGTTCTTTTTACTTGTTTTAATGCTTTTGCCCTCTTAGTATTTACTGTTTCAAACAAAAAAATCGTAGGAAAAAAAAAATAAAAACCTTACTATTTTATTTTAGTTTTCACATGATATTCCTCCTCATCCTTCCTCTATTTGTTGTTGGCTTAATGTCTTTCTTTTACTTCATTTGGTCACAAATCGTAGGTTTAATTGCCCTTTTGATGTTGTTATTTTTTTTTTTTTTTTTTTAATTCACTCGGTAGTCTTTTGACAACTTTATATATTACTCAAGTCATTTATTTTGTGTCACATATAAGTTATAATCTATGTGATCGATATAATATCTTATTCATTTTAGTGCTTTTGTTTAGTTGTCATTAATAGGCAGTAACGATCTATTTATCACATATTACTGAGAATATTGAATATTTGAGCCATAATTGCTACATAAAAATATTATTCTATGTATATTTATTAGCTTTTTAAGTTTTTTTTTTGGTTTGTTTATTTACTCATTTATTTATTTTTTTTTTTATTTTTTTTAGGTTTTCTATCATTTATTGCTCCATCTTGTTATTCCTGTATCATTCACTCTTGTTATATTTATTTCATATTGAAAAAAGAATATATATAATTTAACGATAATTTAAAAAATCTGAAGGTTCAGAACTCTGTCCTACAAAATTTTCAAAAATTGAATTTACTCAGCTTGACATCGTTTACGGATTCAGCTAATTGATAAGGTATGATATGAATGTGGGAAAAGGTGACAAATACTCCTTAAAGTGTATTTTTATTTTTTACTCTTTATTAATACATTTTTTATTAATATAATTATTTAAATAAAGGTATCTATAAAAAAATACCTTTATTTAAAGAACTATATTAGTCAAAAGGGTATTAATGAAGTGTAAAAGGTAAAAATTTAGATCCATATACTCTTAAAAATAAGTTGTAAAAAAATGATGACTAGTATCAAAACAGGATCCAAATCCTCTGTTCAGTTTTTGGTGTTTTAATAAGTGTCCAACCAATTAAATCACACTACATTATCTCATGATAAGCACAAAAAAATTAGTTAAAAAGCAATTCAAATTTTTTTACATGACGTGGTATAATATGATTGGTTAGACACTAATTAAGACACTAAAATTGAACAAAAAATTTGAGTCCATCACAATAGTTGTACCACAAAATGGGCCCAAGTTTTTCAAAGGCGATCATGTCCTTCTAATAATGTAGTAACCAAGAAAATCCCAGAATTTTAAATAATGTAATTCATGTATTTAAGTCAAGGATTTTTCCTAGAAAATCATTGTACTATGTACATTTTGTGATTGAAGGATTTATGGAATTAACATCTGCATTCCTAAATTCTGTAGCAGATTTCACGTTAAATTCACGTTTTCTTTTGATTAAGTAAATTCAATCGATATATTCTCACCGTACTTTAAAACGGAAGAATTTCCAGTACAGATACAGTTTGAGAATCTTAATTTTAAGAATCCCCAAGCACAGCACAAACTAGCATCCAGTACCAGTATACAGGAGAAAATAACTGTCAGTATAATTTTTGACAGTTTTAATGAGTAAATTTAGGAAGTGGACAAAGGTACAAGAGTTAGGTTCAATTCTTCTCTCTCCTTCCCTCACTTGGCCGGAAAAATGGAGGGGTTATAGCCAAAAAATTTGGCTAGTGATGTGTGCTACATGGACTTCATGATGGGATTGAGTCAAATCAACTATTGGACTTGAAAGCTTACTACACATCCCTCTTGAAACACTCCACCGGCCAGCCAAGGGAAAAGGGGGATTAACCCAAAATTTTAGCTAATTAAGCTAGCTTGATGGGCTTAAATGAGATTTAAGATGAGATCAATCAATGTCTATAAATGTGGGACCATTAGTGCAAGCATTAGGTTGGTTATTTTGCACATTTCCTCTCATTTCCCCACACCCAAACCCAGCCACACTCTCCATTTCCCTCTCAAACATTTTCTTTTCACTCTCCTAACCATAAACCACTAGCAAACAATAGAAGAAGAAGAAAGAGATCAAGGGATTTTAGGAGGAGACTAGTCAAGCATTCCTCTAAGGGTAAAAAACTCTAAATCCTTCCTTTTTCATGTTCTTGTAAAGTTTGAAAATATAGAAATATTATTCTCAAAATTCCTTATACTCTTCTAGTTCAAGCCATTAACAAAGCTTAGAGGAGTTCAAAAGTTTCCAAGCGAGAAAGAGAGTTCTTCAAGGGTAAGTTCCCAAACTCATTCCCATTAGCTTCTAGCCAACTTTAAGTTTGGATTTGTGGATGTAAATTTGTGGTTCTTGAGGAGATGAGTTGTAATAAGGGTGTGTGAGTTTTATGTTGGTTTTGTGAGTTTTGAGGTTAGCTTGATGTGGTATGTTTATGCTTGATCTAAGTTGCTTATTTTCGGATTAGAGGGAAAAAAAAAATTTTCCGGTGACTTGGACCGCGAAAATGAGGGCCATAGAGTGAGATTTTTCAATGTTTTAAAGTTTGAACTTATAGCCCTTGATGTTTTGAACATTTTCTATGACTATGACAAAATCCAAATTTAACTCTAAAATCGAGTTTGAAGCCACTTTGTAAAAACGGACAGGATGTCCAAACACAGTTTTTGGGAAAAAAAAAAAAAAGATTTGCTGCAAGAACCTCTGAAGATTAAAAAAAAAAAAATTTGCTACAGCAATCTTACAGCGTTTTTTTAGAAGAGATTTCTACAACATTATTAAAAGATTACTATAGCGATCCTATAGCATTTTTTTAAAAAGATTACTACAACATTTTTTAAAGATTGCTACAACATTTTTAAAATGCTGCAGCATTCTAGGTAAACAAAAAAAAAAAAAAAAAAAAGCAGCCACGGTTTTCAGCCAAACGAGGCCTTTAGAGGCCGAATTTCAACTTTCACCAAAAATGAAAGTTTTAGATCTCGACGAGACGAGAAGGTTTCATGAATAATGAAATTTTGAAATCCGACTCTAAAATACAGTAAAACGCTGATTTCAGAAACTGCACAGTTTTTAACGAAACAAAAATAAAACAGTGTCGATTTCAACAAAAAAAGTTATAAAAGAACCCGAGATAGAATTTCAGTAAAACACAATGACATTAAACCTCATTTTAATGAAAGTATTCATAAAGGAATTTTTCAAGCAAAAATACTTTCTTTAAAAAAAAAAAAAAAAAAAAAAACATAGGGGGTTACCGAGCGTATTATCCCGACGGGCACCTACGAGCCCAATACGATAGGTCCGTAGAATTTTGAAGACTTAATGTGGGTCCAACACCCACATTAGTTTAAGAGACTCCGTTGGAGTATAAATTCAGCGACGTAAAAGTTAGAATACCATGTATAAGTCCTAGGCCGAATTGGACCTTAATATCGTAGCAAAAGAAATTAAGGAAAATAAGATTTTGAAGATTTAATAAATTAATCTTTATTATCCTTTAGTAAACAAAAGGGAATATATGCCTTATGGAAAGGGTTATATTTTTCTTCATAAGTTGCTAAAATAGAATAGCAAATAATAGATGATCTCACACTCTTAATGGGTGTTTATTTTCAGAAGAAAGTAAGAGACTAGGCTGTTAGGCGAAAAAGGGATTCCAGCTTTGAAATCAGGTAAGTAGGAATCTAGCCTCACAAAGATAAATAGATTTTAAAGTAAACAAAGACACATGAACTATATATGTTTGAGTACATTTAATGTTATGCTATGTTATACTACATGCACTTAAGTAGTACACCCGAACTATATGTGTTCGAGTACATGATATAGTATGCTATGCTAGGTCATTTTGCATACACCTTAATAAGTCAAGAGGAACTTATAAGAGTAATCTCAGTTGAGTGCCGTACCAGCCTCCACAAGGGAGGTAACTCAGGCTCCACAAGGGAGAGAAAAAAAATAAGGATGTCCTCCGACTCAAGGGAGGCATTCAAGTTATAATCACGGTGTCATGGGGGACCTTGCAAACCCTTACGTCCCGATGATTGCGCGCAAGTGGTACGTGAGCACTCGGGCCCATCAGTAAGAAAGATAAGATAAGATAATAAGATTCTGATAAGACATCATAATTAAGCATAATTGACTCATGCATATTTATTCATGTGAACGTACAATTATTTTGCGGGAGATAGTTCCTATTTGCTGAGCGAAAGCTCATTTTAGAATGTTTATACTGTAGGTAAGCAACCGGCATATAATGCCTGATGGACTGCTGGCGAGTGGATGAACGATGTGGGGCTCGGGATATGGATACCACTCGCAAATATTTCCGCAATCAGCTTTATGTTATGAATAGTTTTGTTAATTATGATTTTGAAAAACAGATATGTTAAGGTTTGAATATTTTATTTAAGAAAGCAATTTTGTATCTTATGTTATTATAAGACCTTAAAAAAAAAATGTTCCGTAAAATTTTAAGAAATTTCAGTAAGTACAAGTTAAAAAGTTAGTTATAGTGGCGGCCTAAGGGAGGGTCATCACAGTTGGTATCAGAGCCGGTATCCTGCCATCCTACTCCACACCGTCACGTACCTACTCCGCCCGAGTCCAAGTAAGTAGAAGTTCATGTAAATAATATATTATGATTAAATATTAATACTATTGCATTACGATAGAGTATGGCTGCACCGATAGACCCCAGGCAGATTGAGGAGGATCGGAGGGCTACGATCGCATTCGTGGACATGTGTGTGCATACATTTTCTGGTCACCGTCAGCCGTACCTACTAATGGAATGGATCAACATGATGGAGATCGCGTTTGAGGTTTGCCATGTCCCTGAGCGGTTGAGAGTCCGACTAGCTGCATTGAAATTATTGGGACTCGCCCTCGCCTGGTGGCTCGGGAAAGGAGCTGAACACCAACCCCTTAGTTGGGGAGAATTCAAGCAAGAAATTAGGGCTGAGTATGGGCCAATACTGTACGGCGCTGTTGAAGTACATGCCCCGGGTGTGCAGAGAGATCCTCACATCTGGGAGGATATGCAAAGAAGACAATATGACGCTTGTAAGGCCATTTGGGATTCTTACGAGGGAGAGTCCATGGCTCATTACTGCCAACGTTTTCGGGACTCCATGCTGCCCATCATACCTACCCAGACCCTGTTTTCAGAGGTTAGAGATTTGATCTGGAGGGGAGTACCCCAGGACGTTCGGGACTTAGTTGCTTACCCTGGACAGTACTATCACATCCAGCAGTTCCTGGAAGAAATAATAAATGGCGAGGAGGAGCTACACCATGCCCAGCAACAACTCCAGGCGAATGCCGCAGCGGCAGCAGTAGTAGCTCAGCCGGAACAGGACGCAGCACTGGGATATCATGCAGATGACGATGAAGATGATGATGAGCCAATAGACTACATGTCTGAGGACTATGACGATGAAGTACCAGAGCATGTCATCATCGCGAGCGATGATGAGTACACAGAGGAGGAGGATCCCTCGGAGGATGAGATGTTCGGCGATGAGGGGTTCTCAGATGGAGACGCGGAGCCTGAGTCTGGATTATCATCTGACTGATAGTGTCACCTACAGCATATCTTGCCTTTTGTATAGGATACTTTTTGTATCGTGAGAAGTGGTAGCCACTCTCACCTAGGTGGGGTATAAAATTTTTACTTCTTTGTGTATAGTGAGAAGTGATAGACACTCTCCGTAGGCGTTACATGACATTTTGTACTGTGAGAAGTGATGACCACTCTCACCCGGACCAGACTAGACATTTTGTTATTATATCATGGGAAGTGGTAGCCACTCCTAACAGATATGTTGATATATGTAAATAATACGGGAAGTGATAAACACTCCCGACAGTTATGATTACAATTATGAAATCAAGCTTATATGAAGTTAAAAGTTTATGCGTAACTAGAGCAAATTCTATTTATGAATCAAGAGTGTAAATCAGAATCAAGTCATGCATCAAGTAAACAAGATTTTATGTACCCTTACCATGATATGAATGCAATCCGTATACAGACATAATTTAGACGTAGACAAAGATAAAGACTTACATAGTACTTTCTTGAATGAATGAGCATGGTTCGACCACGAGCACAAGCGGCTCGAATCCAGCCGGAGGTAGACTGGACGGGTCAAATGGCGGAAATGAGACAGTTGCTACAAGCGCAGCAACAAGAGATGAATGCCTTGCGTGAACAGCTAGCACGTCAGAATCAGGCACCACCAGCTGGAGGCGAACCAGCCCACGAAAACCCACCTGCACGGGAAAACCCCCTGCAGCTGGTGGTCAGAACGATCAGGAGATACCGCCTGCACCGATCGCACATGTAGAAGCTGAAGGACATGATCCTCACCCAGCAGAGGATAGGCGTTGGATCTCAACCTTAGAAAGGTTCCGTCGTATGAAGGCGCCAGAGTTCCATGGTTCCACAGACCCGATAGAAGCAGACAACTGGCTGACTGATGTTCAGGTAGACCTGAACCTTATGAGGTTGAATGACCAAGAAAAGGTCTTATGCGCCTCCTATATGCTCAAGAAGGAAGCCCGCCAATGGTGGCAGACGGTGGAGCTAAAAAGGAATGTCAATGAGATGACTTGGCAAGATTTCATCGAGGAATTTAATGAGAGGTATTTCAACTTAGATAACATGGCCGCCCAAGAGGATGAGTTTAATAATTTTCGCCAAGGAAATTTGTCCGTGGTAGATGCAGTGCAGAAGTTCAAACAACTAGCTCGTCTGTGCCCACACATGGTGACCTCGGAGCGGGAGGAGGTCAGGAGGATGATGAAAATGCTCCGAACCGACCTAGCAGTGGTGATTAGTGGCGGAGGCAGACCGCCTGTGACCGTGGAAGACTGTGTTGGTCGAGCCATTCGTGCTGAATACTGGGTTAACCAAAACAGGGAAGAAAGGGCTAAATTCTTCCAAGCCAAGAAAGAGGAAAGGGCTAAAGGGAAACAAAACCCGGAAACCCAATCCAAAGGGCCGAATAGTAACCCAGGCCAAGGTAACAAGCAGCAAGGACAAGGCCAAAATAAGAGAAAAGGGAACTTCAACCCAGGGAACCAAAAAGGCCAACCTCAGAAGAAGAACAACGCCGGGCAAGTTAACAACAGTTTCCCCACTTGCAACAAGTGTGGGAAGAAACATCCGGGAGAGTGTAGAGCTGGGACAAACACTTGCTACACATGTGGAAAAGAGGGCCATTTTTCCAAGGATTGTTATTCCAACCCCCAGAATCGAGCGAATCAGAATCAACAGAGAGTTCAGAATCAGCCGAGAGCCCCAGGAAATCAACTGCATGCAATTCAAGCCACGATTGACGGACCTCAGATTTCTCAGGGAAGATTGGAAGCTCCGGAACCCCAAGCTCGTATCTATGCCTATACTAGGGGAGATGCAGCAACGGGAACTTCCACAGTGGTGACAGGTCAGCTCCCTATAGCCAACTATGATGCATACACTTTATTTGATTCCGGAGCAACGCATTCATTTATGTCGTCTAAAGTTGCAAAGCATCTAGATAGCGCAAAAGATAGAATAGATCAACCATTTAGGACTGCCTTGCCCTCTGGGGAGATCTTATTGTCTAATTATTGGTTAAGAAATGTACCAATAATTATTTGTGGAAGAACATTGTACGTGAATTTAATAATAATTAGTAAGAGCGATTACGACGTCATTTTGGGAATGGACTTCCTGAGGAAATACAACGCCATCATCGACTGCTGAAGCGGGAAGGTCACGCTCAAGCCACCGAGGAAGAAGAGTTCACTTACACGGGACATCTCAAGAGCGACCAATGCAGATGGTGTCTGCGATGAAAGCAAGTAAGATGCTGGCTAGCGGATGCATAGGGTATCTAGCTAATATGGTGGACAAGTCTAAGGAGATTACGTTGAGACCAGAGGACATTCCAATAGTCAAACAGTTCATGGAAGTCTTTCCAGAAGAATTACCGGGACTACCCCCAGAGCGAGAGATCTCGTTTGAAATCGAAGTGATGCCAGGATCAGCACCAATTTCTAAGGCGCCATACCGGATGGCCCCGGCCGAGCTTAAAGAGCTTCAGGTGCAACTACAAGAGTTGATGGATAAAGGTTTTGTCCGACCGAGTTATTCGCCATGGGGAGCACCAGTTTTGTTCGTTAAGAAGAAAGACGACACACTGAGGATGTGTATCGACTATCGGGGGCTAAATACGATTACAATCAAGAACAAGTATCCACTGCCGAGGATCGATGATCTATTCGACCAATTGAAAGGAGCGGCATATTTTTCCAAGATCGATTTGCATTCAGGGTACCACCAACTTCGAATAAAGGAAGGCGACGTGTCAAAGATAGCTTTCAGGACTCGTTATGGACACTACGAGTTCCTAGTGATGCCGTTTGGGCTGACCAATGCTCCAGCAGCATTCATGGACTTGATGAACCGAGTATTTAAGGATCATCTGGACAAGTTTGTTATCGTCTTCATAGATGACATTCTGATCTACTCCAAAACGAAGGAAGAGCACGAGGAGCATCCGAAGACCGCCCCTACACGATATTGAAGGAGAACCGGTTGTATGCCAAATTTTCAAAGTGTGAATTTTGGCTAGAAAAGGTACAATTTTTTAGGGCATGTTTTCAAGGAAGGAGTTACCGTGGATCCCGCCAAGATTGAAGCAGTTATTAATTAGCTTGACTCCGGGAGTGATCGTATTTTTCGGGATTAGCAGGATACTACCGGCGCTTTGTGGAGGGGATTCTCAAAGCTAGCGCTCACGGCCCTCACACGGAAGGAAAGGAAGTATGAATGGACCGAGAAGTTTAAGGAGACTCACCAACACTGCCAGTGTTGACTATTCCAGATCTTGGACGAAAGAATTTCGTAGTCTCTATGGACGCTTCTAAGAAAGGATTAGGAGCTGTTCTCATGCAAGGAGGAGGAAAAAGTGTCGCCTATGCCTTTAAAGATCATGAAAGGAACTACCCAACGCATTCGACTTAGAACTTTGGTTTTTTTTTATGGCGACACTACATGTGGGAGCGAAGTACGAGATCTACACAGACCACCAAAGTCTCAAGTACATCTTCACTTTGAATATGAGGCAATGAAGATGGCTGGAATTGGTAAAGGACTATGATTGTGAGATCCTCTATCATCCCGGAAAAGCAAACAAGGTGGCGGATGCACTAAGTCGGAAGTCGTCAGCAACGTTAATGGCGATCCATGCTCTGCCACAACCTCTGCAGAAGGACATACACGACCTTGAAATTGAGATAATTTCAGGAAAGGTATCATCTCTCACCCTACAGCCGACCATCCTCGAGCACATGAAGAGTAGTCAGGAATCCGATCCTACCTTGGTGAAGATAAATGAGGAAGTTCTCGAAGGCAAAGAAATGGTGTTTAGCCTCGCGGAGGACGGCACACTCCTCCACAAGGGTAGGATATGCGTCCCTAAAGATGAGGAAATGAGGAAGCAGATCCTTTCAGAAGCACATGAAACGCCTTACTCTGTTCATCCGGGAGCAACTAAAATGTATAAGGATCTGAAAAGGAGCTTTTGGTGGTCAGGAATGAAGACGGACGTGGCTGAATTTATATCGAAGTGCCTTAACTGTCAGAAAGTTAAAGCAGAGCATCAGCGTCCAACAGGAGAACTACAGAAGATTGATATTCCAGTATGGAAGTGGGATCAAATCACAATGGATTTCGTGGTAGGGTTGCCCAGAACATCCGATGGTAACGATGCGATTTGGGTAATCGTGGATCGATTGACTAAATCCGCACACTTTCTGCCGATCAAACTCAGTTATTCTGTTGAGCGGTTGGCCGAACTTTACGTGTCTAAGATAGTAGCATCGCATGGAATTCCAGAATCCATCATTTCGGATCGAGACGGCCGCTTCACGTCAAGATTTTGGAAAAATGTACATGACGAATGGGATCTAAGCTAAAGTTCGATCTGACTTTTCACCCGCAGACATTGTGTCTGAGAGGACCATCCGGACCCCTAGAAGATATCTTTGAGGGCATGTGTCATGGACTTCAAGGGAAACTGGGATAGGAAGTTACCTTTGATAGAGTTTTCCTACAATAACAGCTATCACACGTCAATAGGAATGGCACCTTTCGAAGCTCTATATGGAAGAAGATGCAGGTCCCCAATTCACTGGTATGAACCGGGAGAGAAGCATCTTGAAACAGTAGACTTCATTAGGAGAACCACAGAGGATGTGAGACTTATCAGAGAGATGTTAGATACAGCTCACAGTCGCCAGAAGAGTTACGCAGATAAACGCCACAGGCCACTGGAGTTTCAGGCAGGAAACTTAGTTTTTCTGAAGGTGGCACCGATGAAAGGGGTAATGAGATTTGGCAAGAAAGGGAAGCTCAGTCCGAGATACATAGGACCTTTTGAGATCCTTGAAAGGATTGGAAAAGTTGCATATAGACTAGCATTGCCGGCAGAATTAGCTTCTGTACACAACGTCTTTCACGTATCGATGTTAAAGAAATATGTGACAGATCCGTCGCATGTATTACACCAGGAACCTGTGGAAGTGCACGCGGACCTCACCTACGAAGAGAAACCAGTCCAGATTTTGGCTCGCGAGGAGAAAACTTTAAGGAATAAAGTAATACCTCTAGTTAAAGTCTTGTGGCGAAATCACAATATTGAGGAAGCTACTTGGGAACGTGAAGAAGATATGAGGAAAAGCTACCCCGAGTTGTTCTAATTTTCAGGACGAAAATTCTTAAGGGGGGTAGATTGTAGTAACCAAGAAAATCCCAGAATTTTAAATAATGTAATTCATGTATTTAAGTCAAGGATTTTTCCTAGAAAATCATTGTACTATGTACATTTTGTGATTGAAGGATTTATGGAATTAACATCTGCATTCCTAAATTCTGTAGCAGATTTCACGTTAAATTCACGTTTTCTTTTGATTAAGTAAATTCAATCGATAAATTCTCACCGTACTTTAAAACGGAAGAATTTCCAGTACAGATACAGTTTGAGAATCTTAATTTTAAGAATCCCCAAGCACAGCACAAACTAGCATCCAATACCAGTATACAGGAGAAAATAACTGTCAGTATAATTTTTGACAGTTTTAATGAGTAAATTTAGGAAGTGGACAAAGGTACAAGAGTTAGGTTCAATTCTTCTCTCTCCTTCCCTCACTTGGCCGGAAAAATGGAGGGGTTATAGCCAAAAAATTTGGCTAGTGATGTGTGCTACATGGACTTCATGATGGGATTGAGTCAAATCAACTATTGGACTTGAAAGCTTACTACACATCCCTCTTGAAACACTCCACCGGCCAGCCAAGGGAAAAGGGGGATTAACCCAAAATTTTAGCTAATTAAGCTAGCTTGATGGGCTTAAATGAGATTTAAGATGAGATCAATCAATGTCTATAAATGTGGGACCATTAGTGCAAGCATTAGGTTGGTTATTTTGCACATTTCCTCTCATTTCCCCACACCCAAACCAGCCACACTCTCCATTTCCCTCTCAAACATTTTCTTTCACTCTCCTAACCATAAACCACTAGCAAACAATAGAAGAAGAAGAAAGAGATCAAGGGATTTTAGGAGGAGACTAGTCAAGCATTCCTCTAAGGGTAAAAAACTCTAAATCCTTCCTTTTTCATGTTCTTGTAAAGTTTGAAAATATAGAAATATTATTCTCAAAATTCCTTATACTCTTCTAGTTCAAGCCATTAACAAAGCTTAGAGGAGTTCAAAAGTTTCCAAGCGAGAAAGAGAGTTCTTCAAGGGTAAGTTCCCAAACTCATTCCCATTAGCTTCTAGCCAACTTTAAGTTTGGATTTGTGGATGTAAATTTGTGGTTCTTGAGGAGATGAGTTGTAATAAGGGTGTGTGAGTTTTATGTTGGTTTTGTGAGTTTTGAGGTTAGCTTGATGTGGTATGTTTATGCTTGATCTAAGTTGCTTATTTTCGGATTAGAGGGAAAAAAAAAAATTTCCGGTGACTTGGACCGCGAAAATGAGGGCCATAGAGTGAGATTTTTCAATGTTTTAAAGTTTGAACTTATAGCCCTTGATGTTTTGAACATTTTCTATGACTATGACAAAATCCAAATTTAACTCTAAAACCGAGTTTGAAGCCACTTTGTAAAAACGGACAGGATGTCCAAACACAGTTTTGGGAAAAAAAAAAAAAAAGATTTGCTGCAGCAACCTACAGCATTAAAAAAAAAAAAAATTTGCTACAGCAATCTTACAGCGTTTTAGAAGAGATTTCTACAACATTATTAAAAGATTACTATAGCGATCCTATAGCATTTTTTTAAAAAGATTACTACAACATTTTTTAAAGATTGCTACAACATTTTTAAAATGCTGCAGCATTCTAGGTAAACAAAAAAAAAAAAAAAAAAAAACAGCCACGGTTTTCAGCCAAACGAGGCCTTTAGAGGCCGAATTTCAACTTTCACCAAAAACGAAAGTTTTAGATCTCGACGAGACGAGAAGGTTTCATGAATAATGAAATTTTGAAATCCGACTCTAAAATACAGTAAAACGCTGATTTCAGAAACTGCACAGTTTTTAACGAAACAAAAATAAAAAATTAATTATCGATTTCAACAAAAAAAGTTATAAAAAGAACCCGAGATAGAATTTCAGTAAAACACAATGACATTAAACCTCATTTTAATGAAAGTATTCATAAAGGAATTTTTCAAGCAAAAATACTTTCTTTAAAAAAAAAAAAAAAAAAAAAAAAAAACATAGGGGTTACCGAAATGTATTATCCCGACGGGCACACCCTCGAGCCCAATACGATAGGTCCGTAGAATTTTGAAGACTTAATGTGGGTCCAACACCCACATTAGTTTAAGAGACTCCGTTGGAGTATAAATTCAGCGACGTAAAAAAGTTAGAATACCATGTATAAGTCCTAGGCGAATTGGACCTTAATATCGTAGCAAAAAAAGAAATTAAGGAAAATAAGATTTTGAAGATTTAATAAATTAATCTTTATTATCCTTTAGTAAACAAAAAAAGGAATATATGCCTTATGGAAAGGGTTATATTTTTCTTCATAAGTTGCTAAAATAGAATAGCAAATAATAGATGATCTCACACTCTTAATGGGTGTTTATTTTCGTAAGAAAGTAAGAGACTAGGTCATTAGGCGAAAAAGGGATTCGACTTTGAAATCGGGTAAGTAGGAATCTAGCCTCAAATATAAATAGATTTTAAAGTAAACAGTACACATGAACTATATATGTTTGAGTACATTTAATGTTATGCTATGTTATACTACATGCACTTAAGTAGTACACCCGAACTATATGTGTTCGAGTACATGATATAGTATGCTATGCTAGGTCATTTTGCATACACCTTAATAAGTCAAGAGGAACTTATAAGAGTAATCTCAGTTGAGTGCCGTACCAACCTCCACAAGGGAGGTAACTTAGGCTCCACAAGGGAGAGAAAAAAAATAAGGATGTCCTCCGACTCAAGGGAGGCATTCAAGTTATAATCACGGTGTCATGGGGGACCTTGCAAACCCTTACGTCCCGATGTTGCGCGCAAGTGGTACGTGAGCACTCGGGACCATCAGTAAGAAAGATAAGATAAGATAATAAGATTATGATAAGACATCATAATTAAGCATAATTGACTCATGCATATTTATTCATGTGAACGTACAATTATTTTGCGGGAGATAGTTCCTACTTGCTGAGCGAAAGCTCATTTTAGAATGTTTATACTGTAGGTAAGCAACCGGCATATAATGCTTGATGGATTTCTTTGGTGGATGAATGACGATGTGGGGCTCGGGATATGGATACCACTCGCAAATATTTCCGCAATCAGCTTTATGTTATGAATAGTTTTGTTAATTATGATTTTGAAAAACAGATATGTTAAGGTTTGAATATTTTATTTAAGAAAGCAATTTTGTATCTTATGTTATTATAAGACCTTAAAAAAAAAAAAAATGTTCCGTAAAATTTTAAGAAATTTCAGTAAGTACAAGTTAAAAAGTTAGTTATAGTGGCGGCCTAAGGGAGGGTCGTCACAAATAAAGTCTTCTATCTAATTTTTAGTGTTTTAATTGATATCAAACTAATTAAGTCACACCACATCATCTTATAATAAGCACAAAAAAATTAGTTAAAAAGTAATTTAAATTTTTTACATGATAACATAATTTATAAATTGATTAGATATCAATTAAGATACTAAAATTAGAGAGGAGATTTGAGTTATAAAGCACGTTAGATACTAAATTACACGAATTAAAAGCATGAGCTGGTGCTCTCTTTTTTTTTCTTTTCTTTATACCAAGTCAATTATCCTCTGAAGCTGAATTCAATAGAAAACGACATATTGTTTTTTTTTTTTAATCTCTCTCCAAATGGCTCATCATTGGACACATTTCTTTTTGCTTATCATCCAAAGAAAAAGAAAAACATTCTGAGGCAGTAATTTTGTCCCCAAATATACGAGGGGTAATACTATAGCAGTGTCGTTGATGCAGTTGTAGTTATAGTTATAAATATAGCAGTAACAATTAACATTATACTTAAAATTGTGTCTTACTCATTTAGAAAAAAAAAAAAAAAAAAAAAAAAAAAAAAAAAAAAAAAAAACTGTCTTACAAGGCAATCTCAAATTTATTCTTTTTTCTAAAAAAAAAAAAAAAAAATAGAAAATATGCCAATATGAAAAACTTAAAGAAAGCATATAGGTTAATTTTTAGTTATAAAAATTAATAGGCCATAACTAAATAAGTTATAAACAAACTTGTCAAGTTATAGTTCACAGTCAGTAAAGTTATGAATAAAAATTGTGAATAACTTGTCAAGTTATGGTTCATAATCAAATAAGTTATGGACGAAAACTAATAATTTGACCTATTTATTAACTTATGTAAATTATTTACTTATTAATTTTAATTAATCTCAACTCTTGATTTATTTATTTTTTCTCCAAAAAAAAAAATGGCGGAAAGAAAGAAGCCGGGCCTCAATTGACAATAAAAAAGGAAAATAATGATGAAACGACATCTAAAGTTACAGCAAACTAATAATAGAGAAAGTAAAGAATAGACGACAAAGTTGCAAACGACAATGGAATAAATGAAAACGAAGAGGAAACAGTAAATAACTAAAAAGACTACAATAATAAATTAGATGATAGCAAAGTGAAGAAGGGACAGTGAAATGAAACGAGATCAAATGAAAGACCACGCAAATAAAGAAACAAGATAACACAAGAATGAAACGACAGTGAATTTTAAACGACGCAGCATATCAGCGCAAGAGGAGTTCTGATAGTGGAACACAGAAAACGACGACAAATAAAAACACGACAACAAATGAGATAACAACGCTCTAATCGACATAGTAAACTCCCCCTCCCCCACCCACCAACACACACACACACACACACACAACAAAACAAAGAAAAGAAAAGAAATAAGAAACCCCAGAACCAATACAAAAACGACACTAAAAATGAAACAACAAGAAGGGGAAAATGATGCAATATAAAAAACAAGAACAGTAGAGAAAATGACTAAACTGAAACAACACCACAACGACACGACGACATTCATGGAAAGAAAAAAAAAAAAAAAAATACTAGAATGGCAAAAACAACAAAACTATGTAAATGAGAAGATAAAAATAAGAATAATTGGCCCTCTATTTTCCAAACTTTGTCCCACTCCTGAACTTTTAATTTTAGCATATTACTTCTCGATTTTTTTTAAATTTTTTTTTTATAGTTTTAATCCCTAACATTAAAATCGACGAAGGATCAAGTCACTTGAGCCTTTATTCATGCAGGGAAAAAAAAGTCTTCGCAAAAAACATACTAATTAGCCGATAAGACTAGATCTACACTTGTTGTCAAGTTCAAACAAAGATTTAATATTATAAGGCCCTGTGATATCAGAATTTCCACTCCAAAATAGCTTGGCAACTTGCTTGTAGGCCTTCTCGGTGGGATGAGTAGCGTCAAAGTAGAGGAAATCATTTGGATGCTCACAGAATTCATACTCTCTTCTCACTGATCCACACATAGGAAATCCTCTGTAGGGACCACTTCCGCAACAAGCCATATTCACTTCCTTGAAACCTTAGGATCAAAAACATAGATGACTCAACCTATGATGTGGGAAAGATCAAAAGAAAAGTACTAAAACTAGAGCAAATTGCAAATTTTCCAGGGCTCTTCAATTACCGTATTTTGAAGGATTCTCCGATGTTTGACAGGCATTAATATATCTGTCGCATACTAACATAAAATTGGATGATCACTTACCAGACCTGGATGAGTTTCAACTAAAGTACCGGCTCCAATAGACGCAAAGTTTACGCCATAATCATAGTTGTTAAGGTTTGGTTGTAAATATGGTGGAATTATTTTGCATACTTACCTACATAACAAATGTACTAAACATGGCTCTTTCCATTAGAAAAACTAAAGGTAGTTCCATGTTATTACTTGGATAACATTTGTCAAATTGCCAATCACCATGCTCGTGTATTCTTTCTGAATGTACTCCGACTCAAAGAAACTGGTGTTTTTCTGGAAGGGGGCAAAGTAATCGTTGCCTCCAACGCTAAATAAGTAAACGGCCGTGGACAGCAATGTGTTGGCTTCTTCACAGCCTAGTTTGTCCCTCAATTGCTTCTCCACTTTGTAGAAATTGCTCAGTTGAGTCTTAAGGTCTATAACCTGAAGCAAATAAATAGTAATACTGCATATTTTTCCTCAGTTTTCTGAACCATGTTTGACAGGCATTAATATATCTGTCGCATACTAACATAAAATTGGATGATCACTTACAAGACCCGGATGAGTTTCAACTACGAGTACCGGTCCCAATAGACGCAAAGTTTACCCCATAAACATAATCGTGAATGTCTGGTTGTAAATATGGTGGAATTAGTGGCAATTTTGCATAATCACCTGCATAACAAATGTACTAGTTATTGATCTTTCAAGTAATCCATACATTCACACATACATACAAATAAGTATCATGATCATAGAACCAGCTTACTGATAAAATCAGGGATTGTACGGCCATTAGTAGCTCTGCCGGTGGAGGTAGTAAAAAAGCTTTCTCCATAGGGCCAGTAATTAGCTTGGAATTTCGGGCTAGTGTTGATATAATTGTTGTTTCCAGCATCGAAAATCGAATCGCCAAAGATGAAAAAGGCCACGGGTTTTTGCAGCAGCCAGTGCCGGTCACTGCAGCTACTTGCAATGCCTGCAAGGAATAATAATGTAGAAAAAGCCCACAAATACTTGGGAAATATGGCTCTTTCCATATGTGCCTTTTGGTTGTTATATGAACCCTGTCCCTATCTCCTACTTTGGCCTGCAATGCCATTAATGATATAAAAGATCTTCATCTTTTCCATTAATGATATATGACCAGTACAAGCTTCTAGAGGAAGCAGGTGAGTTCAGTTCAATGGTTAAGGATGTAATTGTAATATCAACAAAACACGGGTACTTTGGTGCAGTTAACCCCAAGAAACGTTGAGCAGTGAGAGTGGAAAGAAAAGGTAAAAAAAAAAAAAAAAAAAAAAAAAAAAAAGAGATTTTTCACTGTGTGTTAACATATCGGTGAGTTAAATTTTTTATCTGTTAGATTTACATAAAATCATGTAAAAATTAAAAATATATATAAATCTAATGATTAAAAAACATGACCTACTGATACACCAAACGTATTACAGAATCTCTAAAAAAAAAATAAAAAATTTTATTATAAAGTGTGAAAAACAAAATATATCATTCATATGATACAATTTTAAACCGTGTGATCATAACATAATTATTTCGCATTAAAAAGATATATAATAATGTAACGGCATTTGAAGAAGATCTAACGGCTTATAACTTTTTCCAACAAAATTTCAAAAACTACGAGGAAATTGGATTTACTCAGCATAACAGCGCTTAATTAGCTCTGGATTCAATGAAGCAACTCTAGGACAGTGTAAGTTATGTGCGAATGATGAGTAGGATTAGAACAACTGTACAGCTAACTGGGCTTAAAAGCTATGATTCCCTGATAATAAAGTCATGATAGTTTCATACGTTTAAATTACTATTTAAATTTTTTTATTACAGTATTTTTTTCATAAAATTTAAATTTGTGTTTAAACTTTTTATTTAAATTTATAAACTAAACGTATTTTAGATTTCTAATTATGATTATAATATGGAGTTGTCTATAGTCCCACACATTAAAAATGAAGGACAAGTCCTCTATGTGTTATTATAACAGGCCCATGTGTCAATCATAATTGACTGAAAGCTTAGCGTAATTCTCTTATATTGAGCCGTAATAGTTACTATTTTAAAAAGCAGAAGTCATTTTTAAACATATAACAATAAAGGAGTGTCATATATACTTGTCATTAATAATTATATGAAAAATATTAAAAGACACAACAATAAATGTATACACATGTCATGAATAATTATATGAAAAATATTAAAAGGCACATCAATAAATGACTGTCATTTTTAATGTTAATATCAGTGATTCCATCGTAACCGACTATCGTTTAAACCTAAATATTATTGTCGTGAAAATTTATATCTATTAAGTTCTTTTTTAATAGGCTGGAAGCCGAATCGAATTCGGATGCGGAAGCGTGGCGGGATGCGGATCGTGTATAACAAAAATTTTCATAAAACCTTTGAGATACTCTATAGATTATATTAATTTATGCACGAATAAGTTAATCTCATTAATTCATTTATTAAGAACTCAATTAGGAAAAATACCTGGAGGCCGACTCGGTTGATAACTTAAGTTCTTTGACCTCGAACAATCCTTGCTCCAAAGCTTTGTGTTTAGAAAACCAATGTCTTTCACGTCAATTCCCAGAATCCACAAAGACGTGTGTGTGGGCACACATGAGATAAAACAAGTTACAATAAACACTCGAATATGCATGCCAGATGTGAAATTTTTAGAGAAAATTTTTTTCCTTCCTCTCTACAAAGAGAATTTCGGCCAGCACTATCAAAATAGGGCAAAAATTATTTTCAAAAATTGTATCCCACAATTTTCTATCATTCTCTTATTTAAGAGTAGAAGTCAAACTTTCAGAAGGAATCTAATCTCTATCTCCAAGATAAAGCTTGTCAATTAGCTCTTATTTTAATTTGAAACAAAATCTCCTCTTTTCCTCTATCCATTATGGCCGGCCATTGTAGGGGATTCTCATCCCTGTGTGGCACCAATTTCCAGATAGGGAAGGAAGAGAAAATCATACTTTATCTTGTAGTCCAATTTTGACTCAAATTCAAATTCCAATTTAAGTCAAACTTAAATTAATTTGAATTCTAAAGTGAACAATTTATCAAATAAGTTTAAATGAATAAATCTAGATGTGTTCAAATTCAAATTTAAATAATCACATTATTTTTGAATAATAATTAATTCTTAATTAATTATTTTTGAGTGTTTAATTTTAAAATTCGGTATTTTAGCCATTTTGCCCTTTGTGTCTGGTAGAATTACTAGGACGATGCGGGGACTAATAGACCTATAATCCCGAGCTCTAATAAATTAATAATTAATTAAACACTTTAATTAATTAATTAATTCTATTAATTCCAATAGTTACTCCACTATAAACTTGGAATTGCACTCTCAAAATTATAGACATAAATTACTTCTAAACTGTGAAGTGTCTATTTGATATAGTCATTGCATATAGATCAATCCTCCATAAATAATTCATAATTAGAGCCAGGTAAAATCCGTTAACCTCTCTAATTATATCTTTATCCTTGAGTACCATTGATTTTCTAATGGATAGTGATTCATAAAACACATACGGAGCTCCTACTGGTCCAAGTATTGAATCAACCCTCAAGAGAATTATTTATCTACTTCTTTCTTAAGAAGGAATGGATTCCATCTCATATAATAACATTCCCGGCTACCTATTTCATCATATCTCCAAAATACAAGGAATAGGATTTAAGATCTCAGAATCCGTACTGAGTAAATCAAAAGACACAAATCCATGAATAAGAGTATGTTAAGAACTCAGGCTTAAGATCATTCTATATATGACCATCGATAGACTCAATTAGAATTTTTATACTTAACGGAAATTACTAGAAATTCATATTGTGTCTATGTCCTTGTTCCACATAATCTCATTATGCGAAATACACTCATTCAATATCTCGCCATATTAACAATGCGGATAACATCGTTCCATCTAAATGGGAATGGCATGTATTAATAATGTTTTAATTAAAGATTCCGAACTTTAATTAAATTCATTATGAACATTGCTTTTTTATTATTATCCTTAAACATTATCCTCTCGTATATAACACTTATATATAATGTTTAAGGTTACATAAATAATCATGGAATTTTCATTGATATTCATAAAATATTCACAAATATATACACATAAAATTGATGAATAAACTCTTTTATTAAATAAATAATAAATATCCTATTACATCTTATGCTTCTAGGACACCATTCTCAACACACATATAGTCATGCATAAACATTTGTTTGGAGTAATATATGACATTCTTCTATTTGTTATATGCTTAAAAATGGCTTTTGGTTCTCAAAATAGTAACCCTTACGATTCATATTAGAGAATTACATTAATCTTTTAACCTTTTATGACTGGAGAAGTTTTCTCTATAAAAATGGTGAGAGACCACAGAAAAAGCCAATATTAAAAGCTTGAAATAGTAGTATGATTTGTTTTCTTTTCTTTATACAAACTTGATCCGACATTTTTTTTTCAAACCCGACAGAAAATATGTACATATATATACTTTTGTCCACATATAGGGAAGGTGATGTGGACATTTGTTTTACGGATTCAGAACTATGATTCATAATTATTTTCGGTTTACATGTATTTTTTGTGAGATAAAATACTGTAGCGAGCCACAAACCATGATTCGAACCTTGACACGAATCCTCATACCAAACACTCCTGCACTAACTTTCATATTGATCAGTGTAGTTAAATTTGCAGCTTTTTACACTCTTAGTCCCAAGAAGAATGCCGGATTTTTTTTTTCCAAAGGTGTGTCCTTTAACTTGTTTCTGATCATAATTCATAAAGATCAATTTTTTCTTGTGTTACTTAATATCTAGAACAAGAAGTGTTCCAATAGATCCATAATGTTTTTCCTTCAAATTGCTATGGCATTAAGGTACTGATATTAGCTGTTATGTTCTTTTTGTGTGTCAAATTTTGGAGTGTAATTATTGCCCTGACAATTATTGTCTTATGTAGAGACAACATGTGGATTGACCTTACATTAATTTTTTTTCCTTCCCCATTTTTATTGCTATATATAGTATAGAATTAAAGCCTCCAACTCATAAACAAACTAAATTACAAGGAAACTTAGCTCGATGACTTGATTGGAATACAAGAAACTCATTATCTACATACATTTATTTATACAGGTTAAAATGGCAGCTAAACCTGTCAATGTGAACGAGTTCCAAGAATTGGCCCAGATGGTCCTTCCAAAAATGTACTATGATTTCTACGCTGCAGGATCTGAGGACTAGCACACAATAAAACAGAATGTTGAGGCATTTCAAAGAATCATGTGAGTCTTAAGCTTGCTTAATGTTAGTTATTACAGTAACATAAAGAGTATAATTTTATTTCTCATGCATTTGTTTCTGTGAATGATCAGGTTACGTCCTATTGTTCTTGTACATATTAGCAGAATAGACATGTCAACAACTGTATTGGGTTTCAAAATCTTCGCACCTATTATGATTGCTCTAACTGCTATGCATCAATTAGCTCATCCTGAAAGTCTAAAGTCCAAGATGAACTCTGCCATAAGATGATGATTTCGAACTTCGTATTTTAAGATGCATGATGATTTACTTTTCTCCAAATTTACCGCAGGAGAGGTTGCCACAGCTAGAGCGGCGGCTGCATGCAACACCATCATGGTATTGTCATTTCCATCTACCTGGGCCATAGAAGAAGTTGCCGCAAGCTGCAATGCTGTTCGGTTCTATCAGTTATACGTACTCAGTCCTCCTCAAGCGCTTTATTTATTGTCACTGTGTTGTTCTAGTATTCTACGGGGCCAAAACATTGCATCCCGTTTTGAACTTCAACATTGCGGCCTGTTTTGAATAGGTTTACAAGAGAAGAGAAGTTTTAGCTGAGTTGGTAAAGAGAGCTGAGAGAAATGGATTCAAGGCTATCGTATTGACAGATGATACTCCTAGATTTGGTAGAAGAGAGGCAGACATAAAAAAACAAGTAGGTTGTTGGTCCCTTTCAGTTTGATTCTGCTTCATCAATCTATCAGCTGGTATGTTTATATAATAATTTCATTTTAATACAACATAATTTTTAATGTTTGACACTGTTAAATTCTGTCGTTTTGCAGTCTCTCGTGTTAGTTCAGAGAGCAGCATCTCATTTTGAAACACGAGTTTGAAAACTTCTGCAGAATGATTGCACCTAAATTGAAGAATCTTCAAGGCCTTATGCCAACTGAAGTTGACTTTGTGAGTGGTATATGGCTCATTTCTCAGATTTTGCTCAGATTTTTATCAATTATACTATGAAAAATCATTTCCTCTTCATCAAGAATCATTATTTACTGAATGCTTCATTCGATTAGCGAAGAAATCCCTCAAAAATATGATAAACTCAAGCCCTGGCACATATATTTGCAATTATGTCTTTTCGGGGGAGCTCTAAAACATGTAGTCTTCCTTAGTTGTTTTTTTTTTTAAATTATTTTTTTACTGTTATTTATATACTCAAATTAGAAAAATGCATATACACAGGACGACAGCTCAAACCCAGCGGCTTATGTCAATAAAACTAAGGATGCTTCTCCGTGTTGGAAGGTAGAAATTAGCTTTTTTTTTTTTCAAACTCTTTTCTTGCATGAAAAGCAACTAAGCTACAGAATTTCCTATGTTTTGTACTGTATTTTTATCCATGATTTTGGTTGGAATGCAGACATGAACTGTTGTCTTCTAATGTTTCCATCAGCTAATATAGTGCGTTAAAACATCCACAGGATATTGAGTGGTTAAGAACAATCACTAACTTGCGAATCCTTCTCAAGGGGGTACTTACTCAAGAAGATGCCACTATATTTTTCTAATCCTTGTCAAAGGCTGTTGAAGCAGGCGTTGCTGGGATTATCGTCTCTAATCACAGAGGCCGCCAGCTAGATTTTTCTACTGCCACTATATCAATCTTAGAAGAGGTGAGCATTAGTTTCAGCTAGTTGTTATTCTCAATGAAGATTCTCCTTTAGCTTTTAGCAACCTCTCATGTTAAGGAAAGTCAATAGGGAAGGTTCTTATGTTTAACAACTTGTGAAACGCGAACAGGTGGTCCATGCTGTTGAAGGGAAAGTTCCTGTTCTTTTTAATGGTGGAGTGCGATGAGGAACAGACATCTTTAAGGTGTTAGCCCTCGGTGCCCAAGCTCCACTTGTAAGCACTTCCTCGTTTTTATAGTAGAATTTCTGAGCCATCAAAGAAAATAAAAGTAGAATAACGTATTAAATGGTTGCATCTGTCTTCACATTCTTACATGAAAACTGCAGGTTGGAAGGCCGGTTATCTATGGCCTAGCCGCTATGGGGCAAAACGGGGTGAGATGTGTCACTGAATTGCTGAAGAATGAGCTTGAGCTCACCATGGCCCTTTCTGGCTGCC
The DNA here is from genome assembly GCA_012066045.3 of Morus alba. NCBI lineage: Eukaryota > Viridiplantae > Streptophyta > Magnoliopsida > Rosales > Moraceae > Morus > Morus alba. The sequence goes on along the minus strand of CP050227.2, from coordinate 19,424,244 downwards.
CTAATCTTAAGGATATCATGAGGAGTCATGTGAGGACAGAACATGAAAGTCTCCCCACAAAACTTTAATTTCTTTTTCAAAGGTTCAGTTACCTTAGTGTTTTGTTACAGTGAATAAGAAGATTACAAGAGAATCACACTCAACACGGTCATATGACTTAAGCCTTTATACATGCCAGGGAAAAAAAAGTTTTCGCAAAACGCATACTAATTAACTGATGAGACTAAATCTACATTTGTTGTCAAGTTCAAACAAAGATTTAAGATTAAAAGGCCCTTTGATATCAGAATTTTCACTCCATAATAGCTTGCCAACTTGCTCGTAGGCCTTCTTGGTGGGATGAACAGCGTCAAAGTAGAGGAAATCACTAGGATTCTCGCATAATTCAAACTTTTTCCTCGCTGATCCACATCTAGGAAATCCTCTATTCATATGGCCATGTTGCTATATTTATATGACATTGGAAAATAATTATCGGAGGGACACTAAAAACTAATAAGTAAGGAATATGAGATAGCAAATCTAAATTGTCACAAAGCACAACAATTCAGATGTAAATTATCTTGCATTAGCAAAATTAAAGGCAGTCAATGTTATTACTTCGATAACGTTTCTCAAATAGCCAATCACAGTTCCTGTGTATTCTTTCTGAATGTACTGTGAATCAAAGAAACTGGAGTTTTTTTAAAGAAGGGGTCAAAATATCGTTACCTTCTAATGCTAAATAAGTAAACGTTTGTCAAATTGCTATGAACGTTCTGTTGTAATTACTCAGCTGAGTGTTAAGGTCTATACAAATAAGTATCATAATCATAAAACCAGCTTGCTAATAAAATCAGGGATTGTACGGACATTCGTAGCTCTGCCGGTGGAGAAAGCAAAAAAGCTTTCTCCATAAGGCCAGTAATAAGCTTGGAAGCACCGGATAGGTCAAATGTAATTGTTGTTTCCGGTATCGAATTGCGAATCGCCAAGGACGAACAAGGCCGCCGGTTTTTCCAGCAGCCACTACTGGTCAAAGCAGCCACTTGCAATGCCTGCAAGGAATAATGTAGATACAGTAGCCCACAAATACATGGGAAACATATAACTGTTTCCTTTTGTGCCATTGGTTATATATGTTCACCTTCCGTTATCTACTCCCTTGGCCTACAGTGCTATTAATGATATAAAAGAACTTCCCTACTAATATCACCCTTTTGTTTTTGTGGAGGTATTGTTTTGTTGATCATGGGAAACAATTAAAACAAAATCATTTATTAATAATGTTTGTGGGGGTTTTTTTTTTTTTTTTTTTTTTTTTTTTTTGATTTGAGGCAAAATCATCTATTTTTGTGGTTTGGCTGGATTTTTAGTTTGGATGGGCATAATGACACAAGAATAACGCTCATCTTATGAGACGAGGAGAGTTGACTTTTACAGCCAAGGATGTATTTGTAACACTATTAAAACAGAGGGGCACTTCAGTTCACTTCTCGCAAAAGAAATCAAGTGGTGGGACTAAAAAGAGAAGGTATGGGTAAAAATATAAAAGAAATTTGATTGTATCAACTGTACACAAAAATACTATACTGATAGGAATTATGAGTAGGATCACAAGTGTACCAAACTGGGGCCCAAGTTTTCTAAAAGCTATCATGTCCCTCAAAATAAATTAAGTTGGATTTCTGATCATTATATTAAAAGCTTGGTATAATGCTCTGATTTGTTTTCTTTCTTTATACCAAGTTCATAGACTTTGAAGCTGAATTCAATAGAAAGCGACATATGTACAGTTTGGCCTCTCAATTGGGCACTTGGTTGTTTTCTTCTTGTATATTATTCAAATACAAGTGTAGCAATTTAGGGAAGCCAACGTAAATGAAAAGCAAGTGTAGCAATTTTGTCCACATTTAGGGAAGGTTCTATTTGCCCTCCACGCAATTTGCTTATCCATCCGATGAACTTTACTCAATCACTAACTATCATACTGATCAGACCAGTTTAATTTGCTGTTTTTAACTAACTCTCCATCCCAAGAGGAAAAGCGGATTTTTCCAAACCCATCGGTATGTCCTTAACTTGTTTCTGATCAAAGAAGATCAAATTTTTCTTCTGTTACTTAATGTATAGAACATGAAGTGTTCTAATGGATCATAGTACTGATCGTAACTGTTCAGGTCCTTTTTGTGGAGTGAAACTGAATTGTTATATAGAAATTTAACCCAATCACTGATTGGATTACAAGGAGCTCATGATCTATAGACATTTGTTTGCCCAGGATAAAATGGCAACTGAACCTGTCAACGTGAACGAGTTCCAAGAATTGGCGAAGAAGATCCTTCCAAAAATGTACTACGATTTCTACACTGGAGGAGCTGACGACCAGCACACACTAGAACAAAATGTTGAGGCGTTTCAAAGAATCTTGTGAGTCTTAGACCTACTTCATGTTAGTTATTACAGTAACATAAAGAGAAGCGAGTATAACTTTATTTCTCATTCATTTGTTGTTGTGGATTTCCAGGCTACGACCAAGAGTTCTTGTAGATGTTAGCAGAATAGATATGTCAACAACTGTATTGGGTTTCAAAATCTCCGCACCTATTATGATTGCTCCAACTGCTAGGCATCAATTCGCTCATCCCGAAGGTCTAAATTCCTAGATGAATTCTCCCATTAAATAACGATTTCAAACTTCAAACTCCCTCATTTACAATGCATGATGTATAATTCTTCTCCAACTTAACCGCAGGAGAGGTCGCCACTGCTAGAGCAGCGGCTGCATGCAACACCATCATGGTATTGTCGTTCTCGTCTACCTGCACCATAGAGGAAGTTGCTGTGAGCTGCAATGCTGTTCGGTTCTATCAGTTATATGTACTCAGTCCTTCTCAAGTGCTTTATTTATCATCATTGTGTTGTTCTAGTTTTCCTCGGGGCCAAAACAGTAGCTCAAACTTTGACATTGCGTCCCGTTTTGAATAGGTTTACAAGAGAAGAGAAGTGTCAGCTGAGTTGATAAAGAGAGCCGAGAGAAATGGATTCAAGGCTATTGTATTGACAGTTGATACTCCGAGATTTGGTAGAACCGAGGCAGACATAAAGAACAAGTATGTTGTTGGTCCCTTTCGGTTAGATTCTGCTTCCTCAATCTATGAGTTTCCATGTTTATATAATCATTTCATGTTAATGCAACACCATTTTTAATGTTTGACACTGTTAAATTCATAGTTTGTGGTCTCTCATGCTACTTCAGAGAGAAGCATTTCATTTTAAAACATGTTTTTGATGACTATTGCAGAATGATTGCACCTAAACTGAAGAATCTTGAAGGCCTTATGCCGACTGAAGTTGACTTTGTGAGTGGAATATGGTTCATTTCTTAGATTTTGCTCGTAGTTTTATTAAATTTTACTATGAAAATCATTTCCTTTCATCAAGAATCATTATTTACTGAAAGATTAATTTGATTAGCAAATATTAACCTCGAAAATATGACAAACTCAAGCATTAGCGCATATATTTGCAATTATGTCTTTTTGAGGGACCTCCAAAACAAGTAGTCTTACTTATTTGGCTTTTTTTCTTGGAAATTTCTGTTATAAATACTCAACTATGACAAATTCATAGATACAGGATGATGGCTCAAACCTAGTGCCTTATGCCAATCGGGCTATGGATGCTTCTCTGAGTTGGAAGGTAGAAATCGGCTGATTGTTACCTTTTTCTGAGCTGTAGGCAATAATATTTTTAGGGCCCGTTTAGTTCGTTGATTCGAGTTTTTAATTCGAGTTGAGATGTGATTTTATGTGAGAGTTTTTTACTGTAGTAAAAAAGTTAAATGTGATTGTTTGTGAGAGCTTTTTATTGTAGCAAAACTCGAATTCTAAACTTGAAGAAGCGAAATGAATGAGGCCTTACTCTGAAGTCTTATTTTTTATTTTTTATATTATATATCTTGCCTCTTTTTCTTGCACGAAAAGCTACTATAAAAATGTATGGAATAAACAGAGTTTTTCATTTGGTATCTCGCAACTTGGAGCCTGGAGTTATATGTTACTGTACTTCCTATGTTTTATACTCTTGTGTGGATGATTTTGGTTGGAATGCAGACATGGATTGTCGTTTTCTAATGTTTCAATCAGCTTATTTAGTGCCAAAAAAAAAAAAAAAAAAAAAAAAAAAAAAAAAAAACATCCACAGGATATTGAGTGGTTAAGATCAATCACGAAATTGCCAATCCTTGTCAAGGGAGTACTCACTCACGAAGATGGTAATTCAATGGCTTCATATTATGTATGTTTCCTTCATTTCTAAGAACTAGAAGTCGACCCTTATTCAATATGTTGTCCAAACATTTTCAGCAAGAAAGGCTGTTGAAGCAGGCGTTGCTGGGGTTATCGTCTCTAATCACGGAGGCCGCCAGCTAGATTTTTCTCCTGCCACTGTTTCAGTCTTAGAAGAGGTGAGCAGTATTTCAGCTAGTTGTCGTTCTTCAGAATGAAAATTCTCCTTTAGCTTTTAGTAAGCTCTCTTGTGATAGAAAGTCAATGAGGAAGGTCCAACTGTTTAACTACTTATGGAATGTGATTTTCAGGTGGTTCATGCTGTTGGAGGAAAAGTTCCTGTCCTGTTTGATGGCGGAGTACGGCGAGGAACAGACATCTTCAAGGCATTAGCCCTCGGTGCCCAAGCTGTACTTGTGAGCTCTTCCTCGTTTTATAGTAGAAAACTTAATCCATGACACCAAGTAAAAGTAGCAAATACATATTAAATGCTTGTGCCTCACTTCACTTATTTGAAAACCACAGGTTGGAAGGCCAGTTGTCTATGGCCTAGCCGCAATGGGGCAAAATGGGGTACGAAGTGTCATTGAAATGCTGAAGAATGAGCTTGAGCTTACCATGGCCCTTTCTGGCTGTCCTACTCTTAAGGATATCACGAGGAGTCATGTGAGGACGGCTCATGAAAGCTTCCACTCAAAGCTTTAATTTCTTTTCAATGTTTAAGCAATGCATTACTACTCATGGATCATCTCCTGTACATTCAATAATATGATATTTCATTTGTCAGAAAATATTCATGAATACTCAGATTTGGAATGTCTCGGGTAAGAGGATCCAGCCATAAGCATTTATCTACCGCATCTTAATTTATTCTACGGAACTCAACCTACCTTTTTGGTTTACAATGTTCTTCCAATGTATACAAAATGAACACTGAAAAGTGATGTATGTTTCTTTGAATCAGAGAAGAAAGTTATATGTCTTGTAAGATGGAGAACTCTCTCTAATACCAAACACTTACTATGGCTATACGACCAGTAAATATCTCAGGCAAATGAATAGCAGCGAAAGCAATATAATCAACCCTATATTCGAAGTGTCGCCCAAGAGTATTATACCATGAAAACATAATAAACATAATAACAAGCATCCATCTTGTTCTGTTCATCCTACAATATAATCAAATATCGCTCATCACAAATTGGGTACAAAAAATTGACCTGATAGCTTGGGGCCATTAGAAATTCCACTCTACATACATGCAAGAGTTATTCCACACAGATGTCCACGGACATTCGACAAATCAACACAATAAATTAGAAATTTCAGCAGTGGCATCAGGAACCCTCCCTGGGGCCCCGCAATACAAGAAAATGGAGCCAAAAGTGAAGGATTCAAAGGTGTTTATAAAGTCATCCTACTGTACCAGAAATCTAATGCCTGTAATTTACTACACCACACTTTTCTACACATTATTTATAGATACAATGATACACCCCTAAATAATAGTTTATTTTTAGAATTTGTTAATTAGCATTGATAAAAGAAATAGTTAGTTAGTTAGTTTTTGTGCCTATAAATATGTAAGCCACCCTTGGCTAAAGGGCGACATGAATGAAATGAATTAGTTTTCCCTTTCCTTCTCTATTCTCACTAGCCCTTCCTCTATTTTTCATTTCTTGGAGTTTACACTCACTTGAAGAGCGATTATCCGATCCGGCCACCAGAATCCATTCCGAGGGTCGTATCCTTGGTGCTTTCATTGAGAGATGACGATGATATCGATGGAGCTTATCGGCAGCGACGACTTCGCAGACTATTTCTTAGTTATGAAAGCCCTTGGTGATGGTCCATACACGGCCAGCTCAATGGTGCGAAAGCCTAGACTGCCTACACTTTCACCGGCGCCGGCATCCCTAGAAACGACGTCCTCCTTCGACAACAGCAAGACAATTATGTCTACACAGTTACCACCCAAGGTAGATTCAACCACAAACCAGCCACCACCACAATCCCGGCTCTCAGAATCACATGGGCCAGCATTACCACTCACCTTCCCATGTTTAGCCTTCGCTCTGAGTATTCGTCAGCCAAAACCAAATCCGATCAAAATCAATTCAATCACAACAACTCCGATCTCCACTAATCATCCACCACTGTCAAAACCACAACCCCATACGCGACCTGGAGAGACCGAGAATGCCACCACCACACCTGCTTGGTACCCGAAGCAAGGATCAGATCCGCGGCCGCCAGATCTGTGACGACCCTCCTATGAGGCCACCACTCGTAACTTACTTTTAACTGGTACTTACTGGCATTTCTTAAAATTTGCGAAACATTTTTTTTTTTTTTTAAACATAAGAAGGAATACTTTCATAATTTGTAACAATAATTTCAAATAAGTGAATCACTAAATTTCTTAAAGCTTTTCTTAATTTTAGTTAAGATAAAACCTTTTAGAAATATCTTTCAAGCTGAATAGCATTTGAACTCTTGTTTCAAATACTCTTTAAAAGCCTTTTTAAAACTAGTCATTTTAATTGGCCATCTCATTTGACTTTAAAACCGATTTCGTGAAAAATCTTAAATTCAAGTACATTTTAAAGTCCTTTCAAAATCAATCATTTAAACCGTTATGTTTAAAATTGCTTATTTGTTGCATGAACTATTGCAACGTTCTAAAACTTAAATACTCAAAACTAGGGTTGTTAGTCGCAACCTTGGTTTTCTTAACATACATATGTACGTATACTTTTAAACATACATACTTAAAACCTTTGAATCATATAGACATATACATGATTTTTCTTAAACTTATCAAGGGAAATAATCTGCGTAAGCGGTATCCATTCCCATCTCCACCATTCGCCCCGCCACCACCATTGCCCTTCAAGAATTGGCCGATAGGTTTCTTACCTCAAAGATGAACATATCGATTGAGCTTTACGCCGACAAAGTAGAAACTATATCTCACAAAATAACCGTAAGTACACATGTATAAATATGCATGAGCCGATTATGCTTGATTATGATGTTTTATCATAGTCTTATTATCTTATCTTATCTTATCTTTCTTCTCGATGGGCCCGAGTGCTCACGCACCACTTGCGCCGCAATCATCGGGACGTAAGGGGTTTGCAAGGTCCCCAACGACCCGTGATTTAAATTGAACCGAGTGCCTCCCTTGCGAAGGACCCTTTTTTTTGTTCATTTATCTCCCTTGTGGAGTCTGATTACCTCCCTTGTGGAGGCTGGTACGGCACTCAACTGAGTTTCTTCTTATAAGTTCCTCTTGACTTATTAAGGTGTATGCAATATGACCTAGCATAGCATACTATAACATTAAATTAATTTAAGCACATATAATTCATGTGCACTGCTTATGTGTATGCATCATAACATAGCATCGTATACCATACTTAAAGCATAAACATATATATATATATAACATGTGTAAATTTTTTTCTTTAAAATCTATTCATGCTGTAGGCGAGATTCCTACTTACCTGATTTACAGAGCTGGAATCCACTTTTCGCCAAACAGCCTATTCTGTTACTTGCTTACTTCTGAAAATAAACACCCACTGAGAGTGTGAGGTTATCTGTCATTTGCTATTCTATTTTAGCAACTTATGAAGGAAATCTAGCCCTTTACTTAAGGCATGTATTCCTTTCCTTTACTGAAGGATAATTCACTATAAGGATCAATTTATTAAATCCTCAAAATTTTATTTTCCTTAATTGCCATTACAAATTTGTGCTAAATTGATGATTCATTAATTATCTTATCCTTATAATAAGTCTAATAATTTAGTTAACTAATTTTGATAATTAATTAACCCTCTTATTCATATACTAAGTCTACATAAGTTAGTTAATTAATCTTAGTAATTAATTAACTTCCTTAGCCATATTCTAAGTCTTAGATAATTTAATTAATTAGTTTTAATAATTAATTAAATTATCATCCATAATACACTTTTAATAAACTTTACTTTACCTCACTTGATGGGCTCATAATAGTGTTGAGGTCCATATTTACCGTCGTAAAATTAAAGGTCTAGCATATCGTTTCTTTACGATTTTTGCTTACATGCTTATTTGAAAACCGTTAAGTTTTATTAGAAAACTATCTACGACGTTTATCATAATCATAAACCTAATTCACAAATCTCATAATTAACGTATTTCGTTAAAATTATATGCCTTATATGACTATCTTAATTAAACCATAAGCAAGGTTTGTAGTTGCCTGGATTTCGAGCTAAGCAATTCTGATAGCATCTCGCTTGTCGTGTCCTCCTGCATATTCCTCAAAACTAATTCTGAGAAAAGCTACAAGCACTATGAATAATCCTTACGGAACATCGTAGCTTCAAACACTTAATTCTAATCTTCACTTGTTTAGTCCGAACCACCTCGATCTGCGTGCAACCAGTACTAGACCATTCTTATCAGAATTGAATTTGGTTGAACGGACGTCACCATTGCGTTCAGCACGTCGAAACGAGTCAGGATATGGTCTCGGATCGTCAAACGGAGGTCAATAGCCTGAGAAACGACACCTCGCCGGCGTACGGCGGCGGAGGCGGCGGCGTACGGCGGAGGAGGCTCCCGGAGAGTTTTTCCGCGGCGGACTTGGGTCCTACCCCCCCTAACTTGACCCTTCTGAGTCTATTGGTGTGGTCAATTTCACACAATTCGGCCTGTAATAGTACCTATCGGGACCGGCAACGTAAGTAAAATCCGGCGACCCATATCTCAATATTCCGGCCATCAATTATTAAAATTGGTTGAGGGGTTTTCTTACCCACTTCCTTCTGTGTGTTGTGACGCCAAAATTATGACGATCCAACGGTTAGATCGTCGGAACCACCTCCTCCCTCCACGGACGACGGCAACGGCTCCGTTTTCCGGCCAAACTGCGACGGTGACGGTGGCTGCTGGTCGGGATCTGCTGGGCGTCGGCTTCTGAGTCGATTGGTGGGGGTGGTGGCATCCACGACGGCCTGGAGAGAGAGGAACAACGGCGGCGGCGGAGGCGATTCCGGCCACCACAGACGGCGGTGCTCCGGCCATCATTGAGCTATGAAAATGGATGGGTTTTCTTCATCTCGCTGCACTGAGTCCATAGGGACTGAAATCATCTCGATCGGAGGTCAGATGGCGGAGATATCACGACGGAAAGAAAATGGTCATTTCGGAACTTCCGCCGGCGATTGCGGCTGATTCCGGCGGATTTAGAGGTCGTGCCGCATGTCGTTGAACTCAGCTCGTCGAGATCTTTCTATTGACACCGGCGGTGTCAAAAACGGAGGTCGGAATCTCAACTTGAGTATTTGGCCAATGATGGTTTTGTGAGAAAATGTGAGAGAAGAGAGAGAGAGTGAGCGTGAACGTGAGCAAGAGAGAGAAAATGATAGAAGCCTAAAAATTTCACTATATATAGTGTCTAATTAAGACAAGATTATATGCTTGATTTTATCCTCAAATATTTCCTCTAAACAGATTAAATTTATACTGATTAGAGATAATTAATTTAGCTCACGTAAATTAATCTATTACTTACAGTCCAATATTAATTTCTGAATAATTCAATATTGTTTTATATTCTTACTCGCGTAATATTTCGAACTGTTTCAAGTCTTGAAATTAATTCTAGACCGAACAATTCAAAATCTAACTTCTCGAAGATTCTATCTCGGAATGACGTTGTTTACGACGGTGTCAACTCCCGAGCTCACATTGTACCCTTCCGCTATGAGTATTTACCTTGTGACTTTAACCTAACTGGTCCGGCAATTAAGGATTTTCTCTTCTTTTAAAATGTCAAGTTTTTTTTTTTTTTACGCTACTAACATCGTGTTGTGCTTAGAGATTCTTGAAATTAAGATTCTCAAACTATACCTGTACTAAAAATTATTCCGCCTTAAAATACGGCGAGAATTTATCGATCGAAATTACTTGATCGAAACATGAACTTAACATGAAATCTGCTATAGAATTTAGGAATACAGATATTGATTCCATTAATCCTTCAGTCACATAATATTTTCTAGGAAAATCCTTGGCTTAAATAAATAAATTATATTATTTAAAGTCTTGAATTTTCTCAGTCATTACAATATCCTTATGATATCGTACCTAATTCGATCTTTCCCAAAGCAAAGCCAGAAATTCGCCTCACATCCGGGTTCCTTCATGCCCTCGAATTTTGAATCAGTGAATATAGAAGGAAAAGGCGAATGAGTTTTGTGAAAGACCGAGGAAAAAAAGACGTACCGAAAACAAGATCGATGAAGCGGAGGTAAGAGGCGGAAGAACATAATATGTGAGCGAAGGCAAGCTACGACGAAGAACGGCAACGAATGCAAGGAAGCTTGGTCGCGAAGGATTGCTCAGGGACGGCGACATCTAGGCCTTGTCGGGGCTGCAACAGCTGACGACAGCGGAGAAGCCCGGGAATGCATCGGCGTCAAGATCGCCTAGGTTGTGAGGACGGGGAACAGCAGTGAAAGATTTTCACGACTCAATTTGGGGAACAAGAATAAGCCTCCAAACAACCTCCTTAGGTTCCAAACGAGTCCTTGCTTCCAGAGTCAGACATCCAGTTGGGCTCTTTCCCTGCACTTCATGGGCCTCTGCTGGCTTGGGCTTTCTCAGGTCATAGTAGAGTATAAGCACGAGGAGGCTAAAAGGATTAAAAAAATAAATAACGAAAATAAAAAAATCAGTATGCTGAAGCGATTATTTCTTTTTAGTGTTTGAATTAATTTTTTTTTTAACCACCTTGAGGACAAGGTGATTTCGAAGGGTTGGGGAATGATACACCCCTAAATATTAGTTTATTTTTAGAATTTGTTAATTAGTGGTGATAAAAGAAATAGTTAGTTAGTTAGTTTTTGTGCCTATAAATATGTAAGCCATCTTTGGCAAAAGGGGACATGAATGAAATGAATTAGTTTTCCCTTTCTTTCTCTATTCTCACTAGTCCTTCCTCTATTTCTCATTTCTTGGAGTTTACGCTCACTCGAAGAGAGATTATCCGATCCGGCCACCGGAATCCATTCTGAGGGTCGTATCATACAACTTATTGAAAATTCCTCCACGGTTCTTGACTTCGATCTTATTGCCACAATTAAAATGATTTGGACCAAGACAGATGTACCGTTATTTCCAGACTTAATGAATTGTGGTCATCATGCCTTCAATCTCTTCCCCTCTCCAATGCCTTTTAACAGTCAATGGGGATTGATAAGAAAACTCACAAACAAGACTGCTAAAGAGGAGGGCAGTTTCCACTATGCATTATTGACAGAGTTACTCTTGTTCACACCTTGAAGGTCCATAGGAGAATTAGTGATACTACCAACTGAGAGCTCAACTGTGGGCTGGCCGGACATGCCTCTGGGTTAGTGGCACTCATGGCATGAATAGCCCCAGCACTCATCTATGGGCTCATCGGAGTTCGTTGGCTCATTTGCTGTGGGCTGGCCTGTTGCTGTGGCGGCGGCTGCTGCTGCTGGGTTTGCTGGTTCATTTGTGGAATTCCCATGGTTGAGGGTGAGCCAACTTGAGGTGGGGAAACAACAGCCTGTAGTGATGAGGTTGTTTCTTGATGCTGCTGCTGCTGCTGCTGCCGCTGCTGCATCTGTTGTTGCTGTTGCAATTGTTGTTGTTGCTGTTGTTGTTGCAATTGCTGTTGCTGCTGTAGTTGCTGCTGTAATTGCTGCTGTAGTTGCAACTGTTGCTGTTGTTGTTGCTGCTGATTCATGCATATATTCATTCCTGCCATCAACTTTGGAGGACCCATAGCTGCCATTGGTGCTCGTTGCATCGGGCTCATGTTCCCTCGGTTCAAAGGCTGACCAAGCATTGAGAGACCAGCAGAGCCTGGATGCACCTGTCTGGCTCCCGAAATCCCTGCTATGCCCGATAGGGGACTTCCTAACATTATTGCTTGGTTTTGCGCCATCCTAAGTTTTGATGCCATGATAACAGCTGGTGCTAACGCCCCAGACTGTATATGCTGGCTTATTGCATTGCTAATATTTGAAGCCTAGCTTAAATTCATTTGGATCTGCCCCATGTTTCCCATTCCAGATATAGGTGTCATGGGCACTGAGATTCTTGTTCCACTTATTCCCCTTGCATTTCCCATTCCCATTGCATTGCCAAGGCCTACAATTCCAACCATGTTATTGCCTACATTTCCCATACCCACAGCCGTTCCAAGACCCATCATCATTTTCCTCATTTTCCTCTGCATTTGAGGTTGCTACTGCTGCTACTGTTGCTGTTGTTGGAAGAGCTGAAGCTGGAGAGCGGAAGGCTTGTTCACCATGTGATTACACAATTGTATATTCGAGTTTTGCCTAATTGCATTCAAGTTTGAAAGAGGGTTTGTTCCAAGCATCATTGATCTCTGAAACTGGGGATGCTGCTGTTGAATGAATTGGTTCGGTTGTTGCTGCTGCTACTGAGGAAGTGATGACTGTGACTCAGGAAGCTGTGGCCGAGGGGGCATTGAATCCCCAGATAAGAGCCCTTGAGACATCTGCAAGGCCTGAGTGGTTCCAGGTGGCAGCATCCTCGAGTTTGCCAGAAGATTCTGGGATGGGTTTAAAGATGTATTACCGCTACTAGTTGGCTTGACAACTTCATTAGATGGCTGGCCCGAAACTGCTGCTTCATATTGTTGCATCTCAACCACTGAATTATTAGGATGCATCCCAGCAACATTTGATTGATTGCCAATGGCGACATTGATGCGGGGCTTAGGTTGGATATCAAACTTTTATGTTCAAATCTATGAACCAAACGTGCCTAAAGTACTTTGGATTTCAGATTATGATTATAATATCGAGTTGTCTATAGTCCCATACTTTAAAAATGAAGGACAAGTCCTTTATGTGTTATTATAATAGGCCCATGTGTCAATCGTAACTGACTGAAAACTTAGTGCAATTCTCTTATATTGAGCCGTAATAATTACTATTTTGAAAATTAGAAATCGTTTTTGAACATATAGCAATAAAGAACTGTCATATACACATGTCATTAATAATTTTATGAAAAATATTAAAATGCACAACAATAAATGTATACACATGTCACAAATAATTATATGAAAAATATTAAAAGGCACATCAATAATTACTGTCTTTTTACTGTTAATCTCAGTAATTCCATCGTAACTCACTGTCGTTTAAACCTAAATAATATTGTCGTGCAAAATTATATCTGTTAATTCTTTTTTAATAGACACATACTGTAATGCATGAATATTTATTTAGAGCAATATATGATAGTGTTTTATTTATTATATGCTTAAAAATGACTTTTAGTTCTCAAAATAGTTATCACAATTCATATAAGAGAATTACGTTAATATTTTAACTTTTTATGATTGGAGAAGTTTCCTCTATAAAAATGGCGAGAGACCACAGAAAATGCCAATATTAAAAGCTTGAAATAGTAGTATGATTTGTTTTCTTTTCTTTATACCAACTTGATCCGGCATCTTTTTTTTTTTCAAACCCGACAGAAAATATGTACATATATATACTTTTGTCCACATATAGGGAAGGTGATATTTAATCTTCACCGCAATTTGCTTATCCATCCGATTAACTAAACTCAGCACTAACTTTTATACTGATCAGTGCAGTTAAATTTGCAGCTTTTTACATACTCTTAGTCCCAAGAAGAATGCCGGATTTTTTTTTCCCCAAAGGTGTGTCCTTTAACTTGTTTCTGATCATAATTCATAAAGATCAATTTTTTCTTATGTTACTTAATATCTAGAACATGCAGTGTTCCAATAGATCCATAATGTTTTTCCTTCAAATTGCTATGGCATTAAGGTACTGATATTAGCTGTTAGGTTCTTTTTCTATGTCAAATTTTAGAGTGTAATTATTGCCCTGACGATTATTGTCTTATGTAAAGACAACATGCGGATTGACCTTGCATTAATTTTTTTTTTCCTTCCGCATTTTTATTGCTATCTATAGTATGGAATTAAAGCCTCTAACTCTTAAAGAAACTAAATTACAAGGAAATTTAGCCAAATGACTTGATTGGAATACAAGAAACTCATGATCTACGTACATTTATTTATACAGGTTACAATGGCAGCTGAACCTGTCAATGTGAACGAGTTCCAAGAATTGGCCTGGATGGTCCTTCCAAAAATGTACTATGATTTCTACGCTGGAGGATCTGAGGACCAGCACACAATAAAACAGAATGTTGAGGCTTTTCAAAGAATCATGTGAGTCTTAAGCTTGCTTAATGTTAGTTATTACAGTAACCTAAAGTGTATAATTTTATTTCTCATGCATTTGTTTCTGTGAATGATGAGGTTACGTCCTATAGTTCTTGTAGATATTAGCAGAATAGACATGTCAACAACTGTATTGGGTTTCAAAATCTTCGCACCTATTATGATTACTCCAACTGCTATGCATCAATTAGCTCATCCTGAAGGTCTAATGTCCAACATGAACTCTGCCATAAGATGATGATCTCTTCTCCAAATTTACCGCAGGAAAGGTCGCCACAGCTAGAGCGGCGGATGCATGCAACACCATCATGGTATTGTCATTTCCATCTACCTGGGCAATAGAGGAAGTTGCTGCAAGCTGCAATGCTGTTCGGTTCTATCAGTTATACGTACTCAGTCCTCCTCAAGCGCTTTATTTATTGTCACTGTGTTGTTCTAGTTTTCTTCGGGGCCAAAACATTGCATCCCGTTTTGAACTTCAACATTGCAGCCTGTTTTGAATAGGTTTACAAGAGAAGAGAAGTTTCAGCTGAGTTGGTAAAGAGAGCTGAGAGAAATGGATTCAAGGCTATCGTATTGACAGTTGATAATCCGAAATTTGGTAGAAGAGAGGCAGACATAAAAAACAATTAGGGTGTTGGTGCCTTTCAGTTTGATTCTGCTTCATCAATCTATGAGCTGGTATGTTTATATAATCATTTCATACAACATAATTTTTAATGTTTGACACTGTTAAATTCTGTCATTTTGCGGTCTCTCCTGTTAGTTTAGAGAGCAGCATCTCATTTTGAAAATGAGTTTGAAAACTTTTGCAGAATGATTGCACCTAAATTGAAGAATCTTGAAGGCCTTATGCCAACTGAAGTTGACTTTGTGAGTGGAATATGGTTCATTTCTCTGATTTTGCTCATAGTTTTATTAATTATACTATAAAAAATCATTTCCTCTTCATCAAGAATCATTATTTACTGAAAGCTTCATTTGATTAGTGAAGAAATCCCTCAAAAATATGACAAACTCAAGCCCTGGCACATATATTTGCAATTAGATCTTTTCGAGGGAGCTCTTAAACAAGAAGTCTTACTTGTTTTTTTTTTAATTATTTTTTTACTGTTATTTATACACTCAAATCAGAAAAATGCGTATACACAGGATGATAGCTCAAACCTAGCGGCTTATGCCAATCAAACTAAGGATGCTTATCTGTGTTGGAAGGTAGAAATTAGCTTATGTTAACCTTTTCCTGAGCCGCAGGCAATGATAGCTTAGGCAACGTTTTACTCTGAAGGTTTTTTTTTTTTTTTTACACTTTTCTTGCATGAAAAGCAACTAAATTACAGAATTTTCTATGTTTTGTACTGTATTTTTATCCATGATTTTGGTTGGAATGCAGACATGAACTGTTGTTTTCTAATGTTTCGGTCAGCTAATCTAGTGCATTAAAACATCCACAGGATATTGAGTGGTTAAGAACAACCACTAACTTGCGAATCCTTGTCAAGGGGGTACTTACTCATGAAGATGGTAATTCCATGGCTTCTTATCATGAATGTTTCCTTCAGTCATGTTATGTTTATACAATATTTCTAAGCAGTAGAAGTCAACCTTATTAAATATGTTATGTCCAATTACCATTTTTCAGCAAGAAAGGCTGGTGAAGCAGGCGTTGCTGGGATTATCATCTTTAATCACGGAGGCTGCCAGCTAGATTTTTCTACTGCCACTATATCAATCTTAGAAGAGGTGAGCATTAGTTTCAGCTAGTTGTTATTCTCAATGAAGATTCTCCTTTAGCTTTTAGCAACCTCTCATGTTAAGGAAAGTCAATAGGGAAGGTTCTTATGTTTAACAACTTGTGAAACGCGATTTTCAGGTGGTCCATGCTGTTGAAGGGAAAGTTCCTGTCCTTTTTTATGGCGCAGCGTGATGAGGAACTGACATCTTCAAGGTGTTAGCCCTCGGTGCCCAAGCTGCACTTGTAAGCTCGTCCTCGTTTTAGTAGTAGAAAAACTGAGCCATCAAAGAAAATAAAAGTAGAAGAACGTATTAAATGGTTGCATCTGTCTTCACATTCTTACGTGAAAACTGCAGGTTGGAAGGCCGGTTATCTATGGCCTAGCCGCTATGGGGCAAAACGGGGTGAGATGTGCCATTGAAATGCTGAAGAATGAGCTTGAGCCCACCATGGCCCTTTCTAGCTGCCCTAATCTTAAGGATATCATGAGTCATGTGAGGACAGAACATGAAAGTCTCCACTCAAAACTTTAATTTCTTTTTCAAAGGTTCAGTTACTGTAGTGTTTTGTTACAGTGAATAAGGTTACAAGAGAATCACACTCTACACGGTCATATCACTTGAGCCTTTATACATGCCAGGGAAAAAAGGTTTTCGTAAAACGCATACTAATTAACTGACGAGTAATTGTTGTTTCCGGTATCGAATTGCGAATCGCCGAGGACGAACAAGGCCGCCGGTTTTTCCAGCAGCCACTACTGGTCAAAGCAGCCACTTGTAGTGCTAGCAAGGAATAATGTAGATACAGTAGCCCACAAATACATGGGAAACATAAAACTGTTTCCTTTTGTGCCTTTGGTTATATATGTTCACCTTCGGTTATCCACTCCTTTGGCCTACAGTGCTATTAATGATATAAAAGGACTTCCCTACTAATATCACCCTTTTGTTTTTGTGGAGGTATTGTTTTGTTGATCATGGGACACAATTAAAACAAAATCATTTATTAATAATGTTTGTGGGTTTTTTTTTTTTTTTTATTGAGGCAAAATCATCTATTTTTGTGGTTTGGCTGGATTTTTAGTTTGGATGGGCATAATGACACAAGAATAACGCTCATCTTATGAGACGAGGAGAGTTGACTTTTACAGAGGGGCACTTCAGTTCACTTCTCCCAAAAGAAATCAAGTGGTGGGACTAAAAAGAGAAGGTATGGGTAAAAATATATAAGAAATTTGATTGTATCAACTGTACGAAACTGTATCAACTGTACACAAAAATACTCTACTGATAGGAATTATGAGTAGGATCACAAGTGTACCAAACTGGGGCCCAAGTTTTCTAAAAGCTATCATGTCCCTCAAAATAAATTAAGTTGGATTTCTGATTATTATATTAAAAGCTTGATATAATGCTCTGATTTGTTTTCTTTCTTTATACCAAGTTGATAGTCTTTGAAGCTGAATTCAATAGAAAGCGACATATGTAGAGATTGGCCTCTCAATTGGACGCTTGGTTGTTTTCTTCTTGTATATTATTCAAATACAAGTATCTTTCAAAGCCAACGTAAAAGAAAAGTAATTTTGTCCACATTTGCCCTCCACGCAATTTGCTTATCCATCCGATGAACTTTACTCAATCACTAACTATCATACTGATCAGACCAGTTTAACTTGCTGTTTTTAACTAACTCTCCATCCCAAGAAGAAAACCGGATTTTTCCAAACCCATCGGTAAGTCCTTAACTTGATTCTGATCAAAGAAGATCAAATTTTTCTTCTGTTACTTAATGTATAGAACATGAAGAGTTCTAATGGATCATAGTGTTTTCCTTCAAATTGTTATGGTTTCAAGGTACTACTGATCGTAACTGTTCAGGTGCTTTTTGTGGAGTGAAACTGAATTGTTATATAGAAATTTAACCCAATCACTGATTGGATTACAAGGAGCTCATGATCTATAGACATTTGTTTGCCCAGGATAAAATGGCAGCTGAACCTATCAACGTGAACGAGTTCCAAGAATTGGCGAAGAAGATCCTTCCAAAAATGTACTATGATTTCTACACTGGAGGAGCTGAGGACCAGCACACACTAAAACAGAACGTTGAGGCATTTCAAAGAATCTTGTGAGTCTTAGGCCTACTTCATGTTAGTTGTTACAGTCACATAAAGAGAAACGAGAATAACTTTATTTCTCATTCATTTGTTGCTGTGGATTTCCAGGCTACGACCAAGAGTTCTTGTAGATGTTAGCAGAATAGATATGTCAACAACTGTATTGGGTTTCAAAATCTCCGCACCTATTATGATTGCTCCAACTTCTATGCATCAATTAGCTCATCCCGAAGGTCTAAATTCCTAGATGAATTCTCCCATCAGATAATGACTTCAAAGTTCAAACTCTTTCTTGTACAATGCATGATGTATACTTCTTCTCCAACTTTACCGCAGGAGAGGTCGCCACTGCTAGAGCGGCGGATGCATGCAACACCATCATGGTATTGTCGTCCTCGTCCACCTGCACCATAGAGGAAGTTGCTGCGAGCTGCAATGCTGTTCGGTTCTATCAGTTATATGTACTCATTCCTTCTCAAGCGCTTTATTTATCATCATTGTCTTGCTCTAGTTTTCCTCGGGGACAAAAAAGTAGCTTGAACTTTAACATTGCGTCCCGTATTGAATAGGTTTACAAGAGAAGGGAAGTGTCCGCTGAGTTGGTAAAGAGAGCGCAGAGAAATGGATTCAATGCTATTGTATTGACAGTTGATACTCCTAGAATTGGTAGAAGAGAGGCAGACATAAAAAACAAGTAGGTTCTTGGTCCCTTTCGGTTATATTCTGCTTCCTCAATCTATGAGTTTCCATGTTCATATAATCATTTCATGTTAATGCAACACCATTTTTAATGTTTTACACTGTTAAATTCATAGTTTGTGGTCTCTCATGCTACTTCAGAGAGAATCATTTCATTTTAAAAAATGTTTTTGATGACTATTGCAGAATGATTGCACCTAAACTGAAGAATCTTGAAGGCCTTATGCCGACTGAAGTTGACTTTGTGAGTGGAATATGGTTCATTTCTTAGATTTTGCTCGTTGTTTTGTTAAATTTTACTATGAAAATCATTTCCTTTCATCAAGAAATCATTATTTACTGAAAGCTTCATTTGATTAGCAAATATTTCCCTCAAAAATATTACAAACTCAAGCATTAGCGCATATATTTGCGATTATGTCATTTTGAGGGAGCTCCAATACAAGTAGTCTTACTTATTTGGCTTTTTTTCTTGGAAATTTCTGTTATAAATACTCAACTAAGACATATTCATAGATACAGGACGATGGCTCAAACCTAGCGGCTTATGTCAATCAGACTATGGATGCTTCTCTGTGTTGGAAGGTAGAAATCGGCTGATTGTTACCTTTTTCTGAGCTGTAGGCAATAACATTTTTACTCTGAAGTTTTATTTTTTATTTTTTATATTATATATCTTGCCTCTTTTTCTTGCATGAAAAGCTACTATAAAGATGTATGGAATAAACAGAGTTTTTCATTTGGTATCTCGCAACTTGTAGCCTGGAGTTATATGTTACTGTACTTCCTATGTTTTATACTCTTGTGTGGATGATTTTGGTTGGAATGCAGACATGGATTGTTGTTTTCTAATGTTTCAATCAGCTTATTTAGTGCAAAAAAAACATCCACAGGATATTGAGTGGTTAAGATCAATCACGAAATTGCCAATCCTTGTCAAGGGAGTACTCACTCATGAAGATGGTAATTCAACGGCTTCATATTACGAATGTTTCCTTCATTTCTAAGAACTAGAATTCGACCCTTATTCAATATGTGATGTCCAAACATTTTCAGCCAGAAAGGCTGTTGAAGCAGGCGTTGCTGGGGTTATCGTCTCTAATCACGGAGGCCGCCAGCTAGATTTTTCTCCTGCCACTGTTTCAGTCTTAGAAGAGGTGAGCAGTATTTCAGCTAGTTGTCGTTCTTCTGAATGAAAATTCTCCTTTAGCTTTTAGTAAGCTCTCTTGTTATGGAAAGTCAATGCGGAAGGTCCAAATGTTTAACTACTTATGGAATGTGATTTTCAGGTGGTTCATGCTGTTGGAGGAAAAGTTCCTGTTCTGTTTGATGGCGGAGTACGGCGAGGAACAGACATCTTCAAGGCATTAGCCCTCGGTGCCAGAGCTGTACTTGTGAGCTCTTCCTCGTTTTATAGTAGAAAACTTAATCCATGACACCAAGTAATAGTAGCAAATACATATTAAATGCTTGTGCCTCCCTTCACTTTCTTATTTGAAAACCGCAGGTTGGAAGGCCAGTTGTCTATGGCCTAGCCGCAATGGGGCAAAATGGGGTACGAAGTGTAATTGAAATGCTGAAGAATGAGCTTGAGCTTACCATGGCCCTTTCTGGCTGTCCTACTCTTAAGGATATCACGAGGAGTCATGTGAGGACGGCTCATGAAAGCTTCCACTCAAAGCTTTAATTTCTTTTCAATGTTTAAGCAATGCATTACTACTCATGGATCATCTCCTGTACATTCAATAATATGATATTTCATTTGTCAGAAAATATTCATGAATACTCAGATTTGGAATGTCTCGGGTAAGAGGATCCAGCCATAAGCATTTATCTACCGCATCTTAATTTGTTCTACGGAACTCAACCTACCTTTTTGGTTTACAATGTTCTTCCAATGTATACAAAATGAACACTGAAAAGTGATGTATGTTTCTTTGAATCAGAGAAGAAAGTTATATGTCTTGGTAGATGGAGAACTCTCTCTAATACCAAACACTTACTATGGCTATACGACCAGTAAATATCTCAGGCAAATGAATAGCAGCGAAAGCAATATAATCAACCATATATGCGAAGTGTCGCGCAATAGTATTATACAATGAAAACATAATAAACATAATAACAAGCATCCATCTTGTTCTGTTCATCCTACAATATAATCAAATATCGTTCCTCACAAATTGGGTACAAAAAATTGACCTGATTCCACTCTACATAAATGCAAGAGTTATTCCACACAGATGTCCATGGACATTCGACAAATCAACACAATAAATTAGAAATTTCAGCAGTGGCATCAGGAACCCTCCCTGGGGCCCCGCAATACAAGAAAGGAGCCAAAAGTGAAGGATTCAAAGGTGTTTACAAAGTCATCCTACTGTACCAGAAATCTAATGCCTTTTACACCACACTTTTCTACACATTATTTATAGATACAACTTATTGAAAATTCCTCCACAGTTCTTGACTTCAATCTTATTGCCACAATTAGAATGATTTGAACCAAGGCAGATGCACCGTTATTTCCAGACTGTGGTCATCATGCCTTCAATCTCTTCCCCTCTCCAATGCCGTTTAACAGTCAATGGGGATTGATAAGCAAACTCACAAACAAGACTGCTAAAGAGGAGGGCAGTTTCCACTATGCATTACTGACAGAGTTACTCTTGTTCGCACCTAGAAGGTCCATAGGAGAATTAGTGATACTACCAACTGAGCCGAGGGTTTGAGAGCTCAACTGTGGGCTGGCCGGACATGCCTCTGGGTTAGCGGCGCTCATGGCATGAATAGCCCTAGCACTTATCTGTGGGCTCATCGGAGTTCGTTGGCTCATTTGCTGTGGGCTGGCCTGTTGCTGTGGTGGCGGCTACTGCTGCTGTGTTTGCTGGGTTTGCTGGTTCATTTGTGGAATTCCCATGGTTGAGCGTGAGCCAACTTGAGGTGGGGAAACAACAGCCTGTAGCGATGAGGTTGTTTCTTGATGTTGCTGCTGTTGCCGCTGCTGCATCTGTTGTTGCTGTTGCAATTGTTGTTGTTGCTGTTGTTGTTACAATTGCTGTTGCTGCTGTAGTTGCTGCTGTAATTGTTGTTGTTGTTGCTGCTGGTTCATGCATATATTCATTCCTGCCATCAACTTTTGAGGACCCATAGCTGCCATTGGTGCTCGTTGCATCGGGCTCATGTTCCCTCAGTTCAAAGGCTGACCAAGCATTGAGAGACCGGCAAAGCCTGGATGCACCTGTCTGGCTCCCGTAATCCCTGCTATGCCCGACAGGGGACTGCCTAACATTGTTGCTTGGTTTTGCGCCATCCTAAGTTTTGATGCCATGATAACAGCTGGTGCTAACGCCCCAGACTGTATATGCTGGCTTCTTGCATTGCCAATATTTGAAGCCTGGCTTAAATTCATTTGGTTCTGCCCCACGTTTCCCATTCCAGATATAGGTGTCATGGGCGCATAGATTCCTGTTCCACTTATTCCCCTTGCATTTCCCATTCCCATTGCATTGCCAAGGCCTGCAATTCCAACCATGTTATTGCCTACATTTCCCATACCCACAGCCGTTCCAAGACCCATCATCATTTTCCTCTGCATTTGAGGTTGCTGCTGTCGCTGTTGCTGTTGTTGTTGCTGTTGCTGTTGCTGTTGTTGGAAGAGCTGAAGCTGGAGAGCGGAAGTCTTGTTCACCATGTGATTACCCAATTGTATATTTGAGTTCTGCCCATTTGCATTCAAGTTTGAAAGAGGGTTTGTTGCAAGCATCATTGATCTCTGAAACTGGGGATGCTGCTGTTGAATGAATTGGTTCGGCTGCTGCTGCTGCTGCTGAGGAAGTGATGACTGTGACTGAGGAAGCTGTGGCCGAGGGGGCATTGAATCCCCAGAGCCCTTGAGACATCTGCAAGGCCTGAGTGGTTCCAGGTGGCAACATCCTCGAGTTTGCCAGAAGATTCTGGGACGGGTTTAGAGATGTATTACCGCTACTAGTTGGCTTGACAACTTCATTAGATGGCTGGCCCGAAACTGCTTCTTCATATTGTTGCATCTCAACCACTGAATTATTATGATGCATCCCAGCAACATTTGATTGATTGCCAATGGCAACATTGATGCGGGGCTTAGGTTGGATATCAAACTTTTATGTTCATATCTATGAACCAAACATGCCTAAAGTACTTTGGATTTCTGATTATGATTATAATATGGAGTTGTCTATAGTCCCCCACTTTAAAAATGAAGGACAAGTCCTTTATGTGTTATTATAACAGGCCCATGTGTCAATCGTAACCGACTGAAATTTTAGCGCAATTCTCTTATATCGAGCCGTAATAATTACTATTTTGAAAATCAGAAATCATTTTGAACATTTAGCACAACAATAAATGTATACACATGTCACAAATAATTGTATGAAAAATATTAAAAGGCACATCAATAAATTACTGTCGTTTTTGCTGTTAATCTCAGTAATTCTATCGTAACTAACTATTGTTTAAACCTAAATAATATTATCGTGCAAAATTATATCTGTCAAGTTCTTTTTTAATAGGCACATACTATAATGTATGAACATTTATTTATAACAATATATGATAGTGTTTTTATTTATTATATGCTTAAAATGACTTTTAGTTCTCAAAATAGTAATCATTACGATTCATATAAGAGAATTACGTTAATATTTTAACTTTTTATGATTGGAGAAGTGTCCTCTATAATAATGGCGAGAGACCACAGAAAAAGCCAATATTAAAAGCTTGAAATAGTAGTCTGATTTGTTTTCTTTTCTTTATACCATCTTGATCCGACATTTTTTTTTTTTCAAACCCGAAAGAAAATATGTACATATATATACTTTTGTCCACATATTGGGAAGGTGATATTTAATCATCACCGCAATTTGCTTATCCATCCGATTAACTAAACTCAGCACTAACTTTCATACTGATAAGTGCAGTTAAATTTGCAGCTTTTTACATACTCTTAGTCCCAAGAAGAATGCCGGATTTTTTTTTTTTTTTTCCAAAGGTGTGTCCTTTAACTTGTTTCTGATCATAATTCATAAAGATCAATTTTTTCTTGTGTTACTTAATATCTAGAACATGCAGTGTTCCAATAGATCCATAATGTTTTTCCTTCAAATTGCTATGGCATTAAGGTACTGATATTAGCTGTTAGGTTCTTTTTGTGTGTCAAATTCTAGAGTGTAATTATTGCCCTGTCGATTATTGTCTTATGTAGAGACAACATGCCGATTGATCTTGCAATATTTTTTTTTTTCCTTCCGCATTTTTATTGCTATCTATAGTATAGAATTAAAGCCTCTAACTCTTAAAGAAACTAAATTACAAGGAAATTTAGCCAAATGACTTGATTGGAATACAAGAAACTCATGATCTACGTACATTTATTTATACAGGTTAAAATGGCAGCTGAACCTGTCAATGTGAATGAGTTCCAAGAATTGGCCCGGATGGCCCTTCCAAAAATGTACTATGATTTCTACGCTGGAGGATCTGAGGACCAGCACACAATAAAACAGAATGTTGAGGCATTTCAAAGAATCATGTGAGTCTTAAGCTTTCTTAATGTTAGTTATTACAGTAACATAAAGTGTATAATTTTATTTCTCATGCATTTGTTTCTGTGAATGATCAGGTTACGTCCTATAGTTCTTGTAGATATTAGCAGAATAGACATGTCAACAACTGTATTGGGTTTCAAAATCCTCACACCTATTATGATTGCTCCAACTACTATTGAAGGAGTAATTCTAAGTAAAATGACATAATCCAATTAGCAGCTTCACTATTAGATCAAAACGACTTGCCGTTTTGCAAGAGAAAGAGCTAGTGTACAACCAGTCACAGATGCACATGTGGATGGCTTAATGAGTCGGTGCTGGCTATTTCTACTTCTGATATATAAGTTCATTATGTCCTCTTTGAGAGCATTCCATTCACTTCTAGAGAGAGAGAGTCGAAAACAACTTGTAGAGAGAGAGAGAGAGAGAGAATTTGAGCATTTTGGGTGCTAAGAGAAAAACAGAGAGTTTCTAGGGTTTTTCTTCTGTAAACGTTCTTGGGATTCTTTCTTGTAATTGGTTTTCGGGCAGACTGTTTGTCACTCTTAGATTGTGAGTTGTGAGGGTGTAATCTTTGATCTAATAGTGGAAGAGCATCTTGTGAGAGAGCTCAACGAGGACGTAGGGTAAATTCTTTGCCCGAACTTCAGTAAAATTCTCTTGTGTTGATTGTTATCTTTCTCATTCTGATTTTAGAGTCTTGTGTTGGTTTCAACCCAACAGTGGTATCAGAGCTTAGTTTGGTACTAGACAAATCGAAGACCCGGTGGAGATCTCTAGAAGAAACGATGGGTACCACAAAGTTTGAACTGGAATGGTTCAATGGTTATGGAGATTTCGGTGTATGGAGGGAGAAGTTAAGAGCAATCTTGGTACAACAAAAGGTCGCCAAAGCCCTCGGGGATATGAAAGACGTGAAAGGAACTGAAGAGGAGAAAACCGATATGCAAGAAATTGCATACTCCACTATAATCCTCTATCTCGCCGACAACATCCTCATACAGGTGAATGAGGAGGACACCGCCGCTAAGGTATGGCTCAAACTCGAGCAATTGTATATGACTAAGTCTCTCATGAATAAAATCTACCTTAAAGAAAGTCTTTTCAATTTTAGAGTGGATACTAGTAAAAGTCTTGAAAAGAATCTTGATGATTTTAACAAAATAATCACAAACCTAGCAAATATTGGGAAAAAGGTGGAGGAGGAAAATCAGGCGATAATCTTGTTAATCTCTCTACCGGAGAATTTTAGAGAGGTTAAAAATGCAATTAAGTATGGAAGAGAGAGCCTTACCTCAGAGGATGTTATGTCAGCACTTAGGTCTCGAGAGTTAGAGCTTAAGTTTAAGATGTCTCAAAGAAAGGACACTCATGGTGATGAGGGATTACTGGTTAGAGGGAGACACCCCAAGAGGGATCAAAGTAAACCCAAGACTAGGCCTAATTCTAGGTCAAAATCTAGATCAAGGCCTAGGAAATGTTTATACTGCAACAAGGTGGACCATATTAAACATTTCTGCAAGGAATAGAAAAAGAAACTGTTCAAGCAAAAGTCAGAGGAGAAGGAAGCTGCAGCTGCAAATTAGGCTGAGGGCTACGATAGTTCTGAGATGTTAGTAATGGGAGAAACTAAGCCAGAAGATGAGTGGATACTCGATTCAGAGTGTACCTACCACATGCGCCCCAAGAAAGAATGGTTCTCTGAGTATCTAACACTAAAGACAAGAAATATTCTCATAGGAAACAATCAGTCATGCTCAGTTATTGGGATTGGTTCAATCCCCATAAAGATGCATGATAGTACCTCTCAACTACTCAGGAACGTGAAACATGTTCCATACCTCAGAAGAAATCTTATCTCTCTTGGCACGTTAGATGATGCTGGTTTCTCAAACAAGGCTAAAGGTGGAATTCTTAGGGTGCTAAAGGGATCTCTGACAGTGATGAAGGGTCAAAAACAGCATGGCCTTTATGTGTTGCTTGGAAATACTACTGATGGAATTACTGTAACAGTAACTAAAGATGGTTAACAAGCAGAAATTTGGCATAGAAGACTGGCTCATGTTAGCGAGAGAGGGCTACAAGAATTGAGCAAACAAGGCTTTTGGGAAAGGAAAAAATTCGCCAACTCAATTTCTGCGAGTTGTGCATTTTGGGGAAGCAACACAGACTCAACTTCTAATTTTCTGTCTACCGAGCAAAAAGACCATTGGACTATGCTCATGTTGATTTATAGGGGCCAGAGAGTGTGTCAACGCATGGAGGCCATAGGTACTTTCTTTCCATAGTAGATGATTTCTCTAGAAAAGTATGGATTTATTTATTAAAATCCAAAGATGAATGTTTTGAGAAATTTAAATTGTGGAAGGTTTTAGTTGAAAATCAAACTAATAGGAGATTAAAGGCCCTTAGAACTGACAATGGTATGGAATTTTGTCATAATTTGTTCTCTAACTTTTTGTGCTGAAAGGGTATTTTAAGGCATAGAACAGTGAAGAAGACACCCCAACAAAACGGGATAGCAGAGAGGATGAATAGGACAATAATCGAAAGGGTAAGGTGTATGTTGTTTGGAGGAGGCCTAAGCAAAAAAGTCCGGGGTGAGGCAGCCAGTACAACATGTTACCTCATAAATAGGTGTACATGTAAGCCCATTGGCTTAAAGATACCAGAGGAATGTTGGACGGGCAAACCTCCAAACTTAACCACCTCCGGGTCTTTGGTTGTGCTGCATATGCACACCAAAGAGAAGGAAAATTAGACCCTAGGTCCATTAAGTGTATTTTTCTAGGCTACCTCAAAGGTGTCAAAGGCTATAGACTATGTGTTAGAAATTGACCTAACTTCAAAATAATCATTAGAGATGTGCTCTTCAATGAAAATGATATGTCTTATTTAAAAAAAGACAAGATATTGTTGTCTCCTCTAATGATGCAGGTACAAAGCCTACCCCAACACAGGAGTTCCAATTTGAGGTGGAAGGCAATGACCAGTTTGAGCAAACCATTGTGGACACAAAACAGCCTATAGCAGGCCCAGAGCAACACTCTAGCAAAGCTCAAACTGATCATCAAATAGGTCAAGAGGCTGCACAACCCGAGTCTGCCTCCAGACAACAAGCCCTCAGTCAACAAGGGCTAAATGACTACATGTTGACAAGAGACAGGCAGACGAGACACATTAAACCCCTGAAAGATATTCAGGTGGAAATTTAATTGCTTATGCACTCAACATCGCAGAGGAGGTAGTCGGACTTGAACCAAAGAGCTATCATGAAGCAATGTCAAGTCCCCAATCCAGCAAGTGGGAGCAAGCTATGAACAAAGAAATGGCATCTCTAATGAAGAATAAGACCCGGACCCTGGTAGATATGCCAAAGAGCAAAAAGCTAGTTGACTGTAAATGGATTTATAAACTCAAGGATGGAATTGAAGCAAGTGACCCCAAAAGATTCAAAGCAAGCTTAGTCGCCAAGGGGTTTACACAAGTTGAAGGAATAGACTACACGAAGGTCTTTTCTCTAGTAGTCAAATATAATACAATAAGGATGATTCTAGCAATAGTTGCTCAAAGAGATTGGGAGCTAGAACAAATGGATGTAAAGACCGCTTTCTTACATGGAGATCTGAATGAGACAATCTACATGAAGCAGCCCCCTGGTTTTGAAGAAAACAGTAAGGAAGAAAAGGTATGTCTGTTAAATAAGTCCCTTTATGGACTTAAACAGTCACTACGTCAGTGGTACAAGCAGTTTGATCATTATATGATCAAAAAAGGGTTCAAGAGGAGTGACTATGACTCATGTTTATACTACAAATGTAATGACTGAGAAAATCCCAGACTTTAAATAATACAATTTATTTATTTAAGGCAAGGATTTTCCTAGAAAATATTATGTGACTGAAGGATTTATGGAATCAATATTTGTATTCCTAAATTCTGTAGTAAATTTCATGTTGAGTTCATGTTTTCGATCAAGTAAATTTGATCGATAAATTATTGCCGTATTTTAAAGCGAAATAATTTTTAGTACGAGTATAGCTTGAGAATCTTAATTTCAAGAATCTCCAAACACAAAGATGATGTTAGCAACAGATAAAAAAAACCTGACATTTTAAAAGAAGAGAAAGTCCTTAATTGCCGATATGGTTAGGTTAAAGTCACAAGGTAAATACCCATAGCGGAAGGGTATAATGTGAGCTCGGGAGTTGACACCGTCGTAAACAACGTCATTCCCGAGATAGAATCTTTGAGAAGTTAGATTTTGAATTTGTTCAATCTAGAATTAATTTAAAGACTTGAAACAGTTTGAAATATTACGCAAGTAAGAATATAAAACAATATTGAATTATTCAGAAATTAATATTGGACTGTAAGTAATAGATTAATTTACGTGAGCTAAATTAATTATCTCTAATCAGTATAAATTTAATGTGTTTAGAGGAAATATTTGAGAATAAAATCAAGCATGTAATCTTGTCTTAATTAGACACTATATATAGTGAAATTTTTAGGCTTCTATCATTTTCTCTCTCTTGCTCACGTTCACGCTCACTCTCTCTCTCTTCTCTCACGTTTTCTCACAAAACCCTAAATGGCCAAATACTCAAGTTGAGATTCCGACCTCCGTTTTTGACACCGCCGGTGTCAATAGAAAGATCTCGACGAGCTGAGTTCAATGACATGCGGCACGACCTCTAACTCCGCCGGAATCAGCCGCAATCGCCTGCGGAAGTTCCGAAATTACCCATTTCTTCCCGTCGAGATATCTCCGCCATCTGACCTCCGATTGAGGTGATTTCAGTCCCTATGGACTCAGTGCAGCGAGACGAAGAAAACCCATCCATTTTCATAGCTCAATGATGGCCGGAGCACCGCCGTCCGTGGTGGCCGGAATCGCCTCCCGCCGCCGCCGTTGTTCCTCTCTCTCAGGCCGTCGTGGATGCCACCGCCCCCACCAATCGACTCAAAGCCGACGCCCAGCAGATCCCGACCAGCAACCACCGTCACCATCGCAGTTTGGCCGGAAAACGGAGCCGTTGCCGTCGTCCGTGGAGGGAGGAGGTGGTTCCGACGATCTAACCGTTGGATCGTCGTAGTTTTGGTGTCACAACACTCAGAAGGAAGTGGGTAAGAAAACCCCTCAACCAATTTTAATAATTGATGGCCGGAATATTGAGATTTGGGTCGCCGGATTTTACTTACGTTGCCGGTCCCGATAGGTACTGGCACAGGCGAATTGTGTGAAATTGACCGCACCAATAGACTCAGAAGGGTCAAGTTAGGGGGACCCAAGTCCGCCGCGGAAAAACTCTCCGGGAGCCTCCGCCGCCGTACGCCGCCGCCTCCGCCACGCCGCCCGGCGAGGTGTCGTTTCTCAGGCTATTGACCTCCGTTTGACGATCCGAGACCATATCCTGACTCGTTTCGACGTGCTGAACGCAATGGTGACGTCCGTTCAACCAAATTCAATTACTGATAAGAATGGTCTAAGACCCCGGTTGCACGATCGAGGTGGTTCGGACTAAACAAGTGAAGATCGAATTAAGTGTTTAAAGCTACGATGTTCCTCAAGGATCATTCATAGTGCTTGCAGCTTTTCCTAAAATTAGTTTTGAGGAATACGCAGGAGGACACGACAAGCGAGATCTTTGTCGAACCGAAATCCGTAAGTACAAACCTTGCTTACAGTTTAATTAAGATAGTCATATAAGGATGATCTTCACGAAATACGTTAATTATGAGATTCGTGAATTAGGTTTATATTTATGTTAAAGCGTCGTATGTAGTTTTTCAATAAAACTTAACGATTTTCAAATAAGCATGTAAGCGAAAATCGTAAAAGAAACGAAAACGCTAGACCCTTAATTTTACGACGGTAAATATGGACCTCAACACTATCATGAGACCATCAAGTGAGGTAAAGTAAAATTTATTAAAAGTGTATTATGGATGATAATTTAATTAATTATTAAAACTAATTAATTAAATTATCTAAGACTTAGAATATGGTTAAGGAAGTTAATTAATTACTAAGATTAATTAACTAACTTATGTAGACTCAGTATATGAATAAGAGGGTTAATTAATTACCAAAATTAGTTAACTATATTATTAGACTTATTATAAGGATAAGATAATTAATGAATTATCAATTTAGCACAAATTTGTAATGGCAATTAAGGAAAATAAGATTTTGAGGATTTAATAAATTGATCCTTATAGCGAATTATCCTTCAGTAAAGGAAAGGAATACATGCCTTAAGAAAAGGGTTAGATTCCTTCATAAGTTGCTAAAATAGAATAGCAAACGACAGATAACCTCACACTCTCGGTGGGTGTTTATTTTCGAGAAGTAAGCAAAAGTATGAGAATAAAAAAGTGGATTCCAAAATCTGAAAATCGGGTAAGTAGGAATCTCGCCTACAAAGATGAAATAGATTTTAAAGAAAAAAAAACACATGTTATATATGCATGTTTATGTTTTTAAGTATTGTACGCGATGCTATGTTATGTTGCATACACATAAGCAAAGCACATGAATTATATGTGTTTAAATTAATTTAATGTTATAGTATGCTATGCTAGGTCATATTGCATACACCTTAATAAGTCAAGAGGAACTTATAAGAAGAAACTCGGTTGAGTGCCGTACCAGACCTCCGACCTAAGGGAGGTAATCGACTCCACAAGGAGATAAATGAACAAAAAAAAAAAGGGTCCTTCGCAAGGGAGGCACTCGGTTCAATTTAAATCACGGGTCGTTGGGGACCTTGCAAACCCTTACGTCCCGATGATTGCGCATAAGTGGTACGTGAGCACCGGGCCCATCAAGAAGAAAGATAAGATAAGATAAGATAATAAGACTATGATAAAACATCATAATCAAGCATAATCGGCTCATGCATATTTATACATGTGTACTTACAGCTATTTTGTGAGATATAGTTCCTACTTCGAGCGAAAGCTCAATCGAGATATGTTCATCTTTGTAGGTAAGAAACCTATCAGCAATTCTTGAAGGGCAATGGTGAGCGGACGAATGGTGGAGATGGGAATGGATACCGCTTACGCAGATTATTTCCATGATAAGTTTAAGAAAAATCATGTATATGTTTATATGATTCAAAGGTTTTAAGTATGTATGTTTAAAAGTATACGTACATATTTATGTTAAGAAAACCAAGGTTGCACTAACAACCCTAGTTTTGAGTATTTAAGTTTTAGAACGTTGCAAATAGTTCATGCAACAAATAAACAATTTTAAACATAACGGTTTAAATGATTGATTTTGAAAGGACTTTAAAATGTACTTGAATTTAAGATTTTTCACGAAATCGGTTTTAAAGTCAAATGAGATGGCCAATTAAAATGACTAGTTTTAGAAAGGCTTTTAAAGAGTATTTGAAACAAGAGTTCAAATGCTATTCAGCTTGAAAGATATTTCTAAAAGGTTTTATCTTAACTAAAATTAAGAAAAGCTTTAAGAAATTAGTGATTCACTTATTTGAAATTATTGTTACAAATTATGAAAGTATTCATTCTTATGTTTAAAAAAAAAAAATGTTCCGCAAATTTTAAGAAATTTCAGTAAGTACAAGTTAAAAAGTTAGTTACAGTGGCGGCCTCGTAGGAGGGTCGTCACAGTTGGTATCAGAGCCGGTATCCTGCCATCCTACTCCACGTCGTCACGCGTCTGCTTCGCCATAGTCCAAGTAAGTTAAAGTATGTTTATGCTAATTAGATTATAATAGTTAAAGAGGCGAACACTTATTTAACGAGCAATGAGATGTTAATATGTTCGCACGATTAAGATCGTTCTATCAAGGACCATTCAAGTCGAACCGCCGCAGCATTTTACTGTGTTGTATTCCCTTGGGCTGACAAGACGATATCTCAAGAAGTGGGATCGTTTGAGGTGACTCCCTTAATGATCATTGCTGGACTATGAAACCAAGCAAAGTATTGAAGCCAAGCAAAGTATCAGAGCCACGTGTAGCAGTTTGAGAAGAAACAACTACCGAGACTCCTTTTAAGGAAGCACGCATGACTGTGTTGCTAGCAGCAACTTTTCAACATGGATACATGAAAAGGATATGACTATGTAGCATAAAGACGACGTTAATAAGTAGATGGACGATGTAATCTCGTCAAGCTAGATGTGGGCCACGTTCGATGACTATATACGTATATCAAGATACGATATAGGAAATAGAGCTTCAACGTTAAGCAATACCAGTTTATGGTAGATGTTAAACGACCCACTTAAGATATGATACACGATGAGTGCTAGCCTTAAAATGTTTAGCAATCTCATAGAAAGTACCTATGTGTATTAATGTGATGATAAATAACGCACAAAGGCTATACGTTAAGACAAATGCAAAAGATGTTTGAGATGTTGAGAATCTCATTTGGATATAGGTACAAGAACTAATGCAATGAGTTTAAATGTAAGTAGCAGTTTAAGTGATAAGAAAAGAACACCGAAGGCCATGGACAAATTGAAGGATGTTGTTCTAGGTTAGTTTTGACCAAACTAATCACTCTACAACGATCTCAATGGGAGATATTCTCACCCTATTTATGATTGAAGAATACAGTTACGGATTTGTTTAAAATCTGCTAAAAGAATTAAGATTGCATTAGGTAAAGATGTTGAAGGTGAAAGTTGCCCTTACAGTGAAAGTATCGATTGACAGAAAATAAGTGATGACATAAGATAGTAGGCAGTTAGGGTATGACAATACACTGTCATAACCTTATCCATTAGAAAATCTTGGATTAGATGTGCTAAGTAGGCACGATACTAGGATAACCACAAATAGAGAATGTGATCTGAATAAAGTAATAAAGGTGCTCATCTATGTTTCTACACAAAGAGATTAACTTGAGTATGTGAAATCTCTTGACAAACGGGATTATAGCTTAAGAAAGCTAAAAAAAAAAAAAAAAAAAAAAAAAAAAAAAACCTTAGAATCGAAGTGAGAATCATTATTAGATATTATGAAGCAAGGAAATAGAAATAATACGATTTTCATGCCAATCAAGAGGCGTTGTAAAAAGGAAATCACAACAAGAGTGGAGCAAACCAATGAAGGATAGTGTTTATCTATTAAGAAAAATTTGGTTGTGATGCCAATCTAAGGCAGATTTATTAGGACTTATAATTGAAACTTTGAGGACGGAAGTTATGAATTTATAAGTCAAACTCTTAATGGAGGATATGAAATGTAATCCTTTTAAAGGAGGAGATCTCTTGCATAAGTAAATGAACAATAAGGACTAATAGTTTAGTTAGTATGATAATTAAGTTAAAGGTAAGATAAAGGGGTATCAAACGTAGCAATAGTTTGAGGATTTTATTTTATATATACCCTGCCCAATGATAAGTAGGGGAACACTATTATCAATCTAGGAATATAAAGAAAATGGAAGAAATTTTTTTAGTGTAATCATTTTTACATTGGGAGGATGACCTTATTGAGTTTAAAGGTCGAGGATTAGGTCACGAAGGATGGATGTATAATCATTAAGACTATGATCTATGCTCTGAAAGGTACAAGGATTGAAAGATGGATGATCCTACTTAAGAACAAAAATGTCAACAAAAGGTAATACTTCGAAATATACCTATTTTAAGGAGAAATTATTAGAATTTTTCCAGAGTCATAAGTTTAAAATAATTGTTCTTTGAGGAAAGTAAACGCGAGATGAAATGAGCTTAAGAACTCGATTATATAAAGAGTAAATTAGAAGGAATAATGCTAAAGTATGAAGATGGTATATTCTTGAATGAGTTCATACTTTCGAGAGTAGTTTGAACTCGACACTAGATAAAAAGGAAAAAGGTAGACCCCTTAAAAAGACTCATAAAGGCTAAGAAACAGAACAATTGAGGAGTATCACATCGTTAAAGGGTACATTGGCAACCCCAAAGAAAAAGATGATGTAGCTAGTTGTGTAAGCAATAACTATCCTTCAAAAAAATTGAAGGAGAGTTATGAATGGTTTAATGATAGAAACATAAATGTTAGAGCTCCGGCGAGGAAGATAAGTATGTCGATGAGCTTGATACATGTATTTCTTAAGGACTTAAGTATTTGAGGAAACTAGTTATTAAGTCCGATGATTATAAGACAAATATAAGGTCGGTAAACCTCAAGTAGTCATTTACGACTCGGGAATCAACACAACCTTATCTTGTAGAAGTATGTCTTACACTAGTTGTAATGAAATTTAGATTCGGAAGGATCTCGCTACTCTATGAAATAAGGTTCAGACAGAAAAAGTGCCTAAACAATCGTGATATGATACGATGTTTGGCCACAAATTCTACAATAAGTTAGAATAAGAGAGTATTACAATACTGATTTTACATGTGAGAAAGGATTTGAGGTACCTTTGAGTTAGTAAACATATGAACTATTGGTCGATGATAGGTGAAGCTCCAACTTAAGTATAAATATATATATATATATATATATATATATATATGGAGAATAGTTAAATTGAGGCCCCATAGTTTTGATAAGAAACTGCTTGGTGATTATGACAAACAAAGTAGAAGTGAAGATAGCCCATAATCAATGGGGAAAACTATTAGAACAAAGTAGAGAGCTTCTATAAGTATGGACAGTAAGACTGATCTTTCTTCACTCATACTCCAAGAGAAAGGCGGAGTACCCTGAAGAAAAATAGAAAAAAGTTTAATTGAGGAAAGATGGATTCCCCAAAGTATCAGAACAAGTATATAAGTAAGCTATAGTTACTACTATTGCTAATGATAACGATTTGGATAATGGGAACCCATTAAGAAAATGTTAAGATGATAGATTCTTGAGTCATTCCATATATCAAATCAAGATCCTGATAAAGAAACGCAGGAGTTAAGAGTAGAGAGCAAGTTGAAATCATGGATTAGTAGAAAAGAGACCTCATAGAAAGAAAGGTCAATAATCTTAGTAAGATCCTCAGAGAAAAAAAAATGCCAATGGAAGATGCTCTCCACATGAAGAATAACGAAAAACATTACTTTTCCTCGGCTTCATTTGAATTTTGAAGATCAAATTTATATAAGCCTAGCGAATTGTAATGTCGAGGAAAATTAGTAGATAAATAAGTCTACTTATTTATGGATTTTTTCATAAATAAGCCATGCAATCTACAGGTTTAAAACCTCTCAGTACACATGTTCATATTAGAATGACGTGTAAAATCTCAGTATGACAAGATATACTATGAAAAGCCTAATAAGTATATATGGGAATGTTTAAGAGTACCGTGAGACATGAAAGAAATGACTTAATGGTACACCATGTCAGATAATGATTGAGAATACTGGCTATGAGAGTGAAAGTTCAAGTAAATTGTTTGACTTCAGATAAGTCATCCCATTCTTAACGGTTCAGACAAATTGATGAACCAATAAGTGAGCACTCGATTAGTAATAACTAAGAATGTTTTAAGATCTAAGCAGTATTATGAGAGGATAATTATAGAATCATGGAATAATCCAATGATTCAATATGTAGTATTACAGTTTGTACTACGCAAAGAACCCCGAAACATTTTAATCCAAGTTATAACGAAAGTAGTACATCACACTCAGAATTAGAGAGTTCTCACAAGTGGGTGTATCAAGAGGATATTACAATAACCCGGGACCAAGATCGAGATAGTTACGATAATAGAGTCTCGGCCAAATCAAGGATAGAAATGCATAGTCTAAGTCTATGTTGGGTTAAAAAAAAAAAAATAGTTTCGAGATCAATCACGACTCATACTAGGCAATTGATTGACTAATCCTAAAGATTAATTCGGTTGAAGATTGAAATGACAATCGAAACTAAGAAGAGTGATCAGCCATTTTGGAGACAAATTATCTCATCCAAACCATTCGTTACTCTAATAAAAGAATGATGTTGTTGAAATTGCCTTGATTGATAGGAAGTTAAAGTAAAAGAACAACATCTAGCAGGAGAATTGCAGAAGATCTACATTCTGGAATATAAGTGTGATCAAATCACGACGGATTTTGTGGTAGAGTTGCCTAGAATATCCGATAGTAACGATGCGATTTGGATAATCGTTAGATCGATCGACTAGATCGAAGACACTTTTGCCGATCAAACTCGGTTATTCTATTGAGAGACAGCCATTTCACGAGTGTACATGATGCAATGGGGTCTAAGTTAAAGTTTAGTACAACTTTCCACCCCAGACGGATGGCCAATCTGAGAGAACCATCCGACCCTAGAAGATATGTTAAGAGCATGTGTCATGGATTTAAAGGGAACCGAGATAGAAAGTTGCCTTTGATAGAGTTTTTATAACAACAACTATCGCATGCCAATAAGAATGACACCTTTCGAGCTCTATCTGAAAGAAGATGCATGTCCCCAATTCAATAGTATGAATCTAGGGAGAAGCATCTAGAAATAGTAGACTTAACAGGAGAGCCACAGAGAGAATGTTAGGCGTATCACAAAGAGGTTTGATACAGTTCATAGTCGCCATAAGAGCTATGCGGATAAACGCCCCGACATATAGAGTTCGGGTAGGAGACTTAGTTTTCCTGAAGGTGGTACCAAAATGAAGAATAAGATTCGGTAAAAGAGAGAAACTCAACCCATGATCGTCGGACGGTTGGGATCCTCGAAAGGATTAGTAAAGTCACATATAGACTAGTAGCGTCGCGGTACCCAATGTCTTTCACGTATTGATATTGAGGAAGTATGTGCGAGATCCATCGCATGTATTGCATCAGGAACCCGTCGAAGTGCACGCAGACCTCACTTACAAGGGGAAACCACGTCAGATCCAAGCTAGCAAGGAGAAAACCTTAAGGAATAAAGTAATTTCTCGGGTTAAAGTCTTGTAGTGAAATTATAATATTGAGGAAGCTACTTGAGAACGCGAAGAGAATACGAGGAAAAGCTACCCTGAGTTGTTCTAATTTTCGGGACGAAAATTTTTTTAGGGGGGTAGATCGTAATGACTGAGAAAATCCCAGACTTTAAATAATACAATTTATTTATTTAAGGCAAGGATTTTCCTAGAAAATATTATGTGACTGAAGGATTTATGGAATCAATATTTGTATTCCTAAATTCTGTAGTAAATTTCATGTTGAGTTCATGTTTTCGATCAAGTAAATTTGATCGATAAATTATTGCCGTACTTTAAGGCGAAATAATTTTTAGTACGAGTATAGCTTGAGAATCTTAATTTCAAGAATCTCCAAACACAAAGATGATGTTAGCGTAATAAAAAAAAAACGACATTTTTAAAAGAAGAGAAAGTCCTTAATTGCCGACAGGTTAGGTTAAAGTCACAAGGTAAATACCCATAGCAGAAGGGTATAATGTGAGCTCGGGAGTTGACACCGTCAGAAACAACGTCATTCCCGAGATAGAATGCTGAGAAGTTAGATTTTGAATTTGTTCAGTCTAGAATTAATTTAAAGACTTGAAACAGTTTGAAATATTACGCAAGTAAGAATATAAAACAATATTGAATTATTCAGAAATTAATATTGGACTGTAAGTAATAGATTAATTTACGTGAGCTAAATTAATTATCTCTAATCAGTATAAATTTAATGTGTTTAGAGGAAATATTTGAGAATAAAATCAAGCATGTAATCTTGTCTTAATTAGACACTATATATAGTGAAATTTTTAGGCTTCTATCATTTTCTCTCTTTGCTCACGTTCACGCTCACTCTCTCTCTTCTCTCACGTCTTCTCACAAAACCCTAAATGGCCAAATACTCAAGTTGAGATTCCGACCTCCGTTTTTGACACCGCCGGTGTCAATAGAAAAGATCTCTCGACGAGCTGAGTTCAATGACATGCGGCACGACCTCTAACTCCGCCGGAATCAGCCGCAATCGCCTGCGGAAGTTCCGAAATTACCCATTTCTTCCCGTCGAGATATCTCCGCCATCTGACCTCCGATTGAGGTGATTTCAGTCCCTATGGACTCAGTGCAGCGAGACGAAGAAAACCCATCCATTTTCATAGCTCAATGATGGCCGGAGCACCGCCGTCCGTGGTGGCCGGAATCGCCTCCGCCGCCGCCGTTGTTCCTCTCTCTCCAGGCCGTCGTGGATGCCACCGCCCCCACCAATCGACTCAGAAGCCGACGCCCAGCAGATCCCGACCAGCAACCACCGTCACCATCGCAGTTTGGCCGGAAAACGGAGCCGTTGCCGTCGTCCGTGGAGGGAGGAGGTGGTTCTGACGATCTAACCGTTGGATCGTCGTAGTTTTGGTGTCACAACACTCAGAAGGAAGTGGGTAAGAAAACCCCTCAACCAATTTTAATAATCGATAGCCGGAATATTGAGATTTGGGTCGCCGGATTTTACTTACGTTGCCGGTCCTGATAGGTACTGTTACAGGCCGAATTGTGTGAAATTGACCGCACCAATAGACTCAGAAGGGTCAAGTTAGGGGGGGGACCCAAGTCCGCCGCGGAAAAACTCTCCGGGAGCCTCCGCCGCCGTACGCCGCCGCCTCCGCCGCCGTACGCCGGCGAGGTGTCGTTTCTCAGGCTATTGACCTCCGTTTGACGATCCGAGACCATATCCTGACTCGTTTCGACGTGCTGAACGCAATGGTGACGTCCGTTCAACCAAATTCAATTCTGATAAGAATGGTCTAAGACTGGTTGCACGCAGATCGAGGTGGTTCGGACTAAACAAGTGAAGATCAGAATTAAGTGTTTAAAGCTACGATGTTCCTCAAGGATCATTCATAGTGCTTGCAGCTTTTCCTAAAATTAGTTTTGAGGAATACGCAGGAGGACACGACAAGCGAGATCTTTGTCGAACCGATTTGCTTTCGGAATCCGAGGCAAGTACAAACCTTGCTTACGATTTAATTAAGATAGTCATATAAAAGGCGTATGATCTTCACGAAATCGTTAATTATGAGATTCGTGAATTAGGTTTATATTTATGTTAAAGCGTCGTATGTAGTTTTCAATAAAACTTAACGATTTTCAAATAAGCATGTAAGCGAAAATCGTAAAAGAAACGAAACGCTAGACCCTTAATTTTACTGACGGTAAATATGGACCTCAACACTATCATGAGACCATCAAGTGAGGTAAAGTAAAATTTATTAAAAGTGTATTATGGATGATAATTTAATTAATTATTAAAACTAATTAATTAAATTATCTAAGACTTAGAATATGGTTAAGGAAGTTAATTAATTACTAAGATTAATTAACTAACTTATGTAGACTCGATATATGAATAAGAGGGTTAATTAATTACCAAAATTAGTTAACTATATTATTAGACTTATTATAAGGATAAGATAATTAATGAATTATCAATTTAGCACAAATTTGTAATGGCAATTAAGGAAAATAAGATTTTGAGGATTTAATAAATTGATCCTTATAGCGAATTATCCTTGATGAAGGAAAGGAATACATGCCTTAAGAAAAGGGTTAGATTCCTTCATAAGTTGCTAAAATAGAATAGCAAACGACGGATAACCTCACACTCTCGGTGGGTGTTTATTTTCGAAGTAAGCAAATATGAGAATAGGGTTTTTGGCGAAAAGTGGATTCCACTCAGAAATCGGGTAAGTAGGAATCTACCTCTGATATGAATAGATTTTAAAGAAAAAAGTTACACATGTTATATATGCATGTTTATGTTTTTTTAAGTATTATGCGCGATGCTATGTTATCTTTGCATACACATAAGCGATTGCACATGAATTATATGTGTTTAAATTAATTTAATGTTATAGTATGCTATGCTAGGTCATATTGCATACACCTTAATAAGTCAAGAGGAACTTATAAGAAGAAACTCGGTTGAGTGCCGTACCGACCTCCGACCTAAGGGAGGTAATCGACTCCACAAGGGAGATAAATGAACAAAAAAAAAAAAAAGGTCCTTCGCAAGGGAGGCACTCGGTTCAATTTAAATCACGGGTCGTTGGGGACCTTGCAAACCCTTACGTCCCGATGATTGCGCATAAGTGGTGCGTGAGCACTCGGGGGCCCATCATAAAAAGATAAGATAAGATAAGATAATAAGACTATGATAAAACATCATAATCAAGCATAATCGGCTCATGCATATTTATACATGTGTACTTACAGGTTATTTTGTGAGATATAGTTCCTACTTGGCGAAAGCGAAAGCTCAATCGGATATGTTCATCTTTGTAGGTAAGAAACCTATCGCAATTCTTGAAGGGCAATGGTGAGCGACCCGAATGGTGGAGATGGGAATGGATACAACTTTTGATTATTATTTCCATGATAAGTTTAAGAAAAATCATGTATATGTTTATATGATTCAAAGGTTTTAAGTATGTATGTTTAAAAGTATACGTACATATTTATGTTAAGAAAACCAAGGTTGCGACTAACAACCCTAGTTTTGAGTATTTAAGTTTTAGAACGTTGCAATAGTTCATGCAACAAATAAACGCAATTTTAAACATAACGGTTTAAATGATTGATTTTGAAAGGACTTTAAAATGTACTTGAATTTAAGATTTTTCACGAAATCGGTTTTAAAGTCAAATGAGATGGCCAATTAAAATGACTAGTTTTAGAAAGGCTTTTAAAAGAGTATTTGAAACAAGAGTTCAAATGCTATTCAACGAAGATATTTCTAAAAGGTTTTATCTTAACTAAAATTAAGAAAAGCTTTAAGAAATTAGTGATTCACTTATTTGAAATTATTGTTACAAATTATGAAAGTATTCATTCTTATGTTTTAAAAAAAAAAAATGTTCCGCAAATTTTAAGAAATTTCAGTAAGTACAAGTTAAAAAGTTAGTTACAGTGGCGGCCTCGTAGGAGGGTCGTCACAACAAAGATGCTGGAACAGAAAGGTCAGTATACCTTCTACTCTATGTAGATGATATGCTGATCATAAGCAAGGAGTCCAGGGAAATTAGTCAGGTGAAGAAAATGCTAAGCTTGGAGTTTGATATGAAAGACTTAGGGAGCTAAGCAGATACTGGGAATTGACATTAATAGGAATAGGCAGCAAAAGGTGTTGTGTCTATCTCAGGAGGAATATTTGAGGAAAGTAGTGCATAAATTTGCTATGAATCAAACAAAGGCAGTACGGGTTCCATTGGCTGGCCACTTTAAACTTTCTGCAGATCAATCACTGAAAACTGAAGAAGAAAAGCAAGAAAGGTCTAGTATTCCATACTCAAGTGCACTTGGATCATTGATGTACGTAATGATCTGCACAAGACCAGACTTGGCTTATGCAGTGAGTGTATTAAGTCGATATATGTCCAATCCTGGACATGAGCATTGGCAAGCAATGAAGTGGTTACTTAAATATGTAAACAGTACATTAGAATATTGTTTAATTTACAAATGTAACACTAATCACTTAATCTTGGAAGGCTTTGTTGATTCTGATTTTACAGGTGACAGAGATAAGAAAAGATCAACTTCAGCATATGTCATGACACTTGGAGGAAGTTGCATCAGTTGGAAGGCACAACCACAACATGCAGTAGCTCTTTCAAGTACTGAAGCAGAATACATCGTTGGAGTTGAAGGATTTAAAGAGATAATTTGGCTACAAGGGATTACTGAAGGAGCTCAAAGTGATGGAAGGTTCTTTTATGATATATTCAGATAGTCAATCTGTTATTCATTTGTGCAGGAATCCAGTTTATCACGAAAGAACAAAACATATAGATGTGAAACATCACTTCATTAGAGACAAGGTTGAAGAAGGAGCAATTGAGCTAGAAAAAGTAGGGACTGAAGATAATCCAGCAGACATGGCTACTAAAGTTGTTCCACTGAGCAAGTTTCATAAATGCTTAGACTTGCTCAACAGTGGCA
Organism: Morus alba; assembly: GCA_012066045.3. NCBI lineage: Eukaryota > Viridiplantae > Streptophyta > Magnoliopsida > Rosales > Moraceae > Morus > Morus alba. The sequence goes on along the minus strand of CP050227.2, from coordinate 19,381,688 downwards.
AAACGTGAAGAAGGTGAGTAGAGCCATGACCTCAAAAGAGCTATAATCAGGATTGTTGTCTTCTACTTGGAATCAAGGTGGAATTTGAAGGAGTAATTCCAAGTAAAACGACATAATCCAATTAGCAGCTTCACTATTAGATCAAAACGACTTGTCGTTTTGCAAGAGAAAGAGCTAGTGTGCAGCTAATCACAGATGCACACGTGGATGGCATAATGAATCGGTGCTGGCTATTTCTACTTCTGATATATAAGTTCATTCTGGCCTCTTCGAGAGTATTCCATTCACTTCTAGAGAGAAAGAGAGAGAGTCAAAAACAACTTGTAGAGAGAGAGAGAGAATTTGGGCGTTTTGGGTGCTGAGAGAAAAACATAGAGTTTCTAGGGTTTTTCTCCTGTAAACGTTCTTGGGATTCTTTCTTGTAATTGGTTTTCGGGCAAATTGTTTGTCTCTCTGAGATTGTGAGTTGTGAGGGTGTAATCTTTGATCTAATAGTGAAAGAGCATCTTGTGAGAGAGCTCAACGGGGACGTAGGGTAAATTCTTTGCCCGAACCTCGGTAAAATTCTCTTGTGTTGATTGTTATCTTTCTCATTCTGATTTTAGAGTCTTGTGTTGGTTTCAATCCAATAGCTATGTATCAATTAGCTCATCCTGAAGGTCTAAAGTCTAAGATGAACTATGCCATAAGATGATGATTTCGAACTTCGTCTTTTAAGATGCATGATGATTTACTCTTCTCCAAATTTACGTAGGAGAGGTCGCCATAGCTAGAGCGGCGGCTGCATACAACACCATCATGATATTGTCATTTCCATCTACCTGGGCCATAGAGGAAGTTGTTGCAAGCTGCAATACTATTCAGTTCTATCAGTTATACGTACTCAGTCCTCCTCAAGCGCTTTATTATTGTCACTGTGTTGTTCTAGTTTTCTTCGGGGCCAAAACATTGCATCCCGTTTTGAACTTTAACATTGCGGCCTGTTTTGAATAGGTTTACAAGAGAAGAGAAGTTTCAGCTGAGTTGGTAAAGAGAGCTGAGAGAAATGGATTCAAGGCTATCATATTGACAGTTGATAATCCGAGATTTGGTAGAAGAGAGACAGACAAAAAAAACAAGTAAGGTGTTGGTCCCTTTCCGTTTGATTCTGCTTCATCAATCTATGAGCTGGTATGTTTATATAATCATTTCATTTTAATACAACATAATTTTTAATGTTTGAGACTGTTAAATTTTGTCGTTTTGCGGTCTCTCGTGTTAGTTAAGAGAGCAGCATCTCATTTTGAAACATGAGTTTGAAAACTTCTGCAGAATGATTGCACCTGAATTGAAGAATCTTGAAGGCCTTGTGCCAAAGTTGACTTTGTGAGTGGAATATGGTTCATTTCTCAGATTTTGCTCATAGTTTTATTAATTATACTATGAAAAATCATTTCCTCTTCATCAAGAATCATATTTACTGAAAGCTTCATTCGATTAGCAAAGAAATCCCTCAAAAATATGACAAACTCAAGCCCTGGCACATATATTTGCAGTTGTGTCTTTCCGAGCGAGCTCTTAAACAAGTAGTCTTACTTAGTTGTTTTTTTTAATTATTTTTTTACTGTTATTTATACGCTCAAATTAGAAAAATGTGTATACACAGGACGACAGCTCAAACTTAGTATTGTGTAATTCCGTAAGTGCACAAATCGTATAAGTAATAAAGTCTACCTGAGTACAGATATCGTTTTTACGGAGATTGTGCTTAATTTATGTTAATTATCAAAATTGAATTAGCTCTAAGATTATTCAAACAACCGATTACTGAGAAAGAATAAAATAACTAAATCTAAAATTAAGAAAATTAAACAAAATAACTAAAGAAAACTAATAAAATGCTATGTGGATTCAATTTCACCTAATTATGTCACTGAGCATCCATTAATCATCTCAATTGCATTGTCTAGTTGAATAAAAGCCGAAATCTACTATACGCTCCAAAAGTCTCTCCCGATAGTCAATCATAAATATCCTACATCAATTAGTAAACTATATTCCTTTGATTATCAATTAATTAGGATTCATTAGGTTCTCAAATTTCGTTAGTGGCTACATAATCCTAGAAGGTATATTCCTATCCCGTTAAAATTACGTGGTTTAGAATGCAAATCCACCTTCCGGTAGCAATCTATGGCTTCCAAATCAACTAATTGGTGATCAATCAACTAGAGGTATTAAATCACATAGAGTAATTATCTAACATAATTTAGACAACACAATTAATTTGAATAAATGAAAAATCAAAGCAACACAAATCAGGCAATATTGAAACCCTAGAACAAGAAAAATCGAACCATAATTACAAATAAAAATAAACAACACTAATAATTAAGCATTTTTAGATATTACAAAAATAAAGAGAATAAAAATGAGAAAGAAATCATCAAATAAAAATGTCACAAACTCTAAAATCTCTTCCCTAAATATTCATCTTCCTCCTTTTTGAAGCTCCAAGATGCCCTCTTCAATGGTGTTTACAAAATAAAATTACTTAAATCTAAAACTAAAAATAACTCCTAAAAATAAAATCCTACAACTCTAAAAATAAATTTTTTTTTTTTTTTTTTTTTTCTTCATCTCTCTTCCCCTCTTGCCCTCTGTGGCTTCTCGTCTGAGGACTGAGAAGAGTGCTCATCAAAAAGCCCAAATTGCCTTTAATTACACGCACAAAGGAGAGAAGAAAGCTGGACAAGTGGCAGTGCCGGATTGCAAGAAGGGATAATGGCTGGAGCAGTCATTTTGTCTGCCTGAAACTCACAGAGAGAAGAGTGAATTACACACACGCATTTTGGCCCTCCGTTTCTTGATCGACGGCTGAGATGGAGAATTTAGGATCTTTTACACTCACGAGCGTGTGAAAATTATACAGCTAATTCCCATTAGAATTTTGTAACTTTTTCTTCATATTTTCGCCCTCACTTTTCTCCAAAATAACATTTTAAATCCACCCGACACCAAATTCAATTACACAAATGAGAAAATTAATTATTTTGGAAGAGAAACTAAAATAAAAATTATTAACAGATTATTTGGTTAGAAAATTTGTATTTTAATTTGAATTATAATTCATGGTTTATTATAATATTTTTTTAAAAAAAATACACATAAATTAAAAATAATTTTAATCTAATAGTTCTAATTCATAAACCAAACGTCTATTAAGACTAAATTAAACGGATTAAAATAAAATAAAATAAATTTAAAATAAAAAGTATTCATTAAAATTCAAAATAAAATAAAATAATATAAAATAAATTAAAATTAAAAAAATTAACTACTTTAAATATACAAAAATAGAGAAATAACTCTATTATTAATAGAGTTATCACCTAGCGGCTTATGTCAATCAAACTAAGGATGCTTCTCTGTGTTGGAAGGTGGAAATTGCTTATTTTAACCTTTTCCTGAGCCGTAGGCAATGATAGCTTAGGCAAGGTTTTACTCCGAAGGTTTTTTTTTTTTTTTTTTTACACTTTCCTTGCATGAAAAGCAACTAAATTACAGAATTTCCTATGTTTTGTACTGTATTTTTCTCCATGATTTTGGTTGGAATGCAGACATGAACTGTTGTCTTCTAATGTTTCCATCAGCTAATCTAGTGCATTAAAACATCCACAGGATATTGAGTGGTTAAGAACAATCACTAACTTGCGAATCCTTGTCAAGGGGGTACTTACTCATGAAGATGCCACTATATTTTTCTAATCCTTGTCAAAGGCTGTTGAAGCAGGCGTTGCTGGGATTATCGTCTCTAATCACAGAGGCCGCCAGCCAGATTTTTCTACTGCCACTATATCAATCTTAGAAGAGGTGAGCATTAGTTTCAGCTAGTTGTTATTCTCAATGAAGATTCTCCTTTAGCTTTTAGCAACCTCTCATGTTAAGGAAAGTCAATAGGGAAGGTTCTTATGTTTAACAACTTGTGAAACGCGATTTTCAGGTGGTCCATGCTGTTGAAGGGAAAGTTCCTGTTCTTTTTTATGGCGGAGCGCGATGAGGAACTGACATCTTCAAGGTGTTAACCCTCGGTGCCCAAGCTGCACTTGTAAGCTCTTCCTCGTTTTAGTAGTAGAAAAACTGAGCCATCAAAGAAAATAAAAGTAGAATAACGTATTAAATGGTTGCATCTGTCTTCACATTCTTACATGAAAACCGCAGGTTGGAAGGACGGTTATGTATGGCCTAGCCGCTATGGGGCAAAACGGGGTGAGATGTGTCATTGAAATGCTGAAGAATGAGCTTGAGATCACCATGGCCCTTTCTAGCTGCCCTAATCTTAAGGATATCATGAGACATGTGAGGACAGAACATGAAAGTCTCCACTCAAAACTTTAATTTCTTTTCAAAGGTTCAGTTACTGTAGCGTTTTGTTACAGTGAATAAGAAGATTACAAGAGAATCACACTCAACACGGTCATATCACTTGAGCCTTTATACATGCCAGGGAAAAAAAAGTTTTCGCAAAACGCATACTAATTAACTGATGAGTAATTGTTGTTTCCGGTATCGAATTGCGAATCGCCAAGGACGAACAAGGCCGCCGGTTTTTCCAGCAGCCACTACTGGTCAAAGCAGCCACTTGTAGTGCCAGCAAGGAATAATGTAGATACAGTAGCCCACAAATACACGGGAAACATAAAACTGTTTCCTTTTGTGCCTTTGGTTATATATGTTCACCTTCGGTTATCTACTCCTTTGGCCTACAGTGCTATTAATGATATAAAAGGACTTCTCTACTTTACTAATTTCACCCTTTTGTTTTTGTGGAGGTATTGCTTTGTTGGTCATGGGAAACAATTAAAACAAAATCATTTATTAATAATGTTTGTGGGGTTTTTTTTTTTTATTTGAGGCAAAATCATCTATTTATGTGGTTTGGCTGGATTTTTAGTTTGGATGGGCATAATGACACAAGAATAACGCTCATCTTATGAGACGAGGAGAGTTGACTTTTACAGCCAAGGATGTATTTGTAACGCTATTAAAACAGAGGGGCACTTCAGTTCACTTCTCCCAAAAGAAATCAAGTGGTGGGACTAAAAAGAGAAGGTATGGGTAAAAATATATAAGAAATTTGATTGTATCAACTGTACACAAAAATACTATACTGATAGGAATTATGAGTAGGATCACAAGTGTACCAAACTGGGGCCCAAGTTTTCTAAAAGCTATCATGTCCCTCAAAATAAATTAAGTTGGATTTCTGATTATTATATTAAAAGCTTGGTATAATGCTCTGATTTGTTTTCTTTCTTTATACCAAGTTGATAGTCTTTGAATCTGAATTCAATAGAAAGCGACATATATACAGTTTGGCCTCTCAATTGGACGCTTGGTTGTTTTCTTGTATACTATTCAAATACAAGTATCTTTCAAAGCCAACGTAAAAGAAAAGTAAATTTGTCCACATTTGGGGAAGGTTCTATTTGCCCTCCACGCAATTTGCTTATCCATCCGATGAACTTTACTCAATCACTAACTATCATACTAACTCTCCATCCCAAGAGGAAAAGCGGATTTTTCCAAACCCATCGGTATGTCCTTAACTTGTTTCTGATCAGAGAAGATCAAATTTTTCTTCTGTTACTTAATGTATAGAACATGAAGTGTTCTAATGGATCATAATTTTTTCCTTCAAATTGTTATGCTTTCAAGGTACTACTGATCGTAACTGTTCAGGTGCTTTTTGTGGAGTGAAACTGAATTGTTATATAGAAATTTAACCCAATCATTGATCGGATTACAAGGAGCTCATGATCTATAGACATTTGTTTGCCCAGGATAAAATGGCAGCTGAACCTGTCAACGTGAACGAGTTCCAAGAATTGGCGAAGAAGATCCTTCCAAAAATGTACTATGATTTCTACACTGGAGGAGCTGAGGACCAGCACACACTAAAACAGAATGTTGAGGCATTTCAAAGAATCTTGTGAGTCTTAGGCCTACTTCATGTTAGTTATTACAGTCACATAAGGAGAAATGAGTATAACTTTATTTCTCATTCATTTGTTGCTGTGGATTTCCAGGCTACGACCAAGAGTTCTTGTAGATGTTAGCAGAATAGATATGTCAACAACTGTATTGGGTTTCAAAATCTCCGCACCTATTATGATTGCTCCAACTTCTATGCATCAATTAGCTCATCCCAAAGGTCTAAATTCCTAGATGAATTCTCACATCAGAGAATGGCTTAAAGTTCAAACTCTCTTTTACAATGCATGATGTATAATTCTTCCCTAAGTTTACCGCAGGAGAGGTCGCCACTGCTAGAGCGGCGGATGCATGCAACACCATCATGGTATTGTCGTTCTCGTCCACCTGCACCATAGAGGAAGTTGCTGCGAGCTGCAATGCTGTTCGGTTCTATCAGTTATATGTACTCAGTCCTTCTCAAGCGTTTTATTTATCATCATTGTGTTGTTCTAGTTTTCCTCGGGGACAAAACAGTAGCTTGAACATTAACATTGCGTCTCGTTTTGAATAGGTTTACAAGAGAAGAGAAGTGTCAGCTGAGTTGGTAAAGAGAGCCGAGAGAAATGGATTCAAGGCTATTGTATTGACAGTTGATACTCCTAGATTTGGTAGAAGAGAGGCAGACATAAAAAACAAGTAGGATGTTGGTCCCTTTCGGTTAGATTCTGCTTCCTCAATCTATGAGTTTCCATGTTCATATAATCATATCATGTTAATGCAACGCCATTTTTAATGTTTGACACTGTTAAATTCATAGTTTGTGGTCTCTCATGCTACTTCAGAGAGAATCATTTCATTTTAAAACATGTTTTTGATGACTATTGCAGAATGATTGCACCTAAACTGAAGAATCTTGAAGGCCTTATGCCGACTGAAGTTGACTTTGTGAGTGGAATATGGTTCATTTCTTAGATTTTGCTGGTAGTTTTATTAAATTTTACTATGAAAATCATTTCCTTTCATCAAGAAATCATTATTTACTGAAAGCTTAATTTGATTAGCAAATATTTCCCTCGAAAATATGACAAACTCAAGCATTAGCGCATATATTTGCGATTATGTCTTTTTGAGGGAGCTCCAAAACAAGTAATCCTACTTATTTGACTTTTTTTTCATGGAAATTTCTGTTATAAATACTTAACTAAGACAAATTCATAGATACAGGACGATGGCTCAAACCTAGCGGCTTATGCCAATCAGACTATGGATGCTTCTCTGTGTTGGAAGGTAGAAATCGGCTGATTGTTACCTTTTTCTGAGCTGTAGGCAATAATATTTTTACTCTGAAGTTTTATTTTTTATTTTTTATACTATATATCTTGCCTCTTTTTCTTGCATGAAAAGCTACTATAAAGATGTATGGAATAAACAGAGTTTTTCATTTGGTATCTCGCTACTTGAAGCCTGGAGTTATATGTTACTGTACTTCCTATGTTTTATACTCTTGTGTGCATGATTTTGGTTGGAATGCAGACATGGATTGTTGTTTTCTAATGTTTCAACCAGCTTATTAAGTGCAAAAAAAATATATATATATATATATATATCCACAGGATATTGAGTGGTTAAGATCAATCACAAACTTGCCAATCCTTGTTAAGGGAGTACTCACTCATGAAGATGGTAATTCAATGGCTTCATATTATGAATGTTTCCTTCATTTCTAAGAACTAGAAGTCGACCCTTATTCAATATGTGATGTCCAAACATTTTCAGCGAGAAAGGCTGTTGAAGCAGGCGTTGCTGGGGTTATCGTCTCTAATCATGGAGGCCGCCAGCTAGATTTTTCTCCTGCCACTGTTTCAGTCTTAGAAGAGGTGAGCAGTATTTCAGCTAGTTGTCGTTCTTCAGAATGAAAATTCTCCTTTAGCTTTTAGTAAGCTCTCTTGTGATGGAAAGTCAATGAGGAAGGTCCAAATGTTTAACTACTTATGGAATGTGATTTTCAGGTGGTTCATGCTGTTGGAGGAAAAGTTCCTGTCCTGTTTGATGGCGGAGTACGGCGAGGAACGGACATCTTCAAGGCGTTAGCCCTCGGTGCCCAAGCTGTACTTGTGAGCTCTTCCTCGTTTTATAGTAGAAAAATTAATCCAAGACACCAAGTAATAGTAGAAAAAACATATTAAATGCTTGCGCCTCACTTCACTTTCTTATTTGAAAACCGCAGGTTGGAAGGCCAGTTGTCTATGGTCTTGCCGCAATGGGGCAAAATGGGGTACGAAGTGTAATTGAAATGCTGAAGAATGAGCTTGAGCTTACCATGGCCCTTTCTGGCTGTCCTATTCTCAAGGATATCACGAGGAGTCATGTGAGGACGGCTCATGAAAGCTTCCACTCAAAGCTTTAATTTCTTTTCAATGTTTAAGCAATGCATTACTGCTTATGGATCATCTTCTGTACATACAATAATATGATATTTCATTTGTCTGAAAATATTCATGAATACTCAGATTTGGAATGTCTCGGGTAAGAGCATCCAGCCATAAGCATTTATCTACCGCATCTTAATTTATTCTACTGAACTCAACCCACCTTTTTGGTTTACAATGTTCTTCCAATGTATACAAAATGAGCACTGAAAAGAGATGTATGTTTCCTTGAATCAGAGAAGAAAGTTATGTCTGGTAAGATGGAGAACTCTCTAATACCAAACACTTACTATGGCTATACGACCAGTAAATATCTCAGGCAAATGAATAGCAGCGAAAGCAATATAATCAACCATATATTCGAAGTGTCGCGCAATAGTATTATACCATGAAAACATAATAAACATAATAACAAGCATCCATCTTGTTCTGTTCATCCTACAATATAATCAAATATCGTTCGTCACAAATTGGGTACAAAAATTGACCTGATAGCTTGGGGCCATTAGAAATTCCACTCTACATACATGCAAGAGTTATTCCACACAGATGTCCACGGACATTCGACAAATCAACAAAATAAATTAGAAATTTCAGCAGTGGCATCAGGAACCCTCCCTGGGGCCCCGCAATACAAGAAAAAGGAGCAAAAAGTGAAGGATTCAAAGGTGTTTATAAAGTCATCCTACTGTACCAGAAATCTAATGCCTGTAATTTACTACACACTTTTCTACACATTATTTATAGATACAACTTATTGAAAATTCCTCCACAGTTCTTGACTTCGATCTTATTGCCACAATTAAAATGATTTGGACCAAGACAGATGTACCGTTATTTCCAGACTTAATGAATTGTGGTCATCATGCCTTCAATCTCTTCCCCTCTCCAATGCCTTTTAACAGTCAATGGGGATTGATAAGAAAACTCACAAACAAGACTGCTAAAGAGGAGGGCAGTTTCCACTATGCATTACTGACAGAGTTACTCTTGTTCACACCTTGAAGGTCCATAGGAGAATTAGTGATACTACCAACTGAGCCGAGGGTTTGAGAGCTCAACTGTGGGCTGGCCGGACATGCCTCTGGGTTAGCGGCACTCATAGCATGAATAGCCCCAGCACTCATCTGTGGGCTCATCGGAGTTCGTTGGCTCATTTGCTGTGGGCTGGCCTGTTGCTGTGGCGGCGGCTGCTGCTGCTGGGTTTGCTGGGTTTGCTGGTTCATTTGTGGAATTCCCATGGTTGAGGGTGAGCCAACTTGAGGTGGGGAAACAACAGCCTGTAGTGATGAGGTTGTTTCTTGATGCTGCTGCTGCTGCTGCTGCCGCTGCTGCATCTGTTGTTGCTGTTGCAATTGTTGTTGTTGCTGTTGTTGTTGCAATTGCTGTTGCTGCTGTAGTTGCTGCTGTAATTGCTGCTGTAGTTGCAACTGTTGCTGTTGTTGTTGCTGCTGATTCATGCATATATTCATTCCTGCCATCAACTTTGGAGGACCCATAGCTGCCATTGGTGCTCGTTGCATCGGGCTCATGTTCCCTCGGTTCAAAGGCTGACCAAGCATTGAGAGACCAGCAGAGCCTGGATGCACCTGTCTGGCTCCCGAAATCCCTGCTATGCCCGACTGGGGACTGCCTAACATTGTTGCTCGGTTTTGTGCCATCCTAAGTTTTGATGCCATGATAACAGCTGGTGCTAACGCCCCAGACCGTATATGCTGGCTTATTGCATTGCCAATATTTGAAGCCTGGCTTAAATTCATTTGGTTCTGCCCCACGTTTCCCATTCCAGATATAGGTGTCATGGGCGCTGAGATTCCTGCTCCGCTTATTCCCCTTGCATTTCCCATTCCCATTGCATTGCCAAGGCCTGCAATTCCAACCATGTTGTTGCCTACATTTCCCATACCCACAGCCGTTCCAAGACCCATCATCATTTTCCTCTGCATTTGAGGTTGCTGCTGCTGCTGCTGCTGCTGTTGCTGTTGCTGTTGCTGTTGCTGTTGCTGCATGAGCTGAAGCTGGAGAGCAGAAGTCTTGTTCCCCATGGGATTACCCAATTGTATATTTGAGTTCTGCCCAATTGCATTCAAGTTTGAAAGAGGGTTTGTTGCAAGCATCATTGATCTCTGAAACTGGGGATGCTGCTGTTGAATGAATTGGTTCGGCTGCTGCTGCTGCTGCTGCTGTTGCTGCTGCTGCTGCTGCTGCTGCTGAGGAAGTGATGACTGTGACTCAGGAAGCTGTGGCCGAGGGGGCATTGAAGCCCCAGATAAGAACCCTTGAGACATCTGCATGGCCTGAGTGGTTCCAGGTGGCAGCATCCTCGAGTTTGCCAGAAGATTCTGGGATGGGTTTAGAGATGTATTACCGCTACTAGTTGGCTTGACAACTTCATTGGATGGCTGGCCGGAAACTGCTTCTTCATATTGTTGCATCTCAACCACTGAATTATTAGGATGCATCCCAGCAACATTTGATTGATTGCCAATGGCAACATTGATGCGGGGCTTAGGTTGGATATGTTGTTGCACCTCATATCCTTCACGTTGCATCTGCATTAGCAAAAACAATTACCTAAAAACAACAGGGATGGATGACATAAAAGGACTTCGAGAATATTGCTGCTAAAACATACCAATGCATGAAACTGTTGTGCAAGCAAATCTGCAAAATGCTGTTACAGAAATCCATCAGACTTACAAGTCAGAAGAACACAAAGCAGATACTTAAAAGGGTAAAAATACTAAATATGACGCTTCAAAAGCAGGAAAAGTCAAAAGATGGAAATGGTTTTCGGCCAACTTCCTATCAAATAGACTATTTAACCAACCACTAGTTAAAGTAGATGATAGGTAAGAAATAACCAGCCAAAAGCACAATAACGTTAAAACTGAAAACTATATTAAATTCCAGAAGACAATCTGAAAAAACAGTGTAAATTAGGGTTGACTTCACAAAGATCAAACAAAGTTTGGAAAATCAAGATAATTTTGAGGAGATGGTTTGAACGCGACATTTTCTATTGATTATCCCAAATGACTGGGCATAGGCCCACTTTGGTCATTAACAGGCTGATCCCTAAGAAAGCTGTGATTCGTCTTGTAAAACTTACAGTATTGGGCAATGTAGGAAGGTAATCCTCCACAGCATGAAAATCACCCTCAGCATCTCCATGAAGCATTGCAACAGTTCCATCATTTTGCTTCTCTGACATTATCATCCTAGTCCGGAACTTAGGAACACAAGTAATGCAATTTCCTGCATGAGCAATATTCAGACAAATGCAAGAATAAACCAATATCAGAAAGATTTCACAAAATAAACATATAAACGCCACAAGAGACCAAACATTACATGTACTAATACAACAAACCTTGAACTGTACGCTCCTGATGCCCCAAAGTTATAAATGTAGTCTTGCAGACATTCATGCTGCCACCTATTAGTGACTTTGATAGGGGTTTTTCAGTGTCGTCTTTGAAATCCTCATTATTTGGAGGGGTGGAAAGAGCAGCCTTAAGTATTTGAGGCAAATGTGCGTTAGACTTTTTGATTGGGTAATTATCAACCTTATTCTTTTTGCAGTTGAGTTTATGCCTGAAACAAAGAAACGTTGAAGTTTATGAAGAAACTATGTGAGAAGGATCTACTGTTCTTACATTGTTCTAATGTACATACCAATCAGATTAGTACATCAAGAAATCAAGTTAAAGATACAAACAAACAAAGATGGTTAGGAAGAAAAAGTGTGTAAGGTAGGTGATCATCAAAATCGGAAAAAAATAATAATTATTATTATCATATTTGTTTGCCCGCTTTGTGTATTAAAAGAACAGTTGACACTCATCAAATATGTCATGCTCTTCTGTAGGTTGGCTAACAACGAAAACAATGAGCTAATAATACAAGCAATAATAAGATGGTTCTGATACATAGATAAGCAAATAAGTTGACAATTATCACAATCGCATAAATGCATAAACTCTCCTGCAAGGATAGAACAGTTGACATTGTACCTCAGAGTCACCGTTTCAATCTTTGAAAACCTATCAAGCATGTCTTTGTCAACTGAAGGTTGGGTCCCGACTGATGGACTGGTAACATTTGGTGGAACACTCATATTACTAACACTAGCAGGGGAACCAACCCCACTAATTGCTGGGGTCTTGGGAAGGGAATTTGATCTACGTTTTGCAGCAAGTTGAGCCTGATGTTGCCTTTGCAGGGAATCATTACCACTGGAAGTCATAGATGGGGTCCCACCAACAGCATTTACTGAGGAAATTGCAGCCCTCTCCTTTTGTGATACTCCAACAGTAGCAGATGTTACTGTTCCAAAGTGGGGTCCTGCTGAACCACTGGAAAACTCCCCAGATTTTGATGACAAAGGAGATTGGACCAAAGTTCCTGAAGACAACCTGGGGCTTTGCACTGATTTTCTTTTCTGAAGTTGTTCCTCCTTTCTGCCATCTTTCTCAGTCTGCTGACAAAGATTATTCCAAGGGCTCTGAGGAAAATTAGATCTCATGAAAGTATGCTGGGGTAGTCTTTGTTGGTGCCTTGCTTGCTGTGGATCAAGATGGCTTGTTTCTGTGTCCATCTGCATATCATTTCTACCCCCACTGAGCTCTGGCCCATCTAACTTAGCTGTATCAAATTGTTCTTCCTTGGGAGTGAATCTCATGCCCTGTTGTCCTGCAGAAAATGGGGCTGCCCCAGGATCCTGATTCAAAACCCCTTCAAACACCTGACGGGAAAACTTTTGATTCCCAGTATTTGCATATTGAATTCCTCTAGCAATTGCTTGCTGCTGCAACAATGTATTCTTCCAGTCCAATTCTGATAAGCTGTCCATAAGTGGGCCAATTCGCTGCGGTTGCATTCCCTCAAGACCCACCGGCATAGGCCTTGCCCTTTTATTTAAACTAGATAAGGGTGGCACTTGTCCATCTTGGTTCTCCCTCTTTCTATGAAAAGAGGCGCTAGAGTTTATATTGTCACCATATGAGATCATCACATCCTGTCCAGCAGGAGATGCCCCTGATGTATTAACTACAGGTCCTGCCACATGATCTTGAGAACTTCTTGGGGTGCCAACCCCCATTTGATACCCTGATTGATTAGACATCAAATGAGGTGTCGTAACAGAAGCATCTGACACAAAGCTATTAGCTCTTAAGGCGTTGATGTTGCTATTTAGATTCTCCTGAACATGCTCTGCTGTTATGTTGCCCGGAACAATTCCTGATTCTCCCAATCTGCAGTTAGAGCTTTCTGGAACCCTATCAATGCAAATTTTCTTCCCATGTGTTTTGCAGTTAGATGTGACGGTAACTTCAGGTATCTGCCTTACTCTCTTTCTCCGCAAACTGCAAAGAGCCAAATCAAGCTGCAAATTGTATGCAACATAATTAAATATTATCAGTTCTGTGCATAAAGAACTATGAAATCAGCCTTAATGTTGATTACCTTTGTGGGAACTGGATTCTTACATAGCCTACCCAACTCGGGAGTAGGATCTAAATGAAGTTTTGGTTGCAATGCTTTCAATATCCGAGACTCCATTTCCTGCAATTAAAATGCATCAGTAAACCAAAGCATTACATTTATTTGCAAAGGATGACGTAAGTGAAATACACTAACCATCAGATCACCATATGTCCAAGAACTATCTGAGATCAGAGGAATATCCTTCACAACATTCTCTAATGACATTCTAAGGCATACTTTATTTACAATAGGGCACCCATCAGTTGGCTGTGAACCAGATCCTGGTTCTGAAGCACATTTACGGTAATCCTGTACCTGCAAAAGCATAACAAATACAGTGAAACACTGAAACCAATTGTTACAACCATTTATTTTCTACCAGACTAGAAGATCCACAAAAATGAAACCGCGCTTGTTTCCGCAATGAGCAAACATAAACAGTGCTATAGCAAATTTTCAACATTTTATTTTGAGAAAATTTCATTTTGGTACCCTATGTTAATATCGAAATTTGAGTTTGGTACCCTCTGGTTTTGAAAATTTCGTGCCGGTACCTCGACCTTTTAGAAAATCTTTTTTTGATACCTTAGAGACCTTTTGGGATGTGAAATATCAAATATACCCTTCTTATTAATAAACCAAAAACTAATAAATTTAGAAAAAAAATTTAAAAATATTTAGAACAATCAAAAAATTAAAAAACAGTAAAAATAAAATAAAAAACAAAAACAATGACAAAATCAAAGAACAATTGAGAATAAAAAACAAGATTTGCAAACAACACTTTAACAGCAAACACCAAACCAAATCTACAAAGAACAAATCATTCCTCTGCAGCAAACACCAAGACCCACCCAAACCATTCCTCTGCAGCCTTAACCCACCTCCGTCACCGTCGCCCAAATCTGAGGACCTTCTAACAGATGGGAGAAATTCGTAACCCCGAGGTCGGCCATCAAGTGTGGTCGCAATGATGCCGGGGCTGGGCTCATCGGAGAGAGAAGGAGAGAGATAGAGTTGGTCAAGAGAAAGTTCTAGCCTCTAAATATTATATCCTTTATTGGACTGTGATGTGTTTGATTTCACAATCCGGGTTTAGGTTTGAAAATTTTGATTTGACTGTGTTTGCGTTCAATTGCATTCGAAAATCTGGGTGCTTGTGAAATTGAGTTAAATAAAGGAATATAATGTTTGATCTTTTCATTGAGATCCGTAGGAATGTGGTTTTTTTTTTTTTCCTTGTGTGTTTGTGAAAGGGAATTTCATGGGATGAAAATTGAATTTGATTGTTCAAACAAAACAAGTTGAATTCAATTGGGTTCTCTCTTTCATTATACATTTTTTAAAATTTTTATAAATTTTAAATTATTTTTCTTATTATTTTTTAATTTTTTAATTTAGTTAAATAAATAGAAGAGCAAATTTGACATTTCACATCCCAAAAAAGGGTTTCGGGGTACCGAAAAAAGTTTTCTAAACGGTTGAGGCACAAGCATGAAATTTTCAAAAACAAAGGGTACCAAACTCATATTTTGATATACCACAGGGTAGCAAAATGAAATTTTCCCTTTTTATTTTTGTAGAACTGCAGACATTAGATGACGACAGTTGGAAAACTATTCACAACATTTACCAACATTGTTGGAGACAACCTAGAAAAGATGTCATATGCTGGAAGAAATGTATTCGACATTTTCATATTCGAAGAAAGAATCATTCATTAATATTGAAAAAAGTAATAGAAATAACCAAAAAAACTCACCTCACAAACAAGTGTTCCATCAATGAACTTGCAAGGTATATCATCCAGAATGTCACCTGGCAACCGACCAGACTCAATTGCCTCCAAAAAGAGTTTAGAAAGGAAAGGGGAAAAAATTAATGCAATAAAAACTTAAGCAAATGAGTAAAAAATAGCTAAGAAACACTGAAAGGGTACCACAAACACGATACTCAACTTTAGATGATAATGTTCTTACAGATGAACTTAATTACTGGATACTTACTGAGAAGAGAGTTTCAGATGTCCTATCATAAGGATGTAATGACTTTCGAACCTCTTGAATGGTTGGCTGATGCGAAGTATCATTCTGAAAATTCAGAAATAGAATTAAAAACAAACAACATGGTCAAGGGAGTCTTTAATCCTTAGAACTGACTCTTTAATTTTATTCCATGCTAAAAGTTCTTTTCAACAAACCTCCGAGGGCTTTCCAATAGAGTATCCATCTACAAAGAGGTTCAACGTGAAGGAAGCTTCACTCTCTGGCTCTGCGACAACAACAGCAACAAAAATGAGTGAAGACATTGAGAAATAGGATCCAGGTAAGCCCAAAATAGTAAAATAGACTAATTGAGATTAACCTGTTAATACATGTTGCTCTTCAGAAGACAGGGTTGACCCAGACACCCTAGCAACTTTCTCACCTCCCTCAACAACACCACCCTATAAGATTAGTCAATCCACATTAACATATACAAGTGTGTGTAGTGATATATTGATAGAAACGCTACTCCAAATTATCAGAGAAAAGAAATTTAGTAAAGAAAATTTATATCAAACCACCGTCTCATTCCGCTTATTCCATGGTTACAGAGCAAAGTAAAATAATAGCTTCTTTGAGAATGGATAGAAGTTATGTAAAAGTTTCGGGAGAAAAATATAGATTCTGTTTAGTGTTTTCTGCTAATCTCATTTCCAGGCAGAAAAAAAGTTCTTTTTTACAGGGGTTAGTCGGATCAACAAGCAAAGCCAAAATCAGAAACGGTACTGCTTTTCCCGGGCACGCAATTAACATAAATGTAAGGCTTATCAGCTTTTTCATCAATACTAACTCGCACTCAAAATGAAACATACTGGAATAAAAATAAATAATAAAAAAATAAAAAAACACGATTTTGCAAACTAAAGTTTCACATCTTCCTCAGACTTCTGCAGAGAACCTACTTACTATTCTTGATGGAGGGAAAAAAAATTCTAAATATCTGTTGAAGACTCGGCCATAATGGAAAACCAAGATAAAAAGACCACAGCTTGAATCAATAATCAGTCATATTTAAACATAAAACATCAAAAAGCTACAATAATATAATGAAAAAAAAACCAACTTTTGGATGTCCAAAGTCCGAACCAAATTCCCTTATGACATTTATAAGAAGATAACCTCCAAAAAAGAAAAATCAGTTCAAATGAGTATCACTTCGCAGAAAACCGAAATACTAAAAATCTCAAAATTGTAACTTTAAACCTCTCATCTTGTCAGATAAACACCAGCAACCAAATATGATTCCCCCAATCACACAAAGAGAGAGAGAGAGAGAGAGAGAGAGAGAGAGAGAGAGAGAGAGAGAGAGAGCGGGGCAAGAAGAAAAAGAGATTAATTGCCACTTTTGGCGAACTTCAATTTCACTTTCTGAACATACAGAAAGAAGCCTCCCACTTTTTCAGGTAAATTTGACGACCAATTTCGAGTAAGACACAGAATTCATCAATTTCTCTCTCTTACAACTATCAAAGACTTTACCTCGAGCTTCCGAGCATTGGATTCGTCTCCGCGAACAATTCGCAAGCTATCTCTGGAATTCTCCGCCACATCGTCGACAGCAACGTTGGTGTCGGATTGAAGAGAAGGCTTGGGGCGGAACCTGGTACCGGTTTTCGAAACTTTGAAGGACACGCCCATTGGAGAATCTGAGATCGTTACGGCCCTAATAGGGTGTTTGGATCATGAGAAAACTGGGAGGAAAATTGACATACAATACGTACGAAAAAGGGAACCCTAACTAGAAATGCTTTGAGCAATTGCAGAAACTATGATGCAGAACAAGGACGACGAATTCGGAACGTCTTTTTGTTGAGAGAGAAAAAAGGGAGGTTTTATTTTAGCCGGGACTTCATTCAGCAAATAATAAATGAATAAAAAGAAAATAGTTATTCCTGAACAAACATGAGAAGAGAAGTGTTTCTTTTTTTTCTTTTTTTCCTTCTTCTGTATCAGATTTTTATGGTAAAATCTTATACTTAACTGGCTCTTTTTTGATAAACACAATTTAAAGACCATTAATGGTGCCGAAAGCCCTTTCCTCTTTTCTTTTGCATTTTTATTTTTTTATTACTAAAATTATTACTATTATTATTATTATTATTATTATTGCCATTTTTCCCAAAGAAATATTATACTATTAATTAAAGGTCAAATATTTGTTTTCGAGCATAAAAAGAGTGAAACTAGTACAGTTCTTTTAGGGCTGTTCGGCACAAATTAAAAAAAAAAAAATAACTCGAGTTATAATTTTATTTAAATTTATGTTCTTTTAAGTTTAAAATTGAGTTTAAAACTCAAGATTAAGTTTCTTCTTTAGAATTTGAACTCACATCTAACTTTTTTGCTTTTACAAGAAAAAATTCAAATCTCAACTCGAAATAAAATCAAGTTTTTTCTTTAACTCAAATTCATAAACTCAAACTCAAATTAATAAACAATATTTTTTATTTTTAAAAATGTTATAACTTTTTCGTTTTAATTCTGATTAAGATGATTTTTTTCTATACGTTGATAACGAATAAAACGAATAAAACATCACTCATATATCCTATTAAAATTTTTCATCACCATTGAGTTTTTATTAAAATACTATCTAAATATAAATTCAAGTTTTGACTCATTCAAACACAAACTCAAAAAGATTTTTATCTCAAACCATAACTCAAATGTACACAACTACACACAAACTCAAGTTACAACTTCAACTCAAATTAACTCAAACTCAATCAAGATCTTTACTCAAGAATATCTAACTCAAAAATGCAAAAGTACAACCCCTTAATCTCCCGTTTAGGGTTCTGTCTGATTTAGGATCGCAGTTCTTGGTTCTACTACAATATTTTTTTCTTATAAAAAATTTAAATTTTAAAAATCAAAATTATGAACTATGATTTGAACCTATGAACTAAATGTCACTTTATTTCTTTTATAATTTGATAATTAGAGATTTTTTTTTACACTGCATGTATGTATGTCATGAGAAAACGATATGTTGTTCATCATTCAAAAATAAAACGACATGTCAACTTATTGCTTTATTGTCGTTTATTTACTAAAACGACATGATCTTTGTAGTTTAGAATTATATTTTTGTTCCTCGAAAAAAAGGATGAATTTAAAAATCCCCCCTGAAACTTTTAGCCTTGTGTCATTGTCCCCCTGAATTTTCATTTGTGTCATTAGTTCTCCCTTAACTTTTAAAGTCTCGTTCATTTCACCAATTTGAGTTTTTAATTTTAGGTTTTTACAGGTCCGTTTACTTCGCTTATTCAAATTGAGATGTGACTTTATGTGAGAGTTTTTTATTGTAATCAAAAAGTTAAATGTGACTATTTTTTTTTTAGCTTTTTACTGTAGCAAAATTTGAATCGGTGAAATAAACGGGGCCTACAATTAAAAGCTCTTAGAAAATGTCACATCTAACTTTTTCTATTACAGTTAAAAGCTCTAAGAAAATGTCATAACTCAGCGAACGAGGCCTAAATTATATCAGACTAGCCCTTCTCTTAGATTTAAAGACGAAATTGGTACGTGTCATTCATGAGGCATGCAACATCAACTATGTGTGGTAAAATACATTTTTACCCTGACATCTCATTAATTGACGTTTAGTTCATAAATTCAAAATTATTATCGATTTACGTGTATTTTTATAGAAAAAAAATATTGTAACGAACTATAAATTATGATTCAAATCATGGTTTGAATCTCTTTACTTAAAGATCAAAAATCAAAATGGTAAAAGAAAAAAAAAAAAAAAAAAAAAAAAAAAACACTAACTTACCGATAGATCAAATATTTTATCCATCAAATCTACGTAAAATTTAAAAAATATGCAAACCTGAGGTACCACATATCTCTCAAAAAGAAGTACTTCTTATTTACAAGATTATTCTTCCCCCTTTCTCTCCTCGTTGCATCATAGTTGGGTTTGTAAAAAGCAATAAAAAGAATTGCAAAAGAATATATATATATATATATATCAAAGAACCAAATCTCTCATATATTATTTTAACCAAAATTATCAACCAGATCCAATATTCTTCATTTACCTCATTATCTCTAAAAATTCCTTCAAAAATATTGAAATCAATTCGTTTGGCAACGATTACAATCTAATGAAGCTCAAAACAATAAGCAAATCCATGAATGTCGAAGCAAACCTCACTTTCCCAAAGTCCCAAACAAACAAAATATCCCCATTTGTCTCGGTTTGCTTTTCATCACCTACACTAGTGTTCCTCTGTTTTCACTTGACCATTTTTGTTTCCTCTATCTTGGAGGATGCACGCCTTTTCTTTAAATCCATCTCATTCAAAGGCTTCAATCCCTTTTCTCCATTTGCATTTTGCTCAGAGACGGTCGATTTCTACCATGAATTAGGAAACTCATCCCAGTTCTATCTTGCAATGGCGATTAACTCTTTTTTTATATAATGAAAGTTGGAAGAGACTTTTGGGTTTTGCAGTTTTTTTTTTTTTTTAAGAAAATGCAATTAAACTCCTCAGTTAGTGTTTTACCATATTACCCTTCATTTACATGCCATATTGCCATGTCAGATCACATAGAGAATTTCGTAACTAAGACTTTCTTTGATAGTGCCGTCGATTTTAAAAAAATTATTTTTAATTGTGTTAAAAGAAAAAACAGTTGTTATAAAAATCAGTTAAGTGTTTAGTAAAGTATAATTATAGTAGCTGTGTTGATTCTAAAATCAGTGTAATAGTGTTTAGTAAATTATAAGATTAAATTGCTTTGATAGTTAAAAATTATAACTATATTATATAAATAATTACAATATAATATATATTTATTATTATATTTAATATAATAAAAAATTATTATTATATAATATATTATATAATTATGATATCGAATATAATAATATTATTAAAATAATAACTGAAATAATTAAAAATAACGATTATATTATATTATACTATAATATAATATATATATATATATAATTACAAATATAATGTATATTTATTATTATATTTAATATAACACAATAAAACTATTATTAAATAATATATTATATAACTATAATATTTCAATTATAATATAATTAAAAATTACAACTATATTATATTATATTATATAATCATTATTATATTATATTAAACAAATGTATTATAATTAATACATTATATAACCATGTAATAAATTATAATATATATCATAATAATATTAATATTATAAGATAATATTAATATTTAATTATATTAGTTATTATATTATTATTAATATAATAAATATAATTATATCAATATATATAATGTAATAATATTATTGTAATATTATTAATATAATAAATATAATTTTATCAATATAATATAATATAATAATATTATTGTTATATTATTAATATAATAAATATAATTATATCAATATAATGTAATAATATTATTGTAATATTATTAATATAATAAATGTAATTATATCAATACAATATAATAAATAATAATTAAAAAATCATATTATAATTATAATATTATATTATAATAAAATTATAATTATAATATCATATTATTAAAATAATTATAATATTATTATAATATCATATTATATGATAAAATAATAATATTAGAGTTATTAATATAATTATGATATTATTTATTATAATATTATATTATATTATATTATATTACGAGTTTAAATTTTAGATTGAGAAGATTATAAATTTTAAATTTCATTAGGGGTATTATGGGTTTTATGAAAGTTTCATTAATTATACTATCTAAAAGTTAATTCTCACACAATCTAATTGTACTATTTCGTTAATTCTCACACAATCTAAAAGTTAAAGTTGTCTTTAAACTGCTTTTGATATTGGCAGAATTCTTGAAAAATTCTTCAAAAAGCAATTTTGATGAGATTTACCAAACACTAAAATCAGCTTCTGAGACAAACAAAAGTTAATTTTGTGCGGAAAAAGCAATACCAAACTAAGCCTAATCTAACCGAATGACTAAGGTTCTGTTTAATTCGCTAATTTGAATTTTTAATTCGAGTTAAGATGTGACTTTATGTGAAAATTTTTTACTGTAGCAAAAAAATTAGATATGACTGTTTCTGAGAGCTTTTTACTTTAACAAAACTCAAATTCTAAACTTGAATCGGTAAAATAAACAGGGCCTAAATCTAAATGCAATCCAAAAGTTTAGGGGCACAATGTTAAAAGTTCAGGGGGATTTTAAAAATTTATCTGAAAAAAATGAACATTGTGGATTACATGCAGCTACCAGCTACTACAATAATACCGTTTATGCGTATGCGTATAAACGACGAAATGAGTTCTATTTAAAGACTTGCCGTTTAGAACTAATTTTTATTTTTTTTATTTTAGTAGACTAATTTCTTTACTTAACTCAAACACGACGAAACGAGTTATTTAGAACTAATTTCTTTACTTTTTTTTTATTTTAGCAAACTAATTTCTTTACTTGACTCAAACGCGATCAAACGAGTTTTGTTTAAAGACTTGTCGTTTAGAACTAATTCTTTTACTCTTTTTTTATTATTATTTTGGGAGATTAATTTCTTTACTTGACTTAAACAAGCGGGTAATTTATTCTTATAATTCGATTAGCTGACGTGTCGATTTTCTTTTAGGAATTAAGACGTATAAACACGTGTCAGAATTTGAAAAATGGATGAAGTGGACAAATTGCAAACGAACAATGTCCACGTCCCTTAAATTTCAATAAACATTGGTTATCATATTATCTTATCTTATTATTCTCTAAAAACATACCTCTTTGAAAAAAAAATATTTTACATATTTACTCTTTGAATTTGTATAGTTTTAATAATTTATCACATGAACTTTTAACTTAATAAGTTGCCCACTCAATTTGTAAAATTGTTATATGTGCCCAATTTTAATAATTATGTTAAATTAGTGTCCAAAAAACACATTTAACTAAAAATTGTAACATATCAATTCAAATGTAACATAAATCTTTTAATTTTTCATCTTTTAATTCTTTAAATCTAAAAAAAAAAAAATTATTAAACCACAACAAATTCAAGATATAATTGTACTAAAATAAAAAAAAAAAAAAAAATCAGCTCAACAAAATAAATTAAGAAATCATTTCAATTGAAGAAAAAAATCATCTCTAGAAAATAAATTAAGAAATCATTTCAGTTGAAAAAAAAAAAAAAATCTATCAAAAAAAGTGGGAAATCGCTCAAAAAAAATTTAAAACTAAAAATAAATTAACGAAAAACAAAAATTGCGTGCATAACTGTGCTTTTGCAACACCGAGCTCTAATTAAATAAATAATTAACCTTATAATTTAAATTTTGAATAAATGAACACAGCTAACCTTTGTTAGATTTTAAGCCAGAGTCAAATTAACGTCAAACAACATAAATATTTCTGAGCTCGAGTTATCTAGGAAAATTGTGAGTACAAACTACAGATGGACCACTTTGACTGGATTAAGATTTCTTTTTTTTTTTCCCCCCGAGGGGAACTGGATTAAGATTTTAACAAATTATACATCTGCAATAAAATTTCAGCCGTTCAAATTTGGGAACACTGCTTCACCGTCCATCCCCAAGAAAATAGACGTTACAGGCTTGAAGTTTACACCAAGGAAAAAAAAAAAAGAACCACCCGCCTTACAACTTTACAACTTCACCATCGGTCTCTAGCAGCAACATAATCAAGAAAGTTCTTCCTCTTGATGCTCCATTTGGAATATTGAGTATTCCCTCTCGAATAATAAAAATTCCTAGAAATGGTAAGACTCATGTGATAAATCAGTATATTCAGTTGTAGATTTTCAGAGGAATAAGACAGGGAAACTAGGCAGAAACCCTTTATCGATCAAACAAGCTTAAGCCTTGAGAGGATGTTCATTTTCTCACAGAACTCTATGATTCTGAAAATCTACGTTATATGGGTTCTTCATATATTTAAACTCATAATTTTGATTCTACTACAGTATTTTCTTTACACAAAAAATTTAAATTTTAAAAGTCATAATTAAAATCACTGGTTTGAACTCATATACCAAATGGGCTAAGTTCATGATTCTGAAATATGACAAAGACAAAAATACATCCGCAAGGGATTTTTTTTTTTTTTTTTTTTTTTTTTTTTTTTTGCGTGTGTGGAAGGCGTGAAGAATATACATATTCATACAAGAGGAAAACGTAAAAGGCAAAATCCAACCATGACATGTTCCTGCAGACAAATAGTTGAAATCTAAAGCAAATGTTTCATATATTGTTTCTCTGCAAATAAATAAGCTAAACTTAAAAATTTACCTGTAACTGTTGCTGACTAAACAAATGAAGATATCCTGTTTCAGGGCTCCCAACTAGTTCAATCAAATCATCGTGGATTTCAGGCGTGACGCCTGACTCCATGAGAGAAACCAAGACCTGCATGCGGAACATTCATGACAACATGAAAAGTGCAAATACAGAGAGATAACAAAGAACATCCACCTAGTCTTAACAAAAAAACAAAAAGGACAAAAATTTCTACATTAATACTATATTTTAGTGCATGGACCAAAGAAGCTTACCTGCATGGATCGAAGAATGAGTTCCGGAAGGCAGCACCTACGGCAAAGTCCCCGCACAATACCCATTGCTGGGACTTCTAAAGATCCATCTTTGCTTGAATACCAAGCATCTAACCGAGAAATCTCCATTGTAACCCCTGCTTGGAATCGAGGAAGCTCGCCTGCATCAGAAATCATTTAATTTAGTCGTTGATTTTTCTCACACTAATTTCTGAATACACGTGTACCATCAGTAGAGTGTATTAAATGTGGAATTTCTAACCTTTGAAGCCAGCAGCCATAATGGTACCAAGAATACCACCATCATTGAACTCTCGTGGTCCAAGACCATCACCTGCCACTGCCAAACAACGAAGCACTACCTCGATGCAGTAATTATCCGCCGATGATATGGAAACATTTACCTGGTGGAAGAAATTTTCTATAGTAAGTAAAGCAAAGTGTAACGAAAGAGTCATTCAGGAGAGTTGGCTGGCAAAGATACAGCATCATAGAAAACATTCTTTATCTGTTTCAAGTTTCAACATGACCGCTTGTGCCTATGTAACACTAGTAGAATATCTGTCTTATACTTGGTCTCGTAAGTTTCTACACTAGACGGTATTGGAAGGAAAAATAACATACCGTGAGTTGCCTCTCTGTCACAATTTCTTCACTCACTGAAGAATAAAGTGCACTCATTAATGTAGCGCATATGGTTGCATCTGGACACATACATTCACCAGAAGGAAGACAGAGCGCGGCAGTGGCGTGCAATTCAAGGAATACAGGCTCCACCATTTCATTGTTATGATCTTTGGCGAACTCTAACCATGGATTTTCTTTCCCTATAGAGAATAAGATAAAACATTGAAAAGCATTAAATCTCAACACCAAATGCACAGACAAAAGACCCTGCATATGGAAAATCTAACTTAATGCTCAATCAAGTGCTAGCCAGTCAAGACATTTTTCAGGAAGTCTTTGTTTTTCTATACACAATAGAAGAAAAAGTCAATTGAACTCACTCATTAGCAATAACAGAGACGAATTCAAGGCCTCCTTTGCTGCTGAAGTGACTCTTTGTTTTTCCTCCAATGAGAGCTCAAGAGGAGAAACGTCTGAATTCTCTAATTCAATTTTGAGCCAATTGCGATATGTTGCATCACAGGAATAATATTCACTCTATTTGGAAGGAGAACCGATATTAATATACTGAAACTTTGATTAACAAAAGGACGAGAAAGAGATATGCATACCCAATCCTGGAACTCCCTCAGATTCTCAGAGACATTATAATTCTCCAATGTATCCGACAATTCTTGTAGTTGCTTCAAAGGTTCAGCGAGAAAACTAAGTAATCTATGGGCACCTATGGGCATCGCCGGAACCCTCCACATGGAAATGAGAGCAAACTCCCTGAACAATATGTTGCTAAAGGGAAAAGAAATATACACTGAAAGTCAGAACAAACAAAGAGGGAAAAAAAAGTGAAAGGAATGATTTGAGTTAAACTTGAAGATCAAGCACAAAAAAATTGAAAGCCGGCCAGAGAGTCTACATCATGGCTAGTGTGCAAATTAGGAAACCAAATTGAAGCATCACTTGTGGCTAATAGAAACAACCATCTTATTATCGAACCAAAAAGATTATCTAAGTTTACAATCATGCTTTCAAAGCATTATAACTTGTCTTCAAGCATAAATGAAATTGAATTCTCACAAGTTCTTTATCAAATTAGTTAATTCTGGAGTAAATATTGTCAAGAAAGCAGCTTCATCTTCCAGAATCCTACCATGAAGCTATAATGTGTAGCATTCAAATTACCTATGTATCAATGCTCGCAGAAGAAGTTTCAGACTAACTTCTTTGACATTATTAATTGTGGAGGGGATTGTAAAGCAGAGCCATTGGGTAACCATAGCTTTTTGAAGACTCTGCAGGCGATGCTGCTCTGCAACATCTGATAAGTTGTTATCCTTACCAAATTTTATTTCCCGAGATCTTGATAAGACCCTGTTTAAGAGTATCAGAACAAACAGAGTCGCTTAGTTGCATCCTACCTGAAAGTCAAAGTATGCTCAAGAGGAAACACGAGTACCTCTCAATAATTTCTTCAAAACTGCCTTTTGAATTGTCCCCGGCAGAAAAAGGTAAATACTCCACTGCAGAAAGGAAGATCTTATGCTTGACATGCACACTGAGAGGCAACAAAAAAAAATAAAAATAAAAATAAAAATAAAAAAAATGGTAACAAAAACAATATCAACACTCCACAGAGTGTACAAAACATCCATGCAAATAAGAAAACTAGGGGAAGGTGTGTGATTAAGACATGGGTACGTATGTACACTTGGGTTCATGCAGTAACTGCACCATATACAAGTTACGGAGTAATGCCGTTTATAAACTATACAGTAAACAAGAAGAAAAAAGAAAAAAGAAATAAAACCGCCAATCTTACTCTTCCCGGAAATTTATTCAATTAGCTGTTAGTCAGCTGTTCTTCATTCAATTACAATGATGCCCGAGCAACAGAAATCATAGAGTTCTAGGCATAGCAAGTTCCTTCACTCCGAAAAGGAGTATAATAGAAAACCATTACTTAAAACATTATATTTGTATTATAAAAAATCCTATAAACTAAAAGTTATCGTGCATTGGATCTAAATTTCATGATAATGAACTCAAAGGGGGAAAAAAAAGAAGAAAATATAACTCTAATAGTCATCGTTACCTGCTGTTCAGCCTTAATTCCATCATATGCACAAAGAGGTCTATGCAACGGTGACGAGCAAGTTGAGAAGCATATATTCCCACCAACTCTTCATGTTGCTTTGAAAATAGAAACATGGCATACCTGAAATCAAATTGCTAAATTAAATTAAATTAACAAGAAACAAAGAAAATTTTGCATCCCAAACCGACTTTCACCATAGCTCATGAGTATCAATCTAACAATTACACCACCTAAATGACTTATAAATTATCATATAATTGAGGACTTGAGTGACAAATATATAAAACATCTAAAGGACTTAAAAACAATGCCATGCAATAAAGAAAAGTTAAATAGTCCGTTCACAAATCCAACACACTATAACAATCACTTTCTCCTTAGTCAGATTCTCCACTGTTGTCCTCCTAGAATATGCTAGTCAACCAAGGCTGGCCATTAGACCTCCAGTTGAAAATTAAATCCTTTGCGACATCATGCTGATCAATTTTGAAGAAAACAATTTCATGTTTATTGTACGAATACGCAAAAGGCAACCACACAAGGAGAATGACTTGAAGCTACCTACATGTTTAGAATGAGGTCCCCGACATTTACAATTTTGTCCTTAAAAGCATCCTTCAGTTCATCATCAAGTAAGTATCTAAGCACGAGAACCAAGTGAGCTCCAAAACGAATCATTTGAGGATCTCCATGGGGCCTGATATAAAGAGTAATGCTCGTCATATAAACTGGTTCGAAACAATAAGGAAAACCACTTCAGCGTTTTCCCTTACGGATATAAGAGGAAAAACAAATCTCTTTCCTAAAATCACTTATTGAACCACCTCATTGGGGGGTGGGTGGGTGGGTTTTTGTAAGTGAAAAGAGCAATCATGTATTTTAAGAAAATGCACATATGCATTACTGCTGGCGCTGGACAGCTTAATAGCTATTTTGCTTAACCTGGCTTTTCACCATGAAAGAGAAACCAGTAAACATAGCTTTCTTAGCAGTTTGTTCTCACACAAAGCATAAGTTGAATGATCCAGATGAATAGATGTAGCCAGGACCTTAGCATCCAGACCAGGCAACTAGAATAACATTACCTGAATACACTCTGATCATCATCTGAAGGTGCTATCCACGACCATATGAGGTCCAGCAGACGTGGTATATCACCTGACATCAAAACCATCTGTTGAAAAATAAGTGACAAGAGATCAATCAAAGGTAGAGAGGATAAGTAGGACAGAAATGTTAGCAAAAGAAGATTGTTACCTTCAGAAGAGTAATGCCTTGTGACAAAGGAAACGTTAATTTATGCACATATATTCAAACAGGAAAAAAAACAAAAACAAAAACACAAACAAACCCTCTGAGTCACAGGCCCACAGCCACTAGCATAATTACTCTAAGCAAAATGGTTCGACACTTTTATCGAATGTACACCAGTATTGCGATGAACAAGGAAATTGAAAATGAGCTTCACTAGTATACCTCAATTTGGCGTTGTTGATCCTTGCATGCCCGAGTAACACTTTCATGCACCATTTCCCTAATCAATAGTGATTAATATTTAGTTAGCAAGGAGCATCTTGATGATGAAGAGAGTAAGACAGAGAGAGAGAGATGAAAATTATATCCATAGCATACCCCGAATGTAGCTTCTGAAGAAGATCAGACAGTTGTCGTGGTTGCAGGTTCAAAACTTGGAGCGGCCAGTTTTCTGGTCTATTTGAACGCTGAGATGCATGATCACTACTTCCAGGGCTTCCATCAATTACATCGCCAGAGTTTCTAAATTGATCAAGGCTCCCTGGTTGCAAATTAGCCAACTCCAAATCCACTTGAACTTCTAGCCATGACTTTGCCATTGCCCAGCACGCTGACTACAAGAGATGTGATTGGATATAGTAATGAGTAGGAGAAAAAATAGAAAAGTCAATTTCCAAAATGAAAGCATCCTCTGACCCAATGGGGTTATCTCAATCATGGGAAAGTAATAGCCAAAGATCCTCACAAAATAAACCTACAAAAGGAAAGCACTAGCTAGTGACTTGTATCAGTCTGTAAAGATAGGAAGAAACATACCTCCCAGTCAGTGCAGATAGAAAGCATGCGCTGCAAGTTGCTACATTGTGCTGCATATACAGCCGCTTCAAATTTCCCACCATCTTGATGAGCAATTTTCTAGCGAGATAGATGGGAAAAATTACGTTGATTCACGAGAAAACGGTATGAACATAGATTAATTACCAATTCAAGCACATACACGGACACCATATTGAACATATTATATATTAAAAAAAACTGCATATGTACTAACCTAAGAACAAGGAAAACTGTGTCAGGGCGTAGATCATATTTACAACCAGCATAAAGGTAAAATATGTATATAGCTTTGAAAGCTTTTGCAGCAAAATGCAGTCCAGTTACCTCCGAGGCGCAATAAGAAGCCCATCTCCAAAGACGCCATTGGTGACCTATGCCACTTTCCAGTTCAATGGCTTGTAAAGTTCTGTCCTTCCCATTTTTTAAGAGAGCTTCAACAGAAGGAAATTGGTCCAGCCCCCCAAAGGGACACAAAGTTGCAGCTCTCCATGGCTGCAAAATGTTAACATGCATCAAGAGAGCAGCTCAAAATAAAAACAAGCTAATAACTCCATTTATAACTTTGCTCACTTGTCCAGCAGATCTACAAAGGTTACACGCCTCCTCAAGTCTCCCAGCTCTCAGAAGCATCCAGAGATCTTCTAAAAGAGATTCATCCTGCTTCTGTTGAGATGAAACATAAAATAGAACTTTTAAATAAAGGAACCAGATGATGATTTCCACCAAACAGCCAAAGTTTCACAATCTAGAGCTTTTGAGGTTGCACTTATAAAGCAATTTTAGGAAGGCAGCACCTCCATTTTGTTTCACTTACCCACTGACAATCCCAAATCATGTTATTATCGAAATAAATTTATTTATGTGATTATGTCAGTAGCAAAACATACACACCATGCATGCCATAACCAAGGACAATGATAGAACAAGGTAGTGAAATAGCAAAGAGTACCTTGTCATCAGGTAGCGGATAAGCATGTTCTCGTGTTGGAGCATCAAAATCTAAGTGATGAATAGTGCTTGAATTGGAGGCACCTTTTTTAAGATAACGTTGGGTATGATGCCAGATTCCAGAAGTTGGGAGATAGGTACCAATATGTGATCCTCGCACCTGTAAGGTTTCACAATTCCATGTAAAAAATTATAGTACAAAAAGGACACAAATCTGAAGCTTCAAGATGACGCTCTTTATGCCAAAGAAGAGGGTCCAAAATAAACGACTGATGTGAAGGCTAAACCTTTCTTTCCAAGTCAAGTGCTTTGGAAGCTAAATCTTCTAGCCACTGAACAATCCGCAAGCATAACTGTGCGGTATGGTCCTCGGCTACAAACTGGCAAGCCTCCAAGTGTGAAGTTGGGGGCAACTGTCATAAGTGAATGTGAATGTAATTCAGATGAGACCAAACCATTCCATGTTCTACAAATGTGCTCAGCCTAAAAACAAAATGGACAAGTTTTTTCAACTTAAGATAAAGCATTTAGGAAATAAATAAATACATAAAAGCATCACCAAGATGAGCTCTTTTGGGATATCTTCAGTTCCTGCAAGAAGAATAACAAAGTGTCAAGCCCAAAACCTAAGCCTCGAATGGAAAAATTCACAACAGCCAAAACCAACAAAAACACAGATGGGTAGAAATTGTGAAGGTGTCCTATGGAACTGATTTATAATTCCAGGAACTAAAAATTATCAATAACTAAAAAACCCTATAAAAGACCAGAATGCTTTTCCTTTCAAGTCTTCCCTCCAAACAACTATTCCCAGAGTAAGGAACAATATATACAGAAAATCTGTCAAGAGAAATATGCAGTGCGTCATATGACTCATTAAAAAAAATGTTGGATTTCTCATATCGGAAAAAATTTGGAAATCACAAAATAAGATCTCACACACACACACACACACACAAGTATCCGTGGCGAAGTATGTTATGGGGCCAGGACCTTTATCATCATATGTTTCTCATCAATTTTAAGACAATGGAACACACAAGACATCAAACGCAACATAATTGTTGAGTCAAAGTATTTGAAACCATCTTCCAATGTTATAACAGCTTAGGAATGCATACATCCTCAGTTACATTTGTAAGTGTGTGCGCAAATATTGCTTCGAGTAGAAATGTATTAGGTAGGAGTTCATTACCTTTTCCATAGAGGTACCATAAGAGGGACCAGGAAGCAGCCTCATCAAGAAGGAGCTGGGCCTTTTGCCTCATTAGCTTGTCCTCTACAACACGATGCCGTACATTGGAGCCATACCTATAACAGCAATACCATGATGACAAATGAAGTGGTTACCAAAAGAAATTAATATATTTATTCAGCACCAAAAAGACATTAGAGAATTAGATTAAACTACATGGCTCAGTTTCACTCAAAACAAATCTCTTATTAACCGAAAAGAACATAAAAATTAAATCAACACTCAAAATTATTAGAAGTACTGCTAGTGCCAGTTAAATTTTTAAAAAAAAATAATAAAAAAAAAATAATAAGAAAAAAGGGAGGATGCCTGTTTAGAGTTATGAATATACCAGTAAAATATTACATATCAATTTACAAGCATATGATGCTAAAGTATTAGCAGTAATAGGGATATACCTAATTGACTCGGAAACATTTCGACAGGATTTCTCAAATCTTAGTATTAGGTCAGGAATAGGCATCAACCCTGCAAACAAAATGTACAGAAAAATATTTTATGCAAATAGTTAAAATAAAACATATATGCCAATCTTGACTGAGAGGAGATTGCAATACTGGTCCTGATAATGAAAAGAACTTTGAAATCGAATTAAATACAAAATACATTTTTAAATTTATGAAATTTTATTAGAAGGCATTATCCAAACACGTCACTACTTAACATCATGGTCAAGCAAGTCACCCTATATAAATAGCCACTTAGCTTATATCTATGTAATGCCAAAACTATAAAATCTATGTCACAGAAATTTGCAAAATGATCTCAAGAAAATATAGAGATTAGTGAACATCAGAAACCAGTGCAGGATAATAGTAAAAAGAAATCCAAACTTTAGGTGCACTTAAATATAAGCTTGCTTCGAACACCTTGAAGAGCAGAATCAAGAAGAGAAGCAAAAAATGTAAATGTTGTGTCTCCACCATCGGTCAGCGTCTCATCCTCGCGTTTGCAAGCTTTTAGTGAAGAGCGCACCGAATCAAAACCAAAATCCACTTCTGGAATTCCATGACCCTCGTCAGACAAACTCCTTTTTAATGCTAAATGTGTCTTTAAAGGTGTTCCTTCTGAGTAAGAAGCATCTATGCTATCGGCCTCTTTTTTGATATTTTCAAGAATGAGTGCTGCATTAGTCGGGCTATGGATACCATGTCCATCATATAGCAACCTCGATTCACTGAACTTTGAAGGCGAGTTTTCTCGGTGAGGCGATATGCTTGATCCCGAGGGTCTTTTCCTGCATATATTACAGCTTTAAGTGCAACAATATGTTTGAATGGACCAATTAACGGATAAGAAATGGAATTTTAATGTAGATAATCAGAGCTGATAAATAAAGTCACTTAGTCAGAGTTCCAAAACCCCCCAAAAGAACATGTTCACCAGAATCCACATATGAGCAGAACCCAGATATAACAGCAAAATGGGGAAGTGCAAAATTGATTACTCAGGTAATTACTACGTGATTAAAATCTTTGAGACAGGCTTCGATTAACGATTTTATGCTTAAGCATGACAATTTGAAGAATGTGTATGTCACAATTCCCAATTGAACAAATTCAAAACCCCTAAATCCTAATCATAAAAATGTACCCACAAATATAAATTCTTTTCAGGTGACAATCAATTGGAATAAAACCAATGCAGTGGAAACCAGGCCAGACACTTTAAGAACAAAACCTAAAAAACCGTCAATTGAAAACAACGTAAGAGAAAGTAAACAAGGTTTTTGGAGCCGTACCCATATCGGCGATATTGCTCTCTGATGGTGAGATCTTCCGGGTCGAAGTAGCTCGGAGAAGCGTCCATTTCGACGTCCATATTCCGCTAATGACCGAAGTACGCGATTGATAAACCCTAAATCTCAGTAACTTCAGAACTTGCAGAAGCTTAAACCCTAGGAGCTTCGAGCGCGGGAAGCTCAACTTGGACAAGAAGGAGACATGGAAGACTGCAGTCTGCACTGCTTTAGCATACAAACTGCTGCGAGTTGAACCGAAACGCACCCGTCTTGGCTTTAAGAAGACGATAAACGACACGCATTTAGGGGTTTAAAAAATAAAACAATTCTTTTAGGGGGAAAAATTAAAGTATATGAGGGTCCGTTTGGTTTATAAATTTAAATTATTTTTAATTTACGTGTATTTTTTATGAGAGAAAATACTGTAGTGATCATGAATCATGATTCGAATCAAGGATTCGAATTTAGAAACCAAACGAACCCCGATCTGAGTTTTATCTCATAACAGTCTTATTTAATTTTTTTATTATAATAAAAAATTCTCATAAAATTATATTTTAACTTAAATTAAATATTTAAATTAGTGAAATAAATAAATCCTAAAAAAAATAATGTAAAAAGACTTTTTTTGTGTTCTCTCATTTTTAGAAACACCAATACTCTCTATTTTTCAACGATTAGATATATATCAAAATATATTTATTTTTTATATTTTTTAATCTAATGATTTTGACGAGACTTAACAATTAAAAAAAATATCAATGTTCCTAAAAATGAGAAAACACTCGCCTCGTTCACTTCATAGATTCGAGCTGAGATATGTCATTTTCAAATAACTTTTTACTGTAGCAGAAAAAATTAGATGTGATATTTTATGAGAGTTTTTTACTATAAAAACTTAAAATTGAAAACTCAAATCGTTAAAATGAATGAGTATTTTTGCTCATGAAAGAATAATGCACATATATTCATACAAGCTACGTGTTAATTTTCGAGGGAAAAAAATAACAATTATTAATTAGGTATATTTGTCACATTTAAACTAGAAAATTTTAAATTTGGACTTTTGAACTTTATGAATAGTTTTCACTTTGTCTATTTTGTTATAATATTTCTTTTAAGAACAGATAAAAAAATGATAAATTAAGTGCAATTATATAATATCTTTTTTGTTTTTTACAAAAATAAAAAAAGACGTTAATTGCACTCCTCATTTTTCTTGTTTGTTGCTAATAAAAATTTCTAACATAGAAAATTAAATTAAATTAATTTAAAATATAAGGGACAATGTGAGAGTTTGTAAAATTTAAAAGGTCAAATGAATTTTTTTTTTTTTTAAATCGAGGGGCACAGATAGAAATAATCCTAAAATTTCAGAGGTTATTGACCGAAAGGAAAAGCAAGGGGATGCAATGTCAATGAACGAAAATTTTAAGGAGTACGGTTGCAAATAATGATTTTGAATCTCTGAAGGGCATGTAACGTAATTTCATTCAAAAGCAAGGTTGCTCTAGATTGTCAAGCATATTGTATTATTCGTGACTTATCCTTGAAAAGGCGAGTGAGGAACTCTGCGTTATTATCCGAAGCAGCAATGCCAATGGCGGTGGTGGCCCGTTGCTCTTGCTTCCTCACTCATCCCATCAGCTCCCGCCGATCTCCACTCTCCGATCAATTCTCCGTCAAATCCTATCTTCCCGGTCAGTACTAAAAAAAACAGTTTTTTTTTTTTTTTTTTTTTATGTCCGATAATGATTTTTTTTTTAGAGAAGAGTTTTTTTATTTATTATTTTAGAATAAACAATGCGCATTACAACCAGTTCTTATGTCTATAACAAGCAGAATAAAAAATTTAGTTTATGACAAAATGGAAATGCGTCTCTTTTACGTTAATATTCTGATTTCTGAATTTTTTTTGTGTTGAATTTGAGTGGATAACTTGCAGAGTGAGATTGACTGATTGAGTATGTGGTGATTATAATTTTGCGTGTCATTTTATCAAAAATCTGATTTTACCAAAAGTTGGAGTAATAATAAGATAATTACGAATTTAGTGGGTTAACGTTTAGTGTCTTCTCCTTAAAAGTCGGCTTTTAAGGGTGATTTCTACGGGTTTGTAACAATTGGTATCAGAGCCCCTGTACCAAGATCGCGGGTTCGAGTCGAACAAGTTACCTTATAGGCTAGATTTTTTAGGTGCCTTGGTATGATCAGGTGCAGTACGGAATAGGGTGATGTGGGAAGGGCTGCTACCTATAGAAGGCGGGATCTGCAAAGTCACCTAGCTAGGTAGATGTGCCGTTGTGAATGGCGGTTTCAGAGTGTTAGGATTTTAGTTGGCAATTTATTGACATTGGTCGTAAAAAATTCAAAAACATCTACTTTTGACAACTGATGTTTATAAAAGACATTTGAGGAGATTTGATTGCTTGTGAAATGATGAAGATTCTTGGAGATTTGGGAGAAGTTTTATGTGAGGAAAGAAAGTTTTGGTATGATTGAGGTATTCAAATTTGGAGATTTTTTAGAGATTATGAGAGATAATTACGTGAAAAAGGCAGCACATTTAGGTTGACAAATCTGAAATAATGGAGGAGGAAATCTAATCACGTGGGGAGGTTTGGCTTGTTTTTAGAAGGTGATGTACAAGGATTCAGACTTGAATATAGAAATAAGGTGCTGCAAGGATTCAGACTTGAATATGGGAATAATATGAATCCTTTAAATAGTGGGTCAATTTGACTTTTAAAGAGAATGAATGTGATAATTTTATCACGTGGAGAGCAACAATGCTAAAGAAACGGCATTATCTCGTTTAGCACAAAAATTGGATGTGGTTGGTTTTGTGAAGATCATTATGGGTTTAACGTGAGTGGTTATGCAGAGTGGATAATTGTTGTTATATATTGCATGTGTGTACACGAAGTGGTATGCCTAAGAAGGAAGAGAGATTGTTTTTTTTATGTCTTTGAGTTTTTAGAAATTGAAGGTGATATTTGGGGCACAGGTTTTCAGAGAAAATATTCAGAGTATAGTCTGTGAGATTGTAAGTTTTATGTGTCATTGTGTTCGTCCTTCGGGAGAGGGATTAGAAGTTTTCGGGAAAAAGCGCATTGCTAGTCGAAGGGATTTCGTCGTACAGTTTGAAAACGAGTGGTGCTCGTTGGACAAGACCATTAAGGAGATTCGACACGGCAGCGACAATATCAAGGAGGGAATCTTTGGGTGTAAAAGTCTGATTGGTGTCTGTAATTCTTTGAAACTTAGTAGATCGTTCACTATCTGGGTGTAGCCCCGCAGATGTAGGTGCGCGCACCGAACTGCGATACCAATTCTTGGTGTTCTTTATGTTTCTGCACTATTATGTCCTTGCTTCTCTACTTTACTTTTCTGCAAATTTATCTATTGGTTTCTAAATGCGAAAATTCAACAAAACATCAGGGTTACATAAAGTGTTATAACACTCTGTGTAACACCTGTGTAAAAAAAATATCTAACACAGAGCGTAGTGGAATATTACGTACCAAAAGATTCATCATGGGCCAGCAATAAAATAATTAGTGAATTTATAAACCCTTGTGTCCCCTCTTCTTGCAAGCTGATTTTCAAGGATCTGTTCTACGTTCATATGTGTGGCATAATGAACTTCAAATATAAATATAAAAAAATATTACAAAAACTCATAATGTTTTGCTCCTTATATTTTAAAGGTTGATGTGCTTCGATTTGAATGTGAATTTATCTTTCAACTAATTTTGCATGGTATTCTTTGTTTGAATCAGGAAAGTCAGCTTCCTTTTCATTCGAAGTCGAAAAGCTAATATCATCATCAAAAGACACTCATAATGGACTATTTAACACATGCCATATATCACCAAGCTCAAAGTGTCAGGTATGATGGTCAGATGGTGAGTCACCCTTAATTAAGCTGTTCTTTTTTCTTTTTGGTGATTACATTTGTTTGAAAAAAGTTGTTGGGTGGTAACAATTTTCTTTGCGTTCATGAATTTTGATGACAAAGTCCCTACAATGAATGACAGCATCTATGTTTGGTCCTGAAAACACGAGTCACGTCGTTATGTTGAAATTCTCTCAATGATGAATTAGAGTGCTCGACTAGAGTGCTTGTTTAGTAATGTTAGAATTATTTTCTGTGGCAGGGAAACATACAGATCAATTTCCCGGCAGTTGCAGTTTTTGTCAGTAATACCTTGATGTTCTCCACACCTTTTAAGGCTTTGGCAGAAACATGTGAGGCTGATAACTCTTTGTTCAACATGAACATGCCTTTGTTGCTGGCTTTTTCTCTTATAGGGGCTACTGTCGGAGGTAAGGTATTACTTGCTTAGCTACATATGCTTATGTCAAATCGGAAGCAAAAGTTGTTTATTTTCTGCGTGTGATGTCTGCTTTGTTCCGATGACACTTAGTGGATTGTAAAGTGTGCAATGAATAGGTTTTAGAGTGAGGTTTGAAGTTTCATGGGAAAGAAAAGTATAATGAGAGATTGAGACGTGTGTGATATTTGAACCCATGTTCTGTGTGGTATTGTTCTTGATGATCTAGTTGTATAATAGGATTGCTCGCTCGGCAAAGAAGAGGAGAGCTGGAACGATTGAATGAACAGCTGCGGCAGATAAATGCAGCTCTAAGAAGGCAAGCAAAGATTGAGTCTTATGCTCCCAGCTTAAGCTACGCTCCTGTTGGTGGAAGGATACCGGAGAATGAAGTAATTGTCGATTCAAGGAAGCATGAATTGATTTCTCATTTGAAGACTGGGAAGAATTTTTTGAGGAATCAAGAACCAGAGAAAGCATTCGTGGAGTTTAAGACAGCGCTTGAGCTTGCTCAAAATTTGAAGGATCCTATAGAGGAGAAAAAGGCTGCAAGAGGCTTAGGTTTGTTCTTATTCCCTTTCTGCTCGTTATTAACCTATTTTTGTTTCTCTTTCTATCTGAGCTTTCTGGGTAGACAA
The DNA here is from genome assembly GCA_012066045.3 of Morus alba. Taxonomy (NCBI): domain Eukaryota; kingdom Viridiplantae; phylum Streptophyta; class Magnoliopsida; order Rosales; family Moraceae; genus Morus; species Morus alba. Next base: position 19,343,493 of record CP050227.2, on the reverse strand, counting down.
GCTAACTGATTGGAGAGAAAATATTAGGCCTTTTCTTTTTTTCTTTTTTTTCGTCTTTCGGAAACAACATCATAAGCTCTCTCAATTAAAGAAAGGAAAATCTAGTCGAAATCCACTTTTGTGGTGTGAACTTTTCTTTTCTTTTTGTTTCAAATGTCACATTTTTTTTTCATGTTGTAAAACAATATCCAACCAACTTTTTATTTTATATATATACTGCTTTATGATTTGCCCCACTGCCTGCACCGTTTATTCATCTCAAATTTTTCTCTAATATTTCTGTTTTCTGTGTGTGTGTGTTTTTTTTTTTTTTTTTGGTGGCTCCTCAGGAGCCTCGCTCCAACGGCAGGGTAAGTACCGAGAGGCAATCAAATACCATTCGATGGTTTTGAACATCTCTGAGAGGGAAAAAGAGGAATCAGGGAACACAGAAGCTTTTGGAGCAATTGCTGATTGTTATGCTGAGCTTGGAGATCTTGAGCGTGCAGCAAAATTCTATGATAATTATATTGGAAGATTGGACAAGGACGACTGATCATCTCACTTGTCCCAAGCTTACTTGTACACCCTTTTAGTACGCGTATCAGAGGTTACTCCATTTAACATAGAGGTGCGAATGACTTGCCCACGTTTGCCTGCGGACATTTTCGGTTTTGCTTTTGGTTACATAAATGTGTACCAATTTCTGAACTACTCGTACTCTAAATGTGTAGAAAATTTTACTGCTTTAAGGGACTGCGTTGTGTTATATGTTTGCAAATAAAATAAAATTTTATTTTCAAGAAAAACAAAAAGGAATTACGCAGGTTGAACAGGAATTCCAAAGTGACAACAATGTATCATCAGATCAGACTATCAATGAACCGATTTGTTAATTTATTTAGCCGTACAATCCCACATTCATCTAAAATAAGAAACAAAAATAGGGGAGGCTGAAAGAGTAAGAAAAAAACAAAACAAAACAAAAAAAAAACTGCTGTTCACACTATATAGCCAACTCCCTCTGATTATCATAACCACTCATCATAACAAAACCACAAAATCATACATGATACACATCCATAGAAAATAGCAATCACATAAGGTGGGGTAACTAACGACTCCCCATGTGAAAAAAAAAAAATTAAAAAAGTAAAAATTAAAAATAAAAAAGTATCCTAAAGGTTTAGAACTCGGGAGAAAACCTGCATCAAGACAGGAAATACAAGTAGAAATACAACATTATAATTATGTATTATCACTGGTAGTACATGAGCTGCTGGGCGGCAGCAACATTCTGGAATCCCCCATCGTATATAGCCTGACTTGCTCCAGCAGCACCCATTCCCATGGTGGCCTGCTTAAGATGATGCTGTCCCTGTGGATGCATGAGGGCATGTACCCCTCCCATCTTGCTCATTGCTAGTTGCCGCTCATAGGCTAAGAGGTCGTTGGCAGAGATGCCGGGTATGGGAGCAGCAGCCGGAGGAGGGAGCGGGTTTGAAGCTGTCCCAGGTGGTGTGGGCTTGCTTCCCCAGGAGCACTAAAACCATAGAAAGAAGACAAGCCAAAACAATCAGTTATAAATAAAATTAAAACCACATAGAATAACATTCAATTGACAGAAATCAAAGTATGGCCCACGACAGATGTCTGACGCATCCAAAAGACTAACTAGTACAACAGTATATTAAGGGCCACGAATCAAACGAGAATGTTGAGTGAAAAAACAAGTATTCCTTTATGAGAAAACCAGAAAGAAGTAAAAGCACACCTTAATCTGTCGTCCACATAGAAGCGACTGGTTATTTCCCACCTGAATAGCCATAGCTGCCTCAGCATGAGTACTGTACCTCACGAAACCAAAACCCTTATCACGTTGGACTCGGACCTCCTCGATCACCCCAGCTCCAAGCATATGAAAGTGACGATGCAGATCAAGCTGAGTGACCTGTAAATCATAAACAAATATATATATATATATATCTTAAAATGGGCTTTATTTTGGAACTTGATGCTCAACAATAATAAACATGCAACTCAGATATTCTGTATCTTAAAAGGTGCAACCAATTTTGGCTGTGTAGAAAAACCCATTCAATTCTCTTACAGAAGCAGACGTGCATACCATTAAAATTTCCACACACACATAGCATATAGTATGCTTCTGGTGCGGATCTACAATAGAATAAAGGAAAGGGAGAGAAAAACGGTAACAGTTACTTGCCTCTGGAGCAAGATTGCCAACATACACAGTAGTGTACTGAGGATTGTTTTCTGGAGCCTCACTGTTTGTTGTCTCCTTACCATCTTCTGCACAATCAAGATGAAAAAAAATGAGTTTATAATTCTCAAAAGCATATAAATCTCTTCACAAGAAGACAGCACGCAGACATTATAAATCTCACCAAAATAAACTATTTTGTTCCATTTCTAGATCAACCAAAAAGCCATAATGTAAAGAATTTTGAAAACTGAGTCAACAATTATTGTACCAAATCATAAAGGAGATGACGCGTCATCTTAGAATAGAAATCTTCTACGCATGTTAAACAAAATACCGGTATCTTTTATAATGCGCATCCTTTTAAGTACAAAACTATTAAGACGCTAGTAACAAACAAAATTCACTGCCCTCGTTCAAGTTCTGAACCGCAATAGCCTGACCTGAACCATTTGTTAGTTCTACAACACTTTTTGCATCCGAGCTCTGCTTGTCCTCATTCGTACCAGCACCTTTTGTGGCCCAGTTGCACCTTATCTGTCTACTGCCCAGCCATTTACCTAGACAATGGCACCAAAGAAAGGAAACTTAACGTTAGTGTTTCAAATACTAGCATAAATCTATTTATCAAAAAAATATTAACATACATCCTTTTGTGAATTGAAACATAATACAAAATTTAAGGTCCACACTGCAACAAGTAGAAAATATTTCTCTTTCAACATTTTTGGAACTGCTAGCACAACACCAATGCCATATTTTCAATTGGAAAATTGGTCTTTGAACCTATAGATGAAAAAATAATGTTCAAATAATAGATAACAGCATCAATCCTCACCAGTCAAGTCATTTATTGCACTTTGAGCATCCTGAAAGCAATTTCAAGAATTTGATGAGAATTAAAGTCTAGCATAAAAGAAAATAATAAAAAGCAGACCCAAAATGAAGACAGTACCTGTTGGTTTCGGAATGAAACAAACCCAAAACCTCTTGATCGTCCAGTCTTCTGATCCCACATAACCCTTGCATCTCTAAAATAGAAAATTGATCAAATTAGTGACCATTATGAACCAAGTAACAAGTTGAGCAGTGAACTTCCTGAAAATATGTGTTCTCATTATTTGAACTAGTATACCATTCAGCAAAAAAATAAAATCAAGTCAGTGTTGAAGCTTACGAACAACTGCCATAAACAGAAAAGCACGCAAACAATGTAGCATCAGTAACCTCAGGGCTGAGATCACCAACAAAAATGTTGAAATGACCTGCACGTGATAACAATGTGATAAAGCAGACAAGGTGACAAATGGTTTTTAACAAAACAACAATTTTGACTATCAAGAAGTTGATATATACAAAAACAAACAGACCTGATGTATCCTCCCTCTGACCACTTGCGTATGCCCAGTTTACTTTGATGGGCTGCCCAAACCTGAAATCACACCACAAGATATAAGAGCAAATCCTCACCACCAAGCTCACCGCAACGAATCATTAGAAGTTCAACTTACAGATGCCTTCCATTCAGAGACAATATGGCAAGCGCAGCTGATCTACGATCAAAATAATGAACAAATCCATAGGATGACTGCATAAACAGGAAAAAACCATGAGTTAACATGAAAACTGACTGGTAAAACAAAGTAAATAAATTAGAAAGCTAAATAAGTTAAGACACTTGCATGTTTTTTTGTCCAAAAAACTCAAAAAAAAAAAAAAAAAAAAAAAAAAAAAAAAAAAACCCAAGTTTCAACTTTATTCAAGTACACGTTTTTTTAAGTTTTAACTTTATTCAATTTTACTCAACTTTATTCAAGTTCTAACTTCAACTCAAGTTATAACTCAAATTCAACTCAAAAACTACACTCAAGTTACACTCCAAAAGAACAACCCCTTAATTTACACCAATCAAAACTCCCCAGGATGTAAAGCAAGTCAGGAGAGGAAAACTGAAAGGGAATAGAACCAGTTATGAACTTACCTTTTCTTTTCTTATAAGTTTGCAGCCTTCGACAGCACCAGTACTCGCAAAAACCTCTTGAAGAAGCGGTTCAGTGACCTGTGTATGAATGTTTCCCACGTACCTGCAATTTCTCAAAAATAAAGGAACTGGAAGTTTTAAAGAAAGAAGAGAACAAACAAAATAGATTAAGCCATAAGTAACTGCACTTAACCATGGAAGACAAAAGATAATTCAATTAATTACTTAGCGCAATAAAAAAGATTTTCATACAGAAAGTGTAGCTAAATATATGAGTAATTATCAAGGATGTTGTCATAATCAACGAAATTCAAGAGATTTAGTATAAATAAACAACGAGTAAGAAAGATGAAACGTGAAATTTAATCACATAAGCATGCAGGTGGAAGGACAAACATCAACATGCGACAAAAGAAGAAGGCAAAAGAAAAAGAAAAAAAAAATAAAGTCTAAACAAACACTCACACACTGCGGCAAGTACTGGGATCAAAACCAGGAGGCAGATTTCCACTTGGGATTGGCTCAATCTGCAAAAATAAAAATGTAAAAGGGAAAGAAAAGAAAAGAAAAGAAAAGAAAAATCGAAAATAAACAAAAAGGTTCCCACTATTTCTAATCCAATCAGGTCCTATCGTTCAGCCTAAAAACAAAAACCAAGCCCAGAAAGTAAAACGAAAAAATTAACACGTTAACATAAAGTAAAAGATAAAGTCACTCAAACCAAACTGTGGGTGGTGGAAGAAGATAGGACAATTTGCAACAATGAATATTCTAAGCTGGACCAAATTTGTAGTTGCTTTTCTGTCAAGTTTAGAAGTTCTTTTGAAACCTCCTAAATCTTCTTTAAATCGCCCTCATTATGATGCAAAAAGAAGGCACAAACACAAAGAACGGTGATGCAAAGTGCTATCACATCTACTACATGAGCATATAAAGTACACATAGATAATACACGAGCTTTGCCTCTAAAATTTCCGTTTTAAGAAAGAGATCGTTCCAGGTCCACTAAAATCCCAAAAACTTGTAACAAAAAAATAGTAACTGCAACAAAGATATTACATGAAACCAGATGAATTTAACGCTGCCTTCTTTAATTTAAGTTACTGAAGTACGAAAAAAAAAATACTCAGATAAATACGATGTTTCACTCTTCCAATCCATTTATGTTGTTAACTGATAAATTCTACACTCGAATCTAAACAGACAGTTCCCAAATAATTCATTTAAGACCTTTTGGAAAGCGGAAGAAGAAGCCAAAACAAGCTTTGTGAGGAGAACAAAAAGATGAAACTATACTCAAAGACCCTCCTACGACTAAACTGCACGCGAAGCTAATCAGACAACATGAAACACAAGATTGTCTAAATTCGAAAACGTTGAAAGCAACCAAAGTAAGCGAACAAAACAATCAACATCAACTCCAGAATCAAATGCTAAGAGAACCATCTAGAACCCATGATTATGTAACACCCAAAATATTTATGGGCCCAAAACATTCAAATCCCTAGCTCTCCCAACGTCCGTACCAAAGAAAAAACAGAACGAACTAACCCTAGCACTCACAATCCGAGACCTAGAAAGCAATCAAAGAAAATCGTCCAAAAAACAGAAATCGAATCGAAATCACAGAGACTATAAAGAACAGGAATTTAAACGAAAAGGAAAATAGCTCGAACCTGAGGGGGAGCTAGGAGGCCAGGGTGGTAGAGAGAATGTTGCTGGAGAAGAGCTTGCTGCATCAGAGCTTGCTGTTGCTGCTGTTGCTTCAGCCTCTGGTGCTGCATTTCCTCGGCGATTTCCCGAGAAAAATCAAAATTTTCCGAGAAAGTTTGAGGTTAGGGTTCGAATAAGGAAGGGCCTCGGGAAAAATGAAAGAGAAAGAATGGGGGGGAAGAGAGAAAAGGAGAGGAAAAATGCGCGTGAGGAAAGAGGCCTCAGAAAGAGAGTAAAAACGTGTCTCCAGGGACCAGGGGTAAATATAATTATGATAAGGTTACGGATCTCTAATGTTTAGTTACGAATTATGATAAGGTTATTCGTGACACTAATTTTCAGACTCAATTTTTTAAACTAAACGTCCCCTCAAATTTTTTTATTGACAAATGATAAGTCGACGGTGGCTTTTAAATTGAATAACCACTTTTTATTTTTTGGATATTATTTTAAATAAAAAAAATACAGTCATATAATACAATAAAAAGTCTAATTTTAGCTATAAAAAAATAGATTGTTTAGTTATTAGATTTATATTATGATTTGAATTATTGTTCGTAATTTATTACGGTATTTTTTTTATAAAAATTATACGTAAATTAAAAATATTTTAAATTATAATTCTGAATCTATCAACTAAAAAAATTTAAATTTAAATTTTTATAAAAAAAATATTATAATAAAAATTTAAAATTTATAATTTAACTTCGAGAAGAATGAGTTCTTAAATATTGACGAGGAAACATACTTTTTTGAATTTTGTACTTTTTTTATGGAAGATATGTGCTTTTAAAGTGTGCCACTGGCTTCTGTTAACAAAAGGGTTGAGGCTTTTCATTGTCTCAGTAGAATTTTTACACAAGCACTTTATAGTTTTATTTAAAAATTCAAGTACTTTTTACCTCAAAGAAAATCAAGCACTTTTATAGTTTTATCATTATTTATTATTATTATTGGTTAGTGATTAGTCCTTTGTTTTTTTTTTTCCATGCTTCTTTTAACTTTTCTTTTTTTATCAAATTGGATAACGAAGTGTGACTCTTATGAAAATTAAGAAAATAAAAAATTAAAAAGAAAAATTTTAGAGAGAGAAATTAGAGAGAGAGTTTCATTAATGTTATGAAGGTATATAAAGCATTGTTCACTTCACCGATTCAAGTTTAGAATTTGAGTTTTGTAACAATAAAAAGTTTTTAGAAATAGTCACATTAAACTTTTTTATTATAATAAAAAGTTCTCACATAAAATCACATTTCAACTTGAATTATAAACTCGAATCAACGAAGTGAACGAGCCCAAAATGATGAGTTTTAAAACTAATTTTAGAAAAAAATTTGACATTATTCATTGTTACTATTTGCACAATAAAATTTTAATATGAACAATAACTTTAACTCACTTGTATAATAACTTTAACTAAAATAGATAACTACTGTTCATAACAAAAATTATATAATTGTTTATTTTGTTCGCTATATGACACCAGTTGAAAGCACGTGCGTAAAAAGTTTTTTGAATTTCTTTATACATGAAAGTAAACTTTTATCAAGAGTTTAGTTCTCTTGATTTATTATTATCGCAAGAGTTTAGTTGAACAAAAACAAATTCAGTAGACCACTTTTTGGGGAAAAAAATAAATAAATAAAAAGTGGGATAAATTAGATAAAATATTTAGAGGTACATGTAAGAAAATACTATTTAAAAGAATTGTATAAAATAAGATATTTAAGAATAAACACAATTGGAAAACAATGCACCTATTTAGTAACGTTTTCAAAATGATTTTATTTTTATTACAAAAATAAAAATGAGATTATTTTAAAAATCATTTTAGGACCGATTCAAAAATTATATTTAATTTTTTAAGATATTGTTTTGAATGTATAAACAAGTAAAATTGTGTTTTGTTATAATTATTAATTAATATATTATAACATTATTAATAAGTACCATAAAATAAAAACAGAAAAAGGAAAACATCTTTAAATTGTTTTTTAATTCATTCACAAAAATATTCTCACTGTTTTTTATTTTCGTTTTCGTTTTTCAAACACTTGCTAAACAAACACGGTTTGTAAACCGTTTTCATTTTCATGTCTCAAAAGATGTGCAAACACATTTTCCAAAACTTACAATTCAATTCTAAACACACCCAGTATTTGAGTAAGATAGTTAAGAAAAGTATTTACAAAAGCCACATTTACAAAATTAATATTTTAGAGCACTACAATAAAAAATAAAAAATAAAAGAAGTTGCTTCAGTCAGAATAGAAAAGAAAAGGCAATTTGGTGATGATAATTAGAATGAATAATAATAAGCCACGTTTTAAAATACAATGTTGAATAAAAACATGCGTTTCCATTGAATATTATACACATACAAGTAAATATGAACACAAATTTTAGAGGAAACAAATAGTGGTAAAATCTTCAGAATGGTCATTAGTATTTTAAGATATATGTTTAGTTTTTAGACCTTTTTAATTAAAGGACTCGTTCATTTCACCGATTTGAGTTTTCAGTTTTAGATTTTTACAGTGAAAAGTTCTCAGAAAAATGTCACATCTAACTTTTCCTGCTACAATAAAAAGCTCTAAAAAAATATCACATCTTAATTTGAATTAAAAACTCAAATTCACAAAATGAACAATGCTAAAGTGAACTAATGAACTTACCTTGCATAATCTCCATTGCCAGTGCGTGTTTCCGCGTAGTTTTGAACATGGCCGGGAGTTATGATGGGCTACAGATGTGGCACATTGTGAGGTTGCATGTCAAATCTCGTGTTTAATCTAACGAGATTGCTCTAGATCCATCGTGTGAGATTACAAAGGAAACGACAACTTTGAACTCCTCGATAACAATAGATTATTGAGTTGTCGTTGCAAGACTCAAATGATTACAAGTTTGTTTAGTTTTAATACCATGAGTTAATGTAATAATATGGTGTTTTCATTTTTTTTTTTTTTTTAGACTTTGCGAGCTTACTTGGAGAATTAATCTAGTAGGTTGCATGTAGGATGTGTGGCATTGGAAACAAGGACATAATCTAATAGATTGCCGATGATAATCTAGCGGATCACTTAAAAAACCGGCAAAACCATTGGTTATTATTACTCATTCTAACGAAATAATCTAGTAGATTACTACCGTAAATTACTCAGGCGTCCGATAGGTGACCAATCACCACAATTTTAATAAAATAGATTTTTTTTACTTTTGATTGGTCTTCTAGAGATTGGAAGAGTATAGCTTTTATCAGAAGTGACCAAATAATATGACTCGATGGCGACTCATCTTCCTCTATTTCGCCTTTCCCATTTCCCCTGGGCCTAACCCAACATTCACGATAAGGCCCAATGCTTTTCGGTTCACAAAAGGCCCCTATTTGATTCAACGGTGTACCGCACGACCCACGTTCACAAACAAATCCAGCAAAGCTGTAAATTAAGGGAGAAAGAGAAAAATATGTCAAAATTTGAGATGAATTAAAATTAATAGATCAATAGTTTACATAAGTTAATAAATAGGTCAAATTATTATTTTCGTCCATAACTTGTCTGGTTATGAACCATAACTTGACAAGTTATTATTCATAATTGTCTATAACTTGTCCGGTTATGAACCATAACTTGACAAGTTTGTCCATAACTTATCTGGTTATGAACCATAACTTGACAAGTTATGGCCTATTAATTTCTATAACTAAAAATTAGCCTATTTCATTTCTTAAACTTTTCATATTGGCCTATTTTCTACTATTTCCCATAAATTAAAGGTAGGAAATAGTAGAACATAGACTAATATGAAAAGTTTAAGAAAGTATATAAGTTAATTTTTAGTTATAAAAATTAATAGATCATAATTTGTTAAGTTATGATTCATAACTAGATAAGTTATGGATAAACTTATCAAGTTATGGTTCACAGTCAGTCAAGTTATGGTTCATAGTCAGACAAGTTATGGATAAAAATTGTGAATTATAGACAATAACTTGTCAAGTTATGGTTCGTAACTAGACAAGTTATGGACAAAAACAATAATTTAGCCTATTTATTAACTTATGTAAACTATTGGCCTATTAATTTTAATTTATCTCAAGTTTTGGCCTATTTTTCTTTTTCTCCCATTAAAGATTATTTACATAAATGCCTATTATGAGATAGACATTTTGTGTAATTACTTAAAGTAATTGTCAAACCGACTTTGTACATTCGTAACAACAACTTTATTTTTATCAAAATCTTATTCATCGTTCACTTTGCGAATTTGAGTTTTCAATTCGAGCTGAGATGTGACATTTTTTAAGAATTTTTTACTGTAACTAAAAAAGTTAGACGTAATATTTTCTCAAAATTTTTTATTGTAGAAACTTAAACTGAAAACTTAAATCGGTAAAATGAACGAGACTCCACGAGAGAGATTGCAAAGAAGGACAAGTCAATAATACTACTCAAAATAAAACAAACAATACCACTCAAAATAATACAAATTAACATTCATGTCATCAAAGTGACATAGTAGAAACATGTCTTTTATTAAATCAGTAAAAAATAATACATGAATTTTTCTATTAAAAAAAAAAAGTTGGCTTTAACTTCAATTTACGCGGGTTATTTTTCACAAGTACGAATATTCAATTTAGACGAATGCATTTGAATAGGATGGCGCTAATTATTGAAGGATAACATTTTTAGGCGAAATTGAAGGATAAATTTATAACAAAAGAGAAATATACTTTAGTGCGGGGCATGAATGATTTAGGTGGGGTAAGTCAAATTTCGCTTTCCTGAAAAAAAGTAAGTTTATGCTTTTCAATATTTTTTTTTTTTGCAAACAGTAAACAGTTTTTATAGTTTTTTTTTTTAAGGGTAAAAACAGTTTTTATGGTTTTTTTTTGCTAAATATCAAGGATTTTATTCAGAAACACTCAGATAGCAAAATTACTCCTAAAAGCCCAAGCACACAAAGGCTTCTGGTAATGTTTTTCCATCATAAAATCAGCTTCTGCTTGTAGCATAAGTTGAATTTAGTGTTTTTACTAATCTCTTTAAAAGTGTTTTTTGAAGAATTTTTTAAGAATCTACAGTCAAAATCAAAAGCAGCCTAAAAATAACTTAAACTTTTAGATTGTGCGGGAATCAATATAGTACAATTAATAAAACTTTCATAATACCTATAATACCCCTAACAAAATTTAAAATTTTACAATTTTTTCAATTTAAAATTCAGACTCCTAATATAATATAATATAATATAATATAAAAGTAATATTGTAACAAATAATATCATAATTATATTAATAACTCTAATATTATTATTTTATCATATAATAATATTATACTTATTTTAATAATATGATATTATAATTATAATATAATATTATAATTATTATTTTATAATATATTATATATTATATTGTACTGATATAATTATATTTATTATATTAATAATAAATTAATAATTAATATAATTAAATATTAATATAATTTGATAATAATATTATTATTATATATTATAGTGTATTACACACGTTATGATTATATAATATATTAATTTAATATAGTATAATAATGATTATATAATATATTATATTATATTATAACTGAAATATTAATATTTCTTATGTATTATTATAATATATTTTATAATATTGTAATTGTATTAATCATTTTAATAATATTATTATATTCTATATCATAGTTATATAATATGTTATTTAATAATAGTTTTATTGTATTATATTAAATATAATAATAAATATACATTATATTGTAATTATATATATTATATTATAGTATAATATAATATAATCATTATTTTAATTATTTCAGTTATTATTTTAATTTTATTATTATATTCTATATCATAATTATATTATATATTATATAATAATAGCTTTTTTGTTATATTAAATATAATAATATATATTATATTGTAATTATATATATTATATTATATTATAATATAATATAGTCATAATTTTTAACTATACACAGTAATTCAATTTCATAAGTTACAAAATGCTATTACGTTAATTTTAGAACTAGCACAGCTACTATAATTATAATTTACCAAACACTCAATTGCTTTTTGTAACAGTTACTTTTTCCTTCAGCACAACTAAAAGTAATTTTTTTAAAATCTACAGCACTACCAAACTAAGTCAAAGTGAGGTGTAAACAGTTTTTATGGTTAAATAGGGTAGAAACTTGTTTGGTAGTATCAACTTCCAAGGGGGAAAAACACTAACCATATCAAATTCAAAGTAATAATAGTTATAAGCAGTCTTTTAGTAAAATTTAAGAGATTTCGGGTATGAAAAAAAAATATGACATAATTATAAATGTGAGTATAAAAATGAAAAAGTTAGTAAAACTTAATGAAAATTCACTCAAAATATTTTTTAATATTCTATCAAAATTTGCCCTAAAAATTAAGACATTGTTTATTTCATCAATTCGAGTTTAAAATTCGAGTTTTGCTATATTAAAAAGCTCTTAGAAATAGTTACATCTAATTTGTTTTTACTTTGTTACAGTAAAAAATTTTCACATAATATTAACTCGAGTTAAAATTTAAATCAGCAAACTAAAGAGCCCGTAAACCTTTGCGAGCGAGGTTAAAAAATCTTCTTCTAAATTTTTAGACAATATCAGCTCCATTATACTCACATTGTCGAAGTAACTAAACAGTTGGATGTTGGCGGTTGCTTCTCTTTGTGCACAACATTATAACATTGCCACTTTGCCAGTAACTTTATATTGCTTCTCTTTGTGCACAACATTATAACATTGCCAGTAACTTTATATTATATGGTTTGATTATTCCTAATGTCTTCACTTGATAAATAAATTCGTCTTACCAAATAATTTCTTCTTATTTTCCCGAGCTTTTATTTTTGTTCATTCCTTTTTCATTTTTTTCCTTGACAATCTGAGAAGACCTCATTTATAACTGCTAATTATTGTTTTCCAATTAAGGTTGGTTTTCATTTTTTGAATAGAATTGACTTTTCCAATTGTGTTTTAATCTTATTTTCTTATTCTCTTCATACCTTTGTGATTTAGGCTATCTTTGGTGCGATTTGGAACTTCCCAAAATCTCAAAACGGAAGGTTCCTCAAAAGAGTCTCGAAATATTCTTCAGAGCAGTCGACTCCTCAACTATGTCGAGTAGTTGTAGTCGACTCCAAATGTTACTTCTTCAAACTGGATCGTCTTCTAAATGTCTTTGGTTGCTAAATCCTTTTGAGAGGTTTTCTTGTATGATGGTTTTAAGGTTTAATCGACTCAAGTTAATACATATACGGTTGAGATTGAATGACGAAATTTATATGGTTGAGATTGAGCGACGAAGACGGAAGACTTCTGTCGGGCACATACATACTTGACTACTAACTAAACTCAAACTTCTTCTGCTTCAGAATAATAGTATCGCCTACTTACATGGAAAATATACTTTTTCCATCCAAAAGAGCTCCCATATTTTTGCCTTGACGGAATAAATTACAGAAATCAAGATACGATCACAAATATTTAGTCAAACAAACAATTCGTTTTTTTAATCATTAATCAAGGCAGCTACTTCTATAACATCTCAAATTTAATCGTTACAACTGAATACTTACAAAAACTTTTACGTAAATGCAGAGAGAAATGGACAAGGCACAGAGGCCTCAGGAGTATGGTTAGGATTTTATACGTTGCCAATAAGAAATTAGGATGTATATTATACATAAATAATAATCTAGCCCTTAAGCCTAAATGTAACAAAGATCAATCATCAGCCAAGTCAGTGTTACTTATAACTTGAGCTCTAGATGCTGATCCGAACATTCTCCTCCTTCCTGTTGAGTACTCCCTTGATTGCCCTCGTCGGGCTTAGGAGGCTTAGGAGGAGCCGCCACTGGCCAGCGGTTCACTACTTGGTACGGTGCTTTCGCCGCCACCCTAAAAAATAAAAATAAAAAACTATGTAAGCTGAAAAATATTGAAATCTTATAATTAATGATTTAGGGCAAACACAAATCACGGACTTATCATTCGTTTTATGCTAGGCCATATAAAGCGCGTTTAATTAATCAATTACCCACCTGTCTTTCCTCTTCTCTAAGAACCGATGAAGCGAATTTCTTCTCGCAATGGGCAAATCTGTAGATCAATAACCAAAAGACCATTACTTACGTCCAGGCAAGATCAATATTTGAAGCTCATGAATTAAAATTCAAGAAGTTCATCAATGGCTAGTTACCAGATCCATTGGCGGCTTGATCAGCTGGTCGTTGTTGAAGGCTTTCATGTTTTTTGCTATTGTTGTTGTTATCATTAAGATCAATATCTTTCGGTACTGAATCATTGATATTAATGTTGTTATTGCTATTATCAGACTTGGTAATTAGGGTAACGTTGCTTTCAGGAGCAGCAGGCTTGGCCAAATCAATCTTCTCCACAACTGCCGGAGTAGAAGTAGAAACAGAACCGCTAATGTTTGAGCTTCCTTTTCTGGCCAAAGCCATGACTTCGTTGGCTTTGTCGGCCGGGAGATCGTTGAACACGAGAACTTGGCCGGCGTAGAATATCGTCATCTGTGCAGTTTCAGGCTTAACAACAGCAGTACTTGCCGATTTCCTAACATAAAAAAAAAAAAAAAAAAAAAAAAAATTTATTTAGTTTGGTTCTAACGGATGAAAACCCAGAGAGACAACTAACTAAACGTTAATGATTTTTTAGTTTCCCTCATATTACCCTTGGAAAGAATTTAAATACGTTAGCTTCATTCGTTCTCTCTCGTTTATTATTTTCCAATGGGAGGGTATTCTTGTAATTTCATTCGCCCCCAAAATATATGATGGACCGTCTCTCTCTAATCCAATCCCCATTCGTCCCAAGAACAAGGTCGAAGTTCGAACGGTTAAAAACTTTCAAATCAAATTGAATTCTAGTTCTGTTTTCCGCTTTCCAGTTTCTCGATAAAACAACCTCTATATCCTAAAACAATAAAAAAAAAAAAAAAAAAAAAAAAAAATTTAAAAAGCTTGAATATAGACAAACTCACCTTAGATCAGGCTTATTAGCATCTTCAACATTGGGACCAGAAGAAGGAGGAGTACCAAAACCCTTGAACTGTTGAAAGAAATCGGAGGATTTCACCATTGTCGACGCTGAAACGGTACCGTTTTGTACTGCAGAGGGCGCAGCTTGAGCTTGGTTCCCCATGTTGGTAAAGAAATTCTTCGTCGCCATCGGAGGTCGGAACGACGACGTCTCCGGTAATTTCTCTGATAATTAACACACACAAAAAAAGGCCTTAATTTGGAGAGAATTAAGCCATTTACTTCTCTTAGCTTTTTAATTGGAGTCAGAAACCAATTACCTTTGGCAATTTCGGCATTCCCAATTACGACGCCAAGATTCCTCTTCTCCTTCAAGAACTGGCCCAGAAGAGTACAGGCCTGGGCGAAATTCGACTTCTCCGGCGCCTTGCCGGCCTTCCTGTTCACAAACCTCTCATTTTCCGACATATCTACTGATTAGCAAAGAGAGAAAAAAAAAAAAAAAAAAAAAAAGTCTGTCTTCTTCTTCTTCTCTGTGTCGCTAAAAACCCTACAATTCTTGACCAAAAATGGGAAAGAAAAAACTGATTAGAATTGCTTAGGCAAAATTGGATTTTGATAGGAGGGACAAGAGGTACTGGGTGGAGCAAAATATATTGGGGAGAAGACCAAAGATCTGCTATCGCATGTTCGCTGAACCAAATGCCACTGCGTTGTCCTTGTCTTCCGCTTTCCCCTTTGAATATTATATTTTATTGGGTTTTTTTTAAGCACGTGTTTTTTGCGGTGGACGGAAATTAATTTTATTCAGAATATTGGGGAAAGAGATATTAGAATAAAAGAGATAATAATAATAATAATAATAATAATTCTAGCTCGTGAAGTCAAGTGGAGGGAAAGGGCAAGCGACTTTCCGCCACATAATTACGAGAATGTCCTTTCTTTCTCTCTCTCTCTCCTCTTTGATAATAAGACAATGGACTTTGGTATTCTACTCACACGAGTCCCGAGCTGAGCTGCTCCTCACATTTGACACATAACTATAAGCGTCGTTTTCTTTCATTGTGTTTCTACATTTTTCTCGTGACCAGTCTCGAACTTGCACCTTTTTTTGACGGTAAGATAATAAACAAAAGTACACTCTAGAGTAGGGTCGCGAGGTAGGGTAGTTTGGTTTACCTCATCCGTTGAATGAGTTCTTTAAATTTGTAGGAAGTTTTTTTTTTTGAAATGACGGATAAGAATTATTTAATAATAAGCACTGCACTATTTTTAATGTGGACTCATAAATCAGCGAAAAATTTGTTCTAATAATAGGAAAAACAATGAAACAATAACGAGGAAAATATTGAATAGAGATGCAACTATTGACTAAGGTCTGTGGGCCGACTCAGGCACATCTTCATACAGTACTAAATTAGTGGGTTGGTTGGGTTGAGTTAATATTTTTTAGTTTATGAGTCGGTCCAGCATAATTCATGAAAATTCATGAGTTATGTCAGACTTGGGTCGGGACGTGTCGAAACATGCCCAACATAGATCGGCCCATAAGACCCACTTAATTCAACTTATATAAAAAATTTTATTAACATTTTAAGAGTTTAAGAATCATTTTATTAAAATTAAAAAAAGAGAGAAAGAAGGAAATAGATCAAGACTTGAGATGAATTAAAATTAATAAGTTAATAGTTTATATAAGTTAATAAATAGATCAAATTACTGTTTTCGTCCCTAACTTGTCTGGTTATGAACCATAACTTGACAAGTTATTGTCTATAATTCACAATTTTTGTTCATAATTTATCTGACTATGAACCATAACTTTATAAGTTTATCCATAATTTATCTAGTTATAAACCATAACTTGACAAATTATAACTTATTAATTTTTATAACTAAAAATTAACTTATATACTTTCTTAAGCTTTTCATATTGACATATTTTTTACTATTTCTAATTCAAATTATAATTTAAATCATGATTGATAATTCGTTATAATTTTTTTCATAAAAAATATACATAAATTAAAAATAATTTCAATCACATCATTCTAATTTATAAACTAAACGTCTTTAAACATCAAATTAGCTAAGCACAAATGGTCTCAATTACTTAAAAAAAAAAAAAAAAAAAAAAAAAAAAAAAAAAAAAAAAAGTTGGCTAGGCAGGGAGACTTGGACCATATGGTTGCCGACAATGACCAACTCCGAAGCGGGTCCCACGTGGTCTAATTGGAGCTGATCAGCCAATCAGCGGGCAGGCATGCTGACTGTCTTTTCAGACTTTTGCGTGTTAGTTTTGCAATTTGCACTTCCACGTGATAAACAATGTCCAATCTCTCTCCAAGGGCACTATCGTCTTTTCGTTCACACCAATAGCCAGCTGTCGCGTCTTTTTGCCCTGTGGGCCACTCTAAGGACCAAAGTTGGAGGTGGTAGATTCCAATGCCAAAAATAAGAAATGAATTATAATATAATAATCTACAGAGGAACAAAAATACAAATTTTTAAAAATAAAGGCTGTAGGTAGGCAATTATTATTTAGAATGAGTTTCACGTGGTCGCACTTTGTGGTTTTGTTCATTGTATACTACATGTGATACTATTTCTTTCCTTATTTTTTCCCATGTGTTAGACAAGTTAACGAAGTGCTTTTAAAATTGGTTTTAAAATAATTTTATTTTTTTATATATAAATAAAAATAAAAATTTTTATTTTTAGATAAAAATTATTTTTAAAAATATATTTAATAATTTTATTAAGAGATTATTTTTAATATAAAAAATTTATTAAATCTATTAATATATCTCTCTTCTCGAGAGAGAATAAAATATAAATAAAAAATAAAAAACGACTAAAAGTCATTTTTTATTTCTCTCACATTTTACACTAATCAAAAAAATTATTTTTATTTCCTTTTTTGTCTTTAATTGTGTCAAACGTTGTTTCTCTCCCGTTTTCATTTTTTTCTTGAAAAACGTGAAAAATAAAAACAACTCCAAACATAACCATTGTTTTTGTTTTTGGGTCAAATTTCAGTCTTTTTACAGTATAGTCTCACAACACATTTTTTAATAGAAAATTTCATTAATAATTAACAAATTACATAAATAATCATAAATAACTCCAACCTACAAAGAAAATCGACTACACACATTGACTAGATCCATTAGTGAAAATGAATAAAGCACAAGTGTTGAGAACTAATGAGAAAAATCTGCTCGGCATAAATAAAATTGAGCACGACAAAAACTCCTTAATAAAAACTACTATAGTCGATGAATAAACCTAATCGATTGCAAAATAGAGACTTTCGGTAGTTCATAATTTTCATGCATATATGACGTTTGTAAAATAGAGGCTTCCGATAATTCATTCTTTCAGATCTTATAATGAAATCTCCATAAAATTTTTGAAAAAAATAATTTAAATTTAAAACGAAAATGCAAACCATTTTCAATAGAAAACTAAAATTCATAAATATTTATTTATAAAAATAAAAATGATAATCTAATCTGATTAAAATAAATATAAAATTGTAGTTTTTTTTTAATAAAAATGTCACGATCGAGGTAATAAACAATTTATTAAAAGAAACAAAAATGTTTTTTTTTTTTTTTGGGCTAAAGAATAGGAAATAAAGTTTTCCATGCACTCTTTTCAATCGGCATGCTAGTAATTCTGCAAAGATGATTAAAATCTAAAATTGAGCTCCCAGAAAATGATTCTTTTGCTGTTTTAGCGAGAATTAACCAATTATCTATATGATTAATGTTTTCCCACTTTAAGAAGAGTGGATGAGAGTACAAAAATTGTATTCCAATCTTACCAACTCAAATTAAATCTAATGGTTTAAATTTAGTCCATCTCGCACGGCACACTCTTACACCACACCTCCTTTTTTAATTTTATCTTCGTAAATAATTATATATAGAGAGTAGATCATGCATTTGTTTCTTCAACCATTTTTGTGATTGTATATAATATAACTTTGTTGATTTTTGTTCACCATATTTCCAATTTTATAACTTTTTTAAAGAGTTTACATCATCATCATTATAAAGGTATGATTTTATTTTTTAATTTGAAAACAGTCATGGGTCAGGTTTTTTTTTTTTTTTTTTCGTCTAAAGTCATGGGTTAGTTATACTTATTTATGTTTGTATTTCTATACTTGAAGAGGCAAAAGCCATATAAATAGGGTTGATAATATAAGTCACGACACGATAACACAATTCGAAAACGACACGAATTTTGTGGGTTAGGGTTGAGAAAAAAAGGTTCAAGACATAATTGGGTCGACCTGAAATTGACATAAAAAACACGAGTCAATTTCAGGTTGGACCCGTTTAACCCGAACACGACACGAAACTCAGAAAAACCTAAAAAATATATATTTTTCATTATATATTTTAGATTTTATTATGAACTTGTGATATCATGATAGTTATACTAAAAATCTTATATTATTATTTTGCCTAATTTTGATGGATGTTATTGTATTTTAGTGTGTTAAGAATTTTAAGTTATTTATAATATGTAAAAAACTAAAGAAAAATATATAATTTTCGTGTCAATTTTAGGTCCACGGGTCAATTTCATGCCACGAATCATTTTTCGTGTCGTTGTGTTCGTGTTGCAGTTTTTAAAAATTTTGTGTCACAAGTCGTGTTCGGATTGATTGTAAATTTAGGAATAAACGATCAAAATACGACACATGATACGAATAAGGTAAAATTCGTGCAGGTGCAAACTGTAGGTAAATAGTAAGATAAAATTATGCATTTATCCAGTAGGTATCTATGACTTTTCTTTTAAGGTTTTTTCAAATATTTTTGTATCAAAATATTAAAATGATATGCCAATTATTATTGTTAATTTTTTTTAATATACTTCTTCTCTCATTTTAATTTTGATATTTAATCCTTTTTTCTTGGTTATTAATATTAACAATTTTTTATGTGTAAAAAGTGAGGCACGTCCCTTAATGCTAGTATTATTAAGAAGCTACAAATTTGACAATAAACCATACAAAAACAATAAACTTAAACATGAACTACAACCAGATTAAGATATAATTATGCCAAAGTTATCACCAATATCATTTAGTGAGATATAAGTAGATAAATATTTTTATTTCATACAAAATGCTAAAACCATAAAATAAAAGGAAAAAAAGCAACAAATACAATCTCCTATAATTCCTAAAAAAAACTTTCTCTTTGATGGGGCGCCAAAATTTGTGACGAAGATGTGGAGAGAATAAGAACAAATGAAAGAGGAGATCTCATGAATTTTATAGTTTGTTTGTAGGAATCACTAGCCATCATGATAGTGTTTTATTTTTTATTTTTTATTTTTTTTTATTTTTTATAATTACTTATGTAACGTGTTAACATGGTAGTGACACAAAACAAAACAACCAAAATCAATTATTATTATTATAAAATGTTTTTATTAATATTATGTAAAAAAATTCAACCCTTTTTTTTTTTATACACGATTTTTTTTACCATAAATCCTTTTATGAAAAGGAAGGTTATTTAAGTTAATATTGTCATAATAAGAAAACAAAAAAAGTTATTTTTTCTTGTTTAAATAAAAAATGAAAAACAAAATTAAAGAAATAAAAATAAGTTAAATCTAAAAAACATATAAAAAATGGTTAAAAAAAAAAAAAATGTTAAATCTTAGCAAAAGAGAAGGCTGAATAAAGCTTTTTTTTTTTTTTTTTTTTTTTGACACCTAATAGACATGATTTGATATTACGGGTAACCATATGCAGATACACAGTCGATCATTTACAAAAGGGTTAGGACCATAGGTTTGGACTTTTAGATGTGGTAGACAGATATTGGGGAAAAAATTATTTTAAAAAGATTAAGCATAAAAAATTCAAAAGGATATATATATATATATATATATATAAATATATATATCGTTACAAAAACGTGGAAAGTTTATAACTTGTAACTTTGGTCAACATAATACATGAAAAAAATTAAGGTATTATTTATTTTACTTATTTAAATTTTTAATTTTAATTTTATTATAATTAAAAATTATCACAAAAAATTATATTAATTTTTTTATTATAATTAAAAATATTTACATAAAATTATATTTTAATTTTAATTATAAATTAAACGAGACCTAAACTAAATTTCATAAAATGGGCTACATGGTAGAAGGCAGGATAAACAATACGTCTTGTCCAATAAAAGTCCTGAAGAGTGGAGACAATGTCAAATGGAAAAGGATATTTGTTATGATGATAACATTCAGAAATAGTTCTATTGAATGTTTTAGACGCTGGTCGGCAGCTTCTTTTTTTAGTTAAAAATTTTAAAAAAATAATTTAAATTATAATTTTATTTAAATTTATGTTTTTTTAAGTTTAAATTTAAATTTGAATTTGAGTTTGAGATTAAAATTTGAGTTTAAGGTCTCATTCACTTCACAGATTTGAGTTTTTAATTTGAGTTGAGATGTAATATTTTCTGAGAACTTTTTACTGTAGCAGAAAAAGTTAGATGTAACATTTTCTTAAAGTTTTTTTTTGTAGAAACCTAAAACTGAAAACTCGAATCGGTGAAGTGAACGAGACAATAGAAACTCAAACTCAAATTAAGGAATAATATTTTTTCTATTCTTAAAAATACTATAACTTTTTCATTTTAATTATGAATGTGATATTTTTTTTCTATGCGTTGACAATGAAAAGACAAATGAAAATCTCACCTATATACCCTATTAAAATTTTCTATCAGTATTGAGATTTTATTAAAATACTATCCAAATATAAATTTAAGTTTTGACTCACTCAAATATAAACTCAAAAAAATTCTTATCTTAAACTATAACTTAAATATACATAACTTAAATATAAACTCAAATTATAACTTTAATTCAAATTATAACTCAAACTCAACTTAAAATTTACGCTCAACTCACCAAACTCAAAAAAGACAAAAAGCCCTTTAGGTTTTTTGTTTGTCCCCCATTTTTTTTCTTGTATTTGAATAGAACATTTCAATGGTCAGCTTTGCATTTAATATCTCTATCGAGTCCAGCAGGCAATAGTTGGCCATACTTTAGACATCGGATTCAAAAGCTTGTGCTCCAAGAAATTACACAGTCCCGATGTCACATCAATGACTTCAAGAAAGAGCAGAGATCATTAATAGGCTAGACCAACCACTGATGCCAAATTAATTTTTCCACATAATAATCAAACCTAATCAAAGCTGAATGCTTCATGATCAGGAGATAAATGAGGTTAAGGATAATAGCCTTGACGACTGATTTTTTTTGAAAAAGAAATAAGAGAATTTATTATTAAAAATGTATGAGTGTGGATTTTATTTTTTATTCTTAATAAATATCATTTGTTAATATAATTATTTAATTAAAAAAATTATAAATTAAGAGTAAAAAATAAAAATTTTAACTCATGCACTTTTAAAGTGTATTTATCAAGATTAATCATATTTTTTTTGGGTATATTTTTCCCACCTTTAAAACAGTAAATTGGGCTGCAAGCCTACAAGGCAACAATTACGTATATTAAGGCCTCGTTCACTTCACCGATTTGAATTTTTAGTTTTAAGTTTCTATAGTAAAAAGCTCTTAGAAAATATCACATTAAAATTTTCTGCTACAGTAAAAAGCTTTCAGAAAATGTCACATCTCAGCTCGAATCGAAAACTCGAATCCGTGAAGTGAACGAGGCCTAAGGCTTATTTTTTTGCACCTTTTGAGTTAAGAAAACTTGAGTTCAGATATGAATTTCTCAAGGATTGCAGTTTGAATTTCTAGCTAGTAATGAAATTATAAACCTTCAATAATTAGCCTGCCTACCTATTACACCATATATATAATCAAATATAGAAATTTGATGATAATACAAATATAAAAATTTAATGATATGACGTAATAAGAATCTAATTTTATTAAGTTTCATAATTTTTGTATTAATTTCTTAATTTATGACAACAGTCAAATGAATATTTTATTGTTAAAATAATTACAACTACGAATACATAAATATTAGAATAATCATTAAAATCACACTTATATATTATCTCTCTCACAATAAAGATTGCAGTTTAAATTTATAATACTAATATGGAATTGAAAAGAAAATATTTATAATTTTTCTTTGCTAAATTGACTTGTTAAATACAATCTCCAATTTACAAGCGAAAAAAGAAAAAAGAAAAAAAAAAAACTCCAATTTAATCCCATCCATTATACATAGCTTATTGGTTAAAGCAAAACGCGTGGGGTATATCTAACTGAGCAATATAGTATATTGGGAAAATGACACATAATGAATAATAATAAAAGTTTACAAAGCATACTAGAAGAAAAGAAAAAATCGACCCTCCTTTGTTAATAATTAGAGTTAGTGGAGTAACGCCCCCTTAAATAATATCATAAGGAATAACTTGATTGGTGTCGGGGAAAAAGAAAAAGACTTATAACGTTAATTCTTTCCTTCGTTACGTAAGTAGATAATACTACATTTGACTTTTTTTCTTTTTTCTTTGAGGGGATGAACTTGACCTTATTGAAATAACAAAATACCATATTATCATTTTGATTATAAAATGTTTTCTAAAATGGCTTTCTCTACTGTTCTAACAAAATTCAATGGTAGAATACCCTATTTTGATTGTTAGATTACTTTTTCAACTATTAAATATGTAAAGAGAGCAGTTATGTGCAACGCGCTGTAAATTTTTAATACGAACCTATATAAATATGACCATAAAAAACTTAATCTAACGATTAAAATAAGATATTTTAAAATACCAATTTTGTTTTTATTTTTCACCTAGAATAGTTAAACATTGTCGTAATTTATTTTTCTAAATTTATAGTTATTCCATTAGTTATAAATTTCTTTCTTCCTCGCGTGAAGGTACATGGTGCGAAGATCTCATCTGTGTGCTTCGCATTGAGGAGAATCCTAGAGTTATTTTGTGATACTTAAACTTTTTGGTCAAAAAGTATCTTTTCTTTAAAACAAAAAAGGAAAAAAATTATCAGCATTATTTTATTGTGACAAAATTGATCCTTACTAAAATGAAAAAAAAAAAAAAAATGTGGCAACCCCCCAGTGGCAATCCCCCAATAACCTCAATTGCACTCCTACCCCCAATAACTTTGATTGCACTCCTTCATCCTATAATTGTGTACTATTTTCGTAGAATACTATTGTTGTGTGGGAAAATGTGACAGACACGCAGACGAACAATAATACGACACGTGGCCTAGACTACTCCCTGCCAAGCGACATCCCTCGACATGTACGGCTCCCTCCTATCCCGCTATAGAGAGCCCAAGCACGAAGTCCAAATTAGGGCGACGATTCCTTCTGGCGTCGACAGATCGTGCCGTCAAGCTTAAGGCACAAAGGTCCCTCAACCACACAAGCGACCGCCAAGGAGGACAATTGGGCCAAGCAGCGCTAGCGACGAGGAGAATGTTCTTTAGATGACGTGACAAGTTGCGTGCAAAAGTGGGGGACGTCTGCAAGCATTAATTGCAAGCTCTCAAACCGCCCAACAGGGGACATGAGAGTATTACAGGGAAGCACAGAGCCGTAATAGAAGACTAATTGGTGTACTGATTAGTAGGCTATGTCTGGGTCTAAAAAAAGAAGAGCACTTGAGTGCTTCTACCTACGAGGGAAATCCACCCAGCGAATGAAGCCCAAGTATAAAAGAAGAAAGACCCCCAATAGGGAGGGGGTTCAGATTCCAGAAGAGAAAAAGAGAGAGAGATAGCAATTGTTGTAAATTGTAATCTCCTAAAAAAAATACGAAATCACAGTGGACGTAACTCTAATTTTACAGAGTGAACCACTATAAAATTCTTTGTGGTTCTTTGTTTATGCGCATCTTAGTTAACACACAATACCTTCATTCTACAAATTCTCACACATATTCAACACATAGGCTGGTAATCCAAAGAGAAACCAAGAAGTAACCCTGCCAGTTTTTGTTGGCGAGAAATCACCGTCAACAACTATCATTTTGAGGGAAAAAAAACTAGAAATATCAATTAAGATGGTAAAATATATTATTTATACTACTTCACTCAAAATAAATTATTATCATTCAATTAATAAATAGAAAATAAAAGATCACAATGACATTTAATTATTTAGAATAATATAAATAATACGTCTATACAAAATCATGATAAATAATGTACTTTTTTTTCATTTTTTTCTCTAAATTGTGCACTCCCAATTTAAATATACGTTTTTTCTATTAAAACTATAAACGAATTAACCCTGTAAATAATTAACACATATAGTTATTTTATCTACCAACAATTATTATTGAGCATACAATAATAACATATTCTAATTATTGAAAATTCAAAACGGGCAAAAAGAACTAAAACTAATATTATTCATGACATATTTTTTTTATTAATACGACATAACTTCTTTTTAAAAGAACATTCTACATAAAAAAAAAAAAAAATAACCCTATAAATTGAGAGATTTTTTAAGAGTTAAATTCATCACTTTTACTTTTTTTTTCTTCTAATAATTAGTCCCTTAGAGAAAGAGGTTCTTGATTATAAAAGAGAAAGAAGTTCAAGAACCTCTTATGGATTCTTTTTTTTTTTTTTTTTTTTTTTTTTTTTTTGGCAAAAGATATCCCCAACCCTATTTAAAAAAAAAAAAAAAAAAGAGAGAAAAAAAAAAAAACTTCTTTTTTCTAACATACTTTTTATTTTTCTTATAAAAGATACCCGACGCCTATTCCAAAAAAAAAAAAAAAAAAAAAAAAAAAAAAAAAAAAAAAAAAAGAAAAAAAATCCACCTAAGAATGACCGAAACAGTTAACAAGACCAACCGTTGTAACTGTTTTTCAAATCTGTGGCTAAGAAAACCACCCTTTAGGCATCTCTCATTCCGAAGCTCTCTTTCCTCAGCGGAAACGGAAAATCAGCAAAACAAAGAACAAAAACAAGAATCCCAACAAAACAGTTGCAGATAATTCAGCTATACGGCGGCGAAAAAGCTGAAATGGCCGTACTCGATCGGCTTCTTCTCCGACCATACATCATAATTTCTCTCTTAATATTGCGTTTCTCTTCTTTGACACATTCCATAACCGAATCCGAAGCTCTTCTTAAGCTCAAAGACTCGTTCGCCAAAAACGACGCTCTTGATTCCTGGGTTCCTTCTGCTTCTTCTTCTCCTTGCATTGGAAGCGCTCAGTGGAGAG
The DNA here is from genome assembly GCA_012066045.3 of Morus alba. Classification (NCBI taxonomy): domain Eukaryota; kingdom Viridiplantae; phylum Streptophyta; class Magnoliopsida; order Rosales; family Moraceae; genus Morus; species Morus alba. Next base: position 19,317,286 of record CP050227.2, on the reverse strand, counting down.
GAATTGTGTGCTACAATGGCGTTGTCACGGGGATCAGCCTTCAAGGATTGGGTTTATCTGGGAAAATCGATGTTTCTGCGCTTCGTGGAATAAGGGGTCTTCGTATAATCAGCTTTGCCAACAATTCATTTTCTGGCTCAATCCCGGATTTGAGTAGTTTGGGTGCTTTGAGAGCCATTTACTTATCCGATAATGAGTTTACGGGCGATATACCGTCGGATTACTTTGCGAAAATGGCCTTCTTGAAGAAATTGTGGCTTTCCAATAACAAGTTTGTTGGTAACATTCCTTTCTCCTTGGCTCAACTTTCTCGCCTCGTCGAATTGCATCTCGAAAATAACCGGTTCCGCGGAAGCATTCCGTCTCTTTACATGCCGAATTTGGCATCTCTCAACTTGTCCAATAACAAATTGGAAGGGGAAATCCCGGCGGGACTGTTGAAATATGACGAGACCTCGTTCGCAGGGAATGAGGGCTTTTGCGGTGAGAAGGTCGGCAGAACATGTCATATAAGCTCGGTTGATTCTAAGAAGATCGTCGCGGCGGGGATAACTTCCGCGGTGGTGATAATCTCCGTTGTTGTGTTGTTGATCTTGAGATCGAAGCGAAAAGGAGAGGAGAATTTCGAGAAAGAAGCCCCCGTCGAGGTCCACGTGAGTTCGCTTAACAAGAAGGAAATGGATTTGGTTCGAAACGAGTCGGTGAACAGCTCGGTAAGTAACAAGGGAGGCGGGAATGCGGTGGATATAGTGATGGTGAATGATGAGAAGGGCGTGTTTGGGATGCCGGATTTGATGAAAGCGTCGGCGGAGGTGCTCGGAAATGGAGGGATGGGATCGTCGTACAAGGCGGTGATGGCGAATGGGATAGCTGTGGTGGTGAAGAGGATAAAGGATATGAGTGTGAAAGGAAAAGATGAGTTTGATGCAGAGATTAGGCGGCTTGGAAAGCTTAGACATTGGAATGTTTTGTCCCCTTTGGCTTACCATTACAGGAAAGAAGAGAAATTGGTGGTATACGAGTATGTTCCAAATGGCAGTCTGCTTTATCTACTTCACGGTATGAAACTTTATTCCTTTTTTTTTAGACTGTTTTGGTGTCTCCTAGGACAAGTTTTTCTCACAGTTGAATTTGGTTAAAATTAAATAAGATTGAAAAAATATACATAATAGATAGCGTGTGATATATATCTAACAGCTAAAAAATAGAAACTATTAGTAGTTCTCTTTTTTTTTTGGAGAAATTTTTTGGTCTCATTCATTTCACCTATCTGAGTTTTCAGTTTTAGGTTTCTATAGTAAAAAGTTCTCTAAAAATGTCACATCTAACTTTTTCTACTATAGTGAAAAACTCTCGGAAAATGTCACATCTTAACTCGAATTGAAAACTCGAATCCGCGACGTGAACAAGACTAAATTATTTTTTTCATTTTTTTTTTACTCAAAACATACATCAAAGTTTTCACATAGCACATAATTTTTTTTTTCTTTTCTGAATACAAAGCACATATATTCCGCACATATATATGTGACTGTACAATTTTTCACTGAAGTTAGTGATTTATTAGCACATCCCTGATGTCAATTTGCTTTTATCCTCTTCTTTTAATCAAAATATTACGTTTCATGCTAAAAATTCAATAATTTAACCATATCTCATATATTTTACAAATCATATCAAAAGTTATACTTGACGTTTAAAAAATCACGCTAAAAACTTCCCGTATAAATTGTGTTAAAATCTGCCCTCTGAAAAGGTTTTTATGAAATGAAGGGAATGAAGTATAATCATAGAATTAAGGGGAAACACAAATGTGTCTATAAAATACAACATTATAATTTTTTGTTATTGTCCCCTTAATTGCGAATGGGATGTAGCATTAGAATTGTCACGTGGCACATATTAATGTTATATATCCAATACTACAACGTATTTTCTTTCATATTTAATTAATCAAACAAGAAAAATATCCATTTCCTAATGAAAAGAATATATTCTTTTTGTAGGTGAGCGAGGATCTTCTCATGTGGAGCTGAATTGGTCTGCCCGTTTGAAGATTGTTCAAGGAATCGCCAAAGGGTTGGGATATCTACACTCAGAACTTGCTTCCTTTGATTTACCTCACGGCAATCTCAAATCAAGCAATGTTCTTCTTGGCCCTGAATATGAGCCTTTGATATCCGATTTCGGATTTAGCCCACTTATCAACCCTGCAAGCGTATCACAAGCAATGTTCGCATACAAGGCTCCAGAATTCACACGACATGGCCAAGTCTCCCCCAAATCAGACGTCTACTGCCTCGGAATCATCATTCTCGAGATTCTCACTGGGAAATTTCCGTCTCAATATCTCGACACCGGCAAGGGCGGGACTGATGTGGCCCAGTGGGTGACTTCAGCAATCTCCGAGGGGAGAGATTTGGCTGAGTTGTTGGACCCGGAAATAGCAAACGTCACTTCATCAAGGAATTCTCTTGGAGAGATGAAGAGGCTCCTCCACATTGGAGCTGCTTGCACCGAGAGTGATCCCGAGCGTAGGCTCAGCACGATGGAGGCCATTCGGAGAATAGAGGAGATTCCGGCCGAGGGAGGAGAATGGGGTGTTACTGCTGGTAGAACAATTATGCAAGTTCAGCCGTCACTCACAGATGGTTATTCAGACTCCACGCAACAATTAGTTGACAATGATGCGAGTTTAAGAGGAGAAAATGGTGAGATTTCGGAGAGGAGGAGACTTCGGAATGGTGAGAGTTTTGCTTTTGCTATTTCCTAAATTGTTTTGCGCAAGTACATTGTGTTCAGGCTGGGGAAATTTTTTTAGCTTTTCTTGGGAAATTTCAGATTATGGTCAGTTCTTTCTTCACCAATAGCAAGAGGAAAAGATGAAAATCAAATATACTGTCTTGAGTTAAATTTTTTACTCTCTTTTGAAGGCTATGTAGATTCCTTATTTAAACTTGCGGTACTGATCCATTTTGAGCTTCTAGTGATATCCTTCAATGCGTAGAGAACTTGCTAGACAGAATCGTTTAGTTCATGGATTAGAATCATGAAATTAAAACTATTTTTGATTTACGTGTGTTTTTTACGAGAGAAAATACTGTAACGAATTATAAACCATGATTCAAATCAGAGAGCGAATCCTCTAACCAAACAGGCGTTCTACTCAACCTTTCAAGATTATGAAGTTCGCAATTGTTATCATATCTAACACGTTTTTTTTTCCCTCCGACAATGATATTGTTGGGGTTTAACATAGAAAATATGTCTGTGCGCGTGGGCGTGTGTGTAGTATTTATCTATGTATGCCTCCATGTGTATATGCATATACTCTTGTTTTTTTATGTTCATCTCTTCCTTTGAAGTGTTCGTTATAGAGGTTGTGTCCACTTATTGGTCTATTGTCGTACTCACGCCCACGTCGTGTTTCAAGTTTTTTCGTCGTTTAAGGTTAATGTCGTTTTTTGAGGGACGTCGTTTTTCACTGTCCTGATAATCTTTAAGGTTTTCGTTGATCGATATATTATTGTTTTGAACAGTAATGTCGTTGTTCACACACACACAGAGGCACGTATCATATACTCTCGTCTTTAAAATTGTTTTCTTCAGAGATCGTCGTTTACGTGGGATACTTTTTGTGACTTTACTAGTGTCGTTTTCAAGGATAATAACGTGTTTTCTTTTTTGAATCCTGGTTTAAGATTTATGTCGTTTTTCAATGACTGAAGTTTTAATGTTGATGTCGCTCTACAGTGTAACTATTGGTGCTTAAAGATTTCCGTGCATTAATATATTGTTAATTTTTCTTATAATATCATGTCGCTTTTAAAAAAAAAAAAAAAAAAAAAAAGAATATCATGTCGTTTAAATGTATAGACGCGCACATACGCAAGTACGTGTAAATTACACATTATACATATGCTATTTTGATGTTGTCGTTTATATGAATTATTGATTATTGATTAGGAATATTTTGTTGTGTCTATTTATTATTCTATTTTCCTGTTTAGTCCGGTAACGGTTTACTTCAGAACCTTCCCGTTTGCTAAGCTTTTGTCGTTTAAGGTTAATGTCGTTTCACAAAGTTTATGTCGTTTTTTAATTTGACTTCGGTTTTCAATGAACTCATGGGCCATAATGGGACGTTTGAAACGAGGATTCGAGTCATAATTCGAATTATAATTCGTGATTTATTACAGTATTTTTTCTTATAAAAAACACGCATAAAACAAGAATATTTCCAAATCTATGAACCAAGCATCCTTTCGTTAATCAATGTTTCGATATAATTAAAAAACACATGTAGTTTTCTTAGGTGTGTCTAGGGTTTTTCAGACTCGGTTTGAGTTTATGTGTAATATTTTCTTCTCTCTCGTTTTTAAGGTTGATGCCCATTTTTGAGAATGTCGTTTTTAAATAGGTGTGTCTATTCATTGTTTTATTTTTGATTTTATAGACTATATATATATATATATATATATATATATATACACACATATTTTTTTTTTTTTGGAAAAAGGATTCATTGGTTTTATGGACTATTACGCTTTCATGTTTCTTTCTTTATTTATTTATTATTATTATTATTTTTGAAAATGATAATTGGATTCTATATTAAAGAAGTATAATTACTAATTCAGGCACAAAAAACCTTAACGCACATGCCGGCTCAAACTCCACAAACCTAAACCATCAATAAGCTCCATTGAAACGCTAGAAAGGTTAATACGTGTAACGTGTTTTGATAAAAGGAAACAAAAAGACGTACAACTATTTAAGTATACAAATAGCTCTTTTAAATATATTATATAATTAGTGGATAACTATGTAGATTTAAGTTTTCAATTCGAATTAAAATGTGATATTTTTTTAGAGTTTTTTACTGTAGCATAAAAAGTTAAATGTGACATTTTCTGATAGCTTTTTACTTTAGAAACTTAAAACTAAAAACTCGAATCGGTGAAATGAACGAGGCTCTAGTTGATAGATGTGTTATCGATGTTGTATTTTTTTTCCGGTGTTACGAAATCTCTATGAGCCTGAGGAGAATATTTTTTGGGCTGCACATTCGTGATTGGACTGGGTATTTGAGAGATCGTGAAAAAATAGAGAATTTACTCTTAAAAGTGTATGAGTCTGGATTTTTATTCTTTACTTTTAATAAATATCTTTTTATTAGTGTAACTATTTGACTAAAAAAGTTATGAATTAAGAGCAAATGGTAAACACTTTTAATGGATATTTATTAAGATTATCCAATCGCTTTTTTTTAAGCCTGTTTTCTCAGCTCGGATTAGGCTTCTCAATTCCAAATAAGCTACAGAAATAAAAAATTTAAAGATAATCTTGATAAATACTCATTAAAAATATATAAGTTAAAATTTTTATTATTTATTCTTGATTTATAATTTTTTTAATTAAATAATAAAATTAATAAAAGGATATTTATCATATAAGTTCAGATTCGACACTCTCATTTTTTATTTTTTCAAATTTTAAATCATACGTGAAAAAGGACAGAATTTATTGATTGCAATAAGTCAAACCCTTATGTAGATCATGGGTCATACAGGTGGAGGAAGCGACCGAAATATGAAAAACAGTAGTGATATTTTGTTTCTAATAATAATAATAGTATAGCTCTATATACAGCTGGAGACATAAATAAACTACATTAAAATGAACTTTAAAAAAATAGGCTCAGATTCATAGGCCTCTAACGTGGCACAGAGCAATTTTTGCCCACAACTTCGCTATCAAAGTTTCCCACTAAAAGACAAAAACAAAAAATTAGAACTTATCATCGTATGTGTGTGTACAATTATTTTTTTACCCGTACAAAAACATTGAACCAAGACCCTAATTTGGCACTTCAATTCTTATTATTATAAGTCTTCTTTCTAATAAAAATAAATAAATAAATGTCACGGGCTCACTGTTGATGAATTAGAAAAGAAAAAAGAAAAATAAATTAAGATTTGAGATAAATTAAAATTAATAAGTTAATAGTTTATATAAATTAATAAATAAATTAAATTATTATTTTTGTTCATAATTTGTCTGATTATAAATCATAACTTAATAAATTATTGTTCATAATTTATAATTTTTATTTATAATTTATCTGACTATAAATCATAACTTAATAAATTATGACATATTAATTTTTTTAATTAAAAATTAACTTATATATTTTCTTAAACTTTTTATATTAACTTATTTTTTACTATTTTTGATTAGAAAATACCTCGGAAAAAAAAAAGCTCAGAAAAATTGGGCCTTCCCATGAGAGGGAATGAGGGATTTTTGGAGTTGCACAAATTGACACGTATTATTCAAATTAATTCGCAACCCTTCCGCGACTCTCATACCAATAAGCAATACCATTGAAACTTAAAAATTTTCTCGCCATTCTATACCATACGCCAATCTCAATGCTTTAAAATCTTTGAAATAACGTAAATATTATGAGAAGCAAAATGTAAATAAAAACGAAAAAAAAAACATAATCTTAAGTCTCGTTTATTTTATCGATTTAAGTTTATAATTTGAGTTTTTTTATAAAAAAACTTTTAAAAACAGTTATATTTAACTTTATATTACAGTAAAAATTTCTCATATAAAATTATATCTCAACTCAAATTAAAAATTTAATTCAGCGAACTAAATAAGTCTTTAATATAAGAGAGTTGGGAATAGATGACCCTTTGTTAAGAGTTTTTTTTATTATAACTTACTGAAGTTTTCTATAATTACAAAAATGCCCCCCTTTTTTTATACCAATGCTCAATTAGGTCGTTTATTTATGATCACTTTTTTTAAATAAAAAAAAAAAAGGAAAAAAGTTCGACCATTTGTCTTTAAAAAAAGGGGTCATTTTAATTATATAAACAAAAATCGGTCATTTAGTCTAGAAACAACTATTTACAATTAGAAAAAGAGGAAAATAAGTCAAGATTTGAGACAAACTAAAATTAATTGACTAATAGTTTACATAAGTTAATAAATAAGTTAAATTAATACTTTTGCCCATAACTTATCTGATTATGAACCATAACTTGACAAGTTATTGTTCATAATTCACAGTTTTTATCCATAACTTGTTTGACTATAAATCATAACTTGACAAGTTTATTTATAACTTATCTGGTTATGAACTATAACTTGACAAGTTATGACCTATTAATTTATATAACTAAAAATTAACTTATATACTTTCTTAAACTTTTATATTGACCTATTTTCTACTATTTATCTTTACAATTTCACCTAAGCCTCACCATCTTCTTTAGAGTTTAACTACCAATTTACACTCTTACAGTTACAGAGCGCAGTATGACTTATAAGACCTAAAATCATTAAAATGCTTCTAATGCACCACCCGTGCAACTATGAATGTACAAATATATTTTAATTCTCTATTCTCTAGATTGTTCTTTATTTTATATATATATATATATATATATATATATATATAATGTGATACTTGGCCTTACTAAGCAGTACTTGTTGCCTTCAGCCACCCACCACTCAGAAAGATTCCTAAATATTAAAAAAAAAAATGCCAATAAAAACTAAACATTAAAAAATAAAGAATATAACAAAAACAAAAATATATTGATAGGAATAGTAATGTGCATAATGTGCCTTAAAATAAGCAATTTTATCAGGGGAAAAAAATAATGTGATTTAGTCCATATTTTATGCGATTTTAAATCAAAATCAAGATTTCTATCGTTCTTCATGTAAATCCCACGCAAACGTGCAAGCAAGCGTTAATGCACGTGAAGGTCGGCCTAATTCGGCAGTGGATTGGTTGACTTGATAATTAATAACGTGTTAATTAATTAAATTATATTATATATGAAGCTAATTTTTGTATCTGGCCGAGGCAGCAGCAAAGGTAAACAGGAATATATGCTAATAATTAGCCAATTACTTTTTGTATTACAGAGGGAAGAGTGAGGCTTGAGGCCAGCCCCGGCAGAGGCATGACGCATGCTCCTCATTATGCTCTTAATTATTTTCCTGAACGCACAAATGCAATCATATGAAATAATTACATAATTATTTTGCAGATGTTATGAAAGTTAAGAGAATGTAAAACTAAGGAAAAAAAATTTAAAAAGAATTTTATTAATTTTGTGAAAGTATATAAAATAAAGAGTTTTAGAGCTCTATTTATAATAAAATTTTTGACACTATTCACAGTTACTATTTATATAGTACTTTCTATTTGCGTTTACTACTTATACAATAAGATTCTAATATAGACAGTAACTTTGACTTGTTTGCATAATAACTCTAACTGAGGTGAATAACTACTATTCACAACAGATATATTTTCCCATGCATATATATTCTTGAAAATCACATAAATCTTTGAATACAATTTAACTAAACTGTAGTTAATTGGCAGAGAATCATGATTCAGTTATGGGTAAATCAAAATTTCATGATAAGAATATTGATATTTGATATTTTAGTTTTGTATAATATTGTGTTATTTTACTTTTTTTCTTTTTGAATGTAAAAGGGGTTTGTAAACAATGAAAACATCAACCACTAAGCGTTGTGGTGCAGCAGTGAATATGCCTTTAACACCAGTTGATCCCCCTTCTAATTAGAAAAAAGAACCAAAAAAAAAAAAAAAAAAAAAAAAAAACAATGAAAAAATCATATTCATTCATATGCTCTTCAAAATTCATCAAATCCTGACCCAACACATTTGTGAAAGTACATAACAAATATTCCATGATCACAAATGTTTTAGAGGCCAATTTACACTGTTACTATATTTTTATTTTTGTTGGAGACACTATTACCGTCAATTTACAATATTATTGGACTTTATATTATGTTTGTTTCGAGTATTCATTCATAATTCTCTATAGTATTTTTTTTTTCATAAAAAATACACGTAAAACAAGAATAGTTATAAATCTATAAACCAAACGTCTACTTAGATGTCCCAATCTCTTATCCTTCATCAATTTAAAAGTGATAATTACTTTATAAAAACAATAATGAGTCTTTAGCTAGAGAAATATCAACTATTTAGGCCTCGTTCATTTCATCGATTCAAACTTTTAGTTTTTGGTTTCTATAGTAACAAGTTCTCATAAAATATCACATCTAACATTTTCTGCTATAGTGAAAAGTTTTAAAAATGTCACATCTCAATTTGAATTGAAAACTCGAATCTGTGAAATGAACGAGACTTTAAATTAAAGAACTAAGAATATAAGACACGTTTAGTTCGCTGATTTGAGTTTTTAATTTGAGTTAAGGTGTAACTTTATATAAATTTTTTTTATTATAGTTAAATTATTAAATATGATTATTTTTTTTAAAAAAATTATAAAAAAACTCAAATTTTAAATTAAAATCCTTAAAATGAAGTCATAATTGGCTTGAAAAAAAAAAATGCCTAAAGAGTTAGCAATCATAAGATAAAAGGTAATAACAATCAAAGACTTGACTTTGCAACTAACCCAATCTTTTGTTTGTAGGCTCATCCGTTTTTCCTTGGACTTGGTGTTGTTTATGTGGTTGCATTCCCAAGTGATCTGGGCTGGCCTACAGCTCAAGTCCAAACCATGAATAGCTTTGCAGCAGAATCTAAGGACTCGTTTTGTAAATGTATTTAACTTTATAATTATGATTATTTTATCGTGTTTTTTTTTAAGAATTTAAATTTAAAAAATTTCTATCAGTAGTTCTTTTATAAACTTTTTATTAATAAATTTAAATTATTAACTTAAACACGTAAATTAAGCATGTGACTCAAATTATACTAGTAAAAGAACCATAAATATTACCTTTTCTTTCCTTTTAAGAAAATATCACTTTTTTTTTTTTTCCTTTCTTTAAGGTTCTTATCCGCACGTTCATGCTGAGTTTCCACAAAAGCGTAGTGTGTTACCCAATATCCACTGGTGACAGATGATGGAGACGTTAAATAATGGCTCCAAAATGGCAATGCTTTACAGAACACATCCTCACCATAATAATATAGGGTTTGTTTGATACTTAAATTCACTTATTGATTCGAATTATGATTTATAATTTGTTATAATATTTTTCTCATAAAAATACACACGTAAATCAAAAATAGTTCTAATAACATGATTTGAATCTATGAACCAAACAGATCTTATATCTGTTGTATGTGTTTTTTCCACATTTTCTGTATAAAAAAATAGAAATCGGGGAATTAGACTCCAAGAACAAAACAAGAAAAAAAAAAATTCCGGTAACTATATTGAGGGTCCATTTAGTTTTGTTTGTTGATTCGAGTTTTTAATTCGAGTTGAGATGTGATTTTGGGCCCGTTATGTTCGAATTCGAATCGAGAGATTTTTTTATAGTAAAAAAAAAAGAGATGTGATTGTTTATGAGAGTTTTTTATGCAGAAACTCGAATTCAAACTAAAATTCTAAACTCAAATTTTTACAAAATATGAGTTTTTTTTTTTGACCAATTAACGAAAAATGAACTGGACCAATCTTCTATCCGAGTGGTCATTTGTAATGTTTATAATTAATGCTTTATTTTCTAAGAAGTGGAAGGGTTTTAATTTATTGAGAGGATGAAGCAAAAAGCTTGCCAATTAGAGGATACAAAAGGCATTAAGACACGAATATATTTCAAAACGTTATAGCAAAAATGGAAAAGATTTGTAAACATTTTTGCGAGTTTGCTTGTCAACGTGTCCAAGGAGAACATAGCTGCCTCGGTTTGAAAAATAATAAAAGACCATTTTTCTTGTTCTGAAATTTGACCCCTCCCAATTGAAAGTTGTTTTAGAAAATCAAACTTCAATGGACAGTTTTTTTTTTTTTTTTCAAAAAATAAAAAAATAAAAAGCAAAAAAGAATTTCAAAGAGCTTTTACCGCATCTATTATTGCTCTTAATACTCTTGAAAATTTTTTAACAACCAATAATTGGAACACAAAAAGATCAATTTTAACTAATCAATGCATAGTTTAGGATGCGTTTGATAGATGTATTTAAAATTATAATTTTAGATCTTAATTTAAAATCAGTATTTGTTTATATTTTAAATCATGATTCATAATAAGTGTTTAGTTTGGATGATTATGAATCATGATTTAAAATTTGATGTGATAGTTTAAACTAACTCAAATTATGATTTTAAAACCATCTCCTTCTTGATTTAAGATAATTTAAACCTCTAATTTTGAGTCATAATTTTAAAATTAAAATTTAAATTTAAAATTAAAAATAATGATTCTAATTTTAAAATTATAATTAAAATTATTTTAATTTAAATTTTCATATTAAATGAACTTTTAATAACATAATAAGGTACTATTTTTAAATAAATAAATGGTGAATATTCATTCAAGTGGATAAGCCATCTAAAAAAACACAACACGAAAGCCCCTTCCTTACCATTCATCATACTCGATCCTTCGGAAGCGTTAAAAATAAAGCTGTTTTTCTTTTTTTTTTTTTTTTCCCTTAATTAAAAAAAGATTAATTTTTTTTTTTTTTTCCCCGCTTTGCCTTTATTATTAAACCGTAAAACAGCGGTAAAATCACCGGCACGTACCCGAAAATATTCCAAACGCCGAATGACGCAAACGTCAAAGACTCAAAGCTATCAAAAACAAAAATGAAATAAAATAAAAGAAAAAAGAAAAAAAAAAGTCCAATTTCTTTTCCTTCCATTTTCTTCTTTCATGCTCGTCTCCTTCGTTTCGTTTTCCACAGTATCTCAGCTCCAGACGCTACCTTTATCTCTCTCTCTCTCTCCCTCTAAAATTGAGACAAGAGACAATTCTACAACTCCACAGCTGCCTTTCTAGACCACCCCCCAAAAAAAAAAAACCCAATTCTTTTTTCTTTCTTTTCAGTTTTTAAATATTAACCAACAAAGAAGACGATTCCACAGATTCTATTCTGCATCTTCAATTTGGTTTCTGAAGTAAAAACAAAAAAAAGAAAAAAAAAACATTTTTTTTTGGGTGAATTTGGAATTGGGTATGGAGCCGCCGGAGGATAGTAAGATAGGGTTGGAGGAGGCGGAGGAGATAATCTTGCGGTGGGACTCGACGGCGTCGGAGGAGGCGAGGGACAAGATGATCTTCGACAGCGATCGGCTCGAGGTCGATCGTTACCTCCACGCCGTTGATCGAATCCAACGGTCCATCTCCTCCATTTCGATCTCCGACGATCAGGGCAAAGTCAACTCCACCATCCAGATCGCCATGGCTCGCCTCGAGGATGAGTTCCGCAACATCTTGTTGATCCACACCGCCCCTATCGAGGCCGATTCCCTCACCGATCCAAGCTCCTCCACTCACTCCTCCTTCGCCGCCAGTAGTAGCGGCGCCGCCACCGACTTCGAGGACGATCCCTACGAGGACAAGGACGACGACGAGATTCTTCAGCGTGGAGATTCGAGCAACAGTGTGAGCTACAGGTCCACCAGTAGCATCCGCGAGATCGATCTGATACCGTCCGATGCGGTGATTGATCTCCGGAGCATCGCGGAGCGGATGATCTCCGCCGGATACTTGCGTGAGTGCATTCAGGTGTACGGCAGCGTGAGGAAATCGGCTGTGGATTCGAGTTTCAAGAAGCTAGGGATCGAGAAGCTCAGCATCGGCGATATCCAGAGGCTGGAGTGGGCCCAGCTCGAGACGAAGATCAGACGGTGGATACGCGCCGCCAAGGTCTGCATCAGGATCGTCTTTGCCAGCGAGAAGAAGCTCTGCGAGCACATCTTTGAAGGCTTAGGCACGGCCATTGACGATGCCTGCTTCATGGAGACTGTGAAAGGCCCGGCGATTCAGCTCTTCAATTTCGCCGAAGCGATTAGTATCAGTCGGAGGTCGCCGGAAAAACTGTTCAAGATTTTAGACCTTCATGATGCTTTGATGGACTTGATTCCGGATATTGACGCCGTGTTCGAGTCGAAATCGTCGGAATCTATTCGAATACAGGCCGCGGAGATATTGTCGCGGCTGGCGGAGGCGGCGAGGGGAATATTGTCGGAATTTGAGAACGCCGTGCTTCGAGAGCCGTCGAGGGTACCGGTCCCCGGAGGGACAATTCATCCCTTGACTAGGTATGTCATGAATTACATAAGTTTGATATCTGATTACAAGCAGACACTGAATGAGTTAATCGTGTCGAAACCGTCGACCGGTTCCCGGTATTCAGGGGATCCAACGACCCCGGATATGGAGTTTGCGGAGCGGGAGGGGAAGACCCCCTTGGCGCTCCATTTGATTTGGATCATTGTGATTTTGCAGTTCAATTTGGACGGCAAGTCCAAGCACTACAAGGACGCTTCTTTGGTCCATTTGTTCATGATGAACAATGTTCATTACATTGTTCAGAAGGTGAAAGGATCTCCAGAATTGAGGGAAATGATCGGAGACGATTATTTGAGGAAGATGACGGGGAAATTTCGCCTTGCAGCTACTAATTACCAGAGAGCTACTTGGGTGAGAGTGTTGTATTGTCTTAGAGATGAGGGCTTGCATGTGAGTGGGAGTTTCTCTTCTGGGGTTTCAAAGAGTGCTTTGAGAGAGAGGTTCAAGACGTTTAATGCCATGTTTGAGGAAGTTCATAGGACTCAAGCAACATGGTTGGTACCAGATTCCCAGCTTAGGGAAGAGCTGAGGATATCAATCTCAGAGAAGTTGATTCCAGCTTACAGATCATTCTTGGGGAGATTTAGGAACCATATAGAGAGTGGAAAGCATCCAGAGAATTACATCAAGTACTCAGTGGAGGACTTGGAGAATGCCGTGTTGGACTTCTTTGAGGGATGTCCTGTATCTCAGCACTTGAGGAGGAGATCTCATTGATGGAATGAAGCGAGTTTTTGCAACTTAGAAGCTAGGGAAAAACATTCTTTTAATTTTTTGGAGCGTTTGGGTGATATGGTGCTGGTCATTCTGGGATTTTCCGAGTTCTTCTATTTATTCTACTTCAATTCAGTGTTCAAGAAACCAAGCTCAGTAAGAAGATCCGGTGTAACTCTTCAGACTGTCCAAGTCCCTCAGCCTAGATGCTTCTGCCCTGTAAGCATGTTATTCGTTATGAGTTCTAGATTTTTTTTTTCTTTTCTTGTTTATATTGGAGTTATTGTATGTGTGTTTTCTTTTATTCTTATTGATATCGAGAAGCAGTGTCTGTTACAAGCTGGAAATGACTCTATATCATATCATATTTTTAGCCTTGAATTAGATTGACCATTTGGAATTGAAATTCAGATCAGTTCTGTCAATCTTGCGTTCCAAGTTGATTTAAAAACTTGCGATGTTTCATTTATTTTCTGCCCTGATGGGATATATATGAATACTAGTTAAGCTCATATTCTAAGAGAAACTTTGTAGAATCAGTTTTGATGATTTATTAACTAAAATTCTGCGGTTGCTTATCCACAAGTTAATCTTCTGTCATTCTTTTCCAATCATGAATTCAATATTCAGTTGAAATTATCTTCATATTCGATAATCATCAGTATGCGATACTGTTTTACAGCTAGAATTTTTTATTCCTGCAGAGAGCTTGTTTTAAGCTTCAACGATTTTTTAATCCTAAAAGTCATTCAGTAACACATATCATGATTCTTTAAAATCTTTTAAACGATCTGAAACCTACGTTAACTATGGCAATTCAACAATTTTTTACAATTTGTTTTTTCCTTTGGGAGTGTAGCTATTGCTTAAATTGGTCAACTCCTTCCTTACCTAAATCGAAGAATTTGACCTCAAGTTGCGAGATTCAGGTAAGAAGCAGGATTGGTAGGTCTGGAGTCAACATCATTGACTTTTGGAATGTAAGTAAAATATACAAAAGAGTGGCAATAATTGTTAAATGCTCGCAAAAACAAGGCATCTTGTTTAAGTTAGTTCATAGTCCTCCCAGAAGAAAAAACTGAAAGCTCAAACTTGCAGTTGATTCGGATATAACTGCAGGTTAGGAATCTTAGATACGTCTTTACCTGAGAGGAGTTAAATGGAATCTTAGGTAAAGTTTTGTTTTAAATATATTGCCATTTGAGTACGAATCGAATGCAAAGTTAAATTTAGCAAAAAAAAAAAAAAAAAAAAAAGCACTACAGGAGATTATCAAGAACAAGTTTTGCAGTGTATGAAATGCAGTCATAAGATCAAATTAGTGGGTTTCTTTTTATATGAAAAAAAAAACAATTCTGTAGCCAACTCTGTTTCAGATTAAGATGGACGCTTATTTTCACGAAGTTAGGAATTGATCGAGTACTATAAAATAGTTGCGATTATATTTTGTCAAAAATAATAAACTCGTAATGCTTGTATATATTATGGTTCTACAAAATGGTACTTGAAATATTAGAGCTGGTGATATAGTCCCGTTCATTTTGTTAATTCGAGTTTAGAATTCAAGTTTTGTTACAGTAAAAAGCTCTCATAAACAGTCACATTTAGGGCCCGTTTAGTTCGCAGATTCAAATTTTTAATTCGAGTTGAGATGTGACTTAATGTGAGAATTTTTTACTGTAGCAACAAAGTTAGATGTGATTGTTTATAAGAGCTTTTTACTGTAACAAAACTCGAATTAGCGAAATGAACGAGAATTTTTTTTGTACAGTAAAAAGTTTTCACATAAAAACACATCTCAATTTAAATTAAAAACTTGAATCAGCGAACTAAACGGGCTCTAATTCTGCCCAAAAATTGTAGGAATTATGGAATGATGCCTGTAGCTGGTAATCCTGGAACATTTCTGCTGCGGTTGAAATTCAAGGATTTTTCGTTTTTCTAGTATAATAGATTAAAGGATTTTCCGTTTTTCTAGTATAATAGATTAAAGGATTTGAAACGTATACCATAAAAGATTCTGTCACTCTTTTTTCTCCGCAAATGGTATGGACTATGAACCGACCTTTTTGTTATTTAATTGGAAATAATTGAGCTTGACATCAACCTATTCACTTTTTAAATCACCCTAATGAACGCCTGGATTGCCTGTGCATTTTTTGAATAATAGAAAGGGAAATTCTTTGGCTATGTCAGATTTTTTTAACAGTTAAATTTGTGTATTTTTTAATTTTTATATAATTTTATGTAAATCTAACGCACAAAAAATTTGACTTATCGATAAGATGACGTACTTGAAGCTCCTAATAGAAAACCCAACAATTTTGTTAATTTTGTCGAGGCCTTTGGTTTTTTTTTTTGGTGGTTAACAACTTGTACATTTCTTCCGCAATTAATTTCCATAACTAATACTTCTTGCACTTAAAAAGTTTAGCATTGGCGATCAAGAAGACCACAATTAAACCTCATAAATTGACAACGAGAGCACAAGTGTCTAGTTCGTTTCGTGAATTTGAATTTTCAATTCGAATTGAGATGTGAAAATTTTTAAAAATTTTTAACTGTAAAAATTTAAAATTAAAAACTCGAATCGATAAAATGAATTAGACTTAAAAAATATTAAAGTATCAGAATTGGATAATTCATGTGTACCCTTTGGTAATGAGCAAATTAGGAATGTTTTATATTGTTGTTCTGACAAATGCAAGAATCGTATTTCAATAACAGAAAATATAGTTGAATCAATCATTGGCCCCTGGGTATTTTGGATAGCCCTGAATAGCACTTTGGCGGAGGTCGAGGTACATTAAGCGAACAAATTCTACAATAAATTTTCATAGAAGGCAATCATTTGCAGGTCCAAATCACATTTTCTAGGTTGAAAATTTCTAAAAGAGAAATACTGTCACTTTTGTATAACTCACTTTATCACTGTCCGTATTTATTATTTAATATATAAATTTTTATTATTTTATTTTTTATTTAAATAATAATATATCATATTAATAAAATTTATACAACAAAAAATGCCAGGAACTTCTCATTATTCTTTACAAAGGCGCTCTCTCTCACACACGTATACACAGAATTCCAATTGATAAGGACCACTTTTAGCATATAACCAACAATTCAAAGATATATTTATCACAGAGGAAGACTGCTATCCAATTCAATAACCGAATGAACAAATAGCTAGAGAGAAATAACAGAAAAGAAATAAAAAAAAAAAAAGGCTAACATGATCAATCAAATAAAAAAGAAAGAAAGAAAACAAACAGACAAAAGAAAGCTAACATGACGGGATCTCAAATGAAGTTTTCCCTGTTATCATCCCCGCTGAATTTTCCTCTTCATCGTATATGTTCAGTAAATTATGGGGGTACTACAATCAGCCGGAGACTGTTGCAATGGTAACAACTAGCAATATTCTCTTTTACTCTGTCTTCTCTTCTTCCAGATCACCATTCGACAGCCCATTATTGCCGGGCAATGATTTAGTTTCCGGAGCAAAACGAACATCTTTTGAAGGAATTGGAGATGGTTTGATGAGTGTTAGAGTTGTATCATCCCTGTCAAGCTCTTCACTTCCATCATCAGAGTAGGCATACCTATAGCATAAAACAAGAGAGGAAATGGCAGCGGTCAGTAATTGCTTTATTTGAATCTGAAAGACAATTTGTACATTAGGCATGCCCACAACGGTCACTTGAGGAACTTATTCCAAGTTGTGGCTCTCCTAAGCATGGCTCTAAAAAGAGAGATGGCTTGCCTCGCCAGAACATACTAAGTTCTCAAGTAAAGATGGAGAACCGAAACACAATCTTTTGTTCTACAATAAGTGAAACATATAAAAGAGAATGAAGGGGAGAGAATGGAGAATCTGGAAAGCCAAGGTTTGATTTTACCTCATTGAGTTCTGGGAGGGTGCCCAAAGAGCACAGATGACGCATAGAAGAGAGAAAGATAGGACTTGCCAGAAGGCAGGGATGATCCAAGCATTCTGCCACTGCTCATTGTAAATATCATTTGACTTGAAGTAGAGCTGCAATTACGATTTATCAAATGAGAAACACACAAAGCAGAAATCGCAAATACAAGAACATAAAATACTACGTGCCTAGTAATGGAGGAACCTTTACAATTTTAGTTTACTTTCCCATTCACCACTACCTTCATTTTTTTTTGACGTCTGTGTTGAGCTTTGACATTCATATCTTGTATCTTCTCAACTAAAGTGTTAAGCCTATTTATTATAATCATATTCCTCTACATTAGAATCATTGCCATGGTTCACTAGTCAATTAAGAAACAATGTTAATATACTTTCTTCATCTTCATAGACGCGATATCTTGATTACCTCATAGCATATCCAACCAACGGACACGATAACAGCTACTGCCAAAGCGTTTGTGAACTTCCTGTAAATATCTAGCTTAACCAGCATTCGCCTTGCCTGCAACATCACACACAAAAGATCAAATGTCATTAGCTGGATTTTTGTATATTTTACTACAGAAGAAACAATGGAGAGAAACATAAGTAATGTAACACGAGCAAGAGACTACTTTGTGATTAACTAACAAAGGTGAAATGCGACCAAGTACCTGAAGCTTATTTAAAGTTGCAGACAGAGATGAAAATATCCATAGGATGAAGAAAGCATCCAATACTGCCACAGGGAGAACCAAGAACAATCTGGCCTTTCCGGAAAGATCACTCACTGCACCGACATTTTCTACCATCTCAAGAACTTCAGATGCCACAAAGAAGGTGGCTCCAAGCATAATCACCTTTGATGTAATCCCACCTAACGTAGGTCTAACAACGCCATAACCCATCGAAACCATCAAAATGATCAAACGTGCCACGGTACGTTTAATGGTGCCAAAAGTGACAGCCCATATAGTTGTCCCAGTAGGCCTGATTCCAGTCTCGTTGAACTCAGCATAGTCAAAGTACCACAAAGCCATCTCAAACATTCCCAGAGTTATCACTAGAGTAATGCAGTTCTGCAGTGGAAGAACTTCTCTCCAAAACCTCGCGTATTGCGAAAACCAAAAGATCCCAAGTAGCACAAAGGCAAATGACATGAACCCATAGAATTTCATAAGAGGTGCCATTCTACCAGGTAAATATCCATTAGGGTTTTTCCATATTGTTTTCCCCTCTACAACCGCATCCTTAAGCCTCACATCACAATGAATGAAATACAAGTTATACATCCCAGTTTTAGTGATCTCTATGGACTTTGATGGCAATGTGACAGCTTCATCATCTACCTCAAATGAGACGCCAAAAACTTGGGGCCAACCGGGATTAGTAGCGGACTGGCGGTGAATGATTTCTCCTTCTTTACACGCATCCAGTTTAGCAAGATCAGCAGTGCAACACACTGCCCTTTGACCCCCATATGCTGAACCCCCAATTGTTTCTCTATCTTCCACCTCAAAAATAACGGCGTGGACCGAACCCGAGCTGAAATTTGCATAGTCTTGCGGTCTCCGGAATGTTACCTTTTCAAAGCTGGTTTTCCAGATCACAAGCAAAATACAAACAAGGTTCATATTTCAGTACAACATATCGACATTGAGAAACAAGTTCATTGAACATAGAATTGAATATTGGAGACTAATCAAAATTCAAATTTTCAGTTCCATTTTTTTAAAAATTATTTTTAAGCATCAACAAGTTCATAATTGAACTCACTAAGACTAAACATTTCTTTCTATTCAACTTTCCACGATCACAGAAATTACAATTCAAGCTAAATTTCACATAAAACAGTAACACAAACGAGAAAATTCAAAGTGAACTAAGGAAATATCGCGCGATTGAGAAGGGGAAATGGCATTACCGTACATAAGAGTCTCCGTTAGAAGAGACAGAATTGTCCTTGGGACCAGGGACAGAAGAGTAAATCCCCTCGCTGCCTCCATGGACGACGAAGGCGTTTCCTTTTGCGGCGAATCTCTCGGCTGCGTACTCGTGGACGGAGGCCTCGACAAAACCGAAGCTCAAAGCGCAGAGAAGCGCCAAAGCCGAGACCCACAACATTGGAAGAAGAAGAAGAAGAAGCTTCTGGATCTGTTGAGGTCTGAAAGTTAGCCGCTTTTGTCTGCACTCTTGGAGAGAGAAAGTAAGAGAGAGAAACAGAGAGAAGCGCGTTTGAGATCTTCTGTTACACTTCTACTTGGCTGTGCTGAAAGACGATGTGAAGCTCAAAGACGACTATGAGAAACTATTGCCCGTAGTGCTTACGGACAGTAGATTATGTCTAAGTGGAATCTGAGCCGCAGGATTAATCAGTTTAGCGTCGATCCATCGTTTGGTTTTTGGTGATATGTAGAACTGAGAGCGCTTGATCGTCACTAATTTAATCGAGAGTCAATGTGTCGGTGTTAAAACCACTTGCATTTTTATTATTAAGTCGAGCTGCTCGTGAGAATAAGATTTTTTTTTTTCTTTTAATTTTTGACAAATTACCCTTCAAGTTTCAACTCGTAAAATTGTCACATTTTACAAAAGTTTTAAAATCTCAATTTAAATATAACACAAATATTTTAATTTCTTAACTGTTAATCTCTTAAATTTAATAACAAATTTAAACAAATATAATAAAATAAGACATATTACAATAATTTTATAAGTTTAAGAGGCAAATTATTAAAATTTAAAATTTAAAAGATAATTTGTTAAATCACAATAATTTTAAAGATAATTATAATAATAACAACCCTTAGTTTTCAGAACATATTCTACCATTGAGAATCTCTGCTCTAATAACCCTTAATTTAATTTTACTTTTATATTTGGAGCAACACAGGAATTTAGAACATATTCTACCATTGAGAATCTCTGCTCTAATAACCCTTAATTTAATTTTACTTTTATATTTGGAGCAACACAGGAATTTTGTAATTCTTTGGAAAATTTTGTATGAAAGGGTAATGAAAATTCTAGAATTTTTTTTTTTTTTTTTAAAAAAGAAGTATGCACATATCCAAATCTGACCAAACTGCGCAACACAGTATAATTATTATTATATATATTTTTTGAAACATGGCCAAAGAAACCTATACAAGTAAGTTTTCTTCCTTAAAAAAAAAAAAAAAAAAAAAAAACGACAAGAATAGGTCCCGCGGGTACACATTTTTCTCAACTGATGATTTGATTTGGCACGACTTCCTAAATCATGTTTGATTGTTGAAGTGGGTTCATAATGCCAACAAAAAAATGCATGTTTGGTCCGTCTCTTTCTGCTCGCTTGAAGCCGCGAGATAAGGAAAATTGAATCAAAGATCACCACATAAAATTTGTCTGATTACATAGACCACACACACTGCCAAATAAAAATTTGTAATTATATATTACTAAAGTGGAAAGTCCATTCATTATCATATACCATCTAAGATCTACTTTTGAAAAAAGTACCAGCGGTGCTTTAACCAGCTGGTAGTTGTTGGGAATAACATTTGTTGGGTTGAAAATTCAAACCTCACATTCTTAAGACTATTGACTATTTGATTGACTAAAAACGTTTCTAAACAAGACCCAAATTCGGAAGAGCTGAAAGAGAAAAGGTTCATGACTCTAGACTAGACACCCTTAAGACTGTATTCATTCAGTTCAGACAAATATTACACGAAGAAATTTGAAGAATGGTTCAGCATTAAACTTCTAGTTTAAGAAGTATCCGACTTCTAACAAAAGAAAACTTCCTACCAAAGCAGAGAAGAAGATGAAGAAGATGAAGAAGATGAGAAAAGGAATTACAGCCGCTATAATATTTGCGGACAAACATGCGAACTACTCGGGAGTGTAGAAACCCTCGTCAATCCAAATCAAGGAACTCCATCCTTTTTCTCATGGTGCCTTTGAGATCAGTGGCCTCCCTTTCAGCTTTCTGTGCCTGCATAATCACAAAATGAACATTACTAAAAGAATCTAATCAGATGTTACTAAACAATGCCAAGCAACATGCTCTTGGATATGGGGACACGTATTCATGCGAAACAATAAGCCCCCTCATATCACGTTATTTTGTTTTTTCCCTTTCTTTGCAACTTACTCCAATTCTCCTTATCTTTCCCACCTAAAATTATTCCTCATGATTCGACTTTTCTTTACATGTGTAGACAACTAAACAATGAAAATGACCTACGGGAGAAGGATATCCATGGACAAGACGAAGTACAACCCCATACAGTATTTAGTGTTTTGAATCGGTTGGTCACGAAATCACATGGGCAATTCACAACAAACAAATGAAAAACCAGAATTTAAAGCCCTGGGGTATCCCGCAGTTATAAGTTTTGTTAGGAAGCTTCAGACTTCTGAAAGTCCTGTAGTTAAATTGGCATAACTTACAATAAGGGGGAAAAAAGTATCTATTGACAAGCTGCCTCAAGAATCTTCTAATCTTCTATAGTTTTATTGCAACTCCAGAGAAAGTGGGGGAAAAAGAAAAAAGGAAAAAAAATTCAACTTTAATAGATTTTTACCGTTAAGTAACTTTTTACCGACTCGTCAAATCAAACCATAATAACCAGTTCAGTAACTTGAACACATTGATCCACGAGCAAGATTCAACATATGATGAAGGAGAGGTAAACAAACTAATGTAAGAAATGCTCAATATCAACATGATTGTCATGAAAGAATGTCAAATGATTACCCTTTTAATTTCAGCAGCTGAAACACGAGTCATGTGTGGGGGAAGTTCCTCCCTCTCCAAGTCCTACGAGGTCATATTAAAAATCATAATTAGGAGAATAAAATTATGCATACAACTTACTGTATAAAGCATAATAGTTACAGACTATACCAGTTCGCCAATTAAAACAACATTCTCTCCACGGATAACATATAGACCTAAAGGGATGTCACAGTAAAGTTCACCAACAATAACTCTCTCGCATGCACCCTCAAGAACAGCATTTGCTACATTTGAGAAACAGAAATTTCTTCAGTTAGTTGTAACATCTTAACGTTTGAAATCCAATTCCTTAGATGAAAATGCTATTACCAAATTGATCAAATGATCGGAGTATCCCCAAAAGCTTCCGACCATCTCGAAGCAGCACAAGAAGTTTCTCTGCAACATAAAAAAATTTAGAACATGGCGTAAGAACGAATTGCTTCATCCAAGATTCAACCTTACTAGGCAACAGATTGCTCCAGTTGAAATCTTTTTTCAGTGGTGCATTGCTCATTAGAAGAGGAGAAATAATTGAAATAAAAATACCAACTTTTTGTCAAAACATTCAATAAATTTCATTTATTACAAAGTAATTTGTATTCCATAAGAAAATAACATTCATAAATATCCCAAACCAATCGATGGCTGAGAAAAATACAACTACATAGGACACAAAGGAAAAAAAAAAAAAAAAAAAACCAGGGAAGACAATGAGAGAAATTTTGGTAATGGATCCATGGCTTTGACATTCTTATAATAATGTTGATACGTATATGTAGATCCACACTGAAGCACAGTTGAAAATAGTTGAAAATTTTCCTCAGTTCGTCGAAAAATTAAACTCACTCAAATAACTGTAGACCCCAGAAAAGCTTTGACAATTAACAAGTCACAGTTCAAAATTAAATACAAATAAGGGGAAACTACAGCTGACAGAACAGACAACAACAAACCTAGATAGCCTAAAGCGTGTCAGGAAAAAAAAAAAAAAAAAGAAAGAACAACACCACAATTCAATTGAAAACAAAAGTTAATAACCATAAAAGTGGAAGCTTTACCAAAATCCATTATAAAAAAAAAAAAAAAAAAAAAAAAAAAAAAGAAGAAGATATAGGGAAGACAAAGCGCTTACTGTCGAGATAGCTAGCAAGAGAAGTAGAAAGATAGATATCTTCCGGTCCTGCCCAAGACATTGGTGTCAACGATTTCAGACGTTTTCGGTACCTCAAAAACAACCGAAAATTTCACCAGAAACCAAACCAATGGCATTGGCAGCTCAGATTTCTCTCTGATGCCAAACCCAAACCTCTTCGCAATTCACCAGAGAGAAGTAATCAAATCCAAACACCCCTAATTTGATTCCACCGAGAAGAAAATCGGAAAAAGTCCGAACCTTTATAAAGTATCAAAGAAAACCCTAGCTTTTCAGATCCGAAAACCCCCAATAATTTAAGAAATTGAAGATTCTCGTCCGGATTGAGGAGATTAGGAGGAGTTTTGAAAAAAGCACTCAGATCCAATCGCCTTGGAAGAGATTCAGGAGGGGAATTCGAACTAGAAAGTGAGGAAGAGACGAAGAAGAGAAAGCCAAAGGAATGTTAAATATTGGGGGAAAATAATTTCTAGGGTTTCGATTTTGAGATGGTGGAATTAAAAGAAGAAGATATAGAAGGATTTCTTTCGGTTGTTGTTGGCTGCTCCATTGGTTGCCATTTGATTGACGATTGATTTTATTTTTTAATTTTTAAATGGATGCTTTGGGTATTTCCACTCCGTAAAACAAAAAGACCACTTTTGTCCATAAATTATTTCAAAATTATTTACGGCGGTAAAATATTTCCTTTTTTCAAAAAGGGCATCTTCCCTTATTTTAAAAAGAGAATATTGTTGTCGTTCGAGCCAAAAACGACATGGTTTTTGACGTTTATAAACTCCTCCAATCGTTAATAGAAGTTAGAATAATGTCGTTCACTCCAGACGACCTGTTTATTATCGAAACGACATGTCGTTTCAAAGTCAAAATTTTCATTCTAAAACGACATAAATTACTGGTCGTTTAAATAAGTCAATTTTGTTGTCTATGAATAAAGATAAAACTTTTGGGCATTAATATCACTCATGGGTGAAAAGAAAATATCTCCTTTTTTTTTTTTTTATTTTTTTGTATTCCCTTTTCAAACTTTCTTCCGATCATTGATTTAATTTTTTTTTAGAAGTGGCAATTAACAAATTTCGAGTTTGATTTTCAATGTTTCATTATAATGAACTTTGATTTGATAAATTACAATTAGATTGGTATGATGATTTAAATTAGGGTGATTCTAATCATGATTCATGATTTTAGGTTCAAATCATGATTCAGAATAAGAGGTTTAAATCACCTTGAATTAAGAGGAGTGGTGGTTTTAGAATTATAATTTAAACTAGTTTAAAATATCACATTATATTCTAAATCATAATTCAGAATTATCAAAACTAAACACTGATTCTGAATTATGATTCAAAATTATGATTTAAAATTACTGTAAATAAATATTGATTCTGAATTAGGATCCAAAATTCGCACCCTAAATTGTAATGAACATGCTAGCCAAGGAGAAACAAGTTGTTCTCTGAACTCTCGTAAGATACGCAATAGCCTATATCTTTGCAATAGCAGGTCTATCTAACATTATTTACCTCAAAATATCTTACAAAAAAAGATGGCATTTCGGCCAGGAAAAAAAAAAAAAAAAAAAAAAAAAAAAAAAAAAAAAAAATGGCAGAAAACCATATAAATATGTGTAGCTCGACCACGGCCAGCAGAACAATAACATGAATTGCAGTACTGTGACTGTGTTCACAGATGCAAACCATGAAAAAAAAAGGAGGATTTGATCATCCACCGTCTGCCAAAACAGTACTCACGAGCTGATAATTTTTTTATCCTCACAGAAAGCCACCATTGATGAATTTATTGAAGCTCTTTTGACCCCATAATTTCAAAACTTTTAAATAATAGCAGACTCCAGGTCAATTCCAAGTGTAACTAAATAACAAGGCATAGACTTTTGAATCTGCATAAAACAAGTGTCAACTAGATATCAATTAATGGATAGTTTCAAATATTAGATGAAGGCTTAAAACATTTGGGGGTTAATTTTACCTTGTAATAAGAATGCAATGGTTGCTATTGGAAGGAAGAAAGAAGGCTCAAATCTCCAGAACAATATCTGCAATCAAACGCAGAAGCAATGAATGTCAGCTTTTGTCTCTTTTTATATACAGAAATAAGTTAAGCCAAGAATATTATACATAATGTGCAAATTCCAAGTATATACTGTAACTTTATACTAAACCAAAAAAAAAAAAAAAAAAAAAAGTATATATTGAAACTTACATTCAGAATCTGTCTTGACCCATTTACCCCCATCATCAGTTTTTGAATCATGCGTCGTCTCATCTTGATCATTTTTCTTCTTTAACTGATTACATGCCGTCTCATCTTGGTCATTTTTCTTCTTCGTCATTGGGTTGTCCTCTAGGTATTTCTTTACCGATGATGCCCGGTAAGAATTTTGATGGGACATCTTCTTGTGAAGCATTGTTCTCAAAAGCTACACACCAATAATATAAATAAGCCACATTGCAAGTGTATATATTTTCTATCACTAAATAGTGTATATATTGGCAATTACACATCATTGAGATGAAAATTAGTGGGCAACAAACGTACGTTTAGTACTGCTTTGGAGCGTGACATATTTACGATTAAAATATATCTTTAATCACTAGCACTAAACATTCTAGAAGCATCAAATTTTTGTGAGATTCTTTTTATATTTGCATATTGTATTGAGATAAACTAACATAAGAAATATAAAAGAAATAGAAGTTCTAGAGCAATTTGTATTTAAAAAAAGGGCCTTTATGACAAAAAGTGCAAAATCTAAGATCTCGTTCATTTCACCGATTCGAGTTTTTAGTTTTAAGTTTTTACAGTAAAAAGCTCTCAGAAAATATCACATCAAAATTTTCTGCTATAGTGAAAAGCTTTAAAAAAAATGTCACATTTTAACTCGAATCGAAAACTCGAATCCGCGAAGTGAACGAGGCCTAATTAAGAAGATCAAGCACCGACCTTTTTTCTTTTTAAAAAAGAAAAAAGAGATGGAGGAAAAAAAAAAAAAAAAAAAAAAAAAAGAAATCATGAATTCTGAAAACATAGAATATACCTTCTCGATTCTGGACTCTTGAAGTGTATCTCTCAAACTTGGAGCAGGAGCAAACCCACCTCTACAAACAAACA
This sequence comes from Morus alba, assembly GCA_012066045.3. Taxonomy (NCBI): domain Eukaryota; kingdom Viridiplantae; phylum Streptophyta; class Magnoliopsida; order Rosales; family Moraceae; genus Morus; species Morus alba. The sequence continues at coordinate 19,290,454 of CP050227.2, read as the reverse complement.
TCTTCTTGAGAAGAAAAGAAATGGATTTCTTCCCAATGGCTTTCTTATTTCTCTCTGCAGAAATGAGTACCTCTTTGCATTTACCGATTATGACACTGATGGTTTTATCAATATCTTCATCGTCCTTATCATAATTATGATCATCATGATTACCTGACTCGCTGCAGCAAAGTGCATTGCTAATCCTCCTATCGACCTCCAAGCTTGAGGGGCAATTTAGGAATCTATCCAGAGGAAGCTCTGAGATTTCCTTTTCCTTGTTTGGCTTCCGGGATAACAGCTTCGTCAACTCTTTTTGTAGTTTGCCAACTTCCTCAGGAGTGATATCTAGTACTTCCTCAGACGAAGATGGATTATTCTCCTCCTGAATATTGTTAATCTTTTGGCTTCCCGTAATTTCTTTTATATCGTCGTTACCAAACGTTCCAATTGAGAACAATCCTTGTGGCCAATCACTGAATTCTTCTCGAGGCTCTTGTTTTGCATAATAATCTACACCATGAAAATTTAGATAATTAAGCTTTTCTAAAAAAAAAAAAAAAAAAAAAAAAAAAATCAAATAATGTTCAAACAATGCAAACCATACCACCCACAAGTTATAAATACCACATTATTATTTTTTTTAACTGTGGAACTTAATTGTAAGAAAATAAAATCATGATTTGAATCATAGTTCATAATTTGTTATAATATTTTCTCTCACAAAAAATACACATAAATTAAAAATAATTATAATCACATTATTTTAATTTATCACCAAACGTTAATAGATCCAAACTTGGCCATGTTGACTTATCAGATCTAAACTTGGATTTGACTTATCAAATCCAAATTTGACACGTTTACTATATGGCAAAAAAAAAAACGAATAATTATATAGAATTCATAAAATAAGATCATAGTAGTGCTTACTCTTAGTCGGAACTGCATTTGATTTCCTGTTCGCTTGTTTTGATCCATTAAGCTTATTTTGCACCCAACCAAACAGCTGCTTTTAACACAAACCAAAACCATCGTTATTCATTAATAATCAAATCAATCTAGCTAATTAATTACTTTACATGTATATTAAACTTTTTCAGCTAAAAGACAAATTAACAAGACACATTACATGATAATATCAATATAAAATACACTGACTTAATTACCTTCATTTTCTGAGATATATAGAAAGGACAAGATGATCAGAATCAGAAGAAGATTTGGCTCAGAAATTAACTTCCCAGATGGTGATCAGAAGTGATAAATGAATATGAAGGCGTCGTGAAGAAGTTATGATGATCTTTAATAAGCAAAAACAAAAAAAACTTATATGGTGTTCAAAACAAAAAGCAAACGAGAGATCAATTGAGCTTTGGAAGTATAAACAAAACTATATATACGAAACTTTTATGAATTTCATGGCCAAGCTGATCGCCGTGGCATTCCCAAGTTTCTACTGGGTTCAAGTTCCCAAAAACGGCTTTTTTTTTTTTTTTTTTTTTTTTTTTTTTTTTTTTGCCTCAAAGCAAAACTTCTCTCCTTCCGGCCTTAACTTATATCTTTGTATCTAGTCTAGATATCCTTGTGCCCCAACCTTTATTCTCTTATATAATATTGAATACTATACACACGCACATATATACGCCACTCGCAAGAAAACATTTCCTCTCATTTTTCTTTCATGACTCTTATCTCATAAACCAATACTTTTGGTATGTATTCAATAATATTAGTCATTAATTAGAGCTTAAAAACTCATGGGTGAACGTGGAAGCCTTTGTGTCACTCTTTTAACCACTAGATCATATTAGGTCGTTTGATTTATAGATTAAGATCATGATATTAGAATTATTTTCGATTTACGTGTATTTTTTATAAAAGAAAATACTATAGTAAGCCACGAACCATGATTCGAGTCAGAGCTCCCCCTTCTAAATGTTGATCTTAAGGCAATTTTTCTAGTCGTACTAAATCGAATGAACCTAAATATATTTATTGTACGTACATATGTACACACTTTGATTTTGGTAAAAGAAAAAAAACAGTATGTATATATATATATATATGTGTGTGTGTATATGTACACACACACACGTTTCACTAATTGAACACGTCGTTTCACTACTTGTGGTTCAACATCTGGTTACGTAGTTGAGTTTATATATATATACACACACACACAGACACACGTTTCACTAATTGAACACGTCGTTTCACTACTTGTGGTTCAACATCTGGTTACGTAGTTAAGTACTGTTCACTTTAGCAATTCAAGGCACATTAGTTTTTTCATGCATGCCATAATCTCCATGAACGCGATTTTTAAATGCGTGTGTTTTGCTTAACGAGATCAAGAACTCAATTGTAGCAAAAAGTTAAAAGATAAGAATGAGTAGAGCATGTAATGTTGTACATGGGAAATTGGAAGGGATGGGCTGGCAAGTTGCAGCAAAAAGGATATGATCATATCATATGAGTGTTTAGAAGAAAGTCCGAAAAAGTGGTATGGAGTCATGACAGAGGGCGGCATAGAAATGCCATTTTCCCGTGGGAATGTCCCTTCATTTTGGGACCAGCCGACTCATATTCTTACCTGCTCCCAATTCTACGTAGCTCACAGCAAATTTCCTTTTTTAGACAAGAACCTTTTCAACCAATATTATTCTGATCCAGCAATATTATTGATTTTCTTCTGATCCAATCAGTTACAAAAAAAAAAAAATAAAAAAATAAAATAAAATAAAATTGTAGCACTTGTAACCCTAAAAGCAAGGTGTAAAAACTATAAGTAAAAGATTTCTCAAACTAATTGTAGGAAAAACTTGGTATTTGTTTTTGATAATTCCTTATTGCAAGGTCTTTTAGGATTCATTTGGTATGAGTATTTAAACCAGGATGATTCAAATCATGATTCTACAATTAGAACCATAATTCATGATTTTTGATTCAAATCATGATTTTGAAACCATGATTCCGAATCAAAGGTTTGAATCACCTTGAATCAAGAGGGGGGTGGTTTTAGAATCATGAGTGAGTCTAGTTTAAAACATCAGATTAGATTCTGAATCATGATTCAGAATCATCCAAACCAAATACTGATTCTGAGTCATGATTCTTGATCCATATACCAAATTCTCCCTTAATGGTGGGTTTTCCTAATGGTAGTGTATATTTCATTCTTTTTTTTTTCTTTTTTTTTTGAAGGGATGGTAGGGCATATATCTAAATATCACATTGCATTTAAGTCATATAAAAAAATGAAAGTATGTAAATTTGATGTGATTTAATAAAGATCTTACTGTCTTAAACAACAATAACAGTGTGTTATTCTTACTCTTCATTAAACTATTTAGATATTGGATCTACATTAAAATTTTGACAGGGTGTAAAAAATTAATGTGTACCCTACTGGCTGATGGATTGATAGTGCATAATTCTAAATCGTTAGACGTTCATTGAACTTTGTTAGATTTATATTTGATTATCATCACACAATTCTAATTGCACAATATCAATAAATATTTTTTTGACCACACATTTTTCTTGTTTAATTTACTGAGAAAGGTCTTTTCCTTTTTCCACTAGGAATTATGCATTTATAAGTAGTAAAGAAAGAGATTGTCAAAGCTCACTACGTTTAAGACCATCACAGAAAATCCTTGAAACTAAGACAGGAGATGAAGAATACCCTTATCTCTTGTCAAAATTTGGGCAGAATAGATCTGTCTCAACAATATAAAACAGTACTTGTTTAACTACAGATCCCCCATGTCAAGGAAGGCTTAATATATTGATGATATAATTCGCATAACAATTAGAAAAATACTTAAAAAACACTATTAATATTAAACACCACCATTAATAAAAAATAAATTTTATTCATAAATCTCACGTTACGAAATTCACATTTTATTAATAAATAATGCTAAATACTATCCGTGTCTAATAACACTGCTCTGATTAGAATGTCATTCACTCAAAGCTATTTTTTCGCTTGAAGGGTTTTACTTTTTCAAAGCTCTTATTAGTTCTTTTCCTAGCATCTTCCCGTAACTGTACTGTACATGCGAATTTCTAGCTAGAAACCTGAACTAAAAGAATCACAACACAGGATCCAGCCACGTCAGCTTAGCGGGGGCCACCACACTGCAATTGTGATTAGATTCTAACATTTGGCTACGTGTCACGACAAAGCAAGCCCCATCATGTAATGTCGGACCAACACGTGTACCAAAGAAGTCGGGTTGACTTTAATCTATGGATGCCACTTTCCAAACACCCCCAATTTGACTATGATTCCATCGACTATGAACTTTACCATATATGAAAACACCTCTTTTTGTTTCTACACAATTCTCGTCTTTTGTAGCTCAAGTCAAGTGTCAATTATTCTAATCTAATTGTTGTTTTCAATTCCTTCTTTTGTGAAGATGTTTAGATTACAATAATAAAAACACAGTTTTCTTGGCTGAGTGTTGTGTTCTGTCACTCTCATATTGCAGGATACCAACTAAAATAACAGGTTTAGTACATTAACTAGAAAGCCAATTAGTTTGGCTAATCCAAGTCACTTTTTGATTTGTGGACACAAATCCCACAAGGATCGCTTAAACAACCGACATGTGAGATTGTGCACTCTCTTGAACACAGTGCGTTAAGAAAAATCATGAATCAATACTCTCAAGGCTACTAAACCATGTTTAAGAGCTTAAACAAAGCAACGCGTCCTTAAATCACACCACAAAGTAATGATATGGACTAAAAAAAATAATAATAATAAACTCTATGATTTAAGTAGCAATCGATGTGCAGTTAACATTTAATTATGAACAAAGAATACGTTTGGCTATGTATAGAGAGCAGAATTAATAGGTTGAGTATTTAAAAATTATTTAATATGCTTGAAAAAATGGCTAAGTAAACTCTAAATTAAGTAGTTTAACTTATTTAAACTATTTAAATAGTTTAAATTAATGATTGATAAAAAATGATTTACTCACAATTCTAATTAAAGTTGAACTGGTGCAAATACAGCTAGTAAACTCGTGAGCATCTAACTAGTGATATGACTGATAATCCCATGGAAAATATCTGAGAATGTACCGTCACTGAGCTCGTCATCATCTTTTCTTTGCCTTAAAGAGTTCTAATAAGGAACTCAAAATTTACTTCTTCCTCGAGATTTGCCACCCAAAGGGTAAAAGGATCACCTCCACCAAGATACAGCCTTTTAGTGAAAAAAGAAAAAGAAAGCCATGTGGGGTGTCTAGAATTTAGGAATCCGGGCGTAATATAGTAAGTGGGACCTAGGCTTTCTAATTTTGGAATGTTTTGCAGTTTCCATTATCTTCTAGAAAGGTGTTGCCCTCATTGTTTGACTAGCTCTTCTTTCATTGGATCTTCACTTAAATTAATTACATATTATTACTTCTTGCATTTAAGATTAAGCAAATGTTTCGTCTTCATGAAGCTCCTAAAGACCCAAGAAATCAAGATAATATTATCTTTGTTGCATCAAAGTAATAAAATGTGGCCTTTTGTCTCTCAAAACCAAAGAGAAACCCTCCATTGTTGGCCGCTAATTAGGACCTTGTTTGTGTTCTATCCATGTACATTTCTAGCGTTTTTGGTAAAAGGGAAATCCTCTAGAGTCTAGTCAAGCAAAGCTGTAATCTCACTATATGTTGCCGCTGGGTTATGATGCTCTATGCAATCTGTATATAAATTACAGTTTTTTGTACCTGTTTTCAATACGACTTTGCTTATTTCTCTGCTAGTCTTTGCTCCAACCAAACTGAGAATAACATGGGTCATGGGTACTAAATTGTTTAGTTTATGTTTCCAATATCCAGTCATGTTCCATATGTATTTACTTCCAACAGTTTTGAATATTAAATTGGTTCCTGCAAGATAGAGGATCATAAAGTAAATATATGCTAAAGCTTTGCAGAGACGAGATGTTTTTCAATTGAATATTTATAAGAACCTTTCTTTTACTGCAGATTTGCTTCTCTGGTTTTCTTTTTTTTTTTTTTTTTTTTTTCAATTAGCCTCAAGTAAGAGAGAAACAAAACTCGTTCTCAGCATTTGAGGGTGTACATCAGAAAGAAGAATAGGACAGACACACTGGTATCTCAAATGCAACTGTTAAACAACAACAATTTTTCATCTAGTGCAGAGTTGTTACTTGGGGTGAGATGGAACTTTTCAGCGTCTCTTAGGTGGCAACATTCACAATCGCGTATTCAGGAAATTAACAAGATGTGTCATTGACACTCGACATAATAAATGTTTTAAGAAATTCAAAATGATTTAAGCTGGTATGGATGGTCAGAAGATTATGCAGAGAAAAATAAAATGAAGAAGCGATGGGTTTGCAAGACTGAATGATCTGTAAAATTAGAAAACAGTCCTCAACTTTGATAGACATCTCCATTTTTAAGCAATTGATCAGTGAGCAAGTCACCAACTGGCAGAAGTGTACAAGAAAACATTCAAACAACCGATGGCCGAACCAACTGGCTGAAGTATTCTAGAAAACTTTAAACTTAGAAGACAGTCCCCAACTTTGCTGGCCAGTTACAGTTCGTCATGTTCCATAACGCTGCTTCCTGTCAAAAGAAAAAAGAAATGCGATTGTTAGGAGGGACACGCCACCAACTTTCTGCATAACAAATAATAAATTTGATGTGCAGGAGCGTATCGATCATATTTGCATGTTATATTATCAAGTAATAAGGCTTTGTTCCACGAGGCATTAATGATCACAAAAAATCAGGCAAACAAGCAAACACACTTAATCTAATGCATACTTTTTTAGAAAAAAAAGTGTTTCTTGTACAAATGCATGCATTGCACTCTAGTGAACCTTATAAATTCAGATCTCATCAACGCAGATGGCACTCCAGGTCTATTCACAGTCCAAAAGTCAGGCAAATTCACATTTACCCCAATTTTTCTACACGAGAAAAGGATTTTACCTGCAGACATCTCTTTGAAGAAAAACGAGATCTCTCTTTGAGCCGATTGAGGAGAATCCGAACCATGCACACAGTTCTTTTCGGAATCAATTCCACACATTGCTCTTAGGCTGAAAATATAAGAGAAATCACGATTGGAAAGTCTCATTAACAATTTAGAAAACATATGAAGCGATACAAAGAATACAAAGAATCTGTAAGGGTATTAGATAACCTGTGAGGATGAGTGATCTTTGCCTTCCTCGAATCAGTTGGTCCAATCAAAGCACGCCAATCGGCGACCGCGTTTTCCTTCTCCAAAACCATAACCAACACCGGCCCACTGACAAAAGTAGTTTCAGCAGCATGAGAGGATCACTAGGAACCGCGGTAACAATGTTGAAGGTTATGAGATGACTAAATTTCATTCTTCTAGTAAAAACATATAAGCAAATTCATTTTTTTTTTTTAAAAAAAGACAGTATTAATCCAGATAGTGAAAGCTCTGAACTACAATGAAGCTAAATTATAAAGTAAACAACCAAATTAACAAGGCTGTAACAAGCTTGTGAGTTCCTATAATAAAAGATCAATGGCTGAATTGATCGAACGATTTTCGATAACCATTTTTCATTGGCTCAAAGATCTCTATCACTTCCATCAAAATACAACAAAAGCATACAACAAAAATGGAGCTTTAGAACGTCCATAAACATGAGTTTCAATGGGTACCTTGTCATGTATGTGATAAGACTGTGAAAGAAGCTCTTTAAAGAATGCTCGACATAGAAGGTTCCAACGCCGTCCTCATCAAGTTGAAGGGTCATTTCCTTACAAATAGTGAAACCCGAATCCAATATCACATTCTTTATCTTATCAGTGTAGTTATTAAACAATCCGTCTGGTTTTATTATCGCTAACGTTTGCTCTTTTCCTGTGCTCGTGTTGCTTTCACACCTGAATTTCTTGGAGGATTTATTTAAGAAAGCAAAAAAAGCAAAAAATTAACACTTTTTCAAAACCTTCAAAAAAAAAAAAAAAAAATTGAAAATTCTCGCAAAAATTAAAAATATCAGCAGCTTGAAAATAATAAAAAATTTATTAAAAATGGCTGCTCACCTGCAAGAAAAATAAACAGACCAGAAGGAAAAAAGACAAGAACTTTGAGCGATGGCGAACCGAGAAGATTGGCATCTGGATGGCGAACTGCAGAAAAAATTGAAAAACAAAAACTTAGGCCTTTTTAATTACAATCGGATTCAAAAATTAAGGATCGGAAAGATGCTAACTTTTGATTAATGCTTTTGCAAATTGAGATTATGGATGGAGAAAAACTGAAGGAATGAAATTTAGGTTTTTGTTTAAGTTATTATTAGAAATACAGAGGTCAAAGGATGGGCGGGAGCCGGGAAAGAAGAAACGAGCAGAGCGAGGAAATTTTGTGGAGGAAGACGACGCTCCGAGTCCAACGACCACTGAACTGAAACGTCGATGAACGCACCTAATAGAAACGACATACAATAATTTCACATACAATACGGCTATGTCGTTACGACATACAATAATCCTGCCTTTTTAGTCGTTTGAATTCTTACATTATTCTTTGTACGCTCAGTGTCTTTCGGTAAACGCAATGGTTGAAAGTTTTGCGTCGTAATGTTTTCCTTGTTATGTCGTCATTTGTTGCACTTGTTTACGGTTTTTTTTTAAAAAATTTTTAATGTCGTTCAATCCCTTTTCTTTGACTGTTTGGCGTTTGAATTCTTTTATTTTTGGAGGAAATCTTCTCGGAGAAATCGAACCACTCCACGTTCTTCGATTTCAACAAAAGCAATTCTCAGAAACTCGAAGCTACACCAGTCCGCTCTTGTTTATCGCTGAAGAAGGACCTGCTCTTAGTTCCTTAAGAGTCACTATCAAGCCCTACATCCTCCAAGACTTAAAATAACAATACGAGAGAATAGCAGTTCCACGTAAGTCCATATGAGAAGAGTGTTTTTGTTCTTTTTATATTTGTTTGTCTGATAGAGAGAGTGAGAGTTGTGTCGTTTGGTATGGATTTAGAATTATGATTCTAATCTTGATTTAAAATTAGTGTTCGTTTATAGTAATTATGTATTGTAATTCAGAATCAGTTTTTAATTTGAATGATTTTGAATCATGATTCAAAATTTAATGTGATATTTTAAACTAGTTCAAATCATGATTCTAAAATTACCCTCTCTTAATTTAAGGTGATTCAAACATCTGATTCTGAATCATGATTTTAAAATCAAAATTTAAACTCAAAATCATAAATTATAATTCTGATTTTAAAATTATAATTATAATCACATTGATTTGAATCTTCGTACCAAACGATTTATAGAGAGTTTTACCTAGTAATTACAAAACAAAAAATGTTACATATTTTAGGGGTTTTAAAAAAAAAGTGTGTATATATATATATTCTTAAGTTATCGGTTCTAGTTTGATTTTTTATTTGAAAAAGATGAGGAAGGGAAAATTAAAGAATAGAGGGAGAATTTAGATAGAATCAAGGGAGAAATAGAATCAGCGGGTTAGAAATAAATGGAGAAGAATTCAAAAGGGATTGAAACTGAAACTCAATATTCATTAATCATCACAAAATACAATCACTAAGGTTCGTTTGGCATGAAAATTCAAACTATAGTGATTTTAGTTTTAATTTTAGAACCAGAATCATGGTTCATAATTTTGAGCCTAAATCATGATTTTAAAACCAAAACCAGAATCAAGAGTTTGAACCACCCAAAATCAAGTGTGTGATTTTAGAATATTCATTCATAATTTAAAATATCACATCAGGGTTCAAACCTTACATTAGAACCATCATAACTAAACACTAATTCTAGACGAGTCAAATCATAACTATTTTCTACTTTTTATAAACAAATACTGATTCTAAACTAGAATCATAATTCTAGGTTCAGAATCATTACACCAAACAACACCTATGTTGTTTACATTGTAGTACACATTGCAACGACAGCCACATGCGTACATACAAAACACAGAGATTCTTGCGTCTTTACTCTCAGGTCACCTGTATAGCCTAATAACATTCAGGAGCACAACTCATAACAGCAATTCAGGCACTCACAGCAAGCAAGGCCAGCGCAGATTTGTGCCAACAGAATTGCGCACCGATCGTTCATGTACGAACAAGTTTGTATGAAACACATGCAACAGAAGCGGTTGAGCAAATGGCTGCAGCAGTTTGAAGCTGCCTTAACCAAGAAGTCCGCTGGCTCAGACGCCTTTAATTCTTCGATTATCGACAGCTTATTTGCAGCCGTTGCAGCCGAGTCCCCGAAGCCCATTCCCAGGCTTCCGAGGAACAAGATCTTCTCTTTGCTCGATTCGGACTTCTTCCACAGCTTAAGTTTGTTGTGGGGCTATTGAAATCAAAAAAATTGTAGGTGACATGAGCTGTTATGTGAGATTATTGTTTTTTCTCGAATAAGAAAATGCGTTGCTTCATAAGAAAATTGCGGAGTCATAATTTGTTTTATGCAAAACGCATTATACCTCTTGCGCTGGAACTGAATCTGGTAATATCTTTCCCTTATCAGAATTCACTAGAATCATGAGAGTGTATTCAGATGGTACCCCTGTTTGTTTGCTCATCTTAGCAACCTATAATTAGCCCGATTTGGAATATTAGAGTTAGAACATTGTCATACAAGAATGATTCATTTCAAAATGAATTTCCAAAGCAGTCAACCTTCTCTTCCAACTCTTTACTTCCCGTTAACCATGCATGCGATGTCAGCATATCGATCTGCCTCCTTGCAAGCACCTGCTTAATGCTCATCATAGAAATGAACAAGTTCCTTTTTAAACAACTTGTGATGTAATTTTGCACCATTTTACATTGCAAATGTAAGATCTAACCCTAAAGTTTTTGAACATTACCCTATTGAGCGGAAAATCCTTTGCCTTTTGCACCTTCAAGTCTATGGTGAAGTTGCTCATGTCAGGCAAGGTACCACTAAGTTTAACAGCGTTTGGAAAGTTCCTGTCATATCTGCCTGACATAATCAGTGGAGTTTGAGATGAAAGATCCGGAATATTGGATGGAAATAGCTGCAAGAGGGAAAACAAGAGATGCGCTCTCTAAGTCAATTACGGTCGCGAAAATCATAGATCATAGTTCAAATAGATAGATTTCATACATGAGGGCCAGCATACCTCAAGTGAATCAAGGTGTTCCAAAGTGTCCACAGTTATATCGGCAAGAATGACTGATGAAGCATTAGTGTATAATCTTTGCATTTTGGAGTCAATTGAAACTGAAAAAAAAAGATGCGTTTGAGATGGAGTTCAGATGGTCAAAAGGAAATTATTCTAATTTAAAATTTGTTTAGTTTATTGGCATTATTTTGGAATCAATATGAAATAAAGTAATGTAAAAGGAGGAAAACACTAACCTGAATCGTATGCAGAATCATAATAGCCCTTCCCAATTTGAGCTAGCATTTGAAGGAAATAGTGGTTGCAATATGAACCTGGATTTTTTTTTTTTTTTTGGCGAAATAAATTAAACCACAGTTTTAAAAGGAACGAGCAGACGGAAAGATGGCTAAATTTCACATGCTGATATGGCAAAATTTAGAGAGTTGAATAAATGTGTACTATGTAATTGATATTCTTATAAGGACAGGAGAAGATTAGTTCAGATTTTTGGGACTACCTATGCCAAATGTACATATGCGAGGACTGATGTATTCGGCGTTTGCGAGATAACGTTTCACAACACTGCAAATCTCTCTTTCATCCTCAACGGATCCATCAGTAACGAGGAAAATGAATGGAATTGAGTTCGTAGTTTTTGCCAACAACTTGATTGCCTAAACCAAAACAAATCATTACTAACATCAGCAAATATTGCACCAACTAGCCAGCCAAAACCATGATTAGATAAGTAATTTGTTTAATTAGACAGAGAATAATTAGAATAAATTGAACGATCAGTAAGAACTGCTTAAAGATTAAACGTACTTGTTCTAGGGGAAGCAAGATATTAGTACCACCGTTAGCAATAAGATTGATGCCAACCCATTCTGTAGCTTTTAGGATTGCTTCCTGTGTTGCCATCTCCATCGAAGATGAGAATAAGCAAACCTCTCCACTGAAAGCTATAATGTTGAAAGAATCTCGAGGGTCGAGGTTAGAAAGCGATGCTAGGAGAGCATTCTTCACGCTCTCGACTGTGTTTCCTCGCATGCTTCCACTCGAATCAATAACAAATACCACTGCCTTTGCAAACACCTATAAAAATCACAGAATACAGATTCATTTAAAAAATGGCTAAAAGGGCTTTTGCCTAAACACCAGAAAGAAAAATTATAGAGAAAAAAGAGAGAGAATCTCTAACATATTAATGGCTACGAACCTTCCTATGCTGGTTGTTCGTGGGGAACAGATACAAGCAAAACATCTCCCTCTCATCGAAATCACGAAGAGACGGAGATTGCAAGAGCACACCACCAAATATGTCACCTGAAGAAACCTGTAAAATAGTAGCAAAACAGGCTTAACTTTCATTAACCAGCATGATTCTGTCAGTAATAAAAGAGCCAATCATTCAAAGTCTTACAGTATAAACAAAGCTGAAGTCTGAACTCGACCACACAGCTACCTCTGCTTCGTATGAGGAACTTACTTTATTTCCTTGACGCTTTAAGTTCTGCAACCATACAATAAACATTTCATAAACTTTTAATATTTTCCAAAAGCTGAAGGAAAACTTGTGACAATGGTTTTATTACCTTAAGAGGATGGCTTGCACTTCTGCATACAACTTCTGTGGCAGTACCGGGGTTAATATTCAACAAAATCTTTTCTTTTTTAGAAATTTTCTTCCCAACAGGATTCACATATGAAGGAAAACTAAAAGGTACCCGGAGACAGAATTGGTCAATATTATACAATATTTTCTGAGACCAACTGGCTTTAATTGAAAGAAAGGAGCCTCCTTCAATCTGCAAAGTAGATATACTAAATTTGTTATATTATCATTAACTATAGACAACTTATAAAGAAAAAAAAAATTGAATTGCTAATTATGAAGCTCTAGGTAATAAGTAACCTGTGGAATTTTTAAGGTGTATATTTGGCATTTTAGAAGGCCTCCATCTTGGGCTTTCGCCATATTTTCCACACTTTCAATATCTTCTTTTTTGATCAATTGACTACAATATGATCTTCCGGTAACTTCAACCTCAACACCTAGAAGTGAACCCTGTTAGAACATCATGTTTTCTTGAGAACTTAAAAATGGAAAATAACCAATCATAAATATTTGTGGAAACGAATTTTAGTTGAGAAAAAAAAATTTTAAAAAAAACCCAATCCTTAGCAAGTAAACAAAAACACAAACCAATCACTTCCAAGTTTCAACCCCAATAATTGATAACAAAAAGTCAACTGTCCCAATATACCACAATCTTACATTCTCTCCCGTGGGGAGGGCGACACGACAGTCGCAGCGCTTGGCGGCCATGATGCAATGCACTCGCCACGTGGCGCTCACTCCGACGAACGCGGTGTCGAGATAAGCGTCGACCTCCATGGCCACCTGGTGCATTTGCAGCGGTACCAGCGCCGGTGGCTCGCACCGGCCGTGGACGTACGGCTGGTAGCTCGGCACGTCAGGGTTGTCGACGATCTCCGGCTCCGGTACCACCGCGTAGGCCATCGGCGCCGTCGGTAGATACTCCTCCGACGGCGACCTCGTCATCGCCTGAGGCTCAACCGCCGCCGCCCCCGACAGCGACGGCCGTAGGTCCTTGCCGTAGTATATCCGCTTCGAGAGCTGCACGCCGTAGTCTACGCAGCTGGAGAACTCCGCCGCAGCCATGAGAAGAGAGCGAGAGAGAGAGAGAGAGAGAGAGAGATTGGGAGTGAATTTGAGAGGATTTTGTGAAGAAAGGTGGTAAAGTGGTGAATGGTGATGATTGTTGTCAATTAGTTAGCAATTCTCAGTGCCATTTTTAATAACCAAAGCTCTTTTTTCTTTTTTTATTTTATTTTTTATTTGAAAGGTTGTTGAAGTTGAAGAGAGTAAAAAAAGTTGCTGCGTTTTTTTTTTATGCTATGTTTTTTTTTTTTTCGTGCATTTAATGCTGTTCAACTTTAGAAGACTAGGTAGCCAATCACTGTTTAGCGCGTCAAGGTTGTCGCGAGGCGTTTGGAAAATGACTAGTCTGACAACCAATGAACATGGTTAGGCTGGAATCGGGAGAGTATGATAGCCTATGGAACCGGTGGGGACCGATAGATCTCGCCTTGTCAGTGAAACGTCACTTGTGTGATAATAATTTTTTCCTAAAATTATTGGAAAAATAAAAAAAATGTCTAAATTTGTCCGTTTCACTAATTTAAATTTTATTATAATAATTTTTTAAAAAAATAATCATATTTTTGTCTCATTTATTTCACTTATTTAAATTTTTTAGTTTTAAATTTATACAGTTAAAAATTTTTAAAAAATATCACATCTAATTTTTTTTGTTACAGTTAAAAACTCTCAAAAAATGTCACATCTTAACTCGAATTGAAAATTCAAATCCGCGAAGCGAATAAAGTCTTAAATTTTTTACTACAGTTAAAAATTCTCATAAAGTCACATCTCAACTCGAATCAGCGAACTAAACGAATCCTGAGATTTTTTTTTTGTGTAGTTTTAGTATTAGTTCCAAAAAATGCTAAACTTGAGCTTGACTAATAATTCTCTGATTTTTTTTCTTGTGTAGTTTTTGGTCCCGTTCATTTTACCGATTCGAGTTTAGAATTCGAGTTTTGCTACAGTAAAAAACTCTTAGAAACAGTCGCATCTAACCTTTTTTGCTACAGTAAAAAAAGCTTTCACATAAAGTCACACCTCAATTCGAATTAAAAACTTGAATCATCGAATTAAACTGACCATTTATTTCTAATATTAAAACTCGTGAATAATTTTTGAAACTTATTATTTAATAATTGAAAATATTAGTAGATGTTGTGACCCGTAAAATTTTTTTAGTTTAATAGGATTTTTTCATAATCTCTTGCATTTTAATGTAATCATATCTCAAAATTTTCAAAGTATCATTCGATGACCACACAATTATCTTTATTAGCCTACAAAAATTTACCGTCAATTTTATGAAATGAGACTAAATTGTTAAAAGATTAAAAATTTAAGAGAAATTTGTTAAATAAAAACATAAAATGTAATGAAAATATGCCACTTGAAACCGAATAAGAGATAATTCAATACCTACAATGGAATTTAAGGGTTAGAGTGGGGTGGAGGTGCACCTTTGCCTCGTGTGGAAGGGAAGAATGTTTAAAGAAGATTTCTGAAGTCTTGGATAGTTGATAACATAAGGTAATACTTACCTTGATTCTACTATTAATTTTAAGCTAATCTCTTGTGGGACCGATGACCATGATTGTCAGAATCTCTTTGTTTATAAAAATTATAAAATATATAAAGTGGGAGTGGCTTGATTTCTTGCATTTAATATAATTAAGTTGCTAGTTGTTTACTTGCTTTTGGGGAAAAAAAAAAAAAAAAAAAGAAGAAGAAAAATCCCACTTGTAACTTATTTATTAATTTATGAAAATGGTTGGTTCAAGTTTATTAAGGTCTCGTTCATTTCACTAATTTGAGTTTTTAGTTTTAAGTTTTTATAATAAAAAACTCTAAAAAATATCACATCTAACTTTATTTGTTACAGTGAAAAGCTCTAAGAAAATATCAGATCTCAGCTCAAATTGAAAACTCGAAACCGCGAAATAAACGAGACCTTAGTTTAACAAAGGTCACGCATAACACGTGAAAATTTTGGTAAAAAACACAAATATTAAATGTTCCGCTTTCCTCTTGCAATTTTATTTTCCATCTACAAAATAATACTATTGTAAGATATATTGGACGCGTTTGGAATTCGTTTTAAAATTATTTTATTTTTTGTATAAAACTAAAAATGAAAATGTTTTTAATCTCAGACAAAAATCATTTTTAAAAATACGTTTGGTAGTTTTATTAAGAGATTATTTTTAGTGTAAAAAAATCAATTAATGTTCTCTTTCTCTCTCTCTCTCTCTGTGCACGAGAGATAAGAAAACGAAAACACTCATTTTATACTAAACTAAAAAATCGTTTTTATTTCTGTTTTTTATCTTTATTGCGTCAAACGTCGTTTTAAAAACGTTTTCATTTTTTTCTCAAAAAATATAAAAAATAAAAAACGGAATCAATTCTAAACAGACTATTGTTTTTGACTAGTTATTCGTAGGTGACCCAAAAAAAAAAAAAAACCTAAAAATGGTAAAATTTTAACTAATAATAACAGATATATAAATTGAAAAGTCTTTATTAGTTTTATATGGAAGTGTATGACGACAAATATTGTTTTAACTAATAATAAAAGCTCCAATCTCTTATATATAATTATATATGGTTTTCAGGACGAGTTCATTTCAAGAAAACGTAAAGCAACCTCACATGATTACCGCTCTAATAAAGATTCGATGAATTGAGCCCGCTAATTTAGGATGTGATTTGTGTGGAATCATTAGTAATAATCAACGACAACTATAACAAATAAATGCCGCTATTAATCGAGTACAATCGGGACCACTGCTTCACCTATACGCGGCCGCACGGTGGCCCAGCATCTGTTTGATATTTTATTAAAAAAAAGGAGTTTGCATACGCCTGGTTCTTTTCTTTCATAATTCGTCCGAACCGTCTGATGGTAATTGGGGGACCTCATAAAAATAAATGATGTTGTTGTTGCGAGTGGTGCATCTTTTTGTTCGTGTTTGTCTATAAAACACTTTTATCACTTTAATGTGACTCACGGATTACATGATGTGGATGTTCGATCTAAAATTTGACCCAATAGTTTGATAAATGTGTTTAATGTGATTATCAATAGTGGAAAAACATGGCAAGTTTGGCCCACCCTTACCACGAGTTCCATATGAGAGTTGTCAATTCTTTTTTCATTGTCAAGGTTTGGGCAAGGGAAGTAGCTTTCTCCTTTAAATGTGATTGTAAATCTTCGAAAAGGAAAATCATAAAGTGGCTATATTGAATGGCCATAACATTGGTTACGTTTGAAAATTTGGAAAGATAATTAAAACATCACTTATGACATATCCCGCTCTAAAAAACTTTTGAAAACAAAAATTTTGAAGTTTAAGAGATGTGATATTTTATTAAAATCCATTACAAATCATCAATTAGCATTTTGTAATCAACCATCTACCCATTTTTTGTAAAAAAAAAAAAAAAAACTAAAATTTAAAATTAAAATTGATAAAATAAACGAAGTCTTAAGAATCATAAATGCTGATTCATGAACATCGTACGGGGGATAAAAATAAGTGATCAATCAAAACTCGAGTTAAGTGGGATCCATGCATGGATTCTTTGGGATTTTACATTTATTGTCTATAAATAAGTGGTGCCCATCACGTTAACAACTTTATTTTTGTTTGTAATCGCTATAACAACTTCTTATAAAGGCACTCAAGAGTTTTAATCCATGTATAGAACTTCCTATATGTCTTTATTGTTATAGACAAGTTAGGCAAAAATTTGTGCCTATAAATATATTCCGTGCACATGGTAGCATTACTCAAAACCATTTTTAAACTAATGTCTTATCCACAACCCGCTTCGCAACACATTGCACATGGTCGCATTACTCAAAATTATTTTCAAAAGACTACTGTGCAATTCATACGGGCACACGTGAAATAAGAGCAAAAAATGATAAGACTTCGTTTATTTTTGTTGAAGCCTTGGTTTGCCGATTTTTCCCATTTTATTACAAAAAAAATTTTATCAAAAATAATTATATTTAATTTTTTTTGTATTATAATAAAAAAAACAATGTAAGTTATATAAAATTTTTCTTGGTAAGGTTTTTTTTTTATTTAAATTTAAATTAAAAATTTAAATTAACAACGAATTAAAATTAAACGGATGCTAATTAACTTTAAAAAATGAGGAGGCGCGACTAAATGGTCATTCCTAGGCCTAACCAATCAGTTATGACGATATCACCCATACCTACCAATGCTAGTCTTTCCCGCCGATGTCAACGTTGGTTATATTTTCTTACTAATTCAAGTACAAAAAAAGTTATCAAAATAATTATATTTAATTTTTTATTATAATTTTAAAATAACTTTTAAAAAATTTTGAAAATTTAAATTAACATTATAAATTAAATTTGTATTTTGTAAATTAACAACACCTAAATGGTGAAGTAATCAGAGTAACAAAATGATTATGGTTGCAGAAGCTGAAGAAAGTTAGGAACTATGGGTTACCTTTTGAATTGAACTATGGACTAGCTAAGTACTGTGACTAAAGACTATGGTTAAATATCATTTTTATATGAGTACGGTTAGGAACACCAATTTAAAAATTAATTATTATATACTAATTGATGTGGTATATGAGTTGTCATTTTTATATTAGTGAGTGTTTAAATAATTGTCACATTAATTAATGATAACAAATTTCATATACTAATAAAAAAATTATAACTCACATGTTGCAACAGTTGGTACGTAATAGTTGAGATTTGAGTTAGTGTCTCTAACATTATTATTTTTATATTGTAATTAAAAACTCAATTTAAATGATAACTATATTATTACCAATCTATTTTATGTGCATGCATGAATATATTGATTGATAATTTGCATTTTATGAGGAAGTAAAACATTTAGCAATTAGTACAACTTTAAGAGCATGTTTGGTTCATGGATTAGAACCATGAGATTAGAATCATTTTCAATTTATGTGTATTTTTTGTGAAAGAAAATATTGTAGCGAACTATGAATTATGATTCGAATCTGAGAACGAATCTTCCAACCAAACGGGGCTTGTTTCTAAATTTCAATGAAAGCTTTCACCTGTGTTTGTATGGATGAGCATCATCAAGTTTTACAATACTAAAATGGAAAATCACAGATTTAAAAGAACTAAATAGGTTACTTAAGGGAGGTAACCTTTTTCTTTTTATTTTTTATTTTTTATCATGGAACATTTTATGTACGGATGATCAATATCACTGTGTAAATTAAACTAAAATCTTCAAAAAATAGTTAACCCGACTTAAAAAGGATATGGGCCTAATACTCGAGCTCATATTGATATCAGAGCCCATAATAAACGGGCTTTTTTTTTCCGTCTTGTTACAGGCGCAGGCTTGCACTTCGCTAAACTAAAAGCCAAGCTGTGATCCAGAAACTCAAAACGACGTCGTTATATGGAATTGCTTTCTGCTCTGCATTTTCTTGGGGAAAAAGCTTTTATTTCGTTTTTGTTCTTAGTGCCATCTTTACTTTCTCCCCACTCTTGCAAGGAGACCGAGGAAAAGCCCCTAACCAAGAACAAAGACGAAGAAGAAGAAACAGGAATTGAAACGTTTCGATCATGAGTCGCGGCAGTGGAGGTGGATACGATCGTCACATCACGATCTTCTCTCCGGAAGGTCGTCTTTTCCAAGTCGGTACGTGATTCAAATGCATCTTTCTTTTTCCACTGCTTTTTCCGAACTCGAATTTGACGCCGCAACTAAGAACTTAGGGTTTCGCGGGTATTTTTCGAGATTGGTTGTGAAATCTATTTGGAGATTTTGTAGTGTTTGGCCCTATTTTTTGTTCCGAAGAACTCCGAGATGAGAAGAAATGGCTCTTAGATCTCATTCTGGCTGGGCAAAAGAGAATAATGAAGAATATTATAGTTCGAAATTTAAATTTTGTTTTCAATTTTGGTGCAATCCTAAGTTAAAGACAGAAACTTTGTTCGTGCAATTGATATCTGGGTTTTCGAGTCATTGAACTCACACCTATGTAATTTACTAATTTGAATATTATTTTGTTGAACAGAAGTTTTCATAAACTGCTTGTACTATTGTTAAGCAAAAGCAAATTGTTCTTCAAGATTAATCTTACTGCTTTCAAAGTAATTTTGAAGTTTTTTATTTTTTCATAAACTAATTGAAAAAGACCGGAATGTAAGATCTACATTGTACTTAGTAAATTAGTCGAGCTATTTTGGCCTTTGGAAGAATTTATGGTTACTAGATTACAATTACATGATGCTGAGGATTTATAATTCGTTTTGCTTTTCCGAAATGAATGTTTAGAGTATGCTTTTAAGGCCGTTAAGGCAGCGGGGATCACCTCAATAGGTGTGAAAGGGAAGGATTCAGTCTGTGTTGTGACTCAGAAGAAGGTCCCGGTAAGCTTTTTTTATTTTATTTTATTTTTTTTTTTTTTTTAGGGATATTGTAATTTAGAGATTGAATATGAATGGGTTGAAGTGTAATACGTATTATGAAATCCAATGCAGGACAAACTTTTGGATCAAACAAGCGTAACACACCTTTTCCCTATTACTAAGTACCTTGGCTTACTAGCAACTGGCATGACAGGTTTCCCTCTTATCCCTTCTGAAATGCTTGTGTTTTAAAGCATCTGACATTTATGGGATTTCAGTAAAGGATCGTGATCCCTATATTAAGTGGACACGCCTCTTCAACCTATATATCTTTAAATCAATTGTGTGAATATCTTGCTGAATATTTGTTGTTCAAGAAGTACATGTTATACATGCTTTAATTGCATTGCTCTCCTCCTGGGATGGTTTTTTCCAGCTGATGCAAGGACCCTGGTCCAACAAGCCAGAAATGAAGCAGCTGAGTTTCGCTTCAGATATGGCTATGAAATGCCTGTGGACGTATTGGCTAAATGGTAATTACCTTTTTTGTTGCTACATTAGCCTACGGTGATATCAACTTCTCGGCTCTAGCAAGCAGCTACTTTGAAATTTGAAGATAGATAAATGGTGTCCTTCTATATAATTCTCTTGGAAATTGACTTAATTCACAAACAAAAAATAAAAAAAGTGTGTGAGAGAGAAACTATATTCATCCTCTTTGTAGAACACATTCGATTCTTCGATTCACTCAACAACTTGGAAAATTAGTTTCCTTTTATTTGAGTAGACAGGTTAAAAGGATGATAATCACCATATCGGCTTCTAAAGATGAAAACTCATTGTGATTGTTGCTAATTTTCTAATGATTAATTGAATGTATGCCGTGATTTCTAATTCTTGTTCCTAATTACCGTGTGATGATGGGATCTAGGATTCCTAATTGTAATTTCTAGTTACTATTCATTTCCTGTGTTCTAATCTGTCTGATAATTTTTGTGCATAGGATTGCAGACAAATCACAAGTCTATACACAGCATGCATATATGAGACCACTTGGAGTAGGTTGGTTTCTCGTCCGCTGCCCATTTTGTACAAGTGGCTTATTCATTGTTGAAAAGCACCATATTGGACAGCAATATCCTCGACTTTCTTTCTTTTTTTCTTTCTTCCTTTATTTATTTATTTTGTAATTCAATTAATCTGTTACTGATGCTTGTTGTTTTCCCATGATTGTTTGCTTGATTTGTGAAGTTGCGATGGTTTTGGGTATTGATGATGAGTATGGACCTCGACTATACAAGTGTGACCCAGCTGGTCATTTCTTTGGACACAAGGTAAACACTAGGCGTGTTTCAAACTTGTTTACGTGTTTCTGTGCATATTACATACGCTGCCTTTAAGAAATGCAGAAAAATAATTCTTTTCCTTTAAATACAAAATATGACCACCATCACATGTTTAGTTGGATTTTTAGTTCATGCAAGGGACATCCGTACAACTTTCTTTCTGCTACAAAGGTTTAATAGAAGTATGCTGTGTAGATAGTCACTCGGGGACTTATGACATCTCTCTCTCTCTCTCTCTCCCTTTTTTCTTTTTCTTCTTATAAGTTGTTGCAAAGGCGATTACTATTTCTTGGCTGATTTAATTATAATAATGAGTCATGTTCCTCTCTTTCATGGTAATTTTGTGGATTTGTTGTTGTTTGTCTAAGTGTTGCTATTTGAAACTCGTTACAATATGCTTTAGGCCACAAGTGCTGGATTGAAAGAACAGGAGGCTATTAATTTTCTGGAGAAGAAAATGAAGAATGACCCTGCATTCACTTATGAGGAGACTGTGCAGGTAGGATTCAATTCAGTTTGACGATTTGGACTTGCAACTATAGAGTGGCTTGGCTTCAAATTATTGCACATAGTATATGAAATATAGCATATGCAGTTTTTTTTTTTTTTTCCCCCCGATTTTCAACATGAATTTCTATTACATAAAAGTTAGATATAAACATTAGAAATCTATTTGCATGACATGTTGGCGATTGCTATAGTTGGTCCTTTATCTTGTACAAGTTACGAGCTATAGCAGATTATCTTGCTGTCGCCAGTAACATGATTGTGCAATTCCTGGCCATACTTAGCATGCTGTAATTAGATTTTACAACATCATTCTATTTGCCAGTCTAACATAATCACACTGCTTTTATTTGTAGACTGCAATTTCTGCCTTGCAATCGGTTCTACAGGAAGATTTCAAGGCCAATGAGATTGAGGTAGTAAAATTTCATTTTACCAATTTGTCTCTCTGTTTTAATGCGGTATCAACTGCAGCATGGTTAAAAACTTGATATTTTAAATCGAGTTTTGATTTCTCATATAATGTTTCCGTATGTAGACTTAGTTGTAGATTGTGCCTTGGCCTGAAATGGTAGTGTTGGTACTTGGAAGAGTGACATGTCTTGTGATAATCCTTATGGTTATAGCAGCAGCCAATAAATAAGCTTTTCGGTTGCGAGCATTTATTCTAAACACTCTTGATGTCTTCTTCAAATTTTTTTTTTTTATCTGCACTCTGTAGCTAGTTGCTTCTATGTTAACTTTTGATCTTCCTGTTTGAGAAAAATAGCTGTTTGAGAAACATTTTACTCTTCTCCTGGAGACTTTCTCATGTTCACACTCTTCCTCGTCACACACAGCTATTTATCATAATAATCTCTGAAAGTGACGAGAGCTTATGCTTGATTCGTCGTGTTCTCTGCAATTCACATCATTTAACGCTACTTTGCATTCATAACACGTCTTTAACGTTGACATTTAGCCATGTCTTAAGTCAAATTTTTTTACATGCCATTATATTCCAAATCTTTGGACTCAGTCTACGGTATGAATATGATCATGCATGATATGCATACATACAGACACACACGCACACACATAGATATATATATAGACACATTTTCATACATATATATTTTTCTTTGAATTAACTGGATGTTTATTAATTTGTAGGTCGGAGTTGTGAGGCAGGACAATCCGGTGTTTAGAGTGTTGTCCACAGAGGAAATTGACGAGCACTTGACTGCTATAAGCGAGCGCGATTGAGTCGTCACATATCTCCATACTCATTGGAGGACAATCACACAATGCTTCGATGCGTTTGTTTTTATTTTTTCTCATGTTTCCGAAGTTGTTTTCAATGGATTTCTCAGAGCTAGTTGCTGGGATAATCTATTTTGCTCTCGTTACTTTAATTTAGCAGGATCTAAATTTACATCGACACTTCTATCATCCATAATCAATATCCATGAATATAAATGAACTTGGAAACAAGATTTCAGTTATGTAAGGGTTGTTCTTTTGCAACAAAATTCAGAAAAAATTTGAACTCGAGTTATAATTTTATTCAAGTTTATGTTCTTTTATAAAATTTGAGTTTGAACTCGAGTTTAGGGTTAAACTCGAGTTCAGAAATTCGAACTCAAATTAATGAATATTATTTTTTTTATTCTTAAAAATGTCAGAATTTTTTCGTTTTAATTTTAATTGAGATGATTTTTTTTATGCATCCACAATGAAAAGACGAATGAAATCTCATTCATATATTCTATTAAAAATTTTCATCACCATTGAGTTTTTATTAAAATACTATTAAATACAAATTTAAGTTTTGATTTATCTAAACACAAATTTTAGAAAAATTTTAATTTAAATTATAATTTAAATGTGCATATCTAAATACAAATTTAAGTTATAATTTTAACTTAAGTTATAACTCAAATTCAATTTAAAATCATTACTCAAATCATCTTACCTCAAAAATACAAAATAACAACCTCGTAGCCTTCTAAGATATCAAATTTGAGAATTAACTGTTTGGCATTAAGAAGAGAGGAAATAAGAAAAAGATGTGAAATTTTTATGGGTCCCCACCCAATCTCTTATAACTGTTTTGATTTAGAAGTCAAGTTCGTGATTAAGGTGAAATAAATAAGAAAATATTGTTTTGTGGGCAATGATTTGGATCATGGGTTTGAAATGTGGTCGTTTGAACATTTTGATTTTAAGTATAAAATTAAAATTAAGCTTAATTGTGATTTTTATTTGTTAATAATTGAATAGACATTACTATTATTACTTTATAGGTAAAAAAAAAAAAACAAAATAATTATGTTTGATTATTTAATTCAAATTATGATTCATAATTTATTATAATATTTTTTTTTTCATAAAAAATACACATAAATTAAAAATAATTTAAATTTTCTAATTAAACGTCCTATAAGTTCTTATGTGTTGGTCTCATTTCTCGATTATCATTTTTGGGCGTGTTAACTTTCTAAAAAAAAAAAAAAAAGTGACAAGTGATTTTTTTTTTTCTCATTTAATACAAAGTAATATAGATTTAATGGACTGACGCATAAAAAAAGGAGGAAAGAAAATGTTAAATCATATTTCAGTCAACCTATATTATATGTCTCTAGCTTAATTAATGGAAGTTCTGGAATCTCTTTCATAACATTCAGCATTTACTGCACGAACCTGAGGGAAACCAGCGGCGGAAGGGCAAGCTCAGGTTGTTAGCCAAAGTGGTGCCATCGTCTTGTAGATCTTGACCTCGATTCTCGAACCACTTCGTTCAGGTCGGTTCTTCCCGCTACTTTTCCACACCCTATTGCCACGTGTCCCTTCACGCGTAATAAAACTATACAAAAAACTACGTACTCCGAGGCCGCGTTTCGCTTCGTCCCTAATCGAAATTCGAAAGCTTAGCGACAAAGAAATAAAAAAAGAAAACAAAGAGAGAAAAAAAGAGAGAATTCGGAAAAAAAAAGGGTTTTTTTTTTTTTTTTCTTCGCGATTGATTTGTCGTTCGGATGCTTTGAAGAAGAAGATTTTAATCAGTTGTTGATTCTGCGCAAAAATCGAGCTCTTCAGGTTTGTTTGTCAAGAAATTTGCTTCACATTTGGGATTTTTAGGGTTTATCTCTTTCGCCGTTTAGGTCCTTTTTTCTGAAATTCTGGTTTCAATTCCTTCTGTTTCAATCTTTTAATTTCTGTAATTTCTGAATATCTTTTTAGAAGTCTTGGACTTGTGTTGTCTTCGCGTGAGAAGAGACTGCAGGAAATAAAGAACAATAAAAAAAGAATATTCTTTTGGTCTCCTTGGTGGTAATATGAAGCGAAAATGAAAAAGAAATCAACTTTTTCGTGTACTTGTTAATGATTGAACCAAAAGAGAAACTTTCAAGTAATTTTAGTATTTGATGCTAAATAATATATGACAAAATCATCTAAATTGGTACTTCAAGTTGTTTGTGTTAAGTTGTTGAAACTTATAAGTTCAATTTTGAGCGTTTAGAGGAGGTAAGATAATGGCGACTGCAACAGTGGCAACGACAGCAGGTGCAGCTGCCCTTTTGTACTACACATTGAACCGTAAATTACAATCAATTAGGTCTCGTGGAGAAGATGAAGAAAACGACAGTAGTGTGCCCAACCATGCCCGCTTAGGAATCGACCGCGTTTCGCATAGGTTGATTCAGGCCCCGGCAACGTGGTTGGAGACGATTTCGACCTTGTCAGAGACACTGAGGTTTACTTATTCTGAGACTTTAGGGAAGTGGCCTATTGGGGACTTGGCATTTGGAATCAGCTTTCTTCTAAAGAGGCAGGTAATGGACTAATGCCTTTTGTTGTTTTCACTGTGGGAAAAATTTAGTATTGGATTCGATGAAAATCAATTTGAGTTATTACTTCACTTTTGCAGGGGCATTTACATGTTGGCAGTGTCTTTGGTGGTAAAGACAGTGAACAGCTGAAGGGTCCCGAAATAATTGCTGAACTCAGCTACCTTTTGAACTTGTTGACACTTTGTTGGCACTTCTCGAAAAAACCATTTCCTTTGTTTTTAGAGGAGACTGGTTATTCTGAAGAAAATGTTCTCCTTCAAGAACCCAAAGCAGGAGTAAGTCGTGTTTGAGCTTGAATGTTGTCACAACAGCTTGCTTGCACCGTCTACCCTTCTGTCTGTGTGGGAAGGAGGGAATGTTCCTCTACATTTGATCTGAACTTATCTTTATCTGTGTTTTTGTTGTTGGCAGATATTGAAGCCAGCTTTTACAATTCTCGTTGATCACAATGATAAATGTTTTCTCTTGCTAATTCGTGGGACACATAGTATCAAGGATACTCTTACAGCTGCTACCGGGGCTGTGGTCCCATTCCATCACAGTATTGTACGTGAGGGTGGAGTTGCTGATTTGGTTTTGGGTTATGCGCATTGCGGAATGGTTGCGGCTGCTCGGTGGATTGCCAAACTTGCAACTCCTTGTATCATTAAAGCACTTGATCAAAATCCTAGTTACAAACTAAAGGTATTGACAATAATTAGTAGATTTGGTATTTGTTCAAACTCAGTTGGACTTGGGAGCATATCAATGTGGTTTAATCAAATTGAATTTCTGTTTTTAGTCACAAAAAGGTTAGAAACATGTAAAAGAACAAACATATTCTATTTTCCAGTTGGTGGTTTTTGCTAATGATTATAATTTCAGATAAATAATGGTTTGGCAATTTGACAAAAACAGATTGTTGGGCATTCTTTGGGTGGAGGTACGGCAGCACTTCTAACTTATATACTGCGAGAGAAGAAAGAACTCGCAACAGCTACATGTGTAACATTTGCTCCAGGTTTGTGTTGTTTGTACAGGGTTTGCTCCTATGGTCTCAGACATTTTCTTTCTTACCATGTATAATATTGTCAAGTCAAGTATATGCTTGCTCATATTCACAAACTTCACATGCTAGAGGTGTTTGTTCTTTTAGTTATAAACACTATACTGATTTTGCATAAAAATGCAGCTGCGTGTATGACGTGGGACTTGGCTGAATCAGGCAGTGATTTCATCACTTCCGTTATAAATGGAGCTGATTTAGTCCCTACTTTCTCAGCTGCCTCAGTGGATGATTTGCGTGCTGAGGTCACAATCTTGAACTCTGTTTTATTTGTTTTTAATTTGGTCCATGAAAATTGGAATACTGGAATTTATTTATGGTTGATTGATTTAGTAGAGCGTGTTTGACTTCATCTTTATGTTTCATTTCTGCCCTTACTCCTGACTATGAAATATACTTAGTAGGTCGTGCCTTGTGTAATCATGTTGGGTGTTGTAATTTGTTGAGCAATTTTTTCTTATACGCTTGAATAATGTGTCGTTTACAGGTCACAGCTTCTGCTTGGATAAATGATCTAAGGAATCAGATTGAGCGTACAAGGATTCTTAGTACCGTCTATCGTTCTGCTTCAGCTTTAGGTTCACGTCTTCCATCGATTGCCACTGCAAAAGCAAAAGTTGCTGGAGCAGGGGCAATTTTGCGTCCAGTTTCCAGTGGCACACAGGTAACCATTTTCTCAGTATGTGGGATAAATTTCCCACGGATTCTGTTTTTCACTCATGAGGTTCCTTTTCCTCTGCATGCTATGATCCTATTGTCTTGCCTAATATTCCGTCAGAAGTAGACTTTTTTTTTTGCCCTACATTTTCCTGCTCTAAAGCACTT
Source organism: Morus alba (assembly GCA_012066045.3). Lineage (NCBI taxonomy): Eukaryota > Viridiplantae > Streptophyta > Magnoliopsida > Rosales > Moraceae > Morus > Morus alba. Next base: position 19,262,692 of record CP050227.2, on the reverse strand, counting down.
TAAATATGCAATCTGAAGGGGCCTGAAACGTGGAACTATTTATGGAACTAGATTTTGATCTGGTCCTTTTTATTTGTGTATTTATATGGTAACGATAGTATCATGTTTGATTAAATTTTACCCCATTAATTTCTGTTAATTTCACAGGTGGTTATGAGAAGAGCCCAGAGCATGGCTCAAGCAGCGTGGAGACGTCCATCCCTTCAATTGGCATCATGGTCTTGCATTGGTCCGCGTCACCGAGCCACAGCTTCTCATTCAAACTCATACGAAGAGAGCTCCCCTAGATCTGCGACTAAGACAGAGGCTCGTGAGCCTTTTCTTGCATCTCCCAACAAGACTATAACTACAACTTCCGCTGAAAATGTTGAACTTCCTGCATCTACATCCAGGGGAATGGAATGGACTTCAGAAATTGAGTGCTCCTGTACTGATGAAATAGTTCCGGAAGTTAATGAGGATGCTGAAATCAGTGAGGGTGAGGACCTCATGGGCCATAATAGACACGAAGATCGCATGACTGAAGTTGAGTTGTGGCAGCAACTTGAGCAGGAGCTTTACGAAAGAACTGAAGGAGAGGACGTTGATGTGGCCAAGGAAATAAGAGAAGAAGAAGCAGCAGCCTTGGCCGAAGTAAGTCATGGCGAGGCAGAGAGTTCTGGTTCCGAAATGAAGGAAGCACACAGATTTTTCCCTGCTGGGAAGATCATGCATATGGTTTTGCTTCCTTCTGATAATGACGATGCAGATCGTGAATCTGGTGATAGCCCAACCGCCAGTAGCTCGAGTAATGGGCAGCGGGATGAGGCTAGGATTGGCATCTTCCTCACCCCAAGGTCGCTTTACAGTAAATTACGGTTGTCGCAAACCATGATTAGTGATCATTTCATGCCTGTCTACAGAAGACAAATTGAAAAGCTAATTAAAGAACTCGAAAAAGAAGAAGCTTCCATGGGAGAGGTGGTGTTATAGTGAGCGAACTGTTTATGAAATACTTGTATATAAGAACCCAAAAACCAAAAAGGGAAAAAAAAAAAAAAAACTGTTTTTGCAGTGTGGTAGCGTGGCAACTAAAGGCCACCAGAGTTTATTGCTTTCACTTAGAATCAGAGAATATAGAATTTGTCTGTTCACTTATTCCTTTCAACTGTAACAGTTTTTGATTTCCTATCCGCTGTAAACTACTTGGGTGTTAGTATTGATTAATTCATTCTTTTGAATGAATTTCCTTTTTGATTAAGGTAACTTTTCCAATTCATGGCACAGAATTAGGACTTTTTTCTTTCGATGATTGTTTGGATCAGTTCGTTTAAAGTTTGTAGGCGTGCCTACTTGTTGAAATGAGTTTCTTCTATCATGGATTCCAATCCAAGGCCACTTGATAAACTTGCTTTCTGAGTTACAATGTGTTCTCTTACATGATACAAAGTTCACCGAATTCAAAGTGCGAATCCAGCGGTGATGTTGACTAGACGCTACACAATCACCATGACTAAAAAGAAAAGTGTCTATTCTCTGAGAGTACTGATCTACAAATCCTGTCAACATTCTAGGTAAGAATTGTGAGTTAGAATAAGTTGTTTATTGAGATTGAATAAGAATGTAGTCACTAAATTAAGTTCACGCACTTATTTAGACTCAAAATTGAAAAGAAGTGTTGTTGGTTTACTTTATATACCTTTTGAGTAACTCATTTTTTCGGTTTTAAAAAATAAATTGTGTATTATAATTTATTAAAGGAAATTAAAATAATTGTTTTTATGTTAAGACAGTAACAAATATAAATAGTATTTGTATTTTTAAAAGAATAACAATAAAAAGAATTTTAGTAAATCAAATAAAGAAAAATAAAATATAAACAAAACGTGTAAAAAATTACAACAAATTAATTTCTTCCAATTAAAAAAAAGCTTTATACTTATATAGTGAAGTTAATAGAAATTAGAATAGTTATTCCATTCAAAGAAAAATTAGAATTAATTATTATAAGATTAGAAAACTAAAATAATAAATATAAGTTGTAATTATATTTTTATTTAGCATTTTCAATTTGTTAGTAAATTAGGGGTAAGATAATAATTTAATATTATTATCATGGTTGGGATTCCTAATTGGGTAGGGGAATGTGATTGTCAATGTTATTTTTCAGTTATAATTTGTATTGGCCTCTCCAATCTTATTCATATGTGAGGGTACAAATGAGTAAATAAACATACCATTAACTCTTATTCCGTACTTCATTATTAAGCATGCCATTAGTAATTTTTTTTTTTTTTTAAAGATGGACCCCAACCCATTTTCGTTTAAATACATTGACAACCTTTTCAACAGTTTGGTCTTGGCCATTAATACACTAAACATCAGATAAGTTATCAATCAAAGAGAGAATAATTAATATAGTCGGAAAAAGCTAAGTAGATGGGTGCGAACTCACATCAACTACAGATTCTCCAACCGAAAGTATTCTCTTGAATGAAGATAAGTAAGTAGGATCTTCTTTCCATGTTGCACTCGAATTTAAGAACAATATTGATCTTCTTGGCCAGCCACGAAAGTAAATATTATCACCAAACAACCACTTGTTTTTCCACTGCCGAAAGTTTATTAAATCAAATCACATGGAAATTAAATTAGAGCTTATTTGTTGTTCAATACCCGAAAACAATGGTTGATCCAAATAAAATACATGAGAGGGATATATAGTAAGTAGGAGGTGTTAATTAGGTTAAGATTTAAGTATGTACTTTGTTTAGTTGTTTTTTATTCTTTTTAACAAGTATGATCATGAAAGAAATACATGGAGTTTGATATATGATTAATTTCAAGCTAAAAATGATAACGAACTTATTGTAAATGACTATAAACTTACCTTTAAATGTGTGTATATATATTACATTTATTAACAGTATAAGTAGATTTAATAGACCTAAACTGTAAACCGTCCTGTTTGTCATACATGACGGTCGGTTTTGGTTTCAATAACTGTCATTTTTAAACCGAACCGCACTGTCGGAAAACCGCCACTGCCGGGCTGTGCAGGCATAGTTGATATTAAATAATATCAGTTCTTGAGAAGGGCCATGAGGGGAAAAGATGATATAGTTGTATGTTATCTGTGCTCAAAGGCAAACCTTGTTGTTGCAAACATAAATTTTGCATTTATGGCTCTCGTATGTGTGGGCAGGCCCACATCAGTCGTTTCTTATTGACCAGCTTCGTTTTCATACCAAACTATGAAGACAAAAGATGGATTTTGATGTGCATTTATAGAGCCATAAATGGTGGCCTTAAATCAAAGAAGAACAGAAAAGAAACGAATTGAAGAGAGAAATTAACATTATTAAAAATGATCACCATTTAAAACCACCATTAAAAAAGCAGTTTATAGAAAATTCTTTTGAGTTTGAAATTAGTCACTTTTATGGGCTTGATTGGTTCGTTAATTCGAGTTGAGATGTGACTTTATGTGAGCGTTTTTTACTATAGTAAAAAAGTTAAATGTGACTGTTTCTAAAAACTTTTTACTATAACAAAATTCGAATCGGTAAAATGGACATGATAAAGTTCTTTACTTGATTAGGGACTAGAGGAACTATAATTTAGTTAATCTATAATCATGAAAGCAATTCCACTTGTGAATTGGAAATCCACGTCAAATCCGACTGTGCGCCCAAATGTTGCATCAACTTCCATCATGGATTGCATTATTAAATAAAGCCAATGTTTGATACTGTAAACAATATATCCTAGCATATATATATATATATCGTTTTAATGAATTGAATAATTAATTAAAAAAATTAATGATAATAAATGAAATTAAATTTTTATCACGTCACATTATTAAATTTTTATATTTAAAGGTGAACATCGATAGAAACATTTATATATATATATATATATATTTATTTATACGTCCATATATAGTTGCCACTTATTGACTGCAAACCTTTGAATTTTAAAAGGCTGCGTTGCATAGAAATTAAAGTATTTTATCCAAGAAAAATAGTAATCAATTATCGTATTTTCCAAATACGTTAAAGAGAAAAGTGCGAAATTGGTGATGCATGTTAATTACTTGTGTTTGATTAATCCTGGTATGTCACATTCTTATCTTAGAAAGCTTTGTGCACAAAATTAACCTTTTCTCCCCTAAATCTCGGACCCACCTATATATATATATATATATATTTTACCCCTTTGCTTTGAGCAATAATTGGATGATTAAGCTAGTGCATCAACCAAGGGTGTGTCATTTCATGCTTTAACATTATTACTATTACTGAGGTCAAATTACAAAGATTAATGGACGTGTTTTTATTTAATGTTATTTATTTTTAAATCTCTGCAATTAATTCTGTAAAACTTGGCTTTTCGAAAAAGGAAATGGAACCGAAGATCAAAAAGGATTACCGTGTCTCCTTGTGGTTTTGTAAGCAAATCTTAGGGTTCTCCATCAAGCAATTTATCAACAAAACAATAATAAAATATGCTGTGGGTACGTGGCTACGTACGAATCATTTCCTTTCCTCTCCAGTCTACTTCATGGGTAGACGACTAGAAACTTTTTATTTTATTTTTCCATAGAAAAATTAAGATTGAGAATACAAAAATATTTATAGCATATTAAGAATACACTTTTTACATATTGGAAGCGATAATATTAAAGTCATGGCCACTTGGTTTACTCTATACATATGTGAGCATGCCTAGTGTGCAACACGTAACTGCGATTATGTTGCCATGTCAGAAGTTTATTTTAATTAATTACCACGTCACCTTCTAGACTCTTCTTGTTAATTACTCGGTTCTGCTGAACAAGTGGGAACGCGACCGTTCACTTCGCTGATTCGAGTTTTTAATTCGAGTTGAAATTTAATTTTATGTGAGAGCTTTTTATTGTAGCAAAAAAGTTAGATGTGATTGTTTGTGAGAGCTTTTTACTGTAGCAAAACTCGAATAAGTGAAAACCCAAGATTAACAGCTGACCAATATATATATAAAGAGAATATCAACTAATTTATAAACTACCATGTTAAAATTATACTAAAGAACAAATTGAAAAGATCAGAAAGCGATCTACTTATGTGGACATTCCTTGATCTTCCTTTCTTCATAATAATTTTCTTTCGAATATTAAAGTTCTTCTCTTCCACGGATTAGTAACATAAACTCTCAATAAAAGAATGTTCTAAACTAAAGAAACAACAATTATACATTTACTTTATTGCTTGTTGAGGATGGAAGCGTGTTGATGATAAAATCACCAATGTGTCATTGCTGGAAATTCACGTTTCATATATATATATATATCCGTGCGGGCATATATGACAAATTTTTAATGATTATGTTTTCATCAATGATTATTATCAAATATAAAAATTTAATGACGTAATATGATAAAAAAGATGTTAGTTAAAATAACGATATTCAACTATAAATAAATAATAAAATAATCCTTAAAATTACACACACATATATATTTATATATATAAATATATATATCTCAGAAAATTTGGATCCCTGCAATTCATGTCTAGTCATATATACATGTTTTCCACACCTCATTAATTAAAACATCAAAAGGAGGCAACAACCTATGCCGGTGATGGAAAGTGAAAATAACAATTCATAAATGGGATTGTCCTCTAATTGAGAGTCTGGCTAGGTATGGCAAAGTGCCAGTCTCTTTCATAATCGATATGGGCAATAATTTCACTGTCTTTTTTTTTTTTTTTTTTTTTTTTTTTAAATATCGTTTAGGTTTAGCTAGGTTTGGCACTGCTTGGTCCATTCATTAATATTAATATTTTTTCTATTAAATAAGAACTGCATATAATTTAGACTGTGACTGTTTTTTTGAAAAAAAAAAAAATGTGGATCATCAAATGGGATCGCTTTGGAATCGCCAGCAAGGGATATCCTCGTGCTGGAGAAAATAATGCCGTTGTGGGGACGACGCCCACAAGGGTTGCGTAACATGCACTATTAGGTAATGCTAAAAAACCCAATTATTAAAGGTGTAATAAAATGACTTGTCTTTTTTTTTTTTTTTTTGGTCAAAAATGATTTGTCATTTTTGTTAACAGTCCTCTCACAAAGAAAATATATCATTTCTAAACGTGATCACATGGAAAATCTTCCATATATTTATATATACGTGTCGAATATATATTTCACCATAAGATAGCTAGCATTCACACTTTTTCTAGAAATAAAAAGGACATAATTGGCACTTCTTTACTAAGCAATAGCCATCAAGCTTCTAAAAGAACAGTCTCAATATATATGCAGCATTCACACTTTTTTTTAACCATAAATTATTTAAAAGGAACCCAAAATTCTATGCCCATATATCTTTTCTTGTCTTGTTCTCTGTTTAGTGAATTAATTTTTGGCACATGATCATATTAATTTGTTAGATTTTAGGAAACTGATGTAGCATAGATTTAGTTGCTTTCAAATTTTAAAGAAAACACATAAAACGTGCCTTTCTCCCATATAATTATGCACGAACAATGTACCAATGTCTCCAAAATTTACGTCAAGGTAATCGGACACTGGGAGATTATGCTATTGAGTTTTTCCTATTATTGACACGAAACGAGATTAACGAAACTAATGAGCAGTTAGTTCCTCGATTTATCGGCGGTCTCTGGCCATAGTTTCAGAATATTTTAAATCTATTTGATCCAATAACGGTTTCCGAAGCCCACCAAAGGGCCTTATTAATTGAGCGTCAAAATCAGACCGGCTCTGCTCTTTGGAATAAATAGTTGCCCCCCAACGGTGCTCCATCTATGATCTCTGCCACAAACACCAATAACCAATCAGGCGCGCTAACACCGGCACCACCTCGTCCAACCATGGCCACCGAGCCCACCGGGGGGTTGCGACCATCCCGCCCGGCAACCCTCCACTGTTTCTCTCGCGGTGAGATAGGTCACTGACAAACCGCTTGTCTAAAATCTGGACGATGGGGATTGCTCACTGATGGAACAAATATGGAGAATTTTGAATCCTATTATGATCACCACGAAGAAAATAAGGAGCACATTGACGAAGCGGAGATCAGAGAAAAAATACCTAAAGAACATGTAGACACGCGGGGACTCAGGACCACTATTGGTACTTCAATGTAGCTGTTTCACTCCTAAGATGCCTGAAAACTCCTAGTTACGCAACAACCTATTTCATTCCACGTGCACCATTAATGGGAAGGTATGCCACTTTATTATGGACTCAGGAAGTTGCAAGAACGTCGTCTTTGACGAGGTCATCCGAAAGCTCACATTGACTACAAAACCCCAACCGCTCCTTACAAACTTGTGTGGTTAAAGCGGGGAACCAAAGTACAAGTCTCTCGTCGAACCCTCATTTCTTTCTCAGTTGGTAGGACATACCGGGATAAGATTTACTGCGACATCATTCCCATGGATGCATGCCACCTCCTGTTGGGTCGACCATGGCAATATGATCGTCACGTCATCCATAACGGCAAGGCCAATACCTATAGCTTTCAGTTCAAGAATAAGAAAGCCACGTTGTTACCGTCAAAAGAGCCGCTAGGAATACCGCACCCCACATCCCCAGTCCACAACCCCATAAAGACCCAACCATCATTGACCCCGACACCAAAGTCTTCTTCTTCCTCTCATGATCCAAATTTGAGGTGGCTATGCAAGAAGTTGGCGTTGTTTACGCTCTAGTTTCATCCGCCACCGCTACACCAATTAAGGTCATCTCCTCTGAGGTTCAATCTCTCCTTCAGGAATTTGCTGATGTGTTCCTAGAAAATCTCCTTGATGACTTACCACCGTTACGAGATATTCAACACCAGATTGATCTTGTGCCCGGTGCTACTCTGCCAAATAAGCCGCATTATCGGATGAGTCCGAGTGAACATGAGGAGCTTTGCCGACAAGTTGAAAAGTTGGTCACCAAAGGCTATTTAAGAGAAAGCCTTAGCCTTTGCGCCATCCCAGCCCTCTTAGTTCCAAAGAAAGATGGATCATGGCGTATGTGGGTGGACAATCGCACTATCAATAAAATCACGGTTAGGTATCACTTCCCTATACCACGACTTGATGATCTTCTTGACCAACTCAGTGGGGCAACTATCTTTTCAAAATTAGGCCTTAAAAGTGGATACCATCAAATCCGGATCCGACCCGGTGACGAATGGAAAATAACGTTCAAAACACGGGAAGGTCTCTTTGAGTGGTTGGTTATGCCTTTTGGACTCTCTAATGCTCCAAGCACTTTCATGTGAGTATGAATCAAGCTTTGCATCCATTTATTGGTAAGTTTGTGGTGGTATATTTCGATGACATATTGATCTATAGTGCTAATGAGGAGCTTTATCTATAACATCTTCGAGAGGTTCTCCTTGTCTTGAGGCGAGACAAGTTCTATGCGGCACAAAAAAAAAGTGAGTTTGGTAACGACAATGTTCCCTTTCTTGGTTATATTGTATCAAAAAGTGGTTTAACAGTTGATCCAACCAAAATAGAATCAATCCAATCTTGGCCGACTCCGCACACTGTGTCTGAAGTACGAAGTTTTCACGGATTGACCTCTTTCTACCACCGCTTCATTCCCTACTTTAGCAGCCTCATGGCTCCAGTCACCGATTGCATCAGAGATGGGAAATTTATGTGGTCTGCCGATGCCAACAATGCTTTTGAGCTCATTAAGCTCAAGCTCACCACCGCTCCTATTCTAGTGCTTCCCGAATTCTCTCTTACCTTTGAACTACATTCAGATGCATCCAAGGTCGGCATAGGCGTTGTCCTGAGTCAACAGGGGCGTCTTGTTGCATATTACAGTGAGAAGCTTTCTGGGTCCCGGGCTCATTATAGTACCTATGATGTGGAGTTCTATGCAATCGTTCAAGCCATTAAACATTGGAGACATTATTTATTTCATAAAGAATTTGTCCTTTACACGGATCATGATGTGCTGAAACATCTCGGCAGTCAGGATAAAGTGTCAGCCAGGCATGCCTTGTGGATTGCTTATCTCCAACAATTCACATTCGTCATCAAGCATTAATCAGGCTCTACCAATCGAGTGGCCGATGCCCTAAGCCGTTGCCACTCCCTCATCGCCACCTTAAATGTCTTCGTCCCAGGCTTTGTAACCTTCCTGGAGTTATACCCAACCAACTCGTTCTTTGCCCGGATCCTTGAGGATGTTTGAAGTGGTGTTCGCTCTGACTACCTATTATATGACAATTTCCTCTTCCTCAGAAACCGACTTTGCATCCCCAATTGTAGCCTACATCTGCAAATTATTAAAGAACTTCATGGGGAAGGTCACATAGGTCGTGATAGAACACTTCACCTAGTTGCCACATCCTACTTTTGGCCTACTCTACGCCGTGATGTTGAAAGATACGTGGAATGATGTCAAGTTTTTCAAATGTCTAAAGGGCATGCTTCCAACGCTAGACTTTACATGCCTTTATTTATTCCCACGTAGCCTTGGGCCGACATTAGCATGGATTTCGTTCTTGGACTCCCTCAGACACAAAAGGTTAATGATTCTATCTTCGTGGTAGTAGATTGATTTTCCAAAATGGCATATTTTATTTCATGTAAGCGAACCAAAGATGCGGTTCAAGTAGCCAACCTATTTTTCAAGGAAGTTTATCACCTTCATGGTCTCCCCACTTTTATTGTGTTTGATAGAGATTCTTGTTTCTTGAGTCACTTTTGGCGGTATCTCTGGCAACTAGTAAACACTAATCTGGATATGAGTTTTGATTATCATCCTCAAACCGATGGACAAACAGAGGTCACAAATCGGGCTTTAGGTGATCTACTTCGGAGCCTTGTTGGAAATCAGATCAAGTCTTGGGAAACTAAGCTTAGTCAAGCGAAGTTTGCCCACAACCATGCAAACAACAGAAGCACCAGTTTCAGTCATTTCTAGGTGGTCTATGGATTTGCGCCTTGGTGCCCACTTGACCTGGCTCCACTCCCCGACCGTATTCGCATCCATGGTAAGGCTGCCGATTTCGTTGAAAATCTCCAAAAAATGCATAAACTAGCATATGACCAACTCGTCGCTTCAACCGCCAAGTATAAAGCTTCGGCCGATCGCCATCGTCGTCTTGTGGAGTTTAATAAGGGAGATCTTGTTTAGGCCGTGTTGACTAAGGATCGTTTTCCCCTTCATGAGTATAACAAATTGAAGGCAAGAAAGATTGGTCCATTAGAAATACTTGAAAAGATCAACCCCAATGTCTATAGGTTGCGTCTTCCTCCTGACGTCAATACATCACCTGTGTTCAATGTCAAGCATTTGGTTTCGATCGTTGACGATTTCAAAATTACAAATTCGAGGATGAATCTTTCTCAGGCTGCGGGACTGATGCAACGTAGATTTAGTTGCTTTCAAATTTTAAAGAAAATAGGATTAGTTTTATTCAGTTTTAGATAAGCTTCTATTTTCTTTTCAAATTTTGATTGATCATCCTCTATCTATAAGTAGTTAGACTAGGATTGTTATAGGGCAATTTTTGTTTCTTCTTTTCTCAATAAAGAATTTAGAGTTTTCTCCACGATTACTCATTGCTTTAGGCATTCCCTTGAATCAACGACTGCAAGCTTTGTTTTTGTTTTTGTTTTTTTTTTGAGTTTCTGGCTTTTTACTCATCTCTGCTGCTTCAGAAACTCATGTCAAGTAGGGGGCATAAGAAATGAGCCCGAACCCGAATAACCTGCCAGACCTGACCCGAAAGTGTAGGTTTTTGTTTTAAATTTGGTTTCAAATAGTCCCAACCCGCACTGTATGGGTTGGGGGCGGGGCGGGTATTTTAAACCCGATTTTCTCGACCCAACCCGATTTAGGCGTGTAACCCTAAATCCCTAAATCTATTTTGTTGGACTATCTCTATATAGACTGTTTATTTGACATATTGTTAATTTTATTTCTGGTCTTTATTGACTGTTAAGAAGTATGTTTAATGTTATGTTAATGCTTATGGATTTTATGCTTTTGGACTGTTAAAAGAGGTATGAAGTCATATATTAAAATTGGTTTTCACCAACCCGAGTAACCCGAGCCTACCTGAGGCCACTCGAAAGGTTGCGGGTTTGTGGGCTTAAGAGAGTGTTGCGGCCCAAAATTTTCTCAACCCGCATTGAGCGGAACAACTCAATTTTTCAGCCCAACCCGACCCTACCCGACCGAATTACACCCCTAATGTCAAGTTGAGTGGATATATACATGTAGTGGACTAGTAGTTATGGTAGTTTATATGATGCGCAAAAAATATTTGGATGGTCATAGAAACACGACTAAAAAGAATAGATAATTAAGAAGCTTTGCATCTTTAAGAACTCAGTTGGTTTTGCTAATTAAGAAATTTGCATTTTTCGAGGGATTATAAAGCTACACATGTTATTTACGATATAATAAGATAGTTGTGTTATGCATATTCTTCAAATAACATTATGATTTTCACACGCTTTGGTTACTTCATGTGTGTACATCCTAAGCTCGCGCATAACTTTTAATCACGTGCATGTTATACTTGGGTAAATTTCTTATTTATGTATTTATTTTGGTAAAACACATCATATCATTTAAGTCTAAAATCTGAATCAACAAAAATAATAAAAGGTTATACACAAACGGGACAACCTCAATGTCCCTAACAAAGTCAAAACTAGAAAAAAAAACAGAATAATTAAGGCGCGTTTAGAACTCATTTTAAAATGATTTTATTTTTTGTATGAAAATGAAAAAAAAAACGTTTTTCAATCTTAGACAAAAATCATTTTAAAAATGTGTTTGGTAGTTTTATCTAGAAATTATTTTTAGTATTAAAAAACCCATTAATATGTATATATCTATATCTGTGCTCAAGAGAGAAGAAAACGAAAACAAAAAATGAAAAACGATTAAAAATTATTTTTTATTTCTCTCTCATTTTACACTAAACTAAAAAATCATTTTTATTTCCGTTTTTGTCTTGATTGCGCAAAATGCCATTTTAAAACGTTTTCATTTTTTTTTTCAAAAAATGTGAAAAATAAAAACGGATCAATTCAAAACACAGCCTTAGTTTAAAAGCGAGCCACCTTACTCCTATCCAAGGAATTATATGATAATGCAAACCATCATCAAGTATAATAGACATCGATGTAAATAACTTTTACAACAGAACAATCATCACAATAAACTAGTCGAGATGTAATCATTTACAGAATTTACGACATTAACAGCATGCGACTCAACAACAATGATACGCAAATACCAATTCCTGATGTTCAAGATCCAACCCAACGTGAATACCTACCACTCCATCATTTTCTCCAATCACAGCATAACCGAGACCAATGTTCCAATTCTCATTGCTGAAACGACCTAGTGGGGAAGCAAGCACTCTACGACTGAGACGGCGGATTCATCAAATGGTGTAAAAATTATTAGAAAATTATAGAATTTATCATATATAAAACTATAGCTGATACTTTCCAATATATATATATATATATATATATATATATATAGTTGAACAAAAATCAACAAATTTATATATTATTATAAGGATGGGTGAAAAAAAGTTGAAGAAACATATGTATCCTTTTCTATTACAGATGGACAAATACTCTTATCCACGGATCTGTTCAATGCTGGAATCAGACCTGCTATTAATGTGGGTATTTTTGTTTCCAGAGTAGGATCTGCGGCGCAAATTAAAGCTATGAAACAAGTAGCCGGCAAATTAAAATTGGAATTGGCACAATTCGCAGAATTAGAAGCCTTTGCACAATTTGCCTCTGATCTCGATAAAGCTACTCAGAATCAATTGGCAAGAGGTCAACGATTACGTGAGTTGCTCAAACAATCTCAATCAGCCCCTCTAGCGGTGGAAGAATAAATAATCACTATTTATACCGGAACGAATGGTTATCTTGATTCATTAAAAATTGGACAGGTAAGGAAATTTCTCGTTGAGTTACAGACTTACTTAAAAACGAATAAACCTCTATTCATAATATATAATGTAGAGTTTTTGAAATATAATAAAAATTTTAAAAAATAAAATGAGTGGGGTTGGCCCTTATTCAGTTGTTATCATAGGCTTCTAATCCGAAAGGAAGTGTGACCCCTCCCGTCCATGGCTCAAAAAAAAAGAAGAGAAAATTACTGAACTTATTTTAAAATATATGAGTCTAGATTTTTACTTTTTATTTTTTATTTATACTCATTTAATTAATATAGTTATTTGATTAAAAAAGAATATTAATCAGTAAGAAATAAAATTTTAAATTCATATATTTTAAGGAGTATTTATCTCTTGTTTCCTTTAAATAATCCAAGACTCATTGCAAAAATCATACAACACGTGATTTGGACCAAAACACTTTAATAGTAAGATCATTTCAGTTTTGCCCTTGAACTTAAGAGCTTCCACTTCACCCTTAAATTTTGAATATGTCACAAACTTCTTCTTTTTTTTTTTTTTTTTTTTTTTTCTCTATTATTAATTAATGGAAAACCAACAGTGAGGTTAAATAGGAGTAATTCGAAATTTACGATGTCATGGATTAGAATCATTAATTCAAAATTTTCTAAAATTTAAAAGGTAAAATGAAAACGACATATATGTTAGAATCATCCCTATATTTTTACATTCCAAAATCATTCCCATAGCTTATTTTACCGTAGGATGGTTCATCAACTCAAACGAGAGAAAGTAGTCTGGCGTATATTATTAGCCATTCATTCCAGAGAAAGAGACCAAATAAGGAGATACACCTGCAAAACCATGACAGCATAACCTTACACGTTTGTGGTCTACACGTGGAGCCTACGGATTGGTTTAGAAATTACCAAGAAACTGGAAAAGCCTCCAAACAGGAAAATACATGATAATGCTTAGCTGTCAATCCACATATCAACGGCCAGAATTCACTGACAGCAAATGTTGCTGATGTGGATTATACTTAGTCTACCCCTTAAAGCTTCAATCATTGGGTATCTCTCTGTCCAAAACTCTCTCTCTCTCTCTAGAAACTGCTTCTCTCTCTGTCTCTCTCACTGTCTATTGATTTACATAATACGCTCGAGTTGGCAAATTTTGTGGAGGAGAAACAAAAAGCGATCCCTTTATTTGCTCAAATTAAGATTTGGGCTTCTCAGAAAATCATCAAGGAAGAGAAAAAGTCGCAATTTTCTTTTGAGTTCTCAAGTAAAAAGCTCTCAGGCAAGAGGAAAACGGGCACGTTTTGATAGCTGAGGTTTATTTGAAATGGTTTTGATGTGCGAGATTTTCGTCACTGAAGAAGACAAGGTTGAAGGAGAGTGGGAGAAGGAGAGATAGCGATATAACTGCAGAAAGCCAAGTTATAGCAGAAGTAGAGAGCGAAAACAAAAGGAGTATTGGGATTCAGCTATTCTTTTTTCTTTTATCTGCTTCTACTGGTAATTCTCATAAAGATTTTAGCTTTTATTTGTTTTCTTTCTTGGCTTTTAGTCTTCTGGATCTACCTATCCTTTTTTTTTTTCTTAAATCCTTCTTGTCATTTCCAAAAATCTATTCTGATTTTCAGAAATCAAGAAAGAATATTTTTCATTCTCTTTCGCTCGTCATCACAGAACAGAGGATTCTTTTAGATATGTTTGTCCTACAACAAAGCTTCAAAGAACAGTTACCAAATAACTCCTTTCTTCAACAACAAAAAAATGGAAAAGAAATAAACTTTCTTCGTTAATCAAAAGAGAAGTCTCTTTTTTCTTTACGGAAGAAAAAAAAAAAAAAAAAAAAAAAAAAAAAAAACGCCAATAAGAGCTGCAAACAGAAAACTTTGAAGAAAGAAGCTTATTGCAGTTTTGGTTAATCTGGTTTTTGATTTGGGCTCTTCAGGATTATTTGGCAATGTCTGCTACAATTGTGAGCGACCCGATGGTTATATCCCCCGTGGAAAGTCAAGCAACCGCAACGACGACGAAACTCGTCGCGCAAACAGAAATCGAGTTCGCAAAATGCGAGTGCTGCGGTCTAACAGAGGAGTGCACGCCTGCCTACATAGAGCGCATCCGGGAACGGTATCAGGGCCTTTGGATTTGCGGACTTTGCGCCGAGGCCATCAAGGACGAGATCTTAAGGTCGGAGAGGCTCATTAGTACAGAGGAAGCAATGGCCAAGCACATGAACTTCTTTAAGAAATTCAAGACCTCGGGTCCTCCTCCGGACCCTACTGTCTGCTTGATTTCTGCCATGAGGCAGATTCTGCGCCGCAGTTTGGATTCTCCGAGGAGGTTGAGATCGACACCGAGCAGCCCCACGTCGAAAATTGACGCGGAAATTCGCAGTCCGGTGCTCACTCGGTCGGAGAGTTGCTTTCCTACTTTGTCTGGTTGAGAAGCGGTACATACTACATAGGAATAAGAGCAAAAGTGAAAGGGAGGGAGAACAAAAAAACTGGGAATTTGGAATTTCACTTGCAAGAAAAATAAGACTTGGAAAAAGGAGTTAAAGAGGTTTCTGATATGTAGTTTGTATCAATAGTTAATCAATACCAAAAAAAAAAAAAAAAAAAAAAAAAAGATCTGTTGATGATGCAAATTCCATTTCTTCATAAGTTTTGTTTCAGTTTTGTTCTTTGTTATGGAACTCCGCCTTCTGAGTAACACCCGAACCAATTCAGAAAGCCAAAACCAAAAAAAAAAAAAAAAAAAAAAAAGGACAATTGGGTAGAGATGACCTGTAGATTTCCAAGATACTGGTTTTGATTAACATGGGTTTGTGTAAAATTCAGATTTGGTGTTAGTTGGTAACCTCTAAGTTGCATTATTTTAGAAAAGACAAGTTGTTGTTGTTTTTTTTTTTTTTTAAGCCTTACGTGATACTCCAAACAAAGAAGAGGAGACATGTCACGGATCTACATAGCCAGAAAATTTTTTTACTGCCAAATATGAAAAACTATTGAGCTGTCTAAATTTGTGTAGTACTTGAGGTTTTCACTTTCATGCTTGCAATTGTTGTCGTTGTTGTGATTTTCAAAGGTTTTTCTTCAACGTTTATGGTGTTAATCGTACAATTTACATTCAAATTTTAATGTAATTTTTAACCCTCAGATCATATTAAAATATATCAACTGAATGAAATTTAAAAATATCCAAGGATTAAAAACCGTGCTGTAAACTTTTTCAAGTTGTAGAAGACTAGAAAGTTTGAAACACAATATTATGGCACTATAGCAGGGTTCACATATGCAATGAATATTTACACATCCCTCTAAGTAGGTCCCGTTCATTTCACCGATTCGATGTTAAAATTTGAGTTTTATTACAGTGAAGGGCTTTTAAAAATAATCACATTTGACTTTTTTACTACAGTAAAAAATTCTTATATAAATTTACATATCAACTCAAATTAACGAACTAAATGGGTCCTACATTTCTAGCCACATGCTGAGTAATTCGTAAGCTGACAAAATTTTCAGTTGAAAACTGGATGGATATAAAAACAGTATGTAAGCCAAGCTGTGGATTTGAGAAAAAGTAGGGCCTTTGCCTTGACATAAAAGGAGCAAGGCAAATGAAAACGAAGGACAATTGGGACTCCTCCAAATGATTGCTAGGAATGTTGGAGGAATAGGATGGTAAAAACAATTTAGAGGTTAAGGAAGAAAAAATAAAAAAGATAACGAAACGGAACTTTTGACTTTGTAGTTGTACAAGTGAAAGCTTTTACTAGATTATATGCCTTGTGTTGGAAACAAGACGAGAGAAAAATGACAACTAAATAACAGCATCGGAATCAGTACTGCCACAGACCACTGGTATGGGGTTCTGCCAGACAGAAGGGTTATTCGATCTTTGATTAGATCCAGTGCGTGAACTGATTTGGCTATTATCTGAGGCTGCCTATTTTAGTTAATAAGACAATATTAATACAATGATTGGCGCAATTACCGGTGACAAGTTGTTTTATTTTATTTCATTGTTAGAAATTCTAATGGGAGTTTAATTATTTAGAGCTGTCATGGTAGGGTGAGAATTATATAAAAACAAAAACAAAAAAAAAAAAAAAACAAAAAAGAATGAAATGAAAAGCTGAAACAGAAACTAATAGATGCAGTATGTCATATCTTATCATAAAAATCTTATAATTACGTACTTATTTCCTCGTATCGTTAATGTAAGGAAGCAGGTTTTGGAAGATTTTTTTACCTCAGTTTTTGTGTTGAAGGTTTTGATCTAATTACGTACTTTTCTTGAGAAATAGTAAAAAATAGGTTAATATGAAAAATTTAAGAAAGTATATAGGTAAATTTTTAGTTATAGAAATTAATAGGTCATAACTTGTCAAGTTATGGTTCATAACCAGATAAGTTATGGACAAACTTGTTAAATTATGGTTCATAGTCAGACAAATTATGGACAATTATAGACAATAACTTGTTAAGTTATGGCTCATAACTAGATAAGTTATGGACGAAAATAATAATTTAACCTATTTGTTAACTTATGTAAAATATTGGCCTATTAATTTTAATTCATCTTGAGTCTTGGCCTATTTTCTTCTTTCTCCCTACTTTCTTTTGGTTTTGAAACAAATTTTTATTAGTAAATGAAATTTAAAAAAAAAAAAAAAAATCTCCAACGCCCACGAAATTCATGCCCGTGATGATCGCATCAAAGTGTATAGATTTATATTGTATCCACATCAAGCTGAAGACTAACCAGGCAGTTTCACTTGAAACTTAACAAGAACTCCAATTTGGAAGTTGCTTATTTCTCCAAAGTCATGTTTCACACATGATACAAATTGACATGACTGAATTATAAAAATGGAAGTAGATATTGTCACCAGCTAGACGAAAAGGAAATACAACGACTTGTAATTAAAGTTTATATTTCCGTATTATTTAATAGCTGTTTACCTAATCTCTAACACAAATTGTCTTTATTCAATCATTGATGTACTATTTTATTTAGATTATAAGTTTTGGATCAATCGCATGCCCAGAATTCGCTTGTCTTTCATCTCTGTAAAAAATAATAAAAAAATACAATTGCTTGTTTCTTTTGGATTGTGGTCTGTTAAGAATGATTCATTAATAGAGTGTAAATTACTCCTTGGTGGGGATGGGTTTTAGTCACATTTCAACTTAATTTCTTCGCTTTCTTTTTTCACTTTCCTATCTACGCTCTATGTCAGCTGCCTTATTATTCAAGAGAAACGAGATAAATATTATTTATTTTTTATTAATATTATTTTTATTTAAATAACTATATTAATCAAAAATATAAAAAAAAATCCCGATGCATGTACTCTTTCAGTAATTTTCTCTATTAATTATTAGTGAGTAATTTGCCCATGAATGTCATTCTTGTCCAGTCCACAATAGTACAATAACTATTAATTAACCTAATGCAAATGGCTCCTTTTGAATACATATTAATCAACTATTTATAACCAAACGAAAGCAAAGAGAAAAACTGAGAAGGGAAGTAAACTTTAACCAACAGTATTTTTATAATCTTTATCTTTATATAAGAAAGGCATCGTTTTTCAAACTTCCAATCAAGTTGTGATCGCCCAATAATTTCAAACTCAAAATATAATTTAAGAAAGGCATTTTTTTTTTTTTTTTTTTTTTGGCCCTTGTTTTCACGTTTTCAAAACGTGAAGCGTGTAGTACTGTGGACGTTATTGTTCTGTTTTCTCTGGCAAGTCTTTCAAGTTCAAGTCGAAAAGCAAGTACTATACGAGTACGACGTAATATATTATGTTCGATCGTCAACTTGAATACCTCAATTCTTCTAGAAAAGGAAAAAAAAAATTTGCCAATTTTGATTTTTACTTTTGTTATATACAAGTCTTTTATGCCAACATTGCTTTTTGTCGAAAAAGATAGCTTGTACCTTAATTCTCTAAAAAAAAAAAAAAAAAAAATGCACCTTAAATTGTTGCCCATTATCCTCAATATTGGCTAAACCTCGATGCCAAAAAAAAAAAAAAAAAAACAAAAAAAAAACAAAACAAAAAGATGGGAAGGCATACGCATGCAGCTAGCTAGTGCTTCCTCATATTCCCGGCATTTCTTTGGTAACCAAGAAAGAAAATAGGAAAATAATAGAAAATAGGCTAATATGAAAAGTTTAAAAAGTATATAGGTTAATTTTTAATTATAAAAATTAATAGGTCATAATTTATTAAGTTATGATTCATAACTGAATAAATTATGGATAACTTGTCAAGTTATAGTTCATAACTAGATAAGTTATGGATAAAAACTATGAATTATGGACAATAACTTGTCAAGTTATAGTTTATAACCAGACAAGTACCATAACTTGACAAGTTATAGACGAAAACAGTAATTTAGCCTATTTATTAACTTATGTAAACTATTGACCTATTAATTTTAATTCATTTCAAGTCTTAACTTATTTTTCTCTTTTTCCCTACGGTGGATTCTAAGCAGTTTTGTGTGTCATCCATAATTAGTTCATTGTTTCCCATAATAGTATGAAGGGGTATCTAATGTGAGGATTAAAGGGAGGAATTTTAGGAAATATATCATTTATTTTTCTTTGGTAAATGGTATGGCTTATCCATAATAAAGAAAATAGTCCAATTTTCTCAATATAAATATGAGATTTTACAAATTATTTTGATCGCTAAATATGACATATAGTTGGTAAATATAAGACTTACCAAAAGTGACAATTTTTCTCATAGCCTGAAAAAATCGGCCCTTATTTATTTATTTATTATTTCTGTGAAATCACTAATAAAAAAGACGTGCATCCTAAAACACTTGTAATAGAAATGGGCCTCATTTCTATACTTATAACACTTTTCTTTTTTCTTTTAGACTAGTGCAGAGCCATGGGACTCGTATCTTGAGCTTGGTTGAGTTTATCCTCCTTGGTTTTGGAATTCTAATGGATCATGAAACATAAAAGTAAAGAATAGGACGAAATGAGAAAAATATCATTCTGAGTGTAGAGTTCTTTTTTTTTTTTAATTAATATATTTTTAATTAAATAATTATATTAGTTAAAAATACATTAATCAAGAGTAAAAAATAAAAATCGATAAAAATTCATATTTATATGTTCTACGAGTAAATGTAATAATTTTCTTTGAAGGAGTTTAAAAAGGAATATCTCTAAGCACGCGTTTTGAGATTACTAATAAATTTTAGATAGATACTGAGAATTTTAGGGCTTATTCTTTTGATGTTTTTGAGTTAGGTAACTTGAGTGTAGATTTTGAGTTGAGTTTGAGTTATAACTCGAGTTGAAGTTATAATTTAAGTTTGTATTTGGTTGTGTACATTTGAGTTATAGTTTGAGATAAGAATTTTTTTGAGTTTGTGTTTGAGTAAGTCAAAACTTGAATTTGTATTTAGATAGTATTTTAATAAAAACTCAATGTTGATGAAAAATTTTTCTAGTTTTATTAAATCTTTTCAACGATAAAAAAAAATCATCTAAATCGTTAAAACGAAAAAGATATCAAAAATGAAAAAATATTGTTCATTTTGAATTTCTAAACTCGAGTTGAAGAACTAACTCGAGTTTTAATTCCAAACTAATTCAAATTTTAGATAGATATTTTTTAAATTTTTCACTAAAAAATACTCTGCCGAACAAGGCCTTATTGTTCGCGATCAATCTTAACGCACCATGGCAGTGATCTTATTGGTCCATTGTACTTTTGTAATGACCTCCTCATATTGTCCTTTAGTTGTTGGCAGATTATACAAAAGTCTTTCTTAAGAAATCATGCACATAGGATATGAAGAAGAAAGTAGGTAGTATTTAATTTGATAAAATAGAACTGTTATATTTACGTTATCATTTCTCATTTTCTCTTTTTTTTTTTTTTTGTTCTTTAATTCGTTGGAGAAGTATCATATGATTCGACAAAATTAGATGCAAAAAGTTATTTTTTCCAGACAAAAGTTTGCAACTCTGGTATTTTTCAAGTAATTTTGCAATATCTGCTGAGTTCGTCTTTCTCTCTCTTTGTGCAAAATCTTCCAGTAGCACAACAATTTCTCCCATTATATATAAAAAGTAAGGAAGCTCTTCTCGTAGAACAAAAGGAAAAACGAATTATCTCTATTTTTAAAATTTTTAACTGTTAAATTTATATTAAAAATTATTTATTTTATATATTTTTAAAATTTAATGTGATTTTAATTAAATTTAATAATTAAATATTGAAAGTCGGGACCACTCATAAAAAGCCTACTGAAAAACGTCCTAAAAAATAAAAGACTTGTCAAACTATTAGAGAAATAAAAAATTGTCAAAAGAGAAAAATATATTGCAAGTTTTTTTATTAATTAAAATTAAATAAGAAAATAATTGACGTTAGAAAAAAATAGGAGAGAAATTATTGTTTTCGTCTAAACAGAAAGAGAGATAAAAGAACCATAACCACAACGGAGATTGTCTAAAAAAAAAAAAAAAAAGAAAAATTTATCAAAGCACAAAAGGACGAAAAAAAGGGAGAAAAAAAGTTCATAAACGAAAAATGACCAAACATTGGCTCATTTTAACAAATCTATTTGAGTTTATAATTTAAATTTTATTATACTAAAAAACTCTTATATAACATCTAATTTTTTATTACAATTTTCAACTATTTTCCAAAAAAAATTGTCAAATGTTTAAAAATATATTGCATATTACTTTTTTATTAGTCAAATTAAATAAGAAAAGAGATTGACGTTAGAGAAAAAAATGGAGTGAGAGAGCAATACGGATCGTGCTAAAAAGAAAGAGAGATAAAAGAGAGAAATGGCCACAACGGAGTAAAAAAAAAAAGAGAGAGAGAGAAAAAGATTATCAAAGCACCAAAGGACGGATAAAAAAAGGTAAGAAAAGACAATAAAATGAAAAATGGTTCAAACCGTTGCCTTATGGACGAAAATAATAATTTCGCCTTTTATTATAGTAAAAAAACTATTAATCACATTTAATTTTTTTTCATCTTAAGTTTTGAAAAATTTCTCTCTTTCTCCCAATTAAAATTAGAATCACAACTAAATATGCCCTTAAACTAATGGAAAATTTTGAATTGTCCAAAAATTATTATTTTTCTTTTAAATAGACATGTTAATGAATAAACTAATGAAAGAATAATGGGATAAATGTCCAAAAAATTATTATTTTTCTTTGTCTAGACATTTTAATGAATTAATTTTTCAATCAAAATGGGAGCTGAATAGAAAATCGGATAAAGTATTTTCACGTTCACTTCACAGTTCACAATAGATTGAGATTCACTTTCTAATTTTTTTTTTTCAATTGATATTTTTTTTTTATGTAAAAATAGGAACCCGGTATACGTTAAACAACGAGTTAAAATTTCATTTTTCACCTATAACACCATTTTCAATGCATATAAATTTCAATTTCAATATTATATATGTCATTAAAAAGTGTAAAAATGACATATTTAATGTACTTTTCTATTTTATGTTTCAATAAAAATATTATTTTAAACACTATATCAAAAAATGTAAAAATAATATATTTAATATGTTATTTTCATTTGTGCTTCAAAACATTCATAACTTTTATTTCCTTATCCAAACAGTTGTTTTTCTCCATTTTCCGTTTGCAAAATCTTCTAATTTTTTCCCCATTTTTCAGTCCGTATGTTTAGGTTCCTGTCTCACTTTCTCCCCAATAATTGTTAGTACAATTACGTTATGGAACTTTTTTTTTTTCTGAAATATGTTCGTCTCCTATTAGGTTATTGAACTATTTTTTTTTTTTATAAAAAATAAATATTTCTAAATCGTTAGAGAAATAGAAAATTGTCAAATCTTTAAACAAATAAAAAAGTTTAACATTTTTTTTAATATAAGTAAAGTCAAATAAGAAAAGAGTGATGAGATTTATGAAAAAAAAAAACCCGAGTGATGAGAGAGAGAATTTGGGTGGTATTGCAGAGAGAGAGAGAGAGAGAGAGAGAGAGAGAGACGAACATGATCACATAAGGAAAAAAAGAAAAGAAAAAAGAAAAGAAAAGAAAAAAGAAAAAGGTTATCAAACTTAATTAAAAAGAAAAGAGAAAGAAAGACGAAAAAGAAAGCATTAATTAGACCTTTAATTCACGAGAGAGGAAGTGAGAGTTTGAGACTAGAGAAGAAAGAACAAGAATAATCGAGGAAAAAGGAGTGTAAATAAAGGAAGACATATTAGATACTTGAGATGATAATGAATGATTTTCTGGATAAATAATTGAACAAACAAATTAGATAAAAGATTTGAGTTCCTAAGATTTTTGTTTCTTATATTCTTTATTCATTTAAAATCATGATTTATAATTCTTTCTACAGTTTTTTTTTCACAAAAAATACATATAAAATGAAAATGATTCTGAATTTGAATACATGAACCAAATGTTTTATTCTCTATCCTATACATAACCAAAATCATGATTCTGAGATCCTTTAGAAAACTTCTTTGTGTAGTTCTCTATTCTACCAACAAGTATACACCTTCCCAAAATTTGCTGATTTCTTTGCCATAAATTTTCTGTCTCCAAAATTTGCCAGGCTTCCCGTGCAAACTTTTTTCATGATGAAAATTTTAATAGCTGTCATGAAAAATAAAAGATTATCAAATCTTTAAACAAATAAAAAGGTGTTACATTTGGGGCATGCAGAAAAAGAAGAGTGGTAAAAGAGTGAAAGATGGGCCATGCAGAAAAAGAAGAGTGATGAAAGAGAGAAATGGTCATCACGTAAGCAAAAAAAAAGAGAGATGATCAAAGCATAAAACGGAAAGAGAAACATGGAAGAAAGAGAAAGCTTTTAGTTCTATGAGAGAAGAACGGAGGTACTGGACTGGAGAAGAAAGGCACAACACTTTGAGAAAAGACTCTGTGGAGGAATTAATTCAATATAAACGTTTAAACTAACAGAAGAATATATATAGGAGGTATATTCTTCTGTTAGTTTTAACGTTTATATTGCAATAATATGTTAAAAGAGATTGTAATTTGCCTTCACAAAGTTATTTGAGTGTTAAAACATGAAAAATTAGTGTTAAAGGGACTTTAAAAGCGCTGCAGCGGGTTTATAAACGTTGCAGTAGAAGAACTGCACAAAACTGTGCAATTTGATTCGGCCTATATAAACTAAAATATTTCGGCTACAGTCGAAATGTTTTGGCTACAGCCAAAATAATGGCCGAACCAAACTGCACAGTTTTATGCAGTTCGTCTACTGCAATGTTTATAAACTCGCTATAACACTTTTAAAGTCCCTTTAACAAGAGTTTTTCATGTTTTAACACTCAAACAACTTGTGATCTTGATCAAGACATATTACAATCACTAACAAACTTTGAGAAGTGATGACAAATTACCTCCAAGATATAACAAACCCTTAAATACAATATCTAACAATAATATTGCCGAAATATTGGCCGAACCAAACTGCACAGTTTTGTGCAGTTTGTCCGCTGCAGTGTTTATAAACCTGCTGCAGCGCTTTAAAAGTCCCTTTAACACGTGTTTTTCATGTTTTAACACTCAAATAACTTATGATCTTAATCAAGACATATTACAATCTCTCTAACATAATAGATAATTTACATGTCAATGAATGATTTTCTAAACAGAGGAGTGAATGGACAAATTGTATCGAGCATATGTATCGAGCATATGGATTCATAACGATAGAGATCATCGCTATGCACCTAATTAATTTAACACATCATTTAAAACCAAATAAATTGTGGTGCATTAAATCATGAGACTATCAAAATTAAGGTACAAATTAACAAAAGAAAATTAATGTATAAATGAAAACAAATGAATATTATTTAAGTACTTTTTATGACTGGAAGTACCACTATAAGTAAGACTTCGACAATTACAACAGACAGTTGTAGTTGACATTTACCATCATCCCTTTCATTATCTCATTCTCCCCACCTAAACATTTTCTATTTTTAAACATTTACTTACCTTAACAACCGAAAGAGAGAGATGCAACTGAAGAGGACGAAAGAGTTTTAACTTTGAATTGTTTCTCAAACTAAAAAAGAAAAGGCTTTTAAGTTAATCCTTTAATAGAAAGGCTTTAAATTGTGGAACCTTCTCCGGTACATCAACATACCGGTAGGTTAAATATTTTGCTAGTCAGATTTACATAAAATCACGTTAAAGTAAAAAAATATGCAGATCTAACGGTTAAAAAAACCTGATATACCGGTAAGCCAGACGTACTAAAATATCTCCCTTAAATTGTAGAAAGTGTAGTAAAAATTCCTGTTTATTCTTAGTCTTCATGTAACAAGGAGATAGTGCATTAAGTACTGAATAAGCCTGTTTGCAGTCGATAAGTGATGATGAGTGTTGTAGCATTTTAGGCATGTCACTATAGTTTTGATAGTAATTTGAAGAGAGATTGCAGAAGCTAGAAATGGATATGACACTAAAGAAAACTAGTATTGACAGAAATTCAATTTATGTTTACTCTATTAATTTTATTTTAAATGATGTTGCGTATTTTTATTGGTTGGAAACAATTTGCGATACGAATTAGGATCCAATTTCTTGTTAATCCATGCGGCGTATGCATAACTATCTATGCCGTAACTGATTAAATGTAACAAGTATGGCAAAGTCCCAGTGGATTAAAATAACATGAAGATAGTACGTAGAATATATATTAGTACTTAATTTAAAAAACATATATTAGTTCGTAAAATGAAATATTTAATTCGCTGTTCAAAAAAATATATTTAATTCGCCTAATTAGAATAGGACGTTAGATACAATATTTTGGAAAAAGAAATAATTTCATAAATTAATAATTTATTAATTTATCGATTAATTAATATTTGCAATCTTTCATGCTCTAGGTATTATATATACACGGGTAATTTTGATAAATACTCTTTAAAAGTACATGAGTCAGGATTTTTATCTTTTATTTTTTATTCAAAATCTTTTTAATCAAATAATTACACTAAAAAAAGAGTATATTAATCAAGAGTAAGGAATAAAAGTCCAGACTCATGCACTCTTAAGGTTAAATTTTTCATTTTTTCTATATATAGACTAATTAGGTTCATTTTTTTTTTTTTTTTATCAATTTTAATTTTTTTTTTCTCAAAAGAATCAGATCCAGGACCAAGTTCGAAAGATGTGTGTTACCTAACACACAGTGTCTCTACAGGAGGCAGAAACAAATTAGTACTTGCAAGCCCTACAACGTTCTTAATAGTAAAGGTTCTTATGGTAATTTAAAAAGCTTCCAACTATTATATATATATATCCAACAAATGCAGTCCATTTGCTCATCAAGTTTGCAGAACAAAAGAAAACAAGAAAAAGAAAAACGATATGCTTAGTATGGCAATAACTTCTCAACGTCTCTTCTTCTTGACCCTTTTTCTCTGTCTTGTCCCTATCTCCTTTCCAAACCCGTTATTAGATGATCACGAACGTCCAATGACATTCATTGTCCACATGGCAAAATCACAAAGGCCATCTGTCTTCACCTCCCACCGCCAATGGTACACCTCCATCATCGAATCCCTTCCTCCTTCCCGTCACCCTTCAAAGATCCTTTACGCATATGAGAAAGTTGCTAATGGCTTCGCTGCTAGCCTTACTCTTTCCCAAGCTGAAAAGCTTAAGAACATTCATGGCATTCTTTCTGTTATGCCTGACGAATCCCACCAACTCCAAATCACGCACACACACAAATTTTTAGGACTCTCCACTAGGGCTGGAATTTGGCCCTACTCCAACTACGGCGAAGATGTCATCATCGGAGTTCTCGACACCGGAATTTGGCCAGAACACCGAAGTTTCTCGGACAAAGGATTGTCCCCAGTTCCAAAAACTTGGAAAGGCAAATGTGAGACGTGGGATGACTTTCCAGCTTCGTCTTGTAATCGGAAACTCATCGGTGCAAGAGCGTTCCTCGCGGGGTATCACATGTCTAATTTAGGCGGATCCGGATTGAATCAATCGGCAGAAACATACTCCCCTAGAGACACAGATGGCCATGGGACACACGTAGCTTCAACAGCAGCAGGAGCTGTAGCGTCAAACGCAAGCTTTTTCGGGTACGCCAAAGGGGTGGCCATAGGCGTTGCTCCGAAAGCCCGTATTGCCGTGTACAAAGTCTGCTTAACTAGTTCATGTAAGCAATCTGACATGTTGGCTGGCATGGACCAAGCAGTCTCCGACGGGGTTCATATAATATCCATGTCCATCTCTGGCGGAACTGATCCGTACTATCAGGATATCATGGCCATTGCAAGCTTTGGAGCTATGCGACACGGCGTTCTTCTCTCTCTGGCTGCAGGAAACGACGGACCTAAGCCATTTACAGTCAACCATCTCCCCCCTTGGGTACTAACCGTCGGCGCTTCCAGCGTCGACAGAGAATTTAGCGCCGACGTTGCTCTTGGTGATGGTAGAACTTTCCTCGGTTCCTCCCTCTATAATGGACCTCCTTTTCCCTTCAACAAGCAATATAAACTGGTCTACGCTGGGGATTTTGGGAACAAGTTTTGTTCCCCTGGCGACTTCACCAATCAAGACCAACTCGCCGGCAAAATCGTTGTGTGTGACTACGGGGGCGAAATTAGTAGTCTCGACAAGGGATTCGCAGTGAAAGATGTTAATGGTCGCGGAACAATAATAGCGAATAATGCACACGTTGGGGAAGAGCTTAGTGCTGAGCCACATGTTACGCCAACAACTCAAGTTGGTATAAAGGATGGGAGAAAAATAAAAAGATACATCAAGTCGAGCCGAAATCCAACTGCAAACATTCTCTTCCAGGGAACAGTGATTGGGACTTCACCGCCTGCTCCAGGAGTTGCGGCGTTTTCGAATCGCGGTCCAAACCCTCTGACACCGCAGATTCTCAAACCAGACGTCATAGCTCCAGGTCTCAACATCTTAGCTGCTTGGACTCAAGTCGTTGGTCCATGGGGCCAAGGCGATACTAGACAAGTTGAGTTCAACATAATATCAGGCACTTCAATGGCTGCTCCACATGTTAGTGGGATTGCCGCTTTGCTTAGAAATGCTTACCCTGATTGGTCACCTGCTGCTATAAAATCTGCCCTCATGACAACGGCTTACAATTTGGATAATTCTGGACAAAGCATCAAAGATCTCGCGACGGGCAAGAAGTCGACGCCTTTTGTTCATGGATCAGGTCATGTGAACCCCAACAGAGCTCTCAATCCGGGTTTGATATATGACATGGGTGTGAGTGATTATGTCGGATTCCTTTGCTCCATTGGTTATGATTCCCAGCAAATTAGAGTATTTTTTAGAAAACTAGTACGCTCAGACATATGTGAGAAGGCATATGATCATCTTGGGGCTAGAGTTACACCGGGAGATCTAAACCTTCCATCGTTTTCGGTGGTTTTCGATAATGAAGGGGAGACAGTCAAGTATAGGAGAACTGTTACGAACGTGGGGAGCAATGTTGATGCAGTGTATGTGGTGAGCGGTGAAGCACCAGCAGGAATTGAAATAAGCATTACGCCAGACGAGCTTGTGTTCAGCGCCGATAATCCGACACAAACTTACGAGATTTCGTTCTCGTCGACCCGTGGTTTCGGTAAATCGGCAAGATTTGGTTGGATTGAATGGCGCGATGGGACTCATCGTGTTAGGAGCACCATTGCTTTTAGTTGGAGTGCTACTGCCACTGGCTCTGTAGCTTCCATATGATGAATTTTATTATATGTCTTTGGCCATACAAACCTGATTATACGTTTGATTGGCCTTAAATATAAAGATGGAGTAGTATTTGAGCTACGTCCACTCCAATGTTGAGATGTATATATATCATGTGCTTCTAAATAATGTTTCATCAACGAAGCTCTGGGGTTTATCTAACGACTTATTTTGTGGAGTTATTCTTAGCAGTGGAATTAGGATTGAATTATTGAAAGTATTGTTTTTGGTAATTTGTTTATCTAAGCTCGTTTTGGTTTGTTCCTTACCGTGATTTTGAGCTGGAAATAATTTAGAACATTTTGCAAATATCAAAATTAAAATTATTAAAATAATTGCTATGTCATTTTGTAATAAAAGACATACTGAATATCGTTATAATAATTACTATGCTATTCAATTTGTCGTTGTTTTATGTCCTTTATTTCGAAAATATGCATTTTTCTCAACATGCTTCTTAATTCGGATATCAATCATCCTTTATTTTCCCTTCTTAGGGAACGGATAATTTTGGGTCCGATGGTTTTGTTTTTGTTCTTGAACGTGTGTTTCTTAACTTCGAAATCTTCTGGTTTTTTTCAATTCATGTCTATTTGTAAATCTGTGCTTTTTTTTTTTTTTTTTTTTTTTTTTTCTGGGAAAAATCTGTTCCGTTAATATTCTTGTGACATACTGATTAGTAGGTTTCATGTAATTATGAGTTGCAAACCAGCTCAAGAAGAAGATTGGTTCAACTATAACGATCATTCATAGTTGAAGCCTTTTTCACCCAAAAAAAAAAAAGAAAAGGACCATTGATAGCTTGTGTAGAGTAGTTTATTTGATAAATCAATATTGCTCCAGGGCTATTCATTATCACATCCGAATATATAGCATTGGTTTTATTCAATCAGGAAAATGGTCTATGAAAGATTATATCCGGTTGCTTTAAAAGGAAAAAAAAAAAAATGAGTAAAGAATAATCGGTAAAATTTTATGAAGAAAACTGTGATGTTATGATAAAAAATGAGTGTCAAAAAGATTATTTGGAAGTATAATTGCATTTTTTCTCTCTTGTTTGGTTACGTACTAAAACAAATGAACACCAAAAGTTACATCCTAAACTTAATTGGCACAAATAGTCCCCTAATTTTAAGTATAGTGACATTTTGAACTTTAATTTTGACTTATTAGTCTTAAATTTTTGTTTTTGACAATTCCAATCCCCGACACTCAATTAAGTTGATGAGCGCTTTTGAAATTTAACAAAAGTAATCATGTTTACATTACGTGAGAACTTAAAATTTTACAAAAAGAGTTTTAAAGTGTAAATTTTCAAAATTGAAAGTTTAGAAGGGTTATTGGCACAATTTAAGGTGTATAACGCGACTCTTTTAAACTCTTAAATCAATAGCAACTAAAATTCATCAACTTATCAAATTTAGGGTGTATTAGGTAAAAACTGAAAACTTATAGTATAATTGTGCAATTAATTGTAAAAGCATTGTATTTTTTTGGGTAAATAGTGTCATTAGTCCCTAAACTTTTTAATAAGTGACTGTTTAATCTTTATTCTTTTAAACAATCCTCAAACTCTTCAAAAGTTGAAATTAAATTCTTTCCGAACAAATCCGTTAGTTTATAAACGGTTGTATACAAGTGGCATTCAAAAGTGAGCTTTCCACATCGAAAAGGCTAAAATACCTTCTTTTACAATCATCAGGAAAGAAAAAAAAAAAAAAAAAAAAAAAAAAAAAATGGAAAAAGAAGTTTATGACGCACCAAATTAAAAAAAAAAAAAAAAGGTTGAAGAGCCAAATCTTTAATAATGCACCATCTCTAAGTTGACTCTTTGCAATTCGATCTTGTAACAAATTACACATGATGATCGAGAGTTAACCGCCGACAATAGGAATTGGCAGATTTGGGGCGGCCCTTGGGCGATGAGTTGGTGGATCTGATCAGCGCGAGGAATGAGCACTGGTAAAGTTCGTCGAAGTTGCGGCGGCGCTCGGTAAAAGAATTATTCTCGTCTGGTTAACAAGATGCTGGGTCGGTGACGGGCTTAGCTGAGCTGAACTTTGTCAGATCTGCCACAAAACCCGCATCGCCGCAAGCCAAAATCTGTCGCGAATCGCCGCAAGCCAAAATCTGTCGCGAATCGCCGCACTCTGAGCAGCTCTGGGCCTGTCGCACAGTTCCCTCGCGTGAATCCCCCATTACAAGCACCCCCCATTATTTCCAAGATCATTGTACTTATTTATTTATTTATTATATTATTATTTTGTGTTTCACCTCATGGCTTTCTGGGTACCTGAAATTTCTCAACTCTCTTGATACACCTAACCTTGGATGTTGCCTACGTTTATGTATGAATGGAAATGAGGAAGGAATTAACATGGGTGAGCATGCAAGTTTTTTCTTTTGTCTGTTCTTCTCCACTTTGATGAGTATATACATGGAATCCAATCTACATTTTGTTTGCCATGGACGGTCGTTTGGATTTTTTTTTTTTTTTTTTTCCCACTATGCTCTCTATGCTCCCCTCTCCAAAATCCTAGATGTTTTTATTCTGTGTTGCTAGATATAGAGATATGAACTTAATTAAAGTTTGAATTTCTGATTTTTTTGTAGATTGTTTTGAGTATGCGTTTGGTTCAAAAATTCGTATCATAATTTGAATTATAATTCGTAACTCGTTACAATATTTTCTAAAAAAAAAAACACGTAAATCAAAAATAATTTTAAATTATAATTCTGAATTCATCAACCAAGTGTACTCTAATTTAATGATTTTCTCTATTCGTGGATTTGGACATTAATTCTTACAGATATATTTTTCTTTTTTTCATGTTTTTTAGTTTTATTTTTTGTTAAAAATATAAGTTGAAGTTATTTTACTGAAATAGCCACCTATATTAGATCAAATGCACTGCACATAATTATTTCTGTTAAAAACTTGACAAATTTAAATGAAAAAGTTTAATTGCCAAAGTTTAAAGAGTTTAGGACCATTTTACTAAAATTAAAAAAGTGAAACTAAAGTCCGTTTGGTTCCTAGATTATTTTATTCTCATGAAATATTCGCCCCTCTCACAAAAATACATATAAATCAAAAATAATTCAAATTACATAATTTAAATCTATGAACTAAACAGACCCTAAACTCTCACGTATTAAAAAGTTTTGAACCAATAATGCCAATGACCTCTTTTTTTTTTTTTTTTTAGTCGCTTCTCTCTCTTCACTTTTACAGAAGCAAAACCTAGGCTTTCTTTGCTTGGCTTCACCACCAAGCTTTCGACCGGGCACCGAGTAGAAGGCCAATTTCTGTGGGGAAACGTTTGGAGCAAGGAGAAATTTCGTAGATCATAAAATTTTCAGGTAGGGTTTTCTCTCTTGGTTTTTGCATGAGTTATAGGAGCCCTCCGTTTTCAGCCCTAAAAGTCTGAGTTTGGATTTTGATTTTAATTAAATGTTTTTAAATTTATCAATCCCTTTTAGTCACTGATTAGGGTTCTGGGACGTGAGAATACTGGTTCATTTTTTTTTTTATTAGATTTATGTTAAAAAATAAAAATATTTCTGCAAAGATTAAGGAATCAAGCCGAGGCTTAATTAATATGAATGAACATCATTAGTTTCAATATTACAAGTCTTTTATGCATAATTAGTTAAGACTTTCCTACTAATAAGGAGCCTTAGGCAATTGCCTTGCCGGGTTTACCCTTAAGCCGGCACTGAGTTTATATGAACAAGCTATGCCTAATTCATCATTAGGATAAACAATATTTTGTTATGTGACTATTGATTTATTAGTCTTATAAAGTATTTTTCAGAGTAACACCAGATATTGTCAGCTTTTGTTCATCAAACTAGTTATGTTTTAGTTGGTTAGTATTTTGTTTTGTATCGTGGGCTGTAAAAATTTGGGGAGAATTTGATTTGCGAGAAACAGAATGAATTTGAGTCAATTGGAACACCCTGATTTCGGAAGTACAGGCCTACAGGAACCTGCTGTGCGGAGAAATGGACAAAGAAGATCGACCCATGTTTAATCAAAGGTTCTTGGTGCCAGATCAACCCATGTTTAATTTCTCTCTTCTTGCTCTGTTTGTTGTGTGTGTGTGTGAGTTAATTTTTTAGCTATCCAACAAAAACTACGAAAGTCTAGTTTATGGATTATTAAGGTTCTGTTTATTTCGCTGATTCGAGTTTAAAATTTGAGTTTTGTTACAGTAAAAAGTTCTCACGAGTTTCACATCTAATTTTTTACTATCCAACAAAAACTACATCAAATCACATCTAGTTTAAAATGGATCATTGAATCTACAAAAAAAGTCCCTTAGGTTCTGTTCGTTATCTTTTATAGTCAATAGTTTTCAATGACTGTATATGATATGGAGGTTGGAGAGGGAGACAGGGCTTTTCTTCGACATGACATATTTTTAGGAATGTGTGAGCAATGGTGAATGGGATAAAGTGGAGGAGTACCTATCCAAGTTTATCATCTATGACGAAAACAATCCAACATCACAAAAAGTGTCTGAGATTCGAGGGCAAAAATACTTTTGAGGCATGCAACAGGTACGATCTTTGGTCTCATCTTGAAATTTATAACTGTTTGATAAATCGTTTTAAGTTCTACCATTTTCATTTTGCAGGCATGAGGATCCCAAAACTCCTGAGATTCTAAGACTAGATATGGAATCTTTTGCTCCTTCTTTGCTTACACGTGTTAAAAAGGTAACGTTATGCTCTGGTTTTGATACCCAGTGTGGCATTCTCTGGTTGTTTTCTGTTGCTGGGTTTGCATCTCTTTCGCAATCAAGGTGTGGCTGTGACGACTAAGATCCTCTGGAGGTGCGACTGGCTGAGAGGCGAGGAGATCTGAAATCTCAAAGGGAATCGCGACCAGGGGAGCGGCGAGGAGATTTGAAATCTGGGGTGAGGCGGGGCTGACGACCTGGCTGGGTTTCTTTAGCAAGAGAAACAAACTGAGACTACGAGAGAGAATTTGAGTTGAGATGTGATTTTATGTGAGCCAATGGTGAGAAAAAAGGGAAATGAGATTGTTTAAATAAATTTTTAAAAAACTACGAGAGAGAGAAGAGGAAGTTTGGTGAGAAAAATAGTCCAAATAAATTTTTAAAAAAGAGACTTTTTTGGGGGTAAATTAGTCCATATATTTTTCTTTTTAAAAGACACGCTTGCGGAAAAAAAATTAAGATGTGATTTTATGTGAAAATTTTTTATTATAATAAAAAAATTAAATGTGATTATATTTAAATTTTTTTTTTTTACCATAGTCAAATTTTAATTTTAAATTTAAATCGTTAAAATGAATGAGATTTTTGTCTTTTAGTGTTATTCAATCCATTAGAAACTTAAGAGTTATTCTTTTAGAGTGTAATTTGAGTGTAATTTTTGAGTTAAATTTGAGTTATAACTTGAGTTAAAGTTAGAATTTGAATAAAGTTGAGTAAAATTAAATAAAATTAAAACTTAAAAGAACGTGAACTTGAATAAAATTGAAACTTAATTGTCTTTTTTTGAGTTTTATGAACAAAAGAATATACCCTTAGAGTCTCATTCGATTTGTCAATAATTCAAATTTTAATTTAAATTAAGATGTAATTTTTTTTTAAAATAATTTAATTATAAAAAAAATGAAATGTGATATTTTAAAAAAAAAATTTAATTGTAAAAATTTAAAATTAACAACTCTAATTTATATTCTCTCTAATTATCTCAAAACATATATATATATATATATAAAATGTATATACATATGGAGTGAGAAAATGCAAATACTAGAAGCAGAGTGCAGAGTTACTCCTATAATTGTAGTCACTCATATAGTTATACATAACTGATAATTTGTCATTTATTTTATGGGTCCCACCAAAGCAAGTGAGAGTCCTAACCAGTTGGTAGGTTTGTATTGGATATCATAATTCATACCCTCAGGCCTCACGAGTCACAAGAACACTGGATAATCAGATCTATTATTTATGAAATGGAAAAGAAAAATAAATAAATGGAAGTATGGAACCAATTATTTGGACTTTTATCAATCAATAATTCAGATTCATGAATCTGGGCAGATAAACGTACTGGTTAACGGAAGAATAACTAAATAATGCACATAAAAGGGTAAAACCCCAGATAAAGGAGTATTTGCCCACAGTCTGGGAAAAATATCTCGGTGGCCGAGAAAAAGCCATGGCTTTTCCTTCCCATCTCTCTCCCTTACTAGTCGTCTTCTCTTTCATCCTCTGTATCGCCTCTGCAACATCCTCGGACCCATCATCAGATCACCATCTGGTCGACGTTCCACAAACCTTCATCGTCCACGTGTCGAAATCGCATAAGCCCTCCTTCTTCACCTCCCACCACCACTGGTACACCTCCATCATCAGATCCCTCCCTTCTTCCCCTCACCCCTCCAAGCTCCTCTACACCTACGGCAAGTCCATCAATGGCTTCTCCGCCACTCTCACCGCCTCTCAGGCCTCCAAGCTCCGCGGAATCCGCGGCGTTGTCTCCGTCGTCCCCGACCAACCCCGGCAGCTCCATACCACACGGACGTACCAATTTCTCGGACTCACCGATAACTTCGGTCTCTGGCCGAACTCCGACTACGCCGAAGACGTCGTGATCGGAGTTCTCGACACCGGGATTTGGCCGGAGCGTCCAAGCTTCTCCGGCGCAGGACTGTCTCGTGTTCCGTCCGGTTGGAAGGGGATCTGCGAGACGGGGAAGGATTTCCCGGCGTCGGCTTGCAACGGGAAGATCATCGGAGCTAGGTCTTTTTACAAAGGGTATTTGGCAGCACTGGGAAAGCCGATCGACGAATCTAAGGAATCTTTATCGCCGAGAGATACGGAGGGTCATGGGACCCACACGTCGTCAACGGCAGCCGGGGCTGTCGTCTCGAACGCGAGCTTTTTGCACTACGCTCCAGGGGAAGCCAGAGGAATGGCGACCAAAGCCCGAATCGCTGCGTACAAGATCTGCTGGAGCTTGGGATGTTACGATTCCGACATTTTAGCCGCCATGGACCAAGCGATTTCCGATGGTGTTCACATAATATCTCTTTCCGTCGGATCCAGTCATGCTTCTCCGTACTTTTTGGATTCCATCGCCATTGGTTCGTTCGGAGCCGCCCAGCACGGCGTTCTGGTTTCTTGCTCTGCCGGAAACTCAGGACCAGATGCGTATACTGCAACAAATATTGCTCCTTGGATTTTGACCGTTGGCGCTTCCACCATCGACAGAGAATTCCCGGCTGATGTCATCCTCGGCGACGACAGGATTTTCAATGGCGTGTCGTTGTATGCTGGTGATTCCTTGGGCGCTTCCAAGCTTCCATTAGTCTACGCCAGAGAAGCTGGAGATAGATACTGCCATGAGGGGAAACTCATTCCGAAGAAAGTTGAGGGAAAAATTGTTGTCTGTGACCGTGGGGGCAATGCTAGAGTGGAAAAAGGAAGCGCTGTAAAGCACGCTGGTGGGTTCGGAATGGTGCTGGCGAATTTGGAGGACAGTGGCGAAGAGCTCCTCGCAGATTCACATCTTTTGCCCGCAACTATGGTGGGTCAGATCAACGGGGACAAGATAAAGGAGTACATCAAATCGACCGAGAATCCGACCGCCACTATTGTGTTCCGCGGAACGGTGATTGGGTCTTCCCCGGCTGCTCCAAAGGTCGCTGCTTTCTCTAGCCGTGGCCCGAACATGCTCAATCCGGAGATTCTAAAACCGGATGTTATAGCTCCGGGTGTCAACATTTTAGCTGGATGGACTGGCTTCATTGGGCCAACTGATTTGGAAATTGATCCGAGACGCGTTGAGTTCAACATAATCTCGGGTACTTCAATGTCCTGCCCACATGTTAGCGGAATCGCTGCTTTGCTAAGGAAGGCCTATCCGAGCTGGTCACCTGCAGCTATTAAATCCGCACTGATTACAACAGCTTACGATGTGGATAACTCCGGCGAGACCTTACGAGATCTCGCGACTGGTGAAGAGTCGAATCCTTTCGTACATGGAGCAGGGCATGTGGATCCCAACAGAGCTCTCAATCCGGGGTTGGTGTATGATGCGGGCGTTAATGACTATGTGGCTTTCCTCTGCTCCATTGGGTATGATTCCGCTCTTATTTCAATATTTGTTAGAGAGCCAACTAGTTCGGATATATGTGCAAAAACGTTCGACAAAATTGGGGCTTTGATTAGTTCAGGAGATCTGAACTATCCATCATTTTCTGTGGTGTTTGATTCGAATCGTCAAG
The DNA here is from genome assembly GCA_012066045.3 of Morus alba. Classification (NCBI taxonomy): domain Eukaryota; kingdom Viridiplantae; phylum Streptophyta; class Magnoliopsida; order Rosales; family Moraceae; genus Morus; species Morus alba. The sequence goes on along the minus strand of CP050227.2, from coordinate 19,225,688 downwards.
TGGTTAAGTATAAGAGGGTTGTTACAAACGTTGGAAGTGAGACTGATGCAGTTTATGAGGTGAGTGTGAGCGAACCAGCAGGTGTTGACATCAAAGTTTCTCCGAGCAAGCTTGTCTTCAGTGCTGATAATCAAACACAGACATTTGAGGTTACATTCACAACAAGTGTCGACTATATCAAATCTTCAAGGTTTGGTTCCGTTGTGTGGACTGATGGGACTCACCGTGTGAGGAGCCCTGTTGCATTTAAGTGGAGGACTGGGTCCGCGGCTTCCATGTGATTTGCGGATTAAGCATTGTATGCGCGAGCGAGCCCTTTTATCGAATTTCTAGCTAAATCAGAAGGGGCTTTGTTTCCTGCAAGATGATCTATTTATCTGCTTCTTGTACAAATTTGAAGATTTCAGTGTGGCCACGGATTATCATGAAATTGTTGTGAATTTCACTTTCTGTGTTATTGGTCTGGTAAAACATCTTGGTTAATCGTTGAAATGCATTGAAGTAATCAGGTAAGTGTTTTATGCAATGGGGATTTTCCCAGAGAGTTTATTTGAATCTTTCAGTAGAGGCTACAACATGTTTAACTTTTTAACCTCTCTGTCTTCCAAATAAAGAAATAAGATCATCGTGTTCACAAAGATGAAAGCACATCTAATTTATGATTAAAACGAAATTGCATTCTCGATTATCTCATTTAAGTCGAGTGTTGCTAAAGAGTGCAATATTGTCTACTTTGCGCAGAATATTATGGCCTCATTATTTAAACTGGTAGCATCTCCCTTCTGATATCACTTGAAGATTTTCAATAAGCTATCAGCTGCGTTACTTTAGCGATTATCTTTTGTTTTCTCCTAGGTATTGGGATGTCTATTGTTTTATTATTTGCATATATATATATATATATATTTATGCTGGTTTTCCATTGGTAAAGTCTTTTTCATATGGGGAAAAAAAAAATCTCAACGTCTGGAATAAAAGCAAATTTTCCAAATCCCATGCAATTTTAGACAAAACATACAAAGTCTAGAAAGCTCACTAGTAATCTAGTGCACATATGTCTGGAGTAAGATCACTATCACTAAAAAGATGAAATCAAGTAATGTTGGTAAGTAGTTTAGAAGGAAAGTTGAAAAGAAACGACTAATACTGCACTTAGTGAAAAGGACTATAAAGATGAAACCGTGTTCAGCTTGGTTTTAGCACTATGTAGTTATTATGTATTTGTCAGAAGCGAACCAGCTCATTTGTGGCTATTCGTCAGTGTAGAACTAATGGCCATAACTGAAGCTTCCACTCAGAATTGTCTGAGTAATGAGCCCATCAAGAAAAGTAGGATTATAAGCAGACAAGACCAGAAGATGCAACTAGTGTGAAAGCATAACCAGTGGGCAACCCCACGTGGCGGAATTTGAGCCATTTACAAATCATTAAATATTTAAGGCCTTATTTGGTAAAACGATTCAAATTCTTGATCTAATTTAAATTGTGATTCAAACCGGTATTTGAGTACGTAAATAAATTGTAATTTAAATTAAGAATAAAATATTTAAGGCCTTATTTGGTAAAACGATTCAAATTCTTGATCTAATTTAAATTGTGATTCAAACCAGTATTTGAATACGTAAATAAATTGTAATTTAAATTAAGAATAAAATTTGAATTGTATTTGAATAAAGTGTTAAAAACTATCATTCATTAGAGTTTTATAACAAATCTTATAAATCTTTATTGTAAATGGTATTGAAAAATATGTAATATGGATGTAGATTTGTTGTTCAAAACATTATGTACATATTAAAAAATAATAATTTTAAGGGAAATAGTAGAAAATAGGCCAATATGAAAAGCTTAAGAAAGGAAATAGGCCAATTTTTAGTTATAGAAATTAATAGGCCATAACTTGTCAAGTTATGGTTCATAACCAGATAAGTTATGAATAAATTTGTCAAGTTATGGTTCATAACCGGACAAGTTATGGACAATTATGAATAATAACTTGTCAAGTTATGGTTCATAACCGCATGTTTATGGACGAAAATAATAATTTGGTCTATTTATTAACTTATGTAAACTATTGGCCTATTAATTTTAATTCATCTCAAATTTTGGCTTATTTTCCTCTTTCTCCCTAATTTTAATGGGAATTAAAATGAAAAAATTATAATATTTTTAAGCTTGAAATTGAAGAGAAAAAAAAAAAGAAGAGTAAAAAGTGAGTTGTGTAGCACAAGTCAACCATTAGGATGGTTAAATTCACGAGGGGTATGAATTCTGATTTTAAAGGGTTGAATTGAGGTTATAGGTTTGAATGACTCCATTTTTGCTAAAACAAATACCTATTTGAATTGTTGGGTCTGATTCGAATTGAATTTAAAGATCTAAATAGCTGAAATATATAAGAGTTAAGTATTAAATCGTTACATTGAATAGATTTGATGAATAATTTTCAAGCAAAAAAAAAAAAAAAGGAAAAGAAAATACACCTTTCTCAAAAGCAAGGCCAGGATACTTGAAGAAAACAGAAGGCTTTTAGAGAGAAAATTGTCCATTTTCTGTGATAATTATGCACTATTTTGGAATCAAGATGGTGACCCAAAAAGAAAAAGGAAAAGTCTTTGCATAAATAGCGCATCAAAGTCAACAAAGTGATAACAAGTTACATTATATAATAAACAATAAACAAGCTAATAGTTCCATACTTATACTTGCTGTATATATATGATATATATGATAAATCAAGCAATTGCTAGGATAACACAGGAGACATGAATGTGAAAGCCGTTTTTTTTTTTTTTTTTTTTTTTTTAATAAAGATCGTGAAAAAATGGGCTTTGTAAAGTAAGCAATAATGATGCCTAACCCTATTTGCCCCCCAAAAAAAGCAAAGCAAAAGATATATATATATATATATATATATATATATAAAAGAAGACTTCAAAAAACAGTAGAATCACTCACAGAGATTCGTGATGTTATTCCTGCACATGGCACAGTCAGCAACCCTGCATGATATGTGCACTAGACGCACAAATATAAAAAATAATTTAAAATATGGAGGAAGATCAAAGATATATATTGATGTTCGTTTAAATAAACCGGAGTTGAGACTTGAGAGTTTCAAGATTAAGTTGAGTAATTTGTTAATTAATATTATTAAATGTTCTTAATTACTTTGACTCTAAACTTTAGGACATCATTTTTAAGCTAACGACCCACAATATCAATTGACATTGTGAAAAAAAAAAAAAAAAGTTTCTGGATAGGGTTTCAATTATTTCAAGAATTAGTATTTTAACGTTGTTGATTTTTCTTTTTTTTTTTTTTTTTTTTTTTTTTGAAAAGAATGGGTTTTTTTATTTTGTTAAAAAATGGCTTATGCTGGGCTATTAACGATACGTGTTAAAGTATTTGCTTTGTTAATTAGTACATTAGTATTTACTGGTTATATATGTCTCATATCTGCTACGCAAAGTGCAAAATATACTAGACATGGCACTCGAATAAAATAATATATAGAGGGGTCAAAATTGGTGGTTCCTTGAACCTCTTCCGGAATAAAAAATTATATCTCAAGGTTTTTAATAATATTAAAACGGTACCTTAATGTTCTTAAAAATATCTTCTTGGTACCTTAAACTTAATTTTGGAGACATGTAGCCTCTATTTGTTTCAACCATCCAAATTGTTGTTTAGAATTTAAACCGTAATTTACGATTCAAATTGATGTTTGGTAGAGGACAATTTAAGGACAATTCAAACCATTAGCAATGGTTCAAATCCTTAAATTTTAGAATTCATCACCCTCTAAATTCTAACAATCCTAATTATTTTCTAAGTGAAAACAATTCTTTCTACTTTTTCTCTCTCTCTCTCTCTCTTCAATTTCAAGTTTAAAAATGTCATAATATCTTTGTTTTAATTCCGATTGAGATGAATTTTTTTTAAATGTGTTCATAATGAAGAGAGGAACAAATTCTCATCCATATTGCATATTTTTTTATGTCATTTATAGTGAGATTTTATAATATTTGTTATAAAACTCTAATGACAATTTTCAACACTTTATTCAAACACAGTTCGGATTTTATTCCCAATTTAAATTACAATTTATTTGTATATCCAAACACCGGTTCAAATCATAATTAAATATACCACAATTCAAATCATTACAGCTCAAACTAAATCAACAATTTGAATTGTTGAGAATCATTAATTTTTTTTTTAAATATGAAAATATTTTAAAACATTAAAATATTTTAAAGAAAATAATAAAATAAAAAGGTTAATGATTTTTTTCTGGATGTATTAGATTTTGATTAATTAAATAGAATGACACTAAGGTCATTTTACATCTTAAAAATCAACTTTAGGGTACTAAGAATATGCTTTTAAAAATGTTGAGGTACCACTTTAATATTATCAAAAACACAAATTACTAAGAGCATATTTCATTATAACACGGGATATCAAAATGATTTTATCTCATAATAATGAACACTGTCACGTTGATTTGCCTTTAAAATATAAAATAAACTAACAATGAAAAAAATTGCATAAACAAAAACAAGGAGGAAAAAAAAAAAAAAAGTCAATTGTGCTGCGGTTTGTTTGTCTGTAATTACTTTCCTAGTAGTACCAATCGCGTTATTGTTTTAAGAAATAATACCTATTATTTATCTTTTTCCGACGTAAATGAGGGTAATTAACAGGTTATTGAGAACTCCGATGATCTCTTGTTTTTTGATTTAAGTTTGTTGGTTTAGAAATATATACATAAACACACAGGTATATACACAAATAAGATGGAGTTTCATAGTTCCACAAGAAAAATATTGATAAGAATTCAAATTAGAGCGTAAGAAGTAAAGCAGCAACAGATTGGGAAGGGGGCTCAAGGTTCACGAAGTTGAAATAACCGAGTGATGGAACTACTTTAAATTCTTGATTTCTTTAATTAATTGATTTATGTATATCTCTGACCATAATTATTTAAGAACTTGTGTTAATGAATTTCTTTCTGAAGCTATGTAATAGGCTAATAGCAAGCAAGCTTCAACCTACAAAGCAATTAATTGTCTAGTTTAATAATGTTATTGAATTTTAACTAATTGCGTAGTAATTTTTTATCTTAAGTTGTGAAAGCAAATATTATATATATATATATATATATATATGTATGTGTGTGTGTGTGTGTCATGTTCATATGTGTGTGTTGTGTGTTTAAGTATCAATTCCATATGTAAATAACTAGCTGGGATGCCCATAATTGAAGATGCTTTCTTCATATGTTCAAACTCATCATGTACATGTTCATATGTGCATGTTGTGTGGACTTTAAGTATCAATTCCATATGTAAATAACTAGCTGGGATGCCCATAATTGAAGATGCTTTCTTTCTCATTTAGTCAAACTCCTCTTATATATTCCGGCTATATAATACATATACATATATATATATATATATATATATATAGAGAGAGAGAGAGAGAGAGAGAGAGAGAGAGAGAGAGAGAGAGAGAGAGAGAGAGAGAGATAGAGAGAGAGAGAGAGAGAGATTGTTAGCATTATTCACATCATATCATATAAATAAATATATAACTTGATTCCTTCCGTCCTTTTTTGTATATCTTGTCCTCTCTCCCACATTCACATTCACATTCACATTCACATGGCCGTAGATAATGAGCTCGAAAACCAAAACATGGCCCTCCTCAACCCGAACAGGCGGGTGGTCCGCCAGGGAATCCAGCTCCGTCGGCGGAAACTGCCGTCGGTCCGCCTCGGGAGTAAGAAGCCGCGGCGGGCGTTGGCCAGGATGTTCAGGAGAATAAGATTGCGGTGGCTGAAACTGCAGTACATGTGCATGATGAGGAAGCTGAAGGAGTTCTACCGGAATCTGATTAAGGATATGGCGGCGGCCGGCGCGAGCCTCGAAGCTTTCCAGCAAAGGATTTTCCTGGAGTCGTCTTTCGCCGTTCCTGTCGTGGGTATCTCCCTCTCTACCTATCCTTCTGTGCCCGGATCAGATCGCCCTCGTACTCTTGGCATGTAAAAGTCTACTTTGTTTAATTACTTCACTGTATCTGTATGTTTCCTAAATTAATAATTATCCCTCTTAATTTATAATGTTCTTTTTTTTTTTTTTCTCTCTCTTTACTTAATTTCTTTGCTCTCTTTTTCTCAATTAAGTTTTTCAAGAAATTTATACTTGGATGAATCCCGCTATATATCATCAAAAATGAAAGAAATTTCATTGCATAATTATTTTCGACCGTACTTTTATAGTTTGACTACGTGTGTATGTATATTATATGTTGTACAATTACATTTACACAAGATATATAAATTCAACCAGCCTAATAAGGTCAGAATTTTGAGATGCAAGATTAACAAATCGGCATCACTTGGAAGTTAAAATTAGTCTCATACGAACATAGAATTAATTAATTAGTTCAAAAATTGAAGAGTGGAGGGTTACTTTTTATTCTGCATCTAATGCAGCATGGATGTGTCAATATTAATGGATACGTTACGGAAGTGGGCTTATTAATTGAATAGTGGATATATGTTACGTATTGATTGCTGTTTCAGTATTGCCCAAGCAAAAAGAATAAATGTATAAATTTCTAATATATAAAGAATAAATATATAAAGACGAAATTTGACTCTTTATTATTAATTCAATCCGATTTTGAAGTGAAATTACATCACATGATCCCCTAACAATATTGTCAACATTTTCTTGTCCAAGAATTTTCAATACTCTGTGTGTGTGTGTGTCTGAAAGAATTTAAAATCAAAGAAACTCTTGAACGTACGTTTCTGCTATAAATAATTATTATAAAATATGTTGGAATAAATTAAAAAATCATGAATGAATTATGCAAAATAAAAAAAAAAAAAAAAACTCTGAAATTGTCTGTTTCAGAAATGACGATAGAGGAGGAAGGCAACAAAATCATGCAGTACGTGTGTAACTAATTTGGATCTATCTTTGATTTCGTTTTCTGCTTGTACACATATGGCTGGGAAATCATATAGAATTCCACAGTCGGCAAAATTAAATATACAGACGAAAACAAATTAATAATATTGTTAAATAAGGGTTAGGAAAAACATCATTATCTTCTCCCACGTAGAAACATATCTGGTTTTAGCTCCTCGAGACTTGCATATTAATTAGTTGCTTTTCAAGGAGCCAGTTTCAGCTTGTTGTAATTTACAAATGTAACGTTAATTTGTCATCATATATTGATCTCTTAAAGTTGAAGTTTAATTAGTAGGAAATAGAACTAAAAGTGAAGCACATAATTAATATGCAATAACAAACATGACGTTTATTTGTCAGCATGTTGATCTCTTGTGGTATCTAATAATGCCAATGCCCAAATTTATAAAAGTAATATTGAAGTGTAATTATTATGAAGTGAAACTAAAAGCTAAGAATATATTGTTAGATCTGATGTTACGTTTGATGTTCCAGATGATGTTAGAACACTGTCTGAAAGACAACTTGATTAATTAAGATTCGGGTTAATTACGTTCAATTTCTCAAGCAGAATAAAGTGCAGAAAGTAAAGGAACACACAATATGTTATCGCAGTTCGGTGCGCACACTTACTCTGCGGGGTCACGTCTAGACAGTAAATAGTTTAACTATGCTTCAAGAATTACAACACTGATAGACTTATTCCTCAAGGACTCCCTCCTAGACTATGATGCCGCTATGATGAAATTGCACAATGACTCTATTTAGCATGCACCACACGTCTTCTAAACTGCACGGTGAACTCCCTTCGACCGACAAAGCTTCCTCCTAAAAGCAATAAATCCCTCTCTCGAAGGACGATCTTAATAACTCATAAAAACTCACAAACGTCTCTCTGAATATTTTCTCAGTAGTAAGCTCTCAAATTCCAAGACTTTTCCTCTTGAGAGATTCTCTTAAATCTGTACCCATATCTTCGTAACAAGGTTTTTTAAATCAAGTCAAGAGAATCTCATTTAAATCCACTCTTGATAAGTTCTTTATTATCTCCATGATTCTCTCTCCTAGATAGGCTCGAAAATATCTTCACATTATCTTCTCAATCTCCAATTCAACTTATGAAGCAAACCTTCAAATCCGAATTATTCTTGATGCAAGATAACACTTGATCTCCGAATGCCTTATCTTTCGTTATAGCAAGTTATATTTGGATTTTCTTTGACCAAGTCAAATTTCAAGTTCAAATCACATGTGCAGCTCAAGCTTTAATCTTCTTTATATAGCTCACGTGAATGCATATATATATATATATATATATATATATATATATAAGTCATTCAAATTTTAAATCTCCAATTATCGGATGAAGCCAAGAATTTGAATCCGAAAACACCTTGATCTTCATGCAAGCTTTATCTCCCATTTAAATTTAAATAACCAATGCATTATCTTACTTTGATCAAAGCATTATCCTTATCTCTCCAAATCTGATTCTGAATCTTCTTCTGCAATACAAAATCTTCTTGAACTTGTTTTTTCTTGAGTTTTTGCAAGATTGTCAATAAATTGCCAACTAATAAAAATACCTAACATTCTCCCCATTTGGCATTTTTTGGCAAAACTAACAAGAGATCCTAAAAAAATTCAAAAATGACAAAAAAATATAAAATTACATTGTTCTCCCCTTTTTGTCAAAAATAAGCCAAAGACACAAAAATAAAAAAAATAAAATCACAACCTAGAACTGTCTCAACAGCTTACTCCCCCTGAATGTAGCATTCTCCCTTGTATAATGCTTTTAACACCTGTCAATTGCTTAGTGCAACCAGCATCACTACACCCACAATCATTAGTGCATGCTTCTAAAGAAGTATAAGCCTTATGACACCTCAAATAAGATTTTCTTACCCACACACATCTAGAAAAATTATTTTGCACATCAATCTTCACGTTAGATGTCTTCTTTGAGTTTGCGGAATTTGGTGGATTAATAAACATATCTTTTTTCAAAGCATTTAAATACTTGTAGCATCTCGGTCTTATGTGGCCAGATAAACCGCAGTAATGGCATGTGGGGACAAACCTTCTCTATCGAGGGGATGAGATAGTAACCTTCTTACTGGAGAAGGTCAGAGGCTTAGGGGAAGGATTCTTCTTCACAAACGCTATTTTGGACGTTGAGCTCTCACCAATATAGCAAAGGCCATGTCCATCACCACTCGCCTTTCCTATCGAGAGAATGTGGTCCAATTTTGTGGTGCCGGAATTCATCATCTTCAATGACTTTTGAGTGTGCTCAAATTCAGCTCTTATCTCCTGCAGCTTTTTCTCTTTTTCAGCAGCCTGAAATTCATAGTTTACACCTGCCCTCTTAAGTACATCAATCTGTTTAATAAGCTTATTGACTCGTTACCGCAAAGACTTATTCATTTTAACCACCAAAACCCATTTGTTGAACATGGTTTCATATGCCTCCTAGATTGTCTCATCAGTCAGTTCTTTACCATTGTTGGAACCGTCAGAATCTGAAAAATCTTCGTTTTCTTCTGGTTTTCCAGAGTGTGTTGCAGATGATGTTGCAACATGAGCTGTTACACAATCTGTAACACTACAGTTTGGAGAATCTTCATAGACATTGAACGCAACATAGTTGTTCACATAATCATCATCTTCCTGGTTGCCTTCAGAATCCTCATCACTCCATGTGACGTTAAGAAGCTTCTTCCTTTTCTTGAGAGTGTTAGGACACTCAGACTGAATGTGACCGTAACCGTCGCACTCTCGGCATTGAATTCTCCTATTCTTCTTCTTATCATTGGGGGAATTTGTAGCTCCCTTATATTTCTAAAAATTATTGGAGTTGTTGAAAGTTAGAGTTTGGTTCTTCTCGTTGACCTTCTTCGTCACCCTGTTGAATTTTTTAGTCAATCGAGCAAGAGACTCCATTAAGTCTTCATCTTCTTCTTCCACATTATCTTCCACTTCAGCTTGGAAAGTAATCCCCTGAGAAATCTCCTTCTCCTTCTTATTTTGACTCAGATTCATTTCAAATGTCCTTAGTAATCCCATAAATTCATCAACTCTCATAGTCTCATTGTCTTTCACCTCTTCAATGGCAGTGACTTTATAGGCAAATCTCTATGGTAATGATCTTAATGTCTTGCTGACAAGTTTTGCCTCGGGAATTTTTTCACCAAGAGCAAAGGATTCATTAGCTATATCACACAACTGTGAATTAAATTCAAAAATAGTTTCAGTTTCATGCATTTGAAGATTTTCAAACCTGGTTGTGAGCATATTCAATTTTGATTATTTGACCGCGGTTGTTCCTTCATGAGCCACCTCCAGAATCTCCCATGCTTCTTTTGCTGATTCACACGTGGATATCATCTTGAACTAATTAACATCAACTCCATTGAATATTGCATTGAGTGCACATGAACTGTAGTTGGACAACCTGTCTTCATCAGTGCTCCATGACTCTTTAGGCCTGAGAGTCTCTTTTCCTTCTGCATCCCTAGTTATAGGATGTTTCTAGCCATTCAAAACAACACATCAGGCCTTCTCACCTTGAGCCTTGATGAAAACCTTCATCCGGGCCTTCCAATATGAATAATTAGAACCATCGAGCAGAGGGGGACGTACAACTGAGCCTTCTTCCTTTAGAAAATTTATTCCAAACATAACATATCAACTTTCTAAGATCTCATCGAACTTATGGTCAGTGAACCGTTCTAGTACCGCTTGTTAAATCTGATGTTACGTCTGATATTCTAGATAATGTTGGAACACTATCTGGAAGACGACTTGATTAATTAAGATCCAGGTTAATTAAGGTCCGGGTTAATTACGTTCAGTTTCTCAAGCAGTATAAAGTGCATAAAGTAAAGGAACACACAATATGTTATTACAGTTCGGTGCGCACACTTACTCTGTGGGGCTACGCCTAGACAGTAAACAGTTTCACTATGCTTCAAGAATTACAACACTGACGGACTTATTCACTCAAGGACTCCCTTCTAGACTATGACGCCGCTGTGATGAATTCGCACAATGACTCTGTTTAGCGTGCACCACACGTCTTCTAAACTGCACGGTGAACTCCCTTCGACAAATAGAGCTTCCTCCCGAAAGTAACAAATCCCTCTCCTGAAGGACGATCTTAATAACTCATAAAAACTCACAGACGTCTCTCTGAATATTTTCTCAGTAGTAAGGTCTCAAATTCCAAGACTTTTCCTCTTGAGATATTCTCTTAAATCTGTACCCATATGCTCTGAAACAAAGCTTTTTAAATCAAGTCAAGAGAATCTTATTTAAATCCACTCTTAATAAGTTCTCTATTATCTCTATGATTCTCTCTCCTAGATAGGCTCCGAAATATCTTCACATTATCTTCTCAATCTCCAATTCAACTTATGCAGCAAACCTTCAAATCCGAATTATTCTTGATGCAAGATAACACTTGATCTCCGAATGCCTTATCTTTCGTTATAGCAAGTTATATTTGGATTTTCTTTGACCAAGTCAAATTTCAAGCTCCAATCACATGTGCAGCTCAAGCTTTAATCTTCTTTATATAGCTCACGTGAATGCATATATATATATATATATATATATATATATAAGCCATTCAAATTTCAAATTTCTAATAGTTGGATGAAGCCAAGAATTCAAATATGAAAACCCCTTAATCTTCATGCAAGCTTTATCTCTCATTTAAATTCAAATAACCAATGTATTATCTTCTTTTGATCAAGGCATTATCCTTATCTCTCCAAATTTGATTATGAATCTTCTTCTGCAATACGAAATCTTCTTGAACTTGTTGTTTTTTTAAAATTTTTACAAGATTGTCAATAAATTGCCAACTAATAAAAATACCTAACATATATAATTAATATGCAACAACAAACAGCACTGTAATTAGTTGATTAATTCTTTCAACTGATAACTGTTAAATATAGCTGGTAAGACTTTAAACAAGATGAGAGATCATGAACAGGCTTATGATGAAATCATGAATTGAATATGAAGTGTATATATGTACAAACATGTAAGTGTGTCTATAATATATAGATTGTGAAGGCAAATCATGAAGATCCTCAGAGTCTTGGGTCCATCGTACAGGACAAAAGGATTAAAAGAAATTGACATTCTCAGAGTATCATCGATTTATTGCATAAATAAGCTGAATATGATTGAATTGCAAAGAAATTAAGAATAATTAGTTCCAAGCAAGTTTGTGTAATTGACTTTCTTATGACATGAACGTACTTATTGCATAATATTAATTTGGCATTTTCTTTTCCCTTAAAAGAAAAAAAGGAGATCATTGGTATGCTCACGCTTTTACCTAACGCCTATAATAGAAATCAACTAGTTACACCAGTGCAATTGTCAAGAGTTTAAAGGTATTCTCCACTCGTTCACAACTCAAATTTATTAAGTCCACTACTGGCCCCTTACACCCACCTGTATATAGGTGAGAATTACCGCTTTTAAGGTCGGAATTCTTTTTGTGAGAACATGAGGATTCGACTGTGAATTGAGGGAGACTTTGAGAAGATATCTTTGTCACCATGTCGATGGTTATTAATCTGGCTTTTGACAACATTTCCCATTCGAGTAATAATATTGTATTTGGAGCTTAACCACTTCCTTTGTGTAGTATCTCTTAATGAAGTGTCCCGCGGAGCTTCGTTGTATGAATTAGGAAACAATTAGAATGAAGTTTGTTTTACAGATTTGAACAGAAAAGTTTGAATAAAAATTTAAAGTTTGTGAGAGAAAACACTACAGAAAATTTGAAACTAATCAAATCTATGAAAGGTGGACTAATCACCAACGAAAATAGAATGTATATTGGCTAAAGCTCATGTAAACATCCTTGCCTAGTGCCATCGTCAACGAATTCACGGTCAATTAGTTCAGGGGTAATTTTGATAAATATCCCTTAAAATGGTACCATTAAAGATTTTCAGGTCTCAATATTGACCTATTAAATTTTACCCATTTGAAGTAAATAATTTGATAGATTAGTATTTATAATTTAACAAAGTACGCTAGTGGCGGGTCTTCGGTCACTAGCGGTGGGTCCCCAATCACCGGTAGTAAGCGTAATTTGATAGATTACTATATGTAATTTGATAAATTATTATTAAAAACATAGTCTATCACAGTAATACGAGTAAAACTCCGTAAAGATGTGTTTAAGGGTCAGTTTTTATAACTTTCTCTTTCAGATATCTTGGCCCAAAAAAGTATGGGCCAAGGGCATGTAATCTGCCGGGTAATGTAGACATCTCCAAAGCAAATCAAGTAATCAACTAATAAGCAATCAAGTTAGCACATGTTAAATTTGACATTGAGAATTGCATTGGTATTAGGGATGCTCTCTAACAAAATTTATGTGTAATTATATTTATATGCAAACATAATAAAGTTTTTATGCACTTTAAATATCTATGCTATCTCGAATTTCTATGCCAACACTAAAATTTAACATTTGTGAAAAAAAAAAAAAAAAAATTCTCCAATGCTATATGTTTAATGTTGAATTTGCCATATGTTATATTTTGACGCTAAATTATCTGAGTATAATCTGTGCCAAAATTTGATATTTAGTTGTTTACAATATTAAATATTTTCATTTCCTAGTTATTTTAAATATTTTTCCTTTACAAGTTACAAAGCTAAAAGTTTATAAGAAAAAGTAAATGCATCACTCAAAATAACGCTACGCATTATAATACAGAATAGAAAACATATCAAAAATTATTATTATTTTTGTAACTTCTTTCTCCTAATATAGTGTTGACATGAAGATTTTTATTGTCGTTTACAAAGATTTAGCGTGTCTGGTTTCTTATACTCAAGGACATAAATTTGTGTGCTTTGACCACTGATTTTCCTCAATTTTTTAGTGGGCCATATATGAACTGGGCCTATTGAGAAATAGCCCCACGTGAAACGCAAGGCAGGAGAAGTGTAAATTAGGACCTTCTATTCGTTTGGGTGGGTAAATTCCCACGCTTGAGGAATTAACCCAAAAAAATTTAGCAAAAATTAGTGAACTCATTATTGTTATAAGATTCTTACTTTTTACTTTTAATTAATAATCTTTTAATTAAGATAATTTTTTAATTAAAAGACATTAATTAAATATAAAAGGTAAAAATTTAAAACCTATGCATTCTGAGAGGTATTTGTCTCTTTTTTTCTCTAAATTTATCTCTTTTTTTTCTTTTTTCTTTTTTTTTTTTCAGGAAGCCAAATTTGTCTTTTAACTGATCTTAGTTGTATGATAAATCTTTCCACGAGAAGTTATATATATATATATATATATAAATATATATATCATGAACCAATTCCCTGACTTTTTATTATCTTTTTATTTATTTATATCGCTAGAAAATTACGTGACTTATTATTATTTTCTTTTTCTTTTTTAGGGAAAAGGAGTGTCTGAGGAACCCATTGGTAGTTTCTTTGCAAGTATTATTGGAAATTTGTAGTGATCCTAAAATACATGCTTAGAATGCGCCAAACTACAAAATATTCCATCAAAATCAATTTGGCTGCTTATACCTCTTCTCACCTTTAAAGAATGAACATTTGCTTTATCATATTGGATTGTCCCGCTTTTGTGATACATGTGTAGTCCATATACTTTCGTGAAGGCAACAGAGAAACTACCAAGTTCACATTTTTGTTTTTTTAGAAAAAAGAAAGAAAATGCCTCCTTGGAGCACATGACATCAACATGGATACTGGAATAGTTTATAATTTTTCAACTTGTATTTTATTTTTCATTTGGTAGACAAAAGGTAAAAGAAAGATATATATATATATATATATATATATTGAGAAAAGTGCATGTGTGTTGTCTTATATAGAAAGTGAATGAGAATTTAAAGTGATTTAAGACCTAAAATGATTAAGACTTTTTAGGTTAAGTTTGACTCTTAAGATTTAAGACCTAATTCGTATGGGCCAATCGATCACACTCGATTGCAGTTTTCACCTTATCTTCAATAGAGAGTTAGTGTTCTTGCAGTTGATGTTATTGCAAGTGCGGATGGTGGACTAGATTATGATTTTCTTTATTTTTTCTATTTTTATCTTTTTATTATTAAATTAAAATAAATATATATTATAGAAGACGTTGTTTAGTGAGTCACAACCTAACTAAAAGAAAGATATTCCTATGACATTACACATTCTCTCCATCTACCTAAACAAAGGTTTCTATTCGTTAAAGAGAGAGAACTAAAATGAGAGAAACGTGTTGCTCCTGTTTCAGCAGTGTAAAATAATAATCATACCGTCATGCGCATGCACGATTGAGAGCAACATTTGCGTAGACTATATATAGAGTGACTTTAGGGCCAAGTGGCATAATAATTAAGGAACTCAAAACTTTTGAACAAAGTGTTAATCGGAAAGATTTGGAATAATACTTTATGTTAAGTTGGGGTTAAATATTTAGATCCCTATAGTAGCCTTTTTGATGGCTTTTGATAATGTGGCTGCTTTTGCCGGGCTACTTTTACAGTATATTCTTTAATTAATATATTATTTTCAGTGAAATATTTATATTAATTAAAAGAGTATCAATTAATAATAAAAAATAAAAATTTAGATTTATACACTTTTAATGATAGATTTAAGATTTAGCAAATTTCTTATACTTTTGAACATTTTTACACGTAGTTTCTTGCTAATTGTCTTGGTGTTCCTCATTTTAAACTCAGTTGAACGATAATTTGAGTTGAGATATGATTTTATGTTAGAGTTTTTTATTATAATAAAATTTAAATTTTAAATTTAAATCAGTGAAATGAACGGGACTATAATATATAATGCAACGTATATCGGAAGATAGTCCACACGTTGGTGTTATTCAGAGTCTTTTCAAAGTCTACGGCCACTTTACAATTTGGCGCACGACGGTTTTGTTTAGCTCAAGTCTCCAAATCAGTGTGCCCTCATTAAAAGTAGCTATCTAGCGGAAAAGTAAACACAGAATCTCAGTGCCTAGTGTGTGGTGATCATCACTCATTTAATAAAGGATTAATATGTCAAACATCCACGAAAACCAACACTTGAATTATTTATAGGAATTTTTACGGTGGAGTAAGTATTTTATTCTATTAATAAGGTAAGTGTTTTCAAAATTAATTTTTTAATGATTAAATTTGTATATATCCGTATTATAAATTTTCAGCATGCTACACATTGCTCCACTATAAAGGCTACTTTATTAAAAAAAAGATGAAAGTACCAATCACTTAGGCCTCGTTCATTTAACCGATTTGAATTTTTAATTTTAAGTTTTTACAATAAAAAGCTCTCAAAAAATGTCACATTAAAATTTTCTGATACAGTAAAAAGCTCTCAGAAAATGTCACATCTCAGCTCGAATCGAAAATTCAAATCTGCGAAAGTGAACGAGGCCTTAGTTGTGAACACATTCATGGTATATGATTTTTAAGCTTATATGTGGTACAGTGGAAAAGGGAGAGGAAGAAAATTAGAAAAGGGAATTTTCAAAAAAAGAATTAATAGAGAATTTTGGGTTATTTGAGAGAGAGAATTGTGAAAGAATGAAATTGTAAATTCTCATCATTTTTCCTTCCAACTAAAGAAAAGGGGGAAGAAAAGTTTGACCAAAACAAGTGGCATGTAAAGTATCTCTTTTGATCTTGACGGCCACTCATCTTTTATTTGTGTACACACAAGTTTTTTTTTTTTTTTTTTTTTTTTTTTTTTTTTTTTTTTCAAATGAGCCACACAAGAAGTTACATATGAATTGTTAGATGAATTGCATGGGATGAGTGACAGCCCTTTATGTAAAGGTTCGTTGTATTAGTATAGTATCTAATTAGAGGGGTCTGAAATATTCCTTAAAAAAGTTATATATTGTATGATAATATATAAAATATAATAACTGTGTTTAGAATTGATTCCATTTTTATTTTTCACGTTTTTTGAGAAAAAAATTGAAAATGTTTCTAAAACGGTGTTTGGCTTAATAAAGAAAAAAAAACAGAAATGAAAACGATTTTTTAGTTTAGTGTAAAATAAGAGATAAATGAAAAAATGACTTTTAGTCATTTTTCATTTTTTGTTTTTATTTTTTTGTCTCTCGAACAAAGAGAGATAAAGCGATACATTAATGAATTTTTTTTACACTGAAAATAATTTCTTGATAAAATTACTAAACGCATTTTCAAAAATAATTTCTGTTTGAAATTAAAAATGTTTTCATTTTCATTTTCATATAAAAAATAAAATTATTTTAGAATGAGTTTCAAACAGGCCCAATATCTATAACGAACAAAAACATCTAAATCCACATAAATCAAGTATTCAACTATTGCATCAAAAAATTCACATCTTTAGTATTTAGTTACATAGAATTCATAGCATATATATACAGAGGCAACATAAATACACCCAAGTGAAGATAAAAAAATTTATTTATGGACGGTACTAGTATACTGTAGGTGGGTTCATTATAATTTCTGATGGGCCTCATCAAATCCAGGTGGGTCCCTACTCTCTATCCCAAACATCACGCTGGGCTACAAACAGGCAAAGTTGGGCATTAATATTAAGCCCGTACGGTCGGTGGAATTAAAATGTGCTTGTTTTCACCAAATTAATACTCCTCGCCATAAGTAAGAATAGCGACTTCCTTAATCCTTGAACATTTACGTTCAACGGCGTTTTCTGCTCCGTGGTGGCTATAATCTAGTGCTTTTGTATCCGTATAGCCGCTTTTCCTGTGATTGGTCTTAAGTCTCGCACCTGTATGTATCTGGACGGTGATGTGATGTTTGACTTTTCTTTGTTCGTGGTGACGCGGACTAGGAATAGTCAGCGGGTTCATCTTTGTAATTTTAAAAAAGTTGGGGTTAGTTGAGGAAATCTGGTGTCATGTGCTCGTCCAGTTAGGTCTTAACAAATTGTCTTTCTTCTTTCTTTCTTTTTTCCTTTGAGAAAAATGGAGGAAAGTTAGTCCTTACCAAAAAAAGTCAAAGAGGAGTTTATACGAGTTCGATAAATTGTTCATTTTGTTTTTTCCTCGAGAATGCTTTGGTGTTGTGTTTCATGCATGTTCATGCCGAGTTTTTCTTACTCGTTTATTTTGCTGATTTGAGTTGAGATGTGATTTTATGTGAAAACTTTTTACTGTAACAAAAAGGTTAGATGTGACTGTTTCTGAGAACTTTTTACTGTAGCAAAACTCAAATTCTAAACTCGAATCGGTAAAATGAACGGGGCCAAATCTCTCTCCTCTCTCTTTCTGTAGCATATGTATGGTCCTGCACAAGACTATTTTTTTTTTCTTTTTAAAGAACTACACGAGTCTTGCATCATAGACCATAGAAAACGTTTTTTTTTTTTTTTTTTTTTTCTACCAAAAAAAATAGAAGAAGAACGAGATAATGCAAATATTACTATCAATGCATACAATTAACATGTGAAATGAGAATAAATCTAAGATCGTACTTTAGAATTACAAAAAGAAAAATAAAACGAATTAACTATAATCTAGAGCTCAATAATAGGGAGAATTCTTTGTTACAACTAAAAAATAAAAATCTTATAATCATTTACTTTTTTAAGCGCCATATTTTTATCAAATTTTTATAAACTATTACGTGTTTTTCTAATCGATCACAATTTTATGATCATATGTTTAAAAACCGATCGAATCACCTAATTATGTTCATCATAGTAAATGTAAATCTTTAAAAACTAAAATTTCATTGCGTGACAATCTTTTTTTCTCCCTTAACAAATGTAGAAGATAAAGTTATGTACTGTTCCCTTAAAAAATACGTACATATATTTTATAGCACTCACGACACAAAAGAAGCTCATCACGACATATATTATATATTTAATTAAAGAGAAGAATACATACTTTTTTCCATTTTACTTTTGAAGTTGTAGAATGCGGACCTTGAATCTTTCTTTGTCAAACTAAAGTTAATCTTAGAAAGTACAAATTTTACCAACTTTATCGGAACTTTTTTTTTTTGGGTGCGTCATGGACTCTTGTGTGTGTATATACATATATAGATAGATATATACATAGAGTTTAAATGTTCAACGGGTGTGGTCATTGGTCAATAGGTAGCTAAGACACTCAAATGTTTGAGTTGGTCGATAGAAATGAAATTCCACGGTTCCTTTCCGACAATTCTATGGTCTTAATCTTTATGAAGTAAGATTTGTCGAAATTAATTTGGCAATAAGTTTGTTTTTTTTTTTTTTTTTCAGTTTTACCGACGGAAAGTGTTGCCTCTTATTCAAGATCAACGTTATGGCTTTGAAATTTCTGTTTCGCTTTATACACGAAGGCAATTTACTGAAAGACTTTTTAACAATTTGCAACCAATATTTCTTCTTCTTTATTTTCTAACTATTCGCATAAAGTCCGCGAGCCACAATTCAATGTCGTAAACACGCCAACAACTTAATAGGATATATGTCTCTGGTCTCTTGTATGAAAGTACAGGGAAGCCCGGGAGTTTCCATGCGACAATCAACGTACGCCTCGTGACTAATGACCTTTACAAAGTTGTGAACTGCTTAGAAATTGTGCGCTAAAGCTCCTGCCTTTTTGTACCTTATATTTTATTTTTATAATTCAGAAAGTATACCTTATATGTGTGTGTATATATATATATATTAAAATTTTTTATATCATTAAATTAAATCCAATGCATAAATTCATATATTTTCTCGGTTATAACTGAATTTTAATCTATAAAATACCCAAAGTACCCTTGAAAATAAAAAAGAAAAAAAAAACAAAAAAACTAAAGAGGTTCTAAACTTAAGCAATGAGAATAAAAAAAAAAAAAAATTGGGCCATTTACCTCTTTGTTGTTAAGGCTTATTATTATAATGTTTTAGGTTTTTTTTTGCCTTTTTAATAGTATTTTGGGTATTTTTAAAATCAAATGCAAATGAGAAGTGAAATACATGGTATAAAGAGACAAATAAATTTTTTAAATGAACTGGCACCGCAATATATACTGTTCTTGTTTCTAATTATTTTAGAGTTTTTCACGGGTTCACCACCCTCATTTTCGTTAAATAAGAATAGAAATTAAAATTAGGATCCTATTTTGAACTGTTATCAGACTCTATTAATTTTTTATATTTTTTCTTTTTTGTGTCGATACGTTCGTAACACACAACCTATTATAAATTTTTAATCTCTAACAACTTTTTCTCTCGTCATATATACATATATATATTTAAAAAAAAAAAAACGATACATGCCTTCATTGCCTTGTCACGTGGTGTCCCATCTGGTTCTAGTTGGATTGAAGCTTAAATAGTATACTATTTATTTCATCTATTGATGAAGGGATAGACATTATTCATTTATTGTATCGTGGAAATTAAAGTCTGTTTAGTTCATGAATTTAAATCATGTGATTTGAATTATTTTTGATTTACGTGTATTTTTTGTGAGAAAAAAATACTGTAGCGATTATAAATCATGATTCGAATTAAATATTCGAATCTAATAACCAAACGTCCCCTATCTTTATTAATGTGGTCGCACGTATTGTCTAACCTTAAGTCACGGTTTTGCCGATGTTGAAATTTTATTTTAAAAAAAAAAGTAAAAACAAATTTGGGATATTTACATAAAAAAGACCGAGACTATTTTGAGACTTGACCATCTTCTCCGGGATATTATTTCAATCTAGTACCGATATATATAGTTGGTAGTTGGTACAAAACTTTAGTGCACCCATATTTCATGTAACATTTCACCCATACAATTCAATTACAATATGACTATGACCTTCAAACAGCTAGATAGATTGCTGGCTCAAAATTGCATTATTCGATCTCTCTTTCTCTTATCCAACTCATTTAATTCACCGGTCGATTTCTAAACACCGTTCCGAAAATGATATTTAATTTGGCATCTCAGATTTGACTGCCTAACTGAGTAAATGTCGTGACCAACTTATCCTAGTATCAGCATCACTAAGTAAATGCCGTGTACTCCAGATTTGACCAATTAATCATGTTTAGTTGTCGATAAACGAGTATTTAATATTCAATTGGGTGAAGTTTATCACCTAAATCTGGAACTTGAACAAGTCTTTAACAAATCCAAATCAAAATATTTGTTGAATTATCTCTTGGTAATTAGCTGAAACAACGGCTGCTATTGACTTCTAATTATCAGATTATGTCATGTAACTTGTAATCCACGGAAACTAGAGAACTTTTCAAATCTGTGGGGGTGCAAGTTCTTGTTGTTCTTTCAGAGCAAAAAAAAGTTATTGCTCTTCTAGTGCGCACCATAATTTATGAGGCAACTTGAGAAAAAAAATACTCGTGTTGGACAGCTTTAATTTGGCTGCCAAACTGGCGGCACGTGTGGTGCGTGCTATCCAGTCAGCTTTAACAGAGCCTTTTATTTATTTTTCTGATTTTTATTATTATCCAATTTGCTTTCTCCACTCCAGTTGCAAAAAATTAAAGAGTTTCATCACGTTATGAAACTTGCTGATTCTTTGCCTTTCCAATAGAATATGCAACTATACTTATCATGGAAACTACGTTCAATCACACAAAAAACCATATATAGCTTACAATATCAAGTACTAGTGGATATTCATGAATGTTGTAGAGTAAAATGCATAACTATAAATAAGATTTTAGACTGGGCCCGCTCGTCTTGGTCGACCAATTCTGACCGTTAATAGATACCAGGGCTATGCAATATTTGAATGATCACAATTCTGTATATTTCATTTACTATAGAAGTTCCCAGGGAATTCATTAGAGGAATGTTTCCAATAAAAATTGTTTGTTCTTGCATATCCATACTGGTTTTCCAAATTAATCTCGCGGATACATATAATTCAGAAGAATATGTGAATGATTCATATACAACATCTTTTTCTTTTATCAACGGTTCTACCAATTGATATGTTTCCACAAATAATTGAAATTCAATTTCTTGATCTGTATCTTCAATCTTTGAAAACTTATAATTTTCTTCTGTTACGCTCTGATCAATGAACCTACAAAACCCTTCAAATTGTATATGATTAAATCTGAGGAGAAGAATGACTTTAGGCATTGGCCTCTCTAGAATGTCGCAGACCTCCACTATTGGTGCAGAGGAATTGAATGAAGAGTCCTTAATTGTCTTCTTCCTCTTGGCCTTCGGTGCCTCTACTCCGGACTAAGAAGCTCTCTTAGGCGGCACATAAGAAGAAGAAGCTTCTCCTTTCCCCTTGTCATTCTTCTTCAGAGGAGCGATCGGCTTCCAGCCAGGAAGATCAGGAAGCTGTAGGTTGAGAGTTGCCATTTCTGAAACAAACCCAAAGTAAGACGTCAAAAACAAAGAAATAGCCTAAGGCCAAGTAATATGATGACTCAAACAGGAAAACTTATCTTATGCGCTGAGATTAAAATATTATTGCACAGCGTGAAGATCCCTAGGGTCCGAAGAGACAACAATAGGCCTGACTCCCTGAGATTAACTTTGGTTAAGAGGGTGTCAATATGACGATCACTCTCGGAAAGCTAAAAAGCTGATAAAACCCTCTCCTTCTTGTTCCCAAATAGTTTCGAGCGGTCCTGGAGCTCTGCATAAAAAAAAGTTAAAACAATATGAGTATCTATACGAGGAACATGCAATGGATAATACAAGTAGAATGCTCACTTAGTCTCCTAAAAGAAGTTTGAACCCATCGGTGCTAGGGTCTGCGGTCAGCAGGGTGAAGGTCGAACTTATCCTTAATCATGAAAAACATGGGCTTCCAATTATAAGACGAAGAAGGAACTCTTTTTATTAATTTAACAAGTACGGGCTTAGATCGCTAGTGACTCCCTAAAAAATACCACCCTTCACTTTTTGTAACATGGCAGAGCTTATTTAGATACAAAAATTCATCTAACGTTAACTCTAAGTCAAACCGCTGATTCCATAATACCCTCATATCGATGAAACAATACTAGAAGTTGATGGTTAGTTGGGTTAGAGAAATGCCATGGAGGTGGCAGAGGTCCTTTACAAAGGGGTGCATTGAAAGGGTCATCTCCGTAGTGAATGACCTAGTGTAGCCAAAAAGGTAACCGGGAGGAGGAAGACTTACTTTGAAATATTTGTCTAGTGGAAGGTATTAGAACCATCTATCGTCAATACACCCATCCTTAAACGCCTTCAAAATGTCTCGATTCTGAATCCTCAGCGCCTTTAGAGACAACGGAGAAGGAATGCCTGTCAGGATCATCGCTCATGGTAGCTAGAGATGTAGAAAAACCAGTAATAATGCCTCCGGTATAATTACATACGTCTTTTAAGGCGTCAGCGCTAACGTCGTCCTCGCTATCTCTGCCCTCGATGATGTGGTCGATGCTATCTCTGTCGTCTCTTGGGTCAACCGCATATTCATGATCTCTCGTGATAAAGAATGACATCTTCAAATGGAGATGAATGATCGGAAGGCTCGGCAGCTGATGGTGGGTCAGACCTCACAAGGAACACAGATGATGACCCCTCTTGATGACTAGATTTTTTGGGTGCCATAATTAATTCAGAAAAGGGAAAAATAAAAGAGTTAGAATCCTAAGGGTCAAAAGGGGAAAGGGAAAGTTAACCAAGCAGTCGACTCTAAACGTGATTGCATCTAAAGTTAAAAGCCTGAGGAACCTATAGATTGCAAGACATCGAGCATTCAATATAACGATGAATGTTCAAAATAAAGATTCAGAAACTCAACAAAGGATCCAGAATCTGAAATCTCTCAAAATTAACTAGAAAAGGTAAGTTTTTGTGTTTGTTCTTCCTATTACTAACATTTTACACAAAAATCACAGGAAGCCAACACATGCTCGAATTAGAAGTACAAAGTATCTACATTTTTTTCAAACCAAAAAGTATAAAGATAGAGTTTTGAGGCAAAACTTACCATAAGTTGAAAAATTAAAAGTAAGTGCACAATATCGCATACAAGTAATAAAGTAGTGAATAAAGTGTCGTTTCCATGAGGATTGCATTAATTTTAATTAAGTGCCGAAATTGGTTAACTCTAAAATTATTTGAACGACCGAATAAACGAGAATAATACTAAAACAAATAAAAATAAAATAAATAACTAAAACACTATAGCAACTGATTTCACCATAACTAATCCACTTTAATTCCTCAATTCTCATTATTCATATTTATTATCCATGTTGACAATAGAAAATTCTTAATTTATTCAATGCTCTCTTCCGAGTTACACCAAAAGTCTCCTCAATTGATAACTCACTATATTCCTTATGTGAATTACAACAATCAAAGCGTCATGAATGGTTCATGGATTTTCATGTAGCGACCACACAAATTATGTAAATATATTCCTATCTCACATGCAATTTATGGCATTCAACACAATGAACTCAACACATAATTCTTCCAGTTCTATTATGATTAACCAATCATCTAATTAGTGGTCAATTAATTAGAAGCATTAAGAACGGTGATGAACACTTAATCTTAAAAAATAAAAATAAATAACTCGAATAAAAGAACTTAAAATATCATAGTGGGGCTAAATTAGAGCTCTAGCAAAATAAAACTAAAACATAATTAATTTAAAATAAATCAAGAGTTCTAACATCTCAATTCACAAAAATACAAAAATAGAAAAATTAAAAGAAAAAACTTATATAAATGTTTCACGGGCTCTAAACTTTAACTCTTCAATCCTCAATCTTAAATTCTTCTTCAAAATATTTTCTTCCTTATAAAACCTAAAACTATAAATAAAAATCCTAAAAGAGTGACCCTAAATTCTCCAAAATAATTCCCCTAATTTTTTCTCTCAACTCTTCCTACGGGGCTTTTCTTATTTTTGGGTGCTTTGCTTTGTGAAGTAATCGCAGGGGGTTCTCTCCCATTCTACACAGGCTTTAAATAAACCTTGGTTTCACGTGAGCGAAAAAACAGATAACAAGGGGCACTAGGGGTGCTGATGTCATCATCCACGTGGCAGCATATTATTGGCTAGAGTAAAAGCAAGAACACATCTTCTTGTGCACGTGGAAAAGCTCTTCGCTTGAAATGGAACGAAAGTGACCTCACGTGGTGGAGGAGTAATTGTAGGGATGCTCCCTTTGGTCTTGCTGCTGCCAAGCGCTATTAATAGTCTCCAAATTCACACGCCAGATGAGCAAAAGAAGGAAGGGCATTAGGACTCTGAGGCAAAGGTGGACACATGGCAAACTCTGAGTGGGTTGGAGCTAAAACTAGATGATGGTCCACTTTGGATTGCAGATGAAGACAATCGGACGACCAGTGAAGAGCATGAGTGGCAGGGGCGCGCGGGAGAAAGCTGAATCCAGATTTGCTTTTGATTTTTTGAAGTATTTTCAATGCCAAGTCAACTTTTAAATTGTACTTTTCACCTAATTTAAACACAATTGAGAATTAATAAAATCATTGAAGGAAAAACTAAATAAAATCAACTAAAATAAAATAAAATAACACAATAAAAAAATAAACTAAAAATAAATAAAACAAATAAATTCTTTAAGAACAAAGTAAATTTAAATGTAAATAAGAAGGAAAATAACTCTATTTTATAGAGTTATTAAAAACTGAAAAATATAAAGATAGATTATCGAGATAAAACTTACCAGAAGTTGAAAAATCTAAAGATTCTGATGAAAAGTTAAAAGAAATATGAAGATTTGATGCGGAAATCCTTAAGGAAGCTCTAAAAGGTGTTTAGTTGAGAAGTTTGAAGGAATGCTGGCAGAATTTTGGTATATTTTGGAGTAAAATAATGAAGAAGCATTCTAAAACCGCTTCTTATTAATGGAGCAAAGCTTCGCCTCCAAACAGTTGGATTGAGTAACTGTTCATCCAATGAAAGAGATGAAGAGTCGTCATCTAATGACAAAGGCATAGGTGTAAACTTAAGAGACGCAATCTAAAGGCATAGATTCATCCATTCAAAACTATGAAGCGACGTCTGGTAGATTGATTTGACCGATGCGACGATTACAATCCCCTAAAAGTATTTTTTATGTCAAAGCCATCATTACCTAAAGAGGCTTATGGCTGAAATCCTTCGTGAGTAAGCTGACTCAAGGGAGGAGAGTCAAGGCAAAAATCCTACTTAGTTAAAGCTTGAAGCAGTCTAGAGGAATGCCTTGACCTAGGGGGTAAACCGCAAATGTTGTCGGGTAAAACGCCGAACCCTAAATAAGACTTTGGATGGGGCCCACATGCCTTAAATGAGTACAGTAAATGATCAAGGACAACTCAGTTCTAGGCACCACGTCAGCAGAAAACTCTCTTAGAGGTCGATTGCTAGAAAGAAATGTCAAACGTAAGCATGAGGTCGACCGCACCCGCAATTGAAGGTGAAGAGGCTTTTGTGAATGTTTATGAAGTCGAGACTATGCAAGAGTTGAGATCCGCGAGATTTACCCCAAGATTTGTTATTTGTAAATCAAATATATGAAGTTTAAATAAGGAAACCGTCCTGATTGATTGTAATCCGTCCTGATTGATTGTAATCTTTATCTTTTGAAAAACTATCCCAAAAGATAAGAAAAATATCCCAAATGCAAATAAGGAAAAGGATATGGGTGGTGACTATGAGTATAAATAAGGGATGATGAGTTAAAAAAATCTCTAAGTCTCATTTTGAGCATTAGTGCGTGTATTCTCTTCCAAAGTAGTGAATTTTCTCTCTTCCCCGTAGTGGACATAACTCTCGAATTGATGGTAAACAATTATAAATTCTGTGTGTTCTTGTTTAAATTCTACTTTTAAATGCGTTTTAGATTATTTAATTTACGTTAATTGTAAATAAAATCATTATTATTCTGTTAAAAAATTTTCAACATCAACAATGACTATACATTAAACATGGTTCTACTAGTACTATTTAATAATAATGGATAAAATGTATGTCAAAGATCCGAGAACAAAAAGTACCTTAGTATATTAAAAATGAGCTCACGTAAGACTATTTTTTACTAATGTTGTACGATCGATAAAAATGTTTGATCAATTAAGAGCCACGACAATATAACATAAAGGCCACCATATAGACAAAATGATGGTGGACAAAACAAAAATTCTAAAAGTAATAAGACCATCTTCCTTATTATAGCCAAAATCTAAAACAATAACAAAAATGCACTAGAACCTAAAACATTAAAAATGTCACTATAAATTTATTTGATAAACACAGAGTTAAAAACATATAGATATTTTATAAATTCATTTGGTTTATGGATATAAGTCAGTAATTTTAATTTTAAATTTTAAATTTATTAAAAAATTTATTGGTGAAAAATTTTTTTATTCAAAATTTTTTTATAAAAAAGTAGAATCAAAATCAAATGAGTGATTCAAATAAGGATCATAAAAGAGAATAAATACGGAGTCATATAAGTAGTTGCCATGATTGATGTGGTCCCCATTCCCCACCCCAAGTGAAATCTGAGGAGCAACAAAGGGCACGATGTTCATTTACATTTTCAAGGCTTTTTATAAAATAGAAATGTGGTACTGACAGATTCCCGTGTGATCTAATATTGCAGTTTCTTAACACATCATGTGTGGTCATGACACTCTCCAAGCTGCATTAACTAATATAAAATGGGATGAAGAACAAGATATTTTTCTGACATGATCGATTGGATTTTCCAATTTATGGAACTCAATATAAATATATATTTCAAATTCTATACAGATTTCTGTGTTGTTTTCTTTTTCTATGGCAAAGATATATTTGCATTTTTAGTATAATTTTATAAATATATATAAAACTAAAAAAATAAGGAATTCTTTCAAAGTTCAAAATTCCAAAAATAAATTCGAACTCTTTAGACTTTTAAAGTACAAAAAATAAATGTTAAAATAAATCTAAACGCTTACCATCTCAAATTAAATTCAAGGCTTTTGATGTTCCATTTAGTCATAAATTACATTCACTATTGATTGCATCACGTATGATCATGAATTGGAGGTAGCTAACTTTTGTATCCTGTTGAAAGTATGCACTTAATTTGGATGAAAAAAAAAAAAAAAAAAACAAGATAGACGAATTTACAGGCTATAATTGAACAAAACAATCCTTTTCAAAAACACAAAAGAAACATAAACGTATCAATTTATTTATGGATATTTCTATTCACACTTCTCTTTTTATTCACTTTCTAATTACACACCTTACATAATATTTAAATGATTAAATTTTCTTTTTACGCATCCTAATGATTCTAAAATTACCTCTAATTATTTTTTTTATAAAATCATTAAGGATGGTTTTACTTACACCCCTCTTTTCTATCCACACCCATCCTACTTTATTTTCCACACTAATTTCTAACTACACATTCTAAAAAAATGCAGTAAGATATTACCTTATATATGAGCACAATCGGCATTTAAAAAGAAAAAGAAAAAGAAAAACCCCGTAATTTAGCAATATAAAAAATGAAAAGTTAAAACGATTTGCTTAAAAGATAAAATAGCAAATGACTATGAACACAAAATGAAAAACAAAAAAAAAAACAAAAAAACTTTATTCAACAAATAGTAAAAAAAAAAACATGCATCCATGTAACTTTTTAGACTAGTTATTGAAAAGTAAAATTTAGGGTTTAGCTATGGATTTTTGAAATAGAAATAGTTTATAATTTGGGAATATGATATGTGGGGTATGTAGAGAGAAAAAAGACTCTCTATTAATTCTTTTAAAAAAAATATAATTAAGTCTATTGTCATTTTTTGTCATTTTATTTATGGGTCTTTTATAATAAGAAATTTTTAATTGAGGGGATGTGAAGAGTAAAAAGAGAGGTATAAGTAGAACCACATTTACATATTGAACCTTTTTTTTTTTTCAAATATAAACTAAAGTAATAATTTTATTTTTTTTAAGTTCCAAAAAGAAAACAAATGTGGTTTAAAGATATTAATTATATCTTATCCAGTCCTTTTCTAAATTAAATATGGAATCCCTAGAGAACATATAATAATATTTTAGGGAGGGTCCACTTAGGTTTTGGTATCCTTCACTATCGCAGGAGGAAAACATTAATTATACAGAATAGGGTTATCATAAGAACTTATTTAGGTGATTACGGATGAAATTTGGAGGCCTTAATGATGGGGAAAGGAACGACTGCAAGTTTAAGGAGCAAAACCCCGAGCAAAAGAAGTGTAAGGTTTTAGTTTGATAATGGTAATGAATATTAATGATAAAAGTAACGTGATAAAGTTTGTAGGATTGTAGTTCACTTTTTGGTTGAAACTAATCAACATTTGACTTATGAAATATATGCATTGTTCACTTCGCGGATTTGTATTTTCAATTCGAATTGAGATATAATATTTTTTGAGAACTTTTTACTGTAGTAAAAAAAGTTAGATGTGATATTTTCTAAGAGTTTTTTACTGTAGAAACTTAAAATTGAAAACTCAAATTGGTAAAATGAACGAGGTCACAACTGTTCATTCTTTGTGTGTCGAGATATTTTCTGTTCTTGAACTTCTGACAGTATATATTATTCATTAAGCGTTATTAATTTGCACTAGTTGAACCATTTCCGGTTGAGGTTTATATCTTATACTGTAAAATCATTCATATTTTAGTATATGTTTTAACTCTTTAATGAAATCTTCTTTTTTTATATATATATATATATATATATATTTGACTTACGAAATGAAATAAAATCAAATATTGATTCGATAATAATATTCGCAATTTAAACTTTATTTGCTAAAATTTGAAGAATGTCAGTTTGGACAAATTAACGTTCAATTTTGTTTCAAAGTTTCAATAAGGAATAACCGCTTAAATTCCCTAAAAAACGCTTAATTTAAAAAACAAATATTTGTACCATGTGATACTAAGTGCTGTGGTTTTTTTTTTTTTTTTTTTTTATTTGATGTCTATTTCGCATTTAAACTTCATAGTGCGATTTATTTTGCAATTTAAAAAGATTCAGAACCACAATTAATCAAACAGTACCTCATATTTTTCATGAAATTGATTCTAAGAAACATTTTAGGCTGTGGTTTTTTGATCTGAGGTCTATTTCGCATTTAAACTGCATAGTGCGATTTATTTTGCAATTTAAAAATATTCAGAACCACAGTTAATCAAACAGGACCTCATATTTTTCATGAAATTGATTCTAAGAAACATTTTAGGCGCGTTTAGAATTCGTTCCAAAATGATTTTATTTTTTATATAAAAATAAAAATGAAAACGTTTTCAATCTCAGACAGAAATTATTTTTAAAAATGCATATAGTAATTTTATCAAGAGATTGTTTTCAGTATAAAAAAAACTCATTAATATCTCTCTCTCTCTTCCTCTCTCTGCTTGAGAGAGGAGAAAACGAAAATAAAAAATGAAAAACGACTAAAAGTCATTTTTCATTTCTCTCATTTCACACTAAACCAAAAAATCATTTTCATTTTTATTTTTTGTCTTTATTGCGCCAAACGCCATTTTAAAAACATTTTCATTTTTTTCTTAAAAAACATGAAAAATAAAAATGGATCAATTCCAAACAAGACCTTTTGTTGATATTTTTCCCTTGTAAGATAAAATAGTAATTAGCGTACATTTTTATTTTCAAATAACAAACCAATCATAATCATTAATCAAGTGCGGTTTACAATGAACCACGACATATTTGCCATTTTAGTGATAGACAAGGTAGTTGCATGTCCTTTTACGGAGGAGTAATGTTAGGAACACTAACTCAAATATTAACTCTTATATAATAACTCACGTGACACGCGAGTTATTATTTTTTTATTGACAGATGCAATCTCTTTCATTAATTGAAGTGCTAATGTTTTTAAATACCTACCAATAAAAATGATAATTCACGTATCATGTCAGTTGGTATACAAAAGTTGAGATTTGAGTTTATGTCCTTAACATTATTTTTTAGGATTAATTTCAAAAATTCTCCCGACCTATGACATTTGTAACACTTTGCCCCATGAATTTTAAAATTTAACATTCATTCCCTCTGAATTTTGTTCTGTTAACAAGTTTTTCCCATCTATTACAATAAGTGACAAAATTGTCAATTGTCACTTATTTAGTGAGAATTGAAAGTGCAATTACGCTTATACCCTCCTATGACATTTGTAACACTTTACCCCATGAATTTTAAAACGTAACATTTGT
The DNA here is from genome assembly GCA_012066045.3 of Morus alba. Lineage (NCBI taxonomy): Eukaryota > Viridiplantae > Streptophyta > Magnoliopsida > Rosales > Moraceae > Morus > Morus alba. The sequence continues at coordinate 19,194,466 of CP050227.2, read as the reverse complement.
TCCCTCTGAATTTTGTTCTGTTAACAAGTTTTCCCCATCTATTACAATAAGTACGGAATTGCTAATTGTCACTTATTTAGTTAGAATTGAAAGCGCAATTACGCTTATACCCTCCTAATCGGATAATTCTCTATTTTATTGAAAAAATTCACTATCTTCATTCCCTATTTTTCTTTTTTCTTTTTCCTCATTTTGTTCCCCATCTTCAAACAATCATAACTCATTTTGCTCCCCAGTTTTAAAAATTTGTATATTTTGCCCAAACGAAAAGAAATTTGATAAGAGAGTTTAGTTGGTAAACCTTCCTGGAGAGAGAGGGTCACTCCCCACCTGCACCCACCCATTGCCACCAAAAACCCCAACTTTCTATTCATCCAAACACCCACTTTTAGAGAGAGAAGTGACATAAACTTTTAGAGAGAGAAAGAGGGTAAAAAATGGCCAAAAGTGAGCAAAATATGCATTAATGGAGCTCAAAACACTGTCATTTTGCCAAAACATCTCGAACCCTCACAAACCAAGATCCTTCAACTCTTCAATCTCATTGAGATCGAACTTGTGCGGTTCTTTGAGCTCTTTGAGTTTGAAGCTCGAGAACAACTTCGTGGCTTGTTGTACGGCCGGTGGCAAAGCCATGGCCGGTTTGGTTATGGCTTCGGTTGCGACGGCAGAGAAGCCATCGAAGGTTCCAGAAATTACGCTACAACCCATCAAATGGATCTTGTTAATTTATTGGGTTTTCTTTCATTAATGCTTGAAAGAGTTGTTGCAACTTAATTTATAATAATACCCTCCTCAAATGAGTCATATACCTGACACATTGTGAATTTCGTCACTCATTGTTACAGAAACGGAAAACTTATTAATGGAAAGTTCAAAAGGAATGGATGTTACATTTTAAAATTCAAGTGACAAAGTGTTACAAGGCTCATAGTTAAGGAGAAATTTTTAAAATTAATCATATTTTTTATATGTAAAGAAGCCTCACTATCTCTTTTTCCATTCTTCCGTAATTTTTATTTATTTATTTATTTATTTGTGTGTTTTTGGGGAAGAAATCTCACCTTCTCTTTGGCTTTCCTCACCGCGTATTCCTTTTATCAGAAGAAGCCTGAAACTCGCTTTGACTCGGCCACGTCGTCAATTTTGAATTCCATTTTTGTTTTTTTTTTTTCAAAATCATCCGAATAACAAAAAAAAAAAAAAAGTAAAACCCGGGTAACACAAGCGAGAATTAAAAAAAAAACGTGTGGACGGTGATGAGGCATATTAAGACCTTTCACTCTGGCTCTACTTTGTTATATAATTTATTCCCTATATATACACACACAAAGTTTAGTCCCACTGCTAATCAAATCATCAAATCGAGCACTTCTTCTCCTCGACCCCATTTCTCATCTCTTCATTCATCACCCAAAAAAAAAAACGCCCAACACTAAAACTGTGCTACAACTAGAGAGAGAAAAAAGAGATCAAAGAGCACAACAACAATAATGGCACTGGCTAAAGAAATCATGGGTAGGTCTATATTGGAACGTCAGAGTTGTTTTGTAAACGATCAATATGGCTTTGGCTCGCAAAGGCGAAACCATTTGTTAGGTGGGCGTGTTTTTGTTCAGAATTTGCATTTGAGAAAGTCATTGAAGAGTGGTCCCGTGGCGGCTGTTAGTGAGGATTTGGTGCGGAGATCTGTCCCCGCCGCAGCCGATAATGTTCCGGAGAAGCCCGTGAAGTTCAAGGTGAGAGCTGTTGTGACTGTGAGGAACAAGAACAAGGAAGACTTGAAGGACACCTTGGTGAAACACTTGGACGCCTTCACTGACAAAATCGGCAGGAATGTCGTTTTTGAACTCATCAGCACCGAGTTAGACCCAAGTAAGTCTAAAACCAATTTCCTCTTTCTTAATTCTTTGTCGTTTTAGGGGTGGTATTTGCTAAATCATTTAATTTTTGGGTTGTGAAGAAACCAAGGGTCCAAAGAAGAGCAAGGAAGCCGTGCTAAGGGACTGGTCTAAGAAGTCTGTGGTGAAAGCCGAGCGGGTGAATTACACGGCGGAGTTTTTGGTGGACTCGAACTTTGGCATCCCGGGAGCGATCACGGTCGCAAACAAGCATCAGAAAGAGTTTTTCCTTGAGTCAATCACCGTTGAAGGATTCGCTTGCGGTCCTGTACATTTCCCCTGCAACTCTTGGGTTCAATCCACTAAACATCATCCTGCAAAGAGGATTTTCTTCTCGAACAAGGTAGATTAGATTACTACTATTTTGATTTGTTAACGTTTATTATATTCTTATTTTATATGTTTTTATGTCGTTTTTCAAACCTGAATACTTTGGATAGAGGTTTGGTGCCAGCTGGGTTTGCGTTTGTTTATGTTTTGATTTTGATCGGATATTATTAGCGGTCAAACCAAAAAATCTTATATTTGAATATTTGCAAAAGACAAGTCGGTGCAGAACGCAGAAATATTAAGTTGAATAGTTCAAGGGTGGCAGTTATTTTTGTGCGTCAAAACGCTCTTTCAAAGGAAAATTTATAAGGAAAAATATGAAAAATAATTTGTTTAGGAAAAAAAAAAAAGGAAAAATGAAATGATAATTATGGGATGGTTGAATAGGAAAAAAAAAAAAAAAGGAAAAATGAAATGATAATTATGGGATGGTTGAAGCCACCTGCAGCTAAATGATACAGCCTGTGTAAGATTTTCTATAGGACGGTGATTCGTTTGCCTTAAAAAATTTTAAAAAAAGACGAAAAGTCAAAGGCGGAGAATTTGATTTTTTGTGGTGAAAGATTTGAGAATTTTTAATTGAATTAATATTCTTTATTAATTGTCGAGCATAATCAAAATTCACTCTTTCAGGATGTTTGTCTAAGGATTTATGCATTTTTTTAAAACGCCAATGGTCTGTTTTTTTTTTTTAAATGTAATTTGAGTGTAATTTTTTAGTTAAATTTGAGTTATAATTTGAGTTAAAGTTATAATTTAAATAAATTTAAGTAAAGTTAAATAAAATTAAAATTTAAAAAAACATAAACTTAAATAAAATTAAAACTCGAATTATCTTTTTTTAAGTTTTTTAAACAAAAAACAGGCCGTAAAATTTCTCGAGAAGCAGAATTCTAGAATAATGACAAAATGAAAAAAATAAAATAAAATAAAGAGACGAGTTAAGGGGGTATATTTTTTAATTTTCTCGTTATTATTTCCCATGGGCCCATCATAATTTAAATCCAAAATAATGTCAATAACTGGCAACTATTTTAGTGCAACACAATAAATGGCAATTGGCAAATGCCATACTAATTAAATTTTTGACCTTTTTGATGCATTCTATTTACGAGTATTTTCATTTTTATTATTTTGTTAATCCTTTAATTTTGCGCAGCCACATTTACCAAGCGACACTCCAGCTGGGCTAAGAGCTTTAAGAGAAAAAGAGCTAAAATTCCTAAGAGGAGATGGAAAAGGAGTCAGAAAATTATCCGATAGCATATATGACTTCGAAGTGTACAATGATTTGGGAAATCCAGACAGGGGAATTGAGTTTGCTCGTCCCATACTTGGAGGCCAAGAAATTCCATATCCCAGACGGTGTCGTACTGGTCGCCCCCCATCCGATACCGGTAAATGCTCTATATTAATCATAATTCGACTCACATTTTCTTTTACGTTCCTCTAATAATATCATATATTATATCGATAAAAATATTATAACTTACAAATATTTTAATGAATGTGGTATGATATTTTAATCGGAAGTACTTGGATTGAGACAGAAACAATGAGACAAAGAATTGAATCCATACATTAATTATTATTCATAATCTTAGAACACTCAAAAATATATACTAACGAAAAAGATGGCCGTGTAGATATGTATTCGGAGAGCAGAGTTGAGAAGCCTCAGCCAATTTACGTGCCGAGAGATGAGCAATTTGAGGAGTCAAAGCAGGACACATTCATTTTCGGTAGACTTAAAGCAGTTCTACACAACTTAATCCCTTCGTTGAAGGCAAGCATTTCCGCTGGGAATCATGAATTCAATAGTTTCTCGGACATTGACAACCTTTACAGTGAAGGAGTTCTGCTTAAATTGGGTTTACAAGATGAACTCCTAAAGAAGCTTCCTCTGCCCAATATCGTTAGCAGAATTCAAGAAAACCGTGGCATTCTTAAATACGACACCCCCAAGATTGTTTCCAGTGAGTATAGTATAATATTCTTGAAATTAATTTCTACTTCTTTAATTACATTTCAGTTTTAAGATTCTTTTTTTTTTTTTAAATATGTGTTAATTTCCAATTTCATTTTCAGAGGACAAATTTGCCTGGCTAAGGGATGATGAATTTGCCCGTCAAGCAATGGCAGGGGTTAATCCAGTCACAATAGAGAGGATGAAAGTATTTCCACCAGAGAGCAAGCTTGATCCTCAAATTTATGGTCCCCAATTAGAATCTGCACTCAAAGAAGAACACATTATAGGGCAACTTAATGGCATGACTGTACAACAGGTACATTACGTCACACAATTAATTCCTTAATTTAGGTTATCATCCTAATTAATTGAATTAGTTAATTACTTGAATTATTTCTTGTCACAGGCTCTGGAGGAAAATAAGCTGTTTATGGTGGACTACCACGACGTGTACCTCCCGTTTCTCGACCGAATTAATGCTCTTGACGGTCGGAAATCCTATGCCACTCGCACCATTTTTTTCTTAACATCTCGCGGAACTCTCAAGCCCATTGCCATTGAGCTCAGCCTCCCCACTGCCGGACCAAGTTCCCGGTTGAAGCAAGTTGTAACCCCTCCGGTCAATGCCACGACCAATTGGATGTGGCAACTCGCTAAGGCGCACGTGTGCTCCAACGATGCCGGTGTCCACCAACTCGTGAACCATTGGTGAGCAAATTAGTCCCCTTGCCTCTACCCAACAGTCCAAAACTTGAAGAAAAAAAAATAAAAAATGATATCACAAAGGTCTAGTGTGTAGAGCTAAACTAAATATTTTTACATTTTATTACAGGTTACGTACACATGCTTGCATGGAGCCGTTTATATTAGCAGCTCACAGGCAATTGAGTGCAATGCACCCCATATTCAAGCTTTTGGACCCTCACATGCGGTACACATTGGAGATCAATGCATTGGCTCGCCAGAGCCTGATTAACGCTGATGGTGTGATCGAGTCTTGCTTCACTCCTGGACGCTACTGCATGGAAATCAGCGCCGCGGCTTACAAAAATTTCTGGCGCTTTGACAAGGAAGCCCTCCCTGCTGATCTCATTAGAAGGTACAATACTAAAAATTACATTTACTGTGTGAAAATTTCAGATTTTTTCTTTCTTTTTTATTGAATGTGTCGACCAATCACACGGAATTTTTATAGAGTGTAAAAAAAAAAAAAAAAAAAACCTCATTTGGTTGTTGGAACATCAACACGCGTGTGATTTAACATATGTATGATTGGACTATACAACCCTACTTTAAAAAGTGATTGTGCTAGTGTTTCCACTAGGGGTCCTTTTCTTTTTGGCTGAAATTCAACTTGGAACTTGTTAAAGGGAGGAAAAAGCAGTGTGACCACTAGAAAATAACAATTGTATGGTTCACTTATAGCCGCCTAAAAATCTTATGGAATCTAATGTGGGATTTTCATTTGACCATCTTGCAGGGGTATGGCCGTTCCTGACCCTACACAGCCACATGGTATAAAGCTTGTGATTGAAGATTACCCATATGCCAACGATGGGCTTCTAATATGGGCTGCAATTGAGAATTGGGTCCGGACCTATGTGAACCACTACTACCCAAACTCAAGCATGATCTACAACGATAGAGAGTTGCAGAATTGGTACGCGGAGTCCAAAAATGTGGGCCACGCCGATATCCGTGAAGCAAGCTGGTGGCCCACACTGGAATGTGCTGATGATCTTGTGTCCATTCTCACCACTGTCATCTGGCTCGCGTCGGCCCAACATGCGGCCCTTAATTTTGGGCAGTACCCGTATGGTGGATACGTCCCAAATCGCCCACCTCTAATGAGAAGGCTACTTCCTGAAGAAAATGACCCCGAGTATGCTAAGTTCATTTCTGACCCTCAAAAGTACTTCCTCTCGGCATTGCCCAGTGTGCTACAATCCACAAAGTATATGGCCGTGGTGGACACTCTGTCCACCCATTCGCCCGATGAGGAGTACCTCGGCGAGCGGCAGCAGCCATCGATTTGGTCGGGTGATGCGGAGATCGTCGAGGCATTTTACGAGTTCTCGGCGGAGGTGAGGCGGATAGAGAAGGAGATTGACAGAAGGAACAGTGATCCAAGCCTTAATAATAGATGTGGTGCTGGGGTGTTACCTTATGAGCTACTCGCACCTAGCTCGGAACCAGGGGTAACATGTAGAGGTGTTCCAAATAGTGTGTCAATATAAAAGCCCTAGAGAGTTCTCTTAGGTCTCGTTAAAAATATAAAGCTGTCTATATAAATTTAGATTTCTTGAGGCGAGTGGTTGAGAAATTTGTATCAAGGAGTTAGCCTTAGGTTTGTATATGATATATACAGTTCATGGACAAATGGACATAATGTAAGTTAGTATCCTAAAAAAAAAAAAAAAATTAGCAAAATTGAAAATGGTTTTAAGAGTAACTTTAATATTTTGTCTACCCCCCCACCTCTTTGTGCAATTAAACGGACATGGAAAACAAACAATATCAAATCAAGCAAACAGAAAAAAAAAAAAAAAAAAAAAAAAAAAAAAATCAACACAACCCACAAAATCAAGACACCAATTTTACGTCAAAAAAACCATCCAATATGAAGAGAGAAACCACAAACTAAAGTCACTCAAAAACTTCAACTAATAAGATTAATTTAGTATACCAAGTTCTCCTCTTAACAACAAATCTAGATGCTTGCAATCGTCAACAACTCATCCAAAAGGTCAATTTCAACAAAATAAAAAGTCTGGGCATTACAAAGTACTAGCTAGCAATAAAAGAGAAGAATCAACTATCCAAGCCGGAAGATACCTAACAAACAACATATTCAAAGCTTAAGAAGATACGAGGAATATTCATCGTTGGACTTGCTTTCTTTACTTAAAAAAAAAAACCAACAAAACTCATTTTTTTTTTTTGGGAGAAAGAGAGAAATAGGTCAAGACTTAAGATGAATTAAAATTAATAGGTCAATAGTTTACATAAGTTAATAAATAGGCTAAATTATTGTTTTCGTCCATAACTTGTTTAGTTATGAACCATAATTTGGTCTAGTTATGAACTATAACTTGACAAGTTTGTCCATAACTTATCTGATTATGAACCATAACTTGACAAGTTATGACCTATTAATTGTAAACTAAAAATTAGCCTACATATTTTCTTAAACTTTTTATATTGACCTATTTTTTATTATTTCTCTTCTTTTTTTCCCTTCTTCATCTTTTCTCGCTATTTCTATCTCTTGGGGCCCAAACTAATCACTCTCTCAGCATTTTTTTAATAAACTTTTCTCCTTTTATATCTTAAAGGCTTCGTTTAGTTTTTGAATTTGTGTTTTTAATTCGAATTGAAATTTAATTTTTTGTGATAATTTTTAACTATAATAAAATTAGAATTAAAAACACAAATTAATAAAATAAATGAGGCCTAAGTATTTGGGTCTCACCACTTCCACCTCGGCAGTCAACCCAACACCCGAATGCTTAATATCTATTCTCTGTATTAAGACGTTGGGGAAGGCTTTGAATAGGCAGGGGCTTGTGAGTTTATCCCATTTGGAATATTTATTTCTTATTTTATAGGATAGGTAGGGCTGGCAATTCATGTTCGCGGGCCGTGTTCGGGCTGACACGATTACGGCACGACACAATTACAGTGAGCATGAACACGACACGATTAATAAACGTGTCAGAAACTCAAACATGAACACGACATGCTAATAACATGGTTAACACGACACGACACGTGAACACGATTATTAAACGTGCCGTGACGGGCCGACACGAAAAAAACACGTTTATGACCCATTTATGACCCAACTAGCAAAAATAGTGAATTTTATATTGTATTCAAAATAATATTAATTGACTACTTAATATCACTTATAATTAAAATCATGCATAATAGCCAACACACATTAAAATATCTAAAACATCACTTATGACATATGTTTCAAAACATACCAATTACTAAACATCTAAAGAAGTTTGAAAACATAACTAAGTACATTTAAATAAGTTTGAAAACATAACCAAATATTTGAAAATTTAAGTGCATAAAACATAATCAACCATCTACAAGTCTATTGACATATTTAAGTGCATAAAGCATAAAACATATTTAAACTTTAAGTTTATCCATTACAAATCATCCATTGGCATTTTGTAATCAACCATCTACAAGTCCATCTACAAATCATCCATCTACAAGTCCATTGGCATTTTGTAATTTTATCAACATGCCATAACTTATTTAAAAGTTAGAGTGTTAAATTAAGTTAACCCTTTTATCAAAGACCTTTCATACAAATGAGAGAATATAAATAAAACAGGCTGTGAGAGAATGAGAGAATGAGAGAAAGAGAATTAGAGAAGCTAGAGTTTTATCTTAAATATATATATATATATATATATAGATTAATAAACGGATCGGTTCGGGTCTTGTCGTCTCGATCTGATTATGACCCGTATAACTAAACGGGTTAAGCGTGTTAAACGGGCTGGCACGAATCCAACCTGTTTATTTTCGTGTTATTCATGCCAGCCCGTTAACGACCCAATTAATAATCGTGCGGTCTAAACCCATTTATCTCGTGTCGTTTTCGTGTCGTGTCTGAAATTGCCGGCCCTAAGGATAGGATATTATAATGTGCTTTCTTTCCCTTTTTCCCCCCCTTTTAAAAAAAAAAAAAAAAATCCCCTACCTAATAGCTGTTATTTGTGGTTTAATAATATTGAGCTTGATAATTTACCAGTAATAAAAGGTGAATTCCACTTTCAAAAACAAAAACAAAAAAAAAAAACAAAAAAAAAAAAATGCAAAGGTGAATTAAGTAATTGATTAATTAATTTTAAAAGTTCATAGTATAAATTCAATTAATTATAATGATTGCTAGTTTAATCTAGCGATAAATATTAAATTCTTTCCTGCTTCAAATTTGAATGTTTAAGTATATAATTTAAATTTTCTGACCCAATTAGGTTTTTATAAGGAAAAAAATACGAAATGAAAGTTTGTTGTTTTATAATTCAAGCTTTGTTGTTGTCTGAGTTTTTTTTTTTTTTTTTTTTTTTTTTTTTTTTTTTTTTTTTTTTAGAAAATTGCTAAACTTACACTTAAAGTATGAGTTTAAATTTTATCTCTTATTTTTTATTAATACCCTTTTAATTGTTTCTAAAAAAATAAAAAATATATATTAATTAAGAGTATGATAAAAATCCAGACTTTTGCAGTACTCTAAAAATATTTATCTTCTTTCTCTTTTTTTTTTTTTTTTTCCTTGCTATGGTGGTGTCACTGTCCATTCAAGAGATGTTGTCACCTTTGCTTGACCATGTACATAGTGGAAAACAATGTAGGATTATTGTTTCAAAATAATAATAATTATAATAGGACCATTCTTATGGTGGTCGCTTCTTGAAGTCTTTGTTTAATAATAATTTTTTTGTAAACAGAGATTAAGAAAAATGACGTGGAAAATGTGGTTGGATTAATGCACCTAAAATGTTGTTTCACACGGGAACAGAATAGTTTTTAACAACTCTAATCAAACGTAAATGACCGTGGGGTCTCTTTGACATGTTCCACGAAGTAAGAGAGTCTTATACATATGGTTGTTGAGGCAGTCGACAAACATATGTTCTTCAAAGTAGGAACTTTTTTTAATATATACGTTGAAAAAACTGCATGTATTGTCCCACATCAAAAATAAATAAAAATGTAGAGTGATTTATATATAGAAGGACTCAAGACTTAATAGGTTAACTTTTTGAGTCAAGTTGAGCTCCTGAAGTGTGTTTGACCAGTTTTACATGTGAGGTCTCCCTAATAAGTGGTATCAGAACTGATGGTTTGTATGGGCCAAGCAATCACACTCAGTTGCAGTTCCCACGGGAGGCGTTCTCGCAGTTTGGTGGAGCATTGGTGGACTCGCATGGTTTTGGCTCTCTTTTCTATGCTCGAGTTGGCTCCCATTTAGAGTGTGATGCTTAGATGTGCCGACTATAAGAAATATTCATTTAAGGGAGAGCTCGATGAACACACGCATGAGGGAGAGATTGTTGAAAAAAGTACATCCGTGTTGTCCCACATGGAAAATGAACCGAAATGTGAAGTATTTTATATACATAAAAGGACCTAAGTCATAATAAGTTAATATTTTGGGTTAAGTTGGATTTCTAAAGTGTGTTGAGCCAGTGTCTCCCAACAAAAAATATATATATTAAATGGTTGTTGTAGTGTCTACAATATATATATATATATATATATATATATATATGGTTGTTGTGGTAGTCAATCTGGGACTTAAGAGTCGGTTTTATATATATATATATATATATATATATATATATATTATGGTTGTTGTGGTAGTCAATCTGGGACTTAAGAGTCGGTCTAACTCTCAGTTGCCCCGAAACATCTGATAACTTTCGTTTACTAACCTATTGAAACCAAAAGGAACCTTATAAGTTTGTTAAGTTTCTCCAGTTGTAAATATTTCAATTAAAGAAAGAGGATACCATGTTGATTTGAGGTAGTCTATTTGTCTTTGATTCATTTGAGATTGAAGATCTACGACATGACAGCAGTATATATAGCAAAACGACCTTGAAATTGGGTACCCATAAGACTTCTAATTGGGTATGGGCTTAATGAGTAGAAAACCAATATGGACTTAATAAGTGGATACTTAATACTAATACAATTAGGTTTAATGAACACTTAATGAAAAAAATATATAAAGACATATAAATTATGGTTCTTAATACGTTAAATTATTTGGTCATCTTTTCTCTTTCCCATTTAGAGAAAAAGCACCCATTAAAAATTCTAGAGATTTGACTGATAAAGATGATAATTAGAGAATCAATTATCGTAAAATTTCTACTAGAGAATTATGGTTGCGACAATGGAAATAATTATTTATTTCTTACCTATTTTTCTTCATAATTTAGCATGATAGTTCTTAGAATTTGAGAATATAGTGTCAAAATCATATTTATGAATTAAAGCTAACATCGTGATGGTGACCGTATTGAAAGTAAGATATGTACCTTGCTCTAAGTACAGTTGGTGAATATATAATAATTAGAACTAATTCCAAATTTCCTATGGATATCATAATGAAAAAGCAAATTCCATGGACATTTTCTTTTTATCAATCCAGTACGGCTGAATCCCTTTTCCCATGGCCGTGCCCGTGGACATTGAATCATGAGTCGGTTGGTAGATTTATATTATGAATTGAATCATAATTTGTAGTTTATTATAGTATTTTCTCTCATAAAAAACATACATAAATTAAAAATAGTTCTAAATTTATGAACTAAATGTCATGTAAGTATTAACTAGTCTCACTTTAATATCTAAAATTCACTTTTAGAAATCTTACTGCCACAACGATTTTGAAATATAACGTTTTGACCCCTCTATTCGATCACGAGAATATGACACGTGCATGGTTCATTTCGGATAAAACGAAAAGCAACTAATCTAAAAATAATAATAATAATAATAATAATAATAATAACTTAAGAAAAGGCATCTGAAATAAAAATTTTCCAGCCATATGCCCTAATCTGATTTTTTTTTTTCTTTCTAGAATTTTTTCTTTGGTTTTTCTTTCTGCCCTTTTATTCTTTTTTTTTTTTTTTTAAACTCGTGCGTCATTCTCGTCCTAAATTTCGATTTGAAAATAGATAATTTATTAACTTAAAAGTGTGTATTTAGAAATGTTCGGTAGTCAAATTTCTAAAAGTTAACATTAGGAGTTAAAGTGAAACAAGCGGGCATGGGAGGCTAAAAGTACGTAGCCCATTTTTTCTTGTTTATTGCAACAAAAAAACACTAACGTACGTGCACATACTTCAGTGATTAGGAAAATATATCTTATGAAGTGATAACCATATTTTGTAAAGATTGGAAATGGAAAACGACGTTTGTTTTTATGAAGCGAAGATGTCGGTTGTGTTTCACGCTAATAATGGCTTTTCATTTCATTTGTGACTCACGAGTCACGTGTGTATCGCATTGCTGAAGATTGAAGATCACAAGTTTTGAATACACAAAATATTCGATATTTGTTCCTTATGCCAACTGCGTGCCGTTTTTTTCTGTATACATCATATTTTCCACGTGATCGCTATATATATTCAGTAAGGTACCCCTAGAATATGTCACTATCAAAACCAACTAATCAGGAAAAGCAGCTGTTTGCTGGACGTACTTAATACTGATGAAAAAGACCTAAAAATAATTTAAAAAAAAAAAAAAGAAAGTTAAAGATTATAGGACCGGTTTAGTTGTCTAATTTTAGTTTTTAAGTCGAATTGAGATATAATTTTATGTGAGAATTTTTTACTTGATTGATTTTAAGAACTTTTTTTTTCCTATAGTAAAACTTGAATCGGTAAAATAAACGAAATCTTAATAATCGAACAAAGAGAAGAGAGTACTCAGTATTTTTCCTTTCCAGTTGCTTACATCGATCATCGTTACCCTTTCAAATACCCAACAGACACCGCAATGCTGTTAAAAATGCATATTTAATTTCAAAAAGAAGAATAATAATAATAACAGTGTCGAGACTTATAACCACACCATAACGACGGACGGAGAAGTCTTCCATGCAAGTTAAAATTCAATATTACACACACACACACACACACACACACACACACACACATATATATATATATATATATATATATATTGCTTGTCGAAAAAGAGGATCACCGGTGTTTTCTCGTCCCTATTATCAATAGATGACAAGAAAGTTTGGTGGCACAATTTTGTTTTCTCATATTTATGCCAGCATTTTATTGTAATTCAGTTTTATATGTCATAATTTATTGACCTTCTACTAGTTTGTTTGTGTGGCGTAAAGTTAAAACTCCGATAACAATGGCCTACATCTAAGAGTGAAGCTTTTTTTGTAACATTTCTCAAAATTATTATAGAAGAAATTATGAAATACACCAACGGAACGGAAATTAGGACCAGTTACACAGAATAAATTGTCAGGTAAGACATTTTAGTGGAGTAGCTAGTCAAAATTGACACCTAAGTATAAGGAAAAGCATCTTTATTGTGGCACCAACCCATTGGCGGTGTCACTACAAGAATTGCCGCCTTTAGCGATGACTAATATCGTCACAAAAAACACATTCACATGTCGTTGCTAAATGTCCTATCATTTCACTTGATCTCAATTTGTTTCAATGATGACAGGGAAAGATTTTTAGCGATGACATGTCGTCGCTAAGAAGGGAGTTCAAATAGTCAACTTTTTAGTGACGTATTGTCGTCACGGAAAATTATTACATGCCAACTGAAAAAAGTCCTCAAAAAATGCCCGCCAGTTGGCACACATGTCGTCGCTGAAAGTTTGGTCATTTTAGTCAACTCTTTAGTGATGACAATCCGCCATGCCCGGTAGCTCACCGGAGCTCCGCCACCATCCGCGCCGTGAGCCGCCATCTTCGGCAATGGAGGTTAACACCACTTGCTTCAAAATGTTGAGGACAACATCAGGATGCTAAGCCCTCAAGAAATTTTAAGGAAAGAGCTTCTATGTTTGAGGTAAGATTTTTCCTCTTTCCTCATTCTTGGTTTAAATCTAGATTTTTGCTCTTGTTTATGTTTTAAATTGGAGATTTATGAGATGATATTGCTTAATAACCTTTGAGATCATGGGATTCCTCTGGTTGAATTTCTGAAATTTAGAGGATTGAATTCTAGAATTTAATTTTCTTGATGGTTTATGGTTTAAACCTGAGTTTTAATGAAATATAGTGACAACTATGTGGGTTTAATTTTAAAATCTTAATTTGGTATTTGGAAATTGGTTAAAGCAATTTCCATGGGTTATTTTGAAATCACAACTAAAAAAAATCTAGGTTTTTGGTACTTTTCTCGCCAAGTCGGCAAGCTGATTCAGGACTGGAAAATAGCCCTAGTCAATTGTTCCGGGCGACTGAAATAGGTACCACTGGTCGACCGGTGGAATTGTACTTCTTAGTCACTAGTCAACCGGTGACAAATAATTCCACCCAAATCTTTTGAAAAATCCGTTTTAAGCCAAAGTTTACGATATTACATTATTACTAGAGTTTTAACCATGTCTAAGAATGAGAATGTATTTTTCATCCTTTTAAAAAGTGTTTCAAGGAATTCTACCTTTCGGTGAAGAACTCGATTTTCTTGATAAGAGATTTTAAGAAGATTTTTGAAAAGTCTATGAATAAATATATGTGGAGTAATCATACATATATATTAAAAACCTTTCAAAAAACTTGATATTCACGAATCATAGTTTACGGAAGTGAAATTTCAGAAAAGAAAATATGTCTCGAATTAGAAATAAATTCAAGCATGGTGTATAAACTTGTAGAGCTCTCGACACTATTCTGATAAGCAATTCGCTCTTGAACACTGACCTGATGAGCAATTAGATACTTAGTGTGCTTGATTGCCTGTAGATTAGGATATGTAGCGTGTATCCTTAAGGGCAGGTCCCAGAACCCGTGCGTGGGTGTATATTGGCTTAGCACATATATTAGACTTTATGTCCGGTACTATTAGAGAGCATTCTAGTTACCGGTGTTTGACTTCTAGTCTTCTCCTATGAACTTCTAGTTCTAGGATGCTTTAAATTTAAATGGAATTACACGTTCTTGGAACTTGCTGATTACCTGAAGGATTAAATTCCTTGTACTGTTGGAAATGAATTTGAGAAAGTTTTAGTACTTTAAAAAGGATTTCAAAATACTTGGTTATCAGTTTTATTCAAAGATGTTCACACCCACTGAGATTTTCAATTTGGAGTTTACCCGTCACAGGTGTTAAGGTTTTGAATAAAGGATTTCTTTCAAATACTGAACTATTGTTTCTAAATTTATTTTTCATTGTAATCCATTCTTACTCTCCTACTGGGCATTCGGCTCACCCTTGTTTTAAATTTTTCCCCCTCCAGAGTTAGTAGCTTGACTATCAACGTGGTAAGCTGAAGCCAACGAATTGAAGGCTCGAGATACGAGGTGGCTTATTTTAATTAGAAATTTATAGTTTTAAAATTCTAAAGTTGTACTGTATATTTGTCTATGATATGTATTGATCGACATTGTCCCTGAGATGTGTAAAGCTTAAATTTATGGATTGTTTTAATCTTATTTGTAAAAGAAAGTCTCCGAGCAAAATATCTTGATATTTATGTATTTATTTTTATGATTTTTGTTAAACAATCTAGCTTAATTAAGTTAATTTTCTTTAATTAAATTTCAATAATCACGGTCTTATCTTTGGGGTCGTGACAGGTTAGGGGAAATTGATTATGTTAATGGGCAAATTTTTTTTTTTTTTTTTTTTTTGAAATTGGTTATGTTAGTATTGATTTTTGTAAATTGTTATTAGTAGTGAATTTATTAGTTAATTTCGTGTTGAGTTGATTGTAGGTGTGTGTTTTTGTTTAGGTTATAGGTTATGTGAAAAGGGAATAAAAAGTATGAATTGAAAAGGAAAAAAAAAAATTAGGTGGTATCGTAAAGGGTTGATTAAAAATAAGAAAAAAAACAATTACATAACTAAGGACCTAGGAAAACATTAAAAAAAAAAAAATCTAGAATTCATATTTACATTAAAATGGAAAAAAAAAAAAAAGGATTGATCTTTACATTAAGGTGGAATAAAAAATGAAAAATTATAACAAAGAAATACAGATGATATTTACATTAAAAGTGAATAAGAAATTAAAAATTAAAATAAATAATTGATATAATTATTGAATAAAAAAGAAAATAATTGATATTAAAATAAGAATTAATAAATGATTTAATAAAGTAAATTGAGTAAATAATAAAATGTGAAATAATAATTAAAAATAATCTAATAACAAATAAAAGCATAAATTTATTAACACTTATTACAAATTTTCCTTTACTAACTCTAATTTTTTATGTGATTACTTATGTAATCACAAAAATTTGTACGTGTGTGCGATATTTTTTCTTAATCATATTGTATTGACTCAGGGGACATAGTGGCAGAGGTCCTCGGAGAGCAACGAGGATAGAGGAAGGGATGAGGATAAGGATGTCGCCGACGCCACAGATTTAGTGTCATATGCCAATGACGAGGATAGAGGAAGGGGCGATGACGCTGCCACCGCCGCCAAAATTCCCTCCCCCATTAGGTGCGTTTCGACCACCACCCTCACCATTGGCCGACGATGAGGATGAGGACGACAACGCGGCCACAAATTTAGGGGGGCCCATTAGACAACTTTGTTCTTGTTGTTAGGGACCACTTATTTTATTTCATTGTAATAGATATAATATTATCAGACATTTTTCTTCATTTTCATTACTTTACTTGAGCTTGTAATATTATTACTTCTGACTCATGTTTAGCATTCATTTTTTATTAATTTTTGTCGTATTTGATTATTTATTATATTAAATTTTAATATATCAAAACAATTTTTATTAATCATTTCATATCAAACCTAATTATTAAAATTAACAAATAAACAATATTTTGAAAAATAAAAATTAATTATTTAAAATTTTAATTTCAAAATATTTAGCATCGACAAAGTAAATATTTTTTAAAAAAATCAAAAATTTGAAACTTTATAGCGACTACTTTTTTTGGAAAAGTCATCTCTATAACTTACAATCAGTGATGACAATTTCAAATATTGTCATCGCTAAAATTCTCACAAATTTTCAGCGACTTCAGTACAATTTTATAGCCACGATTAAATAAGACGTTTTTAGCATGATAGTGTTGTCATCGCTAAATACACTTTTAACGATAGATATACAACGATGACTATTTAATGATGAAATGTGGTCGCTAAAAAGTATTTAGCGATGGCTTTGGTCATCCTGGAGTGTGTTCAAAATGTATAATTCGATTCAAATTTATAAGGAAGCAGCCTTATAAGAAAGTGACACCTTAGTTGTTGTGCATCTTAAAGTGTGTTCTAAACACGAATAAACGTCGGAAAGTACTTTGTAATGGTGATATGCAATAACTCCTTACTTCAATGGCTCATAGTACTCGTGGACTCATGGTTATTGAATATTGAATACTACTTTTTTGGTTTCTTTATAAGTTAAAGTTACTCTCAGCCAGTGACCACAGAGCCACCGGTCGGCTGCGTTGACCCCAAGTCAAGTCTTTTACATATTCAAAGATTCCAACTTTTAATTAATTCCATAAATTCTCACATGCTTTTTCCAGGAAACTCTGGAATAATATTCAACAAATAATTTTTTATGGGAGATTCACACACTTTTTCCGTCACCAAACTGAGGTAATGCACGGAAATTGAAATGGTAATTTTACATTTACACTATTATTATAGTTTTTTCTTTTTTTGCTAAAAACTATGATCATAGTTCAACAGAAATGTACCTGCTCGAGTCTTTTTTTTTTTTTTTTTTTTGGAGTTTCTAGGAATATTGGTGCGTCAATCAAATAAAAGGAGCCACTAGAAGAACTTACGGGACAAATGAGAGTAATACGATATGGAATGAAGCTTGCTCCTTTGTCAAAGTAGTTAAACTTTGATTATTAAAAAAAGAGAGTTTCTCCGGTAGGCTATCTTACTGGTAAGTTCAATTTTTTTGAACGTTAAATCTTATTAAAAAAAATATGCAAAACAGACAAAATTTGATATAAATATGACAGCTGAAAATAATAAAACTACCGGTAATTTTATTTTTCTAGTCTTACAAGAGAAACTCCTTTAAAAAAAATCAACTTTGCATGCCAAAAGTATCAAGGAAAATGGGATTTTTCATGGGAAGGGATTGAATTTTTATTTTAATTTTGCTATAATCAAGCAATACTAAATTCACTGCTAGTAAGATAAGAAGTGATCAAAATCGTAATTATAAGTATTTATAAAGAACTCAAACATAATAATAGTGTGATAATACGATATGATTGATAATATTGTGATAATACGATATGATGACAATGCAACGATGGTTATTAATCAAGTCAGAAATTAAAAAAAGAATTGAATTTTTATAACATTGTCCTGCTCGGCATTTTAATTATAATGACAAATAACTTATTAGACTGCCTATTTTCAGTTATGAATGATGATTAATTGCAGTTAGTAATTCAAAAATAAAAGACGCACTTAAAAGATTTCCCATTCAATGGTCAATTAGGAAAAATCTTATACTTTTTGAGTCTTCTAACTACCATCCACGAAATTATGAGGATTTTTCCCTACTATGGAAATCCATGATGGCACAATGGACAAAACAATTAGACGACATTATTGAGAGCAACAATAATAATAATATGGAAGAGAGTAAAATATTGGAAATTAAGAAAAAGCCAATGTGCCTTATAATAATGAAGTAATGTGTAGGGTCTTGCTTCCCACTACTTGGAGTTCTATAAATACCAATTCCCACCCATGAAACACCACCACCACCACCACCAGCTCTGCCTCCACTTAAATCACAAAAAAGCAGTAGTAGTTGTTAGTCCCCTCATAATCCCTTAAATCAAAATGAAAGGCACAACATGGGTTTCCTATGCCGCGGCATGGCTCGCCACCATCGCCCTTCTCCTCCTCTCCCGCCGCCTCCGCCGCCGCAAACTCAACCTACCACCCGGTCCAAAACCTTGGCCAATTATTGGGAACCTCAACCTGATAGGCCCGCTCCCACATCGGTCGATCTATGACCTCTCCCAGAAGTATGGCCCCATCATGCAGCTTTGGTTCGGGTCATGCCCCGTTGTGGTGGGCTCCTCCGTCGAGATGGCCAAGATCTTCCTCAAGACACATGACCTGACCTTCGTTGGACGGCCCAAAATCGCCGCCGGAAAATACACCACCTACAACTACTCGAACATCACGTGGTCCCCCTACGGCCCATATTGGAGGCAGGCCCGCAAAATGTGCCTGATGGAGCTGTTCAGCTCCCGAAGGCTGGAATCGTACGAGTACATAAGGAGGGAGGAAATGAGAGCCTTGCTAAAAGGCCTTTTCGAGTGTTCCAAAACCGAAAAGCTCGTCTTGCTCAAAGACCATCTCTCGACGGTGTCTCTCAACGTGATCAGCCGAATGGTGTTGGGAAAGAACTACACGGACGGGTCGGATCCAAACGCCGTCGTTTCGCCCGACGAGTTCAAGAAAATGCTTGACGAGCTCTTCTTGCTTAGTGGGGTTTTGAACATCGGAGATTCTATTCCGTGGCTCGATTTCTTGGACTTGCAAGGCTACATAAAGAGAATGAAGGCTTTGAGCAAGAAGTGGGACAGGTTTTTAGAGCATGTTTTGGACGAACATAACGAGAGGAGAAAGGGAGTGAAGGATTATGTGCCCCAGGCCCAAGACATGGTCGATGTGCTTTTGCAACTTGCCGATGATCCAACTCTTGAAGTTAAGCTTGAAAGACACGGCGTCAAGGCTTTTACCCAGGTACGTATAAACGTTAATATTGTAATATGATTTGTTTTCTTGATTTTTATGTGGACAAGTTTTTCAGCGTTTATTTCTTTTAAAAATATTAGTATTATTTTTTCTATCACTTTTTATATTTATTGTTTGTCATGTAAACTCTGTTAACGTAATATATTATTATTTAAATAAAATAATAAAATCTATATATTAAATAATAAATATAAAAAGTGAGAAAGAAAACGTCAGAGAGAATGATGCAGTGTTTCTCATATTTCTTTTTCACACGAAAGTGCTAAAGTAGCTCGTAATAGAAAAGTCTTGGAGTTCTTTTTTTATTATTTTTTTTAAGTTTTAGACACCACTTGTGGTTGTAGATGACTTATTTCATCCGGTACATATTTGGTATGACATTTAAGTGTACCATAATATAGACTAATGACAAAACAAAACAAAAATAAACAAAGTAACCAGATTTCTCACATTATGATCATATTGTGTGAGAATTTTGATACATTATCATGTGTGTCGTGATTGTATCATTACAAATAAATAAATAGATATCTCACACACATATATAGAGAGAGAGTGTGTGAGTGAGGGAGAGATTAGACACTATGCATTGCGAGATATATATATATATATATATATATATATATTTTTTAACTTTATCAATGTTGCTATATTCTGCTGCTCCTTTTCCATTAAAAAAGATCAATTATAGTGCAGACTGCAGAGTACCCTATAAATTTAATTGATGTAGCCTGATAAGTGATCACTAAAGATATAAAGATTATTAGATCCGTATTTTACAATTATTTTATCAAGTTAAATTAATAGACTATGAAAGCAATAAATAAATAGGTTCTGCCGCAACATTCTAGGTAAAATTGGATTCAAATACTCTATGAAAATCTCTGCTCCAAATCTGCTACAAAATTGATTCTTAACCGAATTTGCACCAAGACATCTAAAACCTATTTTTGAATTTCTTACATAGACAAAATACCTAATAAAGGTAAACAACGAGTTAAAGACAAAGAAGAAAAGGTGTTTAGACATTTATAGCTTTTAAGATATGAATGGATTCAACACCTACGGCTTGAATATGACATCTCTTTATAAAGATGTGTCACTTGGTCGTTGGAGTTCAATTATATTAGCTCTGTGTTACTGAGGTAAAATGTAAATTCCATCCGCAATCAGATTACCTATCTAATTTTTTATATCTTATCTAATTTACGGTGTCTCATACTTTTTTTTTTTTTTAATAATTGATTTGTGTGTCTCATTATTTGCGGATCACTATATGTCGTTTTAAAGCCAGGCAAAGTGGACCACGTCCAAAAAAATGGTGGTGAATAGAAAATGGTAGCCATTTCTATATATATATATATATTAAAAATTTTAACCTGGATCCATGACTTCAATTCAACAACCAGTTTCTTGTCCTCTCCCTTAAGCTATCCTGCATTGACCAGTTATCACAACTTTATATTACAACCTTACGCCCCACGTGGACCATGATATGACAACACTACATGTGATTCACAAATATTGTTAAATAACACCATCAATTATTTAGTCTAATTAACAAATTATTAAATTAATAATGACAAGTAATCAACCATTAGCAACAGATGAAGTCACATACTCTTTGTCGTATCATATATAGTTAGTTGTCCAAAGCCCAAAAACATTCTAAACGACATCATTTTGATCACTTGGAAAAAATCTATTTCAGGACTTAATAGCTGGTGGAACTGAGAGCTCAGCGGTGACCGTGGAATGGGCAATCTCAGAGCTTCTAAAGAAGCCAGAGATATTCAAAAAGGCAACAGAAGAACTAGACAGAGTGATAGGAAGAGAGAGATGGGTCGAAGAGAAGGACATTGTGAACTTGCCCTACATTGACGCAATTGCTAAAGAGACAATGAGATTGCACCCGGTGGCCCCCATGTTGGTGCCAAGATTTTGCCTCGACGACATCAAGATTAACGGATACGACATTCCGAAGGACACTAGAGTACTAGTGAGCGTTTGGGCTATAGGGAGGGACCCTAGCTTGTGGGACAACCCTAACGAGTTTGTCCCCGAGAGGTTCATTGGGAAGGACGTAGATGTCAAGGGCCAGAACTTTGAACTCTTGCCATTCGGGTCGGGTAGGCGGATGTGTCCCGGGTATAGTCTTGGCTTGAAGGTAATTCAGTCCAGTTTGGCCAATCTACTGCATGGATTCACGTGGAATTTGCCTTCAAATATGAAGAGAGAGGACTTGGACATGAACGAGATTTTCGGGCTTTCGACACCGAAGAAAATTCCCCTTGTTGCAGTTGCTGAGCCTAGGCTTCCACCCCATCTCTATGCCCTGTGATCATGATGACATGATTATGCCGGCCATGGTTTTCAAAAGTACTTCACGTATTAAAAAAATATGTAATTTCAGTGTTTTGCTTCCGGTCGTGATAATCACTAGTGAGCTGAAATGTGTGCATCTTGAGATTTGCATTTATATATAGCTAGCTTTTATTTTGTGCTAGTAGTGATCTAAAGGCCAAACTGTACTTGCTCTAGCTTGTCTACTTACCTTTTAAATAAGAACAAACCATCCTTCCTTCTCATGATGTCAAATTGGTTGTTGAACATGATACCATTTTAGTTGGTTTGGCAGTACCTTTTTGTACAATTTTGGATATATGGAGGAAAATTTTTAATATCGCAGGCCAAATGTGGCTGACGGGATCAAGTGCTGAGATCGCAAATTCGGATACTGGTTTTTGAATCAAGTCCAAAAATGTGTTAAAAGTTTCAAATATTCAAGGCAGATTAGATTACTACTATTTTTTGATTTGTTAACGTTTAATATATTCTTATTTTTTATGTTTTTATGTCGTTTTTCAAACCTGAATGCTTTGTATAGAGGTTTGGTGCAAGCTGGGTTTGTGTTTGTTTATGTCTTCATATGTTTGTGAAAATGAGCCGATCACCACGTATCTAGTTTCAAGTGCGCTATATCGTATTTGTGCCCTGCTTTGCCTTACAAAAATGAAACAACAACAAATTTGTGCCCTGCTTTGCCTTATAAAAATGAAACAACAACAACAAATTTGTGCCCCGCTTTACCTTATAAAAATGAAACAACAACAATAATAAAATCTCTCTAGGCTAGGGCTAACTTCACTAGAGTCTCTGTCAGGCGACGCACAATGTGAAAAAAACTATTTTCTCTCGTTTTTTCTTTGGCCAAAAGACGATTCGTAGTTCCTCTTTATTTTGGGAATGACATGTCATTATGGTTTCCTTATAATTTGATCTTTGTAATATAAGACCACCACGACGTGTCGTTGTTGTACCCTTTAAACTTCAAATTTTGGTCATCCGATAACCAGATGTCGTTTTTTAGTACTTCAAAACTTTTTTGTCGTTTGGAACAAATAAAATTTTCTATTTGACACAGTTTCTACTAATCACACTGATACTGGTTTTCTTCTCTAAACGGCATCTTGTCAGAACTTCTTGTCGTTTAGAAATAGCAAGTCGTTGTATGTGGTAAATATCGACATGTCGCTTCATGAATAAACAGAATTTTTTTCCCTCTTTTGTGTATAAACATGTCAATGACTGTCACTGAAGTTGGCTGTTGATGAAATTTTTTTTCTTAAAATGTCGTTTGATAAAGCATGATATATGTTTATACTCGAAAATTTGGTTGGCTGAAAACCGATTATTTTTCTCTCTTAATTTTACCAATAAGGTATGTTTATATTAATCATAGTGTCGATTCTCATTATAAACAACACTCTCTTTGTACACCAAAGTTGTGTCGTCTCTGTTATTTTAAGCGTGTTTATGTTGTAAGGCGACATATAGTTTATACACATTTTTTTTTTTCGCTTAGAAAAAAGCACATCCCATTTGTTATACTTTTATTACACATAAACATGTTGTTTCTACCAATCATCCTATGTTTTCTTTGAACGACATTAGAGGTACTTCAGAATTTGCTGTCGTTAGAAAGTGACGTGGTTTTTATGGGATAAATGACATGTTTATAACGGCTTTCGATCATTTTCACCAATATTGGGCAGACACGAGCCTTGTACTTGAAGAAAATTGTTCTAGACAGACCGGAAAATCAACATTGTAGTTTTTCAGTTTTAATCCATATTAAAAAAAAATAAAGAAAATAAAACTCTATATATGAAAATTATTGGGCTGGTGGCTTAAATTAAGCCCCCAAGCATTGTTTTGTTTTTAGTTTGGGCCAAGACACATATCCTTCCTTATCAGCAAGCCTTGTCGACAATTACCTAAGCAATATATTGATATACGGAAATAGTCGAAAATATGTCACTATAAAAAACTTAAAAAGATATATAGGTTAATTTTTAGTTATAGAAATTAATAGACTATAACTTATTAAGTTATGGTTCATAACTAGATAAGTTATGGACAAACTTATTAAGTTATGGTTCATAACCAGACAAGTTATGGACAAAAATCGTGAATTATGGACAATAACTTGTCAAGTTATGGTTTATAACCAGACAAGTTATGGACAAAATCAGTAATTTGGCCTATTATTTAACTTATGTAAACTATTGGCCTATAAATTTTAATTCATCTCAAGTCTTCGCCTATTTCTCTCTTTCTCCCATTGATATATGCATGTGGTTTAGCAGTGGCAGCCGCATAAGTGAGATTTGATCTCTTTTGTCATTCCTATTGATACGCAGTTTCTCTTTTGTTTTGGTGTAAGAATATTTGGTCATAGAATTATTCTTTGACAGTTAGAGTTCTTACATTTGGGTTGAGAGATTTTGAATGTATTCAGAATTTGGATGGTGAGAGATTTTTTATAGGCTTTTGTAATCTCCTTTGGTTATAGTGGAATTTCTTCACCGTTTTTGTTCGTGGACACAGGCTAAAAGCCGAACCACGTTAAATCCTTGTGTCCTTTAGATTTTTTTGTTATTCATATTTTGTCTTGAATCTGCTTAATTTGACGTTTTGGTACAACAACTGGTATCAGAGCTTTGGTTTATTTGTCAAATTATTTTGGGATTTATGACCTCCATAATGACCGAAAAAATATGAAATTGTAAAATTCAACGAAAAGAATGATTTCAATCTTTGGCATGTCAAGATGCAAGCCCTATTAGTTCAGCAAGGGTTGTTTAAGGTACTAAATGGCAAGGAGGCTTTACCAACAATGTTGTCAGATGATGCGAAAAAATAACTCTTAGAAAGGGCACACAGTACTATTCAGCTATCATTGGCAGACAAGGTGTAGCGTGAGGTTATTGACGAAACTACTGTTGCTAGGTTGTGGCTTAAGCTTGAAAGTCTATATATGACTAAGTCTCTCGCCGATCGGCTTTATCTGAACATCGTTTGTACACTCTTCACATGTTGGAAGGTACATATATTCAAAGTCATCTTGATGAATTTAATAGAATAATTCTGGATTTGAAGAATATTAATGTGAAAATTGATGATGAGGATCATGCATTAATTTTGTTGTGTTCTTTACCTCGTTCGTATGAGAACTTTGTTGATACTATGTTATATGGTAGAGACACTATTTCTTTGGAAGATGTTAAGATGTCTTTGAATTCCAAAGAACTGAAGAAAAAGATGTCTGAAAATTGGGATGAAAATCAATCAGATGCATTGGTTGTTAGAGGTAGAGGAATTGAAAAAGGCAAAAAAAAATAGAGGAAAGTCTAAAAATAAAAAAGGCAACTGCAACTATTGTTACCAACCAGGGCATTAGAAAGTTGATTGCCCAAAGCTCAAGGGAAATAAGGAAACTGGTGAAGAAGCATCAACTAATATTGTTGAGTATTTTGAAGATAATGATTATGTCCTATCTGTGTTTGGTGATTGGGTAGATAATTCTTAGATTCTTAATTCTGGATGTTCTCAACATATTTGCCCTAATAAAGATTGGTATATTGACTACCAGTCTATTAATGTGGGTGTTGTCTTTATGGAGAATAATATGTCCTATTACGACTTTGATTGATGTTAGACATACCAGATTTGAAGAAAAGTCTTGTTTCTTTGGGAACTCTCAACTCACAAGGTTATAGGTATTTTGCTAAAGGTGGAGTTCTGAGAGTTAGTAAGGGAGCTTATGTCTGCAGGCTAGTACAGTTGTTGGTGCTATTGCAATCTCATCTTGTTTAGATCCAGCTTTTAGGATCACTCATTCATGGTATTTGCATTCGGGTTAAGTGAGTGATATGGGGATGTTAGTTTTGACGTTTGTTGATGTCTATAATGGTGTGCAATTTGATGAGAGTTATGGATTCTGTAAGAAGAAGATAATGAGACATCGTACTATTTGGGATTTCCTACAACAGTTGTTAGTCGCAGATAGTATGAATTCAACTCTCTTAGGGAAAGCTTGATGTTTGCTTTTAAGTTTGGTTTTCTAGCCTGCTATTTGGTTAGATCTTCATCAACTGCATTTGGATTGAAGACTCCGTTTGAGGTATGGTTTGGTTGCACTGTTGACTTTGTTTTGAGATTTGATTGTTTTGTTTGTGCTCATGTGAATGATGGTAAGCTTGAGAGAATGACAAAAACATTCCTAGGATTTGAGTTTGGGGTGAATGGCTATTTTTTGTGGTTTGTTGAGCCAAAGTCACCAAGTTTGGTAATTCACAGAGTTGATGATTTTGCCATCCTATTTGATGACAGAGAGTTAGTAGTTGCAGATAAAAATCTCAGTGTTCGTGAGTAAGAAGAGCTTGATAATCTGGTTTGTATTGCATTAGTTGTGACAAGTTCGGTGATCAAGTTGGTTGTCATTTAGAAGTTCAGGCGTCGCTTGGACTTATTTGGTGTTGCAAATTGGAATTAGCCATACGAGATTTTGGAGGAGATAATGGAGGAATTTCACTATTTAAGCTTGGCTTAATTTTTTATCAAGGTGGAGATTGTTAGGCTTGTAGCTTAAATTAAACCCATAAGCATTGTTTTATTGGGACAAAGAGGGAAATAGACCAAGACTTGAGATGAATTAAAATTAATAGGCCAATAGTTTACATAAGTTAATAAATAGGCCAAATTACTGTTTTCGTCCATAACTTGTTTGGTTATGAACCATAACTTGACAAGTTATTGTCCATAATTGTCCATAACTTGTCTGACTATGAACCATAACTTAACAAGTTTGTCCATAACTTATCTGATTATAAACCATAAGTTGACAAATTATGACCTATTAATTTCTATAACTAAAAATTGGCATATATAGTTTCTTAAGCTTTTCATATTGGCATATTTTCTACTATTTCTCTGTTTTATTTTTGGTTTGGGCCAAGGCCCATATCCTTCCCTATGAGCAAGCCTTGTCGACAATTACCTAAGCATATATATTGATATATGCATGTGGTTTAGCAGCGGTAGCCGCATCAGTGAGATTTGATCTCTTTTGTTATTCCTATTGATACACAGTTTTCTCTTTTATTTTGGTGTAAGAATATTTGGTTATAGAATTATTCTTTGATAGTTAGAGTTCTTATTTTTGGGTTGAGAGATTTTGAGTGTATTCGGGATTTAGGTTGCGAAAGATTTTTGATAGGCTTTTGTAATCTTTTTTAGTTATAGTGGAATTTTTTTGTCATTTTCGTTTATAGACGTAAGCTAAAAGTTGAACCACGTTAAATTCTTGTGTCTTTTAAATTTTTCTGTTATTAATATTTTGTCTTGAACCTGCTTAATTTGACGTTTCGGCACAATAAAAATTTGAAAACAATTTTTCTTAAATACAAAAAAAAAAAAAAAAATTAAAGATGCATAATAGAAGATAAAAAGAAAGGTGAGAAAAACAACAGAGTTGTAGCAAAGGAAGAATATGACTTATTACTTTCCTATATATGATTATAACGTGCAAATTATGAGTTATTAGAAAGTTCTTTTTATCGTCATCTTAAGTCGTTCACAATGTGATTTATTGCGCAATTTGAAGTGAAGAGGATGCAAAGAAGTCAATTAAATCAGTTTCATTCAAGGATTGAAACGCAAATATTCCTAATATGTGTGTCTGCGTGAAGTAAAATGTGGTTAATTTTAACAAAATCAACTTGATTACAACTATATGAAATTGCATTATGGCGTACATGGTTTACTTAATCAAAATACGTACAGCCATTTTATGTACCTTATGATAACAAATATCACATTGCAAAACGGGTTGGGGACCAAAATAATGATAATTAATGTGAAATCAATCTACATAATTAACGAAGCCAGCGAAAAGCAAAAGAATTAGTAAAGCGTAAAGTCAAGGAATTAAAGTTGGTTATAAACAGTTTTTGTTGATCAACTTCGTTTTTTCCCTACAGATCAGAATGTGAAAGCACTCACTGTGGATGTAAAGATGTCTTGAAATTATCGGACGGTCGAGAAAAAATTCATCCACTACTAAAAGTGTGTACTGATAAGCATCATTTGAATGGGCCCCCCATCTCTTTGTGCTTATTTGCTAATCATATTGTTGAAGTAAGTTTGGAAAGAGATTATTTTAGGCCTATTTTTTGAAGTGATTTGAGTGTAATGTTTTAGTTAAATTTAAATCTTATTTATTTTACTGATTCGAGTTTAGAATTTGAGTTTTGCTATAGTAAAAAGTTTTAAAAAACAATCACATCTAACTGTTTTACTACAGTAAAAAGCTCTCATATAAAATCACATCTCAACTCGAATTAAAAACTCAAATCAGCGAATTAAACGGGCCTATAAGTTATAATTTGAATTAAAATTGTAACTTGAATAAAGTTAAATAAAGTTGAATAAAATTAAAACTTAAAAAAATATGAACTTAAATAAAATTATAACTTGAGTTTTAATTTTTTTCTTAGTTTTATTGTAAAAGAACAACCCAAGAAAATTAGCTTTATATGTTTTTGGGCTTCTATGGGCTACGCTTATAGCTGCCTGCAAAGTCATAGAACTATAGATTCCTGCTAAGATAGGTTGTAACATAAGAGAATTAGCTGACTTGTGATTTGCTTTAATGGAAGACTTTGAGGATTTGAATGATTGTAACAAAACCGCAACTTGTACAATAAGCTACCTGGACCGACAGTGTACGTTTCTAAACATTAGATTGTTAGGATTGTAATTAAGAAATTACTCTATAAAAATTAATAGAAAGAATTTTTCACTCGTTATATATCTGATTAGAAAAAGTTCCAACTCAACTATGATAACGGAAAGAATCCTAGTTTTGATTTGACTTTTAACAGAAAAAAAATAACTACATAGGTTATCGTATGATTCAAGTTTACAAATATGTCTGCAGATTTCCAAGGGATGATGGTTTTCAGTTGAAATTCAGTACATATAGAGGTTTGAGTGGGGTTGGTAAAAAGAGTAGAAGTCTAAGGTTGGCCCAGGACCATTGCAGATGAGTTTTATAGAATTTGTTGTTTTTTTCTCTAATCTGTTAACTAATTATTTAACACTAGAGAAAATGTAGAAATGACGAGTCAATTATGAACGATAGTTTTTAAAAAAACGATATAGTTACGCTAACCGTCGTCGTATCTTTTTTAATCATCTTTGAAGCATCTATTTGTACTAGTAATTATTTAATTATGTTTTTAATCAATTAATTAATTAATTAATTATTATCTATTTATTTTCCCTAGTTAAGAAGTGGACTGATCTGTGTGTGTGTGTGTGTGTGTGTGTGTGTGTGTGTGTGTGTGTGTGTGTATTATATAATGGACTGTTCAGACTTTGAATGAGGCACTCTTCCCTGTTAATCTTGGAATATTGACTTGGAAATCTTTTTAGTTAAGAAACCAAATTGGGAAATGAAGACCAACATCTTTGGTATCCAGAAATACCATTCAGCAATACATTAATAAATTTCTATCCATAACTTATATACAATAATTCAGAAAAGTTTTACTTTTGCTAATTTCTCCGCTTAAATAAAGACTTTTGACTGAAGGTCTATACAATAATTCAGAAAATTTTTACTTTTGCTAATTTCTCCGTTTAAATAAAGACTTTTGACTGAAGGTCTATACAATAATTCAGAAAATTTTTACTTTTGCTAATTTCTCCGTTTAAATAAAGACTTTTGATTGAAGGTATTTATTTATTTTTTTTTAATAGAAAATTTTGACTAAAATTTTGAGTTGTGATCAACTTAATCTACATGTCTAATTAATAGTTTTAAAATTGCCCAATATTATTATTTCCACGAGTGCTTACGAGAATCCAATATTTTCACGGTGATCATGTTCTAGCTGTGTCACGCCCCATGGCCGGAGTTGGTGATGTGGATGCTCGATTAGGAGTTAAACGTGATTAAAGTGAAATATTAAGCAAATTCTCAAACAAGCCTCCCATTTAATTGAAAATAAATTACAAAGAAGAGACCAAAACTCAAGCCTATAACGTTGTTCAGGGCTACACCCACAGGAACTATCTACAAGATCTTACAGTATTGTACATACATGAACGTGTAAATAAACATTACATACATCAATCACAGTCTAGAAATCCAAATACATGAGTTTACAGAATTTACAAATTATTACATTCGTACACAATAGGAGGATGAACACAATCCTCTCTTAACCGAGTGGTAGCAACTCAGCTACTCCGCACTGCTCTTAGAGTCGCCTAGGAGGGGTTAATATTTATAAAATAATAAAACGTGAGCGAAAGGCCCTGTAGGATATATTTTTGAAATAACTTTATACATAAGTAAACAAGTAAATAAATGAATAAGTAAATGAATAAAAATAGATATTCAGTTCCAACACAACAACCGGAACCTCACATCCTTTTTCTCAAAGGAAATATAACTGAAAATCACCGTATTACAGGCATCAGCAAGTAATTTATGCTATGATAAATTACTTACACAACAAAGTGCACAAGCCATCACCCCTGGGCCGGGTTTCGAGTCCTGCCCCCAAGGATGCACTCTCCACATCCTATCTAGACCATCAACCGGTTTACTGGTTCATAAGATCTCTTGTCTTAAGAAATCATTCATTAAACTTTATGAAACAATTCATTATACTCCCATGAACTACAACAAGCCATGGGGTTAAAAGTGTTTTTCTTTTGCAAACATGCCATTTCTTAAAACATTTCCGAGGCCAAAATCTTTTTTGAAAACAGGCTCACAAAGGAAGGGGTAAGAAATCCTACCTCGTAAATATCAAACATGTGGCTAGCGATGCACTATTATGGTTTCTGCTTCCTCAAGCCCTTGAATCCGAGTCCTCAGCTAACACTGATACAAGACAACACTTTAGGATCCAATTCACATTCCTAAAGCAATTTCAATCTCAGTTATACCATTTGATTTCCTATTAGTGTGCCATAACCAATTTCATGTTTCAAATCATCATTCCAAGGGTTTTAATTCCAAAACATTGATTAAAGATGCTAATCCATTGAATTTAGGTCCCCAAATGAAGCTAATTTGGGTTGTCCTAAAAAATCAAGGTCAAAATAGGGTTTTCAAGCAAAAGAGGGTCAAACCCAGTGTCAACCGGTCGACCGGTGACAGAGCAGTGCAACACCACCAGTCGACCGGTAGTGTGCAATTCGGTCGATGGCATAGGTTGACCGGTAGGCTAATGCAGTCCGGTCGACCGGATCGGTCAACCTGTCTGGTCGACCTACGAAGAATAGTAGGCGAAGAAAAACCCGCGAAATCAGCCCAAAAACCTACGATTTCAGTTCCAAATCAAAACATCTCAAAGGAAAACCACTAGATCTGGGTTCAAGGTCCTAAAACAAGTCCAAAGAACCCAAGATCTCCAATTTCTACCTTGGTTTTACTCAAAATCCATAAAAATCCATTTCAAACCAAAATAAGTTTCTAAATCCAAAAATCTTAAGAGACAAGAGAGATTTTCAGAAATCTTACATTGAACCCTTCTCTTGATGTTGAAAACTTCTTGAAATTCCTCTTTGGTTCGAAATCCAGTTGATTTTGAAGCAAAATGGAAGAGAGAGAGTGAGGGCGCGAGTGTGAGAATGAGAATATTTAAATTCCTTGGAAAAGAAAGAAAAAGAAAAAGAAAAGAAAAATGGAAAGCATAGAAAAGTAAAATGGACAGGTGTCAAGCATTTAAAATGACAGTCCAGAAATGTGCTCATACACACTTCTGGGTTAAAATAAAATTACTGAGAATATTTAAATTTCTTGGAATTATTTAAATTACACCTTAGAAATATTTATTAATCAATAATCAATTAATTAAATCAAATTAGGCACACTAATAAATTTTAATTACCTCAATTAATCTCATTTAATTTTTTAGAGTGTTACAAGCTAATCATATGGAAACCAAAAATTCTATCGTCAACATTTTAGACAAGAACATAAGACGTGTTCCTACACGGGAAAGCATAGAAAAGTAAGAAGTTCAAAATAAAGTTGACTTTCTTGTGAGCAAGAGAGAGTTAAATAAAGAGTTACAAGACACAGTATTTTCTCTCTCTTAAAAAGATAGAAAAAATTATGGTCCCGTTCACTTCACTAACTCGAGTTTATAATTTGAGTTTTGCTACAGTAAAAAGTTCTCAGAAACAGTCACATTTAATTTTTTTGCTACAATAAAAAAGTTCTCACATAAAATCACATTTTAATTCGAATTACAAATTCAAATCAGCGAAATAAACGGACCCTATAACACGCTTAATAAAATCAAGACAAGCAAGTGAAAACTATACCTCAATCTTACATAAACAACAATTTAAAAAACTAAAGAACTCTAATGTACAAACACAACCACCATTATCATGTATGCAGATTAACCTTTTCTTTTTCCTTTAGTTCTTTGGCTTAATTACTAATATCCTTTACTGCTCGTTTTGGGCGAGTATAAACCACTCCCAAGAGTTCTATACAGAGCGGTGTCGGAATAGACGGCATTGGACCTCAATGACCTAATCCTATGTTTATGCCTATGGCCTTTTCTGCTCCGGCGGTAGCCCTTTCCTTTCGTGTCGGTCTCTTTTCCTTCGTGTTTTCCATTTGGTACGGCCGCGTAACATTCATTTCCACTCACATTTCCTTGCCCTTTCCCTTGATCATGTGGAACGACGTAAACAAAGGGAATGGAGATGTCATGGGTCACGTCCAAAAGTGGCTCCAAGGTCTTGATAACAAAGCTCATTGTGGGCCGAGACTTGGGGTGTTGACTAAGGCACTGATATGCCAATGCGGCGGCTTTCCTAGCCCCTTCGCTAGAGTACTGTCCCTCAAGTCTTGGGTCCATTATTCGGTCAACCTTGTGGGCATCCTTCAGAAAAGGTTTGGCCCAATCCACCAAATTTTGTTCTCTGTTCAGCCGGGTCTTGTCCAAGCATCGCCGACCAGTTAATAGCTCCAAAAGAACCACCCCAAAACTGAACACGTCGCTCATAGTCGTCACGTGACCTGAAAATAATAATATAGTACAGTTTGAGTACGTTTTTTATAGATAATACAGTTTGAGTACTAGTAGTTTACACTTTGAGCACTTTGGTGTGTCACACATTTTCTGTAGGTTAAAACATTTCTATTCAAATTTTTGAAAGAAAATGGAGCTGACAGTGAGGTTTCAACTTAAAATGAGTAGGTTTTACTATAATTTCTCTAATTATCCATTATTTTTAATAAATTTAAAAGTAAAAAATTGGCACGCATATAAAGTTGTGTAGGTATCAATGTAATAATGATTTATTAGTTGTGAATGTGACATGTATGCCTAATTCTTTTCACCGATTCGAATTTTCAGTTCTAAGTTTTTGCAATTAAAAGCTCTCAGAAAATGTCACATCTAACTTTTTCTGCTACGGTTAAAAACTCTCAGAAATTGTCATATCTCAACTCGAATCCGCGAAGTGAACGAGACCATAATAATTCATAGCATAGTTCCAAGTTAATCTTTTTTATAACTTATCCAAAAAAAAAACGAGGGTGCGTTTGGAACTCATTCTAAAATGATTTTGTTTTTTGTATGAAAATGGAAATGAAAACGTTTTCAATTTTAGACAGAAATCATTTTTGAAAATGCGTTTGATAGTTTTATCAAGAGATTATTTTCACTATAAAAAAACTTATTAATGTCTCTCTCTGTTCAAGAGAGGAGAAAAAGAAAATAAAAAATGAAAACCGACTAAAAGTCATTTTTCATTTGTCTCTTATTTTACACTAAATTAAAAAATTATTTTATTTTTATTTTTTATCTTTAATTATGTCAAACGCTGTTTTAAAATTATTTTCATTTTTCTTTCCTTAAAAAACGTGAAAATTAAAAACAACAACAATTTCAAACACGGCGTATATATTTTTTGTTTATGCTTACCTGTCATGATGTACTCAGGAGCTGCATACCCTTGAGTGCCCATGACGCGCGCTGTGACGTGTGATTCATCTCCTTCTGGACCGTCTATTGCCAGGCCAAAATCAGAAAGCTTTGAGGTAAAATCCTGCAGGAAAAGGAAAAAAAGAAAACAAAATTTATTCAGTTAGATATATGATTGATAAAAACTGTTTATATTCTCTTCCATATATACGTGCATGAAAAAAAAAAAAAAAATTCATCGCAGAAGAAGACAAGAGGATATTGTTATTAATTACCGAATCTAGTAAGATATTTGAAGCTTTGAAATCTCGGTATATGACTGGCTTGTCTTCCTCATGCAGGAAAGTGAGTCCTTTTGCAGCCCCAACTGCTATTTGTAATCTTCTTAACCATGGCAACGTCGCCGAATAGCCTGTGCATACATAATATTATATATAAGCTGCAGGTCAATATATCTATATACGTATATATTAGTACGAAAATTAAGCATAGAAAAGGATTTTGATAACAACCCAAATTCAGAAACATTTCATTCTGCATATATCATATGAAGAAAAGTGTATCATAATTATATATGCAAAAGATTTATGGTTATGTTTACTTTCGAATAGTTGGTTGTCTAAGTTGCCCCGTGGCATGTATTCATACACAAGAAGCCTGTGTTCATCTTCGCAGCAATATCCAATCAAGTTCACTAGATGAGGGTGCTTCAATTGCCCAAGAAAAATCACTTCAGCCTGCGATAAAATTATATACACAACCGCTTCAAATGTCATCACAAAAACTTTTCTTATCACTCGGTATATAAGAGGAAAAAAAGAAGGAAGAAGAAAATAATGTGGCCATAATTATAAGAACGTATATTAGTGGTAAAAAAAAAAAGCTTACCAGCCACTCTCTATGACCTTGTTTGCCATCCAAATCCAAAACCTTAACTGCCACAGATTGAGCTTCTAAACCAGGCCTTAGTCTGTCGTCAATGAAGCCTTTATATACTTGTCCAAAGCCACCTTCTCCGAGAAAGTTACTCTTGGAGAAGTCTTGTGTGATATTCTTGAGCTCCTTAAGTGTGAAAATATGAAGATTTGATCCAATAAGCGAATTCGACAGATCACTCAGTAGTGACACCGACGAGTTACTCAAATCGGAAAGCGATAATCTCCGGGAACTTATTTGCTTGGAAACTGCAGGAAATCTGGCTTCTGAGGATGGATTATTCTTAGGCTTCAGACATGAAGGTATAAAGAATGATTTGATCTTTTTGAATGTCATATTTTTTTTGTCTCTTTTTTTCTTTTCTAACAGCTTTTGGCTTTTAGTTTAGATTAGAAAAGGATGAATCAGTTGTGAGTGTAAAATGTAAGGGAGGGGGGGATCAATTTAATGGAGTGGAAATTGGTTTGAGTTTGGATGACTTGACAAAGAAGTCAATGACCCAATGATAACCAAGGATACTTTTTTCATTTATATTTTTCTTAACATTCTTTCCCAATACATGATTCATATATAGAATATTATCTTTCTTAACAAATAAATCCTTTAGCTCTAGATCAAGAAAACAGTCCTGAGTCTAACGTTTGGAAATTAAAATAATATATCCAATATGACTTTGAATGTCGACAAGAGGAAAAGTAGGAAAACTTTTTGGTATATATACAACTAGGTCTATAATGGGTTTGTGTTTATCTATATTTTGATGTCATGTGACAAAATGAAGTTTTTTTTTGGTAACTTCAGTTGTTTGGACTTTCTGAGACCTCCGACAAAAGGGAATTTTGCCCTTTTTTTCGTCTTTTTTAATGTCCATTTTTAGTGTTCAGATTACTAAAGGTATATGTATTAAGATGGTATATTTGTGAAGAAAAAAAAAAGGATTAGAGATTAAATTTGGTAACTTCAGTTGTGTCGAACTTTCTGAGACCTCAGGCAAAAGGAAATTTTGCCGTTATTTTCTCTTTTTGGTGTCCTTTTTGACTGTTATTATGTCTTAAGATGGTAAATTTGTGAAGAAAAGGATTAGAAATTAAAAACATGATGTCACATAGATTGGAAATATTGGTGATGTCATGTTGAAGGAAAAATTAGTTAATCCAACACAACATATGAAATATATATATATATATATATATAGAAACTTCATGATGTAGTGAGATAAGAATCTAATCTCATTAATTATCGTTTATTTTTCAGTCAACTACCTAATTTATTATAACAGTTTAATTAATATTACACGGCTAAAACAATAATACACGCCAATCGGTAAATGTTTAAGTAACTATTAAAACCACGCATGAGAGAGTATGTGTTTGTAAACATTTTTATTTTGGAAGTAACAAAGATAAAGGTGAATTAGCAAACAAAAACAAACTAAGATGAAAGTGAAGCATATGCAAGTGGAGTAAATTGTACTATTGCCCCAAAACTATTCAGTTTTTGCATAATTGACCTTAAATTTATTTTTTTTAGCAAATTGCACTTTAAACTTTAAAATTAGTTGCAATTGAAGTCCAATAGTTAATGGTATCATCAAATCAACAATTCGATATATGAGATTTGCACACCATTAATTTGATAACATTAATTACCTAATTGGGTCACAATTACTACTAATTCTTAATTCAGAGTATAGTTTGTCAAAATTAAAAGTTTAAAATATATTGTAAAAAAACCGAATAGTTTAGAATGCAACGGTGCATTCTTATCTTTTTTGTATTAGTTCCTATATTCTTCTCCTTTTTCTTGAAGAGCTATGTTCTTTGGAAGTAACTAAAATGAACCTAATATTTCTTTTATAAAATCACAACAAAAATGAACACATGGCGAATTGTTAATAAACTTTACAGATATCAATCTTGAGAAAAATCATGTCTGATAATTAGGAAATATTAACAAAAGACAATAATTATATGACCTAATTTCTACTGATAATGTGCGCAAGAATTACTATGCCATTGGCTGAAATAGCATGGATCGTTCAATTGAAAAAGAAAAACAAACAATCAAACATTAATAGACTCCGCATCAAGCGGGGCATATGGCAACAAATTCAACATTCTTGCTTGACTGTTTATGGCCAAGAAAATATTGCGAAGTTTTTATCTCGTGTAAATTTTCTAAGAAATTGGATTAGGTTTTTGCTGTTTTGGAGTGACGAATTTGTGCTGACCAGTATTTATGACCTAAGCTTCATTCTTTTTTGAGCCTTGCTTGATAGGAGGAAAAGTAAACAGAGTGCGGGGTGAAGGGATCAGTAAATTAAAATCTATGGCTGTTTAATAAGAGCAAAAAGATAAAGAAATAGATCAGTTGAGGAATTTCAAATTCATTAAAAAAAAAAAAAAATCCGTAATTTTAATCCTTCCCGATATGGAGTGATCATTAGAAGATGAAACTCATAGAAAACAGAATAATAATAAAAATCTTTATACGTCTCTTTATTTTCTTCACCTAGCTAGATTATATATTTTTCTCTACTTCTAAGGAGATCTCTGCAGTAGAAACTTAAAAATAAA
Source organism: Morus alba (assembly GCA_012066045.3). Classification (NCBI taxonomy): domain Eukaryota; kingdom Viridiplantae; phylum Streptophyta; class Magnoliopsida; order Rosales; family Moraceae; genus Morus; species Morus alba. The sequence goes on along the minus strand of CP050227.2, from coordinate 19,156,955 downwards.
AAATAAAAAAAAAAAGGTACTATCAATAGGATTTTGTATCAGAAACTATTTATTCTATAAATTTTTCTATTCTTAAGTGATTTTAATAAGATCTAACGAATTAAGATCATGACTATCAGCATAAAGCTATGCAAGACCCTTCCTAATTATTTTCTCTTTTTGTTTTTGCTGAGATATTTACCATAAACTTAGTTTCAGTTTTAGAGAGAGAGAGAGAGAGAGAGAGAGAGAGATAGATGCATAATTAGTAATAGTTTATTTCCAATCTCACCTAGCATTTAACATCTAAGTAAGAAGAGTTCCTTGCAAACGCTTCTCTCTCAGTCGGACAACAAATTAATTATGGTTTTTTTTTTTTTTTTGTTAGAACAAATTAATTGTGTTGATGATCATTAGATAAACTTGTGTGTCCACTAACCAGAATTAAATATATATATATATATGCATGTAATATACAATGCATATGCATAAATATATATATATATAGGTATACGGACACACATTTTATTATACGTGCATTCAAAAGCATATATAAATTTGTTGCCTGCGGCCGACACGCTTGCTTTTTTTTTTTTTTTTTTTTTTTTTTTTTTAACGGCTGAACTTTTGCAAGATCTGACCAATTACAGCCATACAAGAAGATATTATAAATTTAGCCCAAAATTATAAAAAAAAAAAAAAAAAAAAAAAAAAAAAAAAACATGTGCCTTGAAAACATGTTCAATGTTATAGAAATTTAAAGGGAGCCATCATTTGTTTTAGGCTACAAGAATGTGTCTTGTTTTCACAAGGCGACTCGCATTTTTCTTTTTCCCATGGTAAGCAAACGACTAGTCTATTTCAATACTCGTTTTCAGCAATTTTGAACAGCTTTATAGTAAACACTGAGAAAACCCTTCACATTAGTACACAAAATCATTACATTGTTAGACACCAACCCATTTTGTTTCTTTATTTTCTCTTTCAAACCCGAAAAAGTCTTCAGGAGATATGCAAGATGGTGAATAAATATCGATTTGTAAACTAATACACAATTTGAACAAATGAATAAAAATTTGGAAAAAAAAAAAAAAAAAAAAACGAGGTTTGAAGTAATTATTAAAGTTGTAGAAATGCAAGAAAATGTTCACCGGATTTTGATTCATAAATTAACAATTCTTTTCTCATATTGCCTTGTGGTCAAATTGTGTAGCTGCGTTCTCCAAGGGGAATTGAGTGAAAACGAACAGAAAGAAAATCATGATGAGCAAAAATCTTCCACCATCATTTTAAATGGCATTCAAAAAGAAATGATAAATAAATAAGAACGTTACTAATTTGACATAAATAAATAAGAAAAGTTATTTGATAACGACCTCTTTGAGGATTTAGTGGGCAAAGATTTCCTTGTCTACTTTTCATTAAAGCCGGCCTCAAAAAAACGACAACCTTTTCACATGTAAAAAGGATTGCTCTACTTCCACCTTGCTTATGTGTACAAATCTTTAACAAACACGAAACATAAGAGAAATGAGATGATATTAATCTGATTTTGAATATGCCTTGACATGATTTGACTCCATGAAATGAAATTAATCCTAAATTACCTCTTGCTAATTGTTATGGATGATCAAGTTCATTTGAATTTCTAGAACTTGGTCCGGAGGAATATGGGACAACAATTATGAAGGAAAATTGTGATGGCACCATACGGCAAGAAATAGTTAGTCCCGCCAATAAGGAGAGAATCTTGGTCACATCATCTTCCACAGCGACCATAAGGATTTCGAAGGGCGAGAATGTACGGTGACCACAAAAACGTTTTGAGATTAATGTGTATTGTTTTATTCACAGTACGTTCACTTTACCGATTCGAATTTAAAATTTGAGTTTTATTACAGTAAAAAATTATCAAAAACAATCACATCTAACTTTTTTATTACAGTAAAAAACTCATATAAAATCACATCTCAACTCGAATTACAAACTCGAATCAACGAAATAAACGGACCTTCATTTTCTCAGCGATGTTTAATGTTTTTTTTTTTAATTTTTCGGAGGAAACGGTGATGTTTAATTTCACCAACCCAGTCATGATTTATCATTTCCATAGTTAGATTTTTGTTATGGCAAAGACGCAAAAGTCAGGGTTCTATCATTTATTACCAGCCGAATCTAGAAGTCTCCATCTCAACCTAACTCTGCTTGGCCTTTTCCTCCTAAATAAATCTATAGACGTCTATTAAGTTGAGCTATTCCATAAGCACGACATGAAAAAGTCATGACTAGTAGCCGACCACAATAAGTACCGAGTTAAACACGATACGACCTTTTAGGCATAATGAGCCAAGACGAACATAAAAAATAGTTATTATTTACTTCCATATTATTATTTTTTTATAGTTTTGCAATTACCAAAAAATAAATATAAGTAGCTATCATACGCATTCACTCATTTTATTATTTTTCCTTTAGCTTGAGTTGTGCCATAATAAACCAAATTTTCAACATTCTAAAAAAATTTATAAAAAATGACTAAAGTGCTCAAGGGGATTATTATGTCAACTTAGGTAGACACGACACGAGTTTGAAGCATGCCTGCGACCTTGAGTAGGGCCGGCAAGTTAGACATATAGCATAACTAATTAAAATCTTACAATAATTACCAAGTAATTTATAGCATAAAACGTGGAAATTATTATAATAATAATAGCGTAATTTTACTATTCAAAAAAATATTTTAAAAACCGATATATCTCAATGATACTCTAATAAACATTTCAACTAGCTTAATTTTGACTAAACTTTTCAATCCTGGATCGCACGAGCACAATTTACATCTCTAAGTAGCTCAGCATATTGAGATACAACAATACCATATTTCAGTTACCTCTGGGACACTAGAACAAGCAAAGCAAATTGGGAAGAAATAGATGAAGCCTCTTTTTTTCTCTTTTCATCATCTTTGATAGAATAAAAACTACTTTCAAGACAAAAGATAACAACAGCCAAAATCATCATCTGTCTAAGGATCTTCAAACAGTGAATCAGTAAATCCTATTGGAATGAATTAAACACTCAATGATTTTATAAAAAAAAAATAAAATAAAAAAAAAAAAAAAAAAAAAAAAAAAAAAAAAAAAAAAAAAAACAAAATTAAATTGATAAAAAGGTAATGCATACATCAAATGTGGGGGCAGAAAAGGAAAAATATAGACAAAACCCAAGAACCTTAAACTCAGAATAAGCAGCTCAAAATTGATGATGGATGTGGCGGAACATTATAACAAACAAAATTCCTCCTTCAATTTACAACTGTCACAAACAAGAAGGCAAAAAATGAGGAAAAAAAAAATTACAAGTATTCAGGAGCAAAACTCATCACAGTTGGTTTGAAGTAAAAGATAGCGCTATACCTCATTCGAAAGATAGCCGAAAAACAAAAATGATATATACAGAGAAGAACCCTGCAAGGTTTTCTAAAGGTGTCAAAATTTTCTTATTGAACACTGCAAGATCAAAACAGAGAACCAGATAACAGCTGTAGTTACCTTTGGCGAACAAAATTGCATGGCCATGATACAGCACAAAACAGTAACAGAAGCCATTCGGAGAAAATGTCATCTTGTATACAATTACACTGCTATCTGAAAACAAGGCTCCCATTCTGCTGAACCCTTAAATTTTCAATAAGCGACTGGTAAAATGATTTCAATGCCTTAATATCACTATCCTGCAAGACAAAAATAAACAAGTGAATCAGAGAATAGGGAAAATTAGAGCATTACCCAATACTCACTACTGAGTCATACTAAGCAATATAATAACTAGAAAAGTAAAAACCTAGAAATTTTTTGTTATAATCAAATACGTATAGACAAGTTCTACAAAAGAAGTCTTGAAACATTTGAAACGGAGATTGAACTCACACTTTTAAGTTGCTCGTATTGATATTTCAAAACCAACAGCCCAAACCAATAGGTGCTGAATCATCGATATGACTTACGTTTTATAGACTATAAAGGATTTGCGTAAAGGAATATGCACTTGGTGTTTTGCCCCTTCAATTATATCTTAATAGGAACAGATTATTTGTGTATGTCTCCAACTTTAAAAAATTGCAAGAATATCCCAAAACAAAAGAAAAAAGTATCACCTAGTACCATTTAGAGTGATATTAGAGAAAATAGCAGGCAGGTTAGTCAGAATACTATTTTTTTAGGGGGGAAAAGATCGCGTAAAACACTCTAGCCAAAGCAAATTTCTAAACAAGCATATACAATGCTGAATAAAAGGAGGGGAAAAACAAACATGTTTCCGTATAAGCTAAAGCATCATGCTACCTGCAGCTTCCGGCAATACTGCTCTGCCAAATCCTGAGGGCAATGTGCCGCTGAAAGACCTTTTGAAACAAAATGAACCAGAAAGTCATCGCCAAACTTCTCGTGCATGACCTTCTGAGCTGACACAATTTCTCCAAACAAAACAAACTGAAACAAGAGAATTAAAGTAAAACATAACTGTAAGCATGTCACCGAAAGCATGAAACATATTCTATAATAGGCATCAACATATTAAGACATCAGATTGCTTCATCTATTGTATTGTCTAACTGGTATTGAACCCCAAAGAACAGAATTCATTATGTCCCTCCGACGCATTTCTTTTCCTTTTTCGGAAACTAGAAATAATAATGTCATTCTAAATGAGATCAAATGAATCGACACTGGAAGAACTCTTTTATCAGTTATCATGCCAAAACATGAGCAAATGAAACAACAAATGACTGGTTAGTGGCAACTAAGAATAGAAATACTACATCGAATTTCATCAAGAACAAGTCAAACATTAATAATAATGTTAAGCTTACTGTATTTGCATCACGAAACTCAAAGGATCTCTCAAGCAAGCTATATAAACAACAATTTGTCGCAAAGTTCTCTATTATGAAACTCTGGAAACCAGGTACCTGAAAAAGAAGGAACGGTTCTGCAATAAGAAATGTATGTTAATCAAGTTTCAAGATAACCAAAGTAATTGACGACAGGACTCACCTTTTCTTCACCAAGAGGCTTGGCACACCAATCCTTGATTAATCTAATAAATATCTGAACACATGCCTAAGTCACGGAAAAGAAACAGATTCAGACTATGATTGCTCAACACTAAAAAGTCAAGGACAATTCTGTTGAAGTGAATCATATCATAGTGATAATTAATAAGGTATGAAACCTTTCTGACGAGAATATCCTTGTGCTTGCAAGATGTGAACAAAAGCAACTGCATTATTGGATGAAGGCAGCCCCTACTTTTTGGAGATAAAAAAATGGAAGAAAGGTCATGTGTAGCTATCACATGAAGGAAAGTATAGAAAGTCTGCTGAAGCTCTTGCAATTCACGAATTTCCTACAAGCAAAGTCAAGCAGCCTTAACATACACATAGGTTATCAAAATACCAAGAAAAAGAAAAGATAAAAAGATAAAGAGTTTTAAATTCACTTGCTTCTAAATATTGATCAAAAAGTTGGACAAGACACAGTAAGATTTAACGATAATAAATTCGTCTGAAAAAAGACAGTCAATTAGATACAACGACCGATTGCATAGTTTCAGCATCCCTATACCTCAGTGTTGGTCCCAGGTCCTGATGGAAATACATCTCTTGGAATAACACTCAATATCCTACCCGCAATTGCAGGAAATACTTCGTCCAATATGTCGTGGACTGATGTGTTGAACTTGCATATAAGTTGGTTCAGTAATACGAGCAAACCAACCATCTCTTTTGGCTGCAGCAAACAATTTTGAACCAAATTTAAGGAAAAAATTACTGAAGCATAAATAATCAAATCCTACAAATAACAGTTAAAGTGATTTGCTATCCATTTCCTTTTCTTTTTGATTGTCTATTGCACTTGCATAAATGTCACCAAACAACTTTGATCTTTGCTCGTGCAAAAAAAAAAAAAAACCAACATGGAGAACCCCAGGAGAACGTGATAATTGATAAATTAGAGGATCTTTTCAGTCATAAAGATATCTACAAATGCCAAGCCAAACCATTACCAACTGTTAGAAAGGGCAAGCCAGAGGGAGTCAAAAGCTAATGCAACCCTACTGCCATCCCTTTGTATCTTTCACCATTGTTATTGCAAAGCCTTCTACAAATATATTCATTACAAATGGAAATAAAGTAGAATTCCGAAAATTGGTTCTTAATCTAATGTTTCAGGGGGGGAAAAGCAGTCATATGTCACATTGTTATTGTTTCATACCTCACTTTCAGAAAGCAATTGCTCCAATGCCTTCGGAAGATAGGGAAAGACAGATGTTCCTAAGGTCTCCACCATGCGGTGTATAAATGACGTTACCTGAAAGCACAAAAAGTATCATCAGATGATAGATGCATCGATAAAGACCCAGTTATTGTGCCACAGCTTCTACTATCCTCAACTCTTACCTTGATTCGCAAAGGCTCTATCTTGGGAAATATAACAAGCACTTGGAGCAGAACATCCAATGTCTGGATCACAAAGAGAGCAGGGAAAATTTTCAGCTTAATGACAAACAATGAAACAATTCCTATAACCATTTCATATCAACAACTGCTTCGATCAATTAAAAATTTCAATCACCAACCAGGAATAACAAGGATAAACAAGAGAACATACAAACCTGCTTAAACATGAGACCGATTGCAGGGCGACTAGCGGTTACAAGACGCTCACTGAATCCCTGGATGGCACATAGAGTCAGGACATCCTAGAAGGGAGTCTAAGTAATGAACCAAAATCATAAAGCCTTTTGTTGTTTCATTTCTTCTTGGAAAATTTTTTATGCATTTTCAATTCACAGCAGTAACAAAAGGAGAAGAAGAAGAAGAAGAATGACAACATACAAAATGACACGAACTTTAAGAAAATAAATAAAAGCAGAAAAGAATTAAACAAAAACTGAAGAAAAACGAACAGAAAGAAACCTTGCTGAGAGAATTAATTGCTATGATTATCTGCTGTATATTAGTAAGTTTTACAGGTGTCTCTTCCGGAGTCAATGCTTGGACATTCATCAGCAATGCCTCTACCTGGATGAAAACAGTCAATGTAAGAAAACTTGTGTCACTTTTTGATGACACTGAATCAAAGCAAAACAAAAATTTGGAGGCAATGAAGAAGAGCCACAAGAAATTATAAATTTCCAAACTGAAAATCTAACCATAACCTGTTGGCAAAGAGGAGTGAGCAAAGAAGAAAGATAATCAGACTGCTTTGCAGGTGGCACATCCTCCATCCCTATTAGTAAACCAATTGCCTGTGAAGAGTTTATTCAGAAATTAATTGAAGACTGCATTAGCATTTAAAAAAATATATAAATATAAATATAAATAAAATAAAAGTAAAAAAAAAAACTCCACCCACTTCACAAATGCATGAATACAAGCGTATTGGAGACATACAAGTTCAGTAACGTGAATGACAAAGTATACCTCAAAAATGTGACTGCCGTCTTCAGATCCCGAAAGCTCTTTTGATGTGTGATTCATACTTGTAAAGCGAGCAACCGTGTCTTGTAAGCTCTGAAACAGTCATCATATAATATTTTGAAAGATAAGAAAAGGTGGGAAAATGTATAGATAACGTATCAATCCTGTCTAAAAGAGAGAAGAAAAATGAGAATGGAAGGCGCACAAGGCCAATTAATAGAGAGTGCATGTATTCAGCGTATACATTGAGAAATGTAAGAAGGTAGGAGTTGGGTTCGACAGAAATTTCATTTCATCTACCTGCAAAATTGTCTCTATGAAAGGAACAAGCTTCACTTTCAGCAATTTCACAACCCTCGTGAATAGATAACTCGCCCTCCGACTCACGTTAATGCTTGGGTGGTGTATACCCCTTTCATCAAGAAAAGCACTCAACACCATGGGAATATGTTGCGTATTCTCCTGAACAAACTTCAAATATCTTATTATTGTTTCCAAGTACACAAGTGCCACCAACCTATTAGAATGGCAAGGAAACCTCGTAGATAAAAGCATAGGCACCAACTCACTCAAGAGTCCACTACCAGTTCTTATAGCCTCATCATTCATTGACTCACCAAGTGCGTAGAGAAGAGAAAGTGCAGCTTCCACCTCTTCAACATTCCTGTCTGATGGAGAGGCAACAGCACTAACTAATGAATTTCGGATAAACACATGAGTTACATCAGGAGCCACACGACCCACACAACGCAACAGAACAAACATATCCTTTCTGAACTCAACCATCCTATCTTCTTCCTCTCTCCCAATCTTATCCACCGTATCAAGATTACCGCGGTACATAGGATCATAGCGTATCTGGGAACGAATCACTTCCAATATCTGGCCCACGTGAAGCAGCTGCTTCTCCCTTAATGGGGAAAGACTCTTCATAGTGCCAACATAACTTGAAAGAAACTGAATGATATTGAAAGTCGAATCCAACTCGCAATGTTGCATTACGTAGAACACAGAGGGCAAAACATCATCCAAAAGGTCCACTGAGACAGCCTTTGCGTCCTCAGAATTCAACCGCTTAAAGCACTCCAAAACCTCCACAGCATACCCTGTTAGAAGCGCGGCTATGCTAGATATCAACTCCGAATCCTCATCCTTGTTAACAAGCCCAAAAACCCGACTTATGCGAAGACTTTGCAAAAGAGAAAGCTTCGTTTCGTGATCCATTCGCTTCGAAACCACTGCCAACAAACACCCGGCCGCAGCGCCACGCAGTTGTTCAGACAACCCATCAACCAAAACCAACTCAAACAACAAAGGGATAAACGCATCATTCACAATCAAGCCAATGTCAATCCAAGAAACGTACCTCCTCATGGATTCCAACACGCTTGTACAAACTTCTTGATCAGAGTTTCTGTACATAGATATGACATCAAACCAAGCTCTAACAATCTGAGGAACACAATGCTGCCTCATCTCATCCTTCACCAACCCGCCAACAGCCAATTCCTCGGGCGTTCTTGGGTAGTCTAAGCTAATCAATTCAACATCCAAGGCATTCAAAACCCGGCAAAACATGTCAATCACAGCAGCCCCTTTGCTCAAATGAGGCAAAAAGTCGACAAACATAGATGACCAAATCAAAGGGTACTCAGAATATATCAAAGTGACCAAAACCTGAGCAAGCTTGTTCTTTATAAACGCAGGACCTTGTAACACCCTAACAGCATTGTGATGATCATCAAGGCCTTCGAAACACGCAATCAAAAACACCGATTTCTTAATCAAATACCTCTCGTCTTGGCTCATCGACGAGTACCCGACCCGAATAACATCGTGGAGAGTCTGTAAGCACCAAAACTGGACCTGAATTAGGTTAGAGAAGCACAACCTTTCGATACAAATTCTGCAAATTGCCGGTTCTTCCTTAAATTTTTCGCAATATTCCTTTGCCTTTAGTTTCAACTCCGAATCGACCGCTCCGGATTCATCGAAAAGTATGAGAATTGCCTTTTCGAGATCGGCCATGGATAGCCAAAACCAAAAAAAAAAAAAAATTCCTTCTAAATCCTAATTTTTGCCTTCCTCAAAACTTTCTTGCTCTGATTAAGTATTCGTTTCACAACAAATTACGATTCTTGCTATCAGGGTTTAAAGGGGATTCAGAGAGCGAACGATAAATTCGGAGGCGTCTTGAGAGGTGAGAACTTACCTTAGAAATTTTTTGTCTTTTTTGTAATTTTTTTTTTTCTCTTTATTGATTGATTGAAATCAGATGAACTGATCTCTAATAGAATGTGATTGTGATTTCAGGCTAGGGTTTTTGTGGGTTGAGAGAGAAAACCCTAGGGTTTGTTTGGGGTGGGTCTGAATTTATAATTTTAGTTTATCCGGGGTTTGATAGAAGAGAAGAAGAAGCGCATGTGACATCGAGGGGAGGAAGAGCAAGCTATGTGGAAGAGTATGTGAAATATATATATATATATATATATATATATGAATAAGTTTGTAATAATTATGTCTAATTTAATGAACTACGTGATAAAAATTTAATTTTATTAATTATAATAATTTTTTAAATTAATTAGTTAATTTATTATAATTATAAAATTAATATATTATAATTAAAATAATAATATCTGTCGATATGTAAATATTAAATTAACTATTAAAACTACAAAATGACTTAAATCTGTGGTTATTTTTTTATTTTAATTAGTGTCTAACTAATTATGAATATGACATTTAATAAATTTAAATATTATAATAAGAAAAAATTACTTAAAAATATATTTTAATTTTTAAATAATGTTGCATAATTTAATTAATTAGATATTATTTTAAATATTAAAATTAGACAGATAATTGAGAAATAATATTGAATTGTTTGATAAACACGAAATTAGGAAGGAATGAAATAATCGTTAAGCAGCATATGACATAATTAATAATTAATTAGTAATAATTATTAATAACATATTAACAATACGTAATATATTACTAATTAATTTGTATCATAATGAATAATAATTAATATATTAATAATTAATTGGTATGTTAATGAATCATCATTAGTATACTAGTAATTAGTTATAATATCAATAAATAAAAATTTGGATATTAGTATTAATAATCATTGATTCTCAATAACCAAATATGAATTGGAATCATTAATTGTAAAGGATTTTTCTGGAATATGTCCTAAAATTTTCTTTAGCCGGTTCAGTATGGAGTTTCTCTAGTACAATCAGAAAAAATGAATTATCAATAGTTCTCTATTTTTCAGCAATTAAATATATATTAAAAATTATTTATTTTACATATTTATTTAATCTGATATGATTTTGACTAAATTTAACGCTTAAGAATTGGTATTACCTGCTTGAGGGCCTATTGAAGAAAGTCTTAAGTATTCGCTTCCAAACAAATTACGATTAGAGTTCAAAGAGAATTCAAATAGAGAAATTCGGAAACATTTTAGAGGTGAGATCTCAACTTTTTTATCCTTTTTCTTAATTGATTGAGATCAGATGAATTTATATCTTATAGAATGTGATGTGATTTAGGCTACGATTTCTATTTCATTAAGGGAGTTTTTATTATAAGACCATAAAAAATAAACTATTAATAATTTTTTATTTTTAATTGTTAGATTTATATTATAAATTATACGTTATGTATATTCTGATATGATTTTTGACTAAATCTAACTGTCAAAAACTAGTCATGTTAATAGAAGTCTTTAGCTGTTAAATTTGTATTATAAATTGCATGTTATATATATTCTAATATGATTTTAACTAAATCTAACGTCAGAAACTAGCCATGCTAATAAAGCCTCTCTACCGGATAAAATCTTAAACAAGAAAAGCCAATTTAGACATCTTATGTTCTAAAAATTACCTTCAAAGTATTAAAATGATGTTTTCTTTGAGTGAATGTACCTTAAGAACTCAAGGTCCGTTTAGTTCGTTGATTCGAATTTTTAATTCGAGTTGAGATGTGATTTTATGTGAAAGTTTTTTACTGTAGCAAAAAAATTAGATGTGATTGTTTGTAAGAACTTTTTACTGTAATAAAACTTGAATCAGCGAAATGAACAGGGTCTCAGTGTACTTTGAGATATTCTCAAATAACAAAGGATACAAAATTAATTTTATCCAACAAAAAAATTAAAAAAAAAAAACACAAAAAAAAAAAGCTATTTTGAGGCATTTTGGTCATTGTTGTGCTCAAGACAATTTTTTTTTTTTTTTTTTTCCATTTATCATTATTCGTAGTTGAGGATATTTTATTAATAAAAACGAATTTAAAGACATATATTGGACAGAAAGGTATTTTTTCATAAACCTAATATATGTAAAAAGATAGATATCCCCTTCAATTTTTGTCCATTACATGATCAGAAATTGAATACAAAAGGGTAAAATATTTTTTGGGGAGATCTGAGTAGAAAGCCATTTACGACAACAGCAACTGACTTGGGGTCAAGCCAAGACCATAAGTGGTGTTGTGCATCACATTGCAATGGTTGAAAAATGTCACAAACTCAACTAAATAGCACAACCAATAATAAATTGGCGGGTCTCAATAAAATAAATGGAAGAAAGAGAGAAATATATAAATATTTGAGATGAATTAAAATTAATAAATTAATAGTTTATATAAATTAATAAATATATTAAATTACTATTTTTATTTATAACTTATCTAGTTATGAACCATAACTTGATAAGTTTGTCCATAATTTATCTGGTTATGAACCATAACTTGACAAGTTATGGCCTATTAATTTCTATAACTAAAAATACCAATATACTTTCTTAAGCTTTTCATGTTGACATATTTCTTACTATTTTTGTAAATAAATATCATGGCATCTCTGTTATCTAAAAATAGCATATTTCATCAAATAAATAACCCTTAATTAAAAAAATAAAATAAACAACCTAACTAGATTTACGTCTTATTCATTTCACCAATTTGAGTTTTCAATTTTAATTTTGCTACAGTTAAAAATTCTCACAAAAGTCACATTTAACATTTCTGCTACAGTGTAAAGATCTCTTATAAAATTACATTTCAGCTCGAATTGAAAACTTAAATTCGTGAACTGAACGAGACTTTAGTAACTCTCTGAATAGCATAGGTCACCCACTCCAACTTGAAGCCTACTTCATTATGTCTTGTAACCGATGGCAATGTATCTAACAACAGATTTGAATGAAGTCGCTCATCTTCAATTTCTCTGACGCTTTCAATCTTTGCAGCTTTCAAGTCACGACGCCAGCAATTCATACGAGGAGAATTGCAACACGATGGTAGGCGTCCGTTATCCGATAACTTCTTGCAAAGAATCTACACATAATAATATATAGTTATTGTCAATGTCCAAAGCTTTCCCTACTTTCGAAACAATTGCTAATCCATGATCCGTGTCAAGTTATCAAGGACAACAGAATCAGCCGCAGCCTGTTCTAACAATTAACAGGAAGAAACTTCTCAATAACAATACTGGCTCTAAACATCACACCCTCACACCAACTATGTTGCCATTTGTTGTCAATAACAATACTGGCTAAACGTCTCAATAAGTATGTTGCCATTTTTTAGAAAAACAAAATATGAGAGGACCATCGAACCTTTATGCTTTTGTTTTGGAAAATGGAACTTGGGGAAACAGATATTGTCGTGGGATGACAACTCCAAAGCAGACCATCTATAAGAGCTGCGCAATCTCATGATTCTCCAATTCTAAAAGAAGTTATGGATCCGTTTAATTCACTGATTCAAGTTAATATGTGATTTTATGTGAGTATTTTTTACTGTAATAAAAAAATTATATGAGACTATTTTTGAAAATTTTTACTGTAGTAAAATTTGATTTTTAAACTCAAATTAGTAAAATAAACAGAAGCCTAAATGTTTAATTTCGATTGTAGAGGAATTGCCACTTGTCCGAACTCTTCAATTTCAAAACAATTCTTAAACCCACAAGCCAATGAGTTAGAAAAGAGAGAAATAAAGTAGCAAGAAACCATAATAAGAGAAGTAGCCTTTTTTTTTTTTTTTTTTTTTGGTGGAGCCGCATAGAGTGTTTTTCTATTGATATACTGTTTTCTCTGTTTTCTTTATTTTGAGTGAGATTTAATCAAAGAATTCATCTATTTAATATTTGGTGTTCTTATTATTTTGGATGTATTTAAAATTTTAATGGTGAGAAATATTTAACAAACTTTTTATAATCTCATTTGATTATAGTGATATTTTTTTTATTGTTTCTGCCTATAAAAGTAAGCTAAAAGCCAAACCATTATATTTTCCTCTAAATTTATTTAATTACAACACATAAAGACACTAATAAATCATGCGTGATACCACACATACTTAGGCGTAGGTCTTTAACATAATGACAGGAAGTCAAAATGATCTGAAGGATTGAAGCTTATACGTATCAATACTAACGCTGCCAAGTTCATCTAAATATGCAGGATTTACAATACTGACTGACTCTAGCTCGTCAAGTTTGGAAATCTTGAGAGTTTTCTGTCCACGAAAATGTTTAAAAGAAAAATAGCTGATGTTTGGACAATATCTTGGATAATATCGTTACTTATATAAACCCACTGCAACAAGACAATATCTTCTGCAATATCAAGTCAGGTATGTTGGAGATTTTATCTATGTCCATTCCTAGCAAGAAAACAAATGACGACAATTCACACACACGTATATATATATATATATATGTCACAACATTGAAAGGATTCAAATTGATGCACCAAGTTTATCATTATTAAAATCCAGAGCTCGTATTTTGTTTCAGTTTCGGAGAATGTTAAATGTCTAATCAAAATTCATTATGTATTCCATGTTAGATATGATAAAACTGACCGTTCATGGTTTCTTAATTTGAGGAAATCTGTTGGACAATCTCCTCAGAGAAAATTTCTCATGATAGACTGTATCGAGGATGAGGTATGGTCAGTAAATCAAGTTTTTTTTTTTTTTTTTTTTTTTTTTTTTTTGAGGAAATGGAGTTTGATTGTTATTGTTGCTGTTTTTGTCTTTTTTTCATATTTAGAAGAACAAATGTTACTTTTCTTACTATAGTTTCTTGCTACTTTTGTTTCTCTGTTTCATAACTCATTACTGGTTTGCGGTTTCAATTTTTTTTTTTTTTTTTTTTGGCTTGAAGTTTGAATATTTGTTTTTATATTGAAGAGTTGGGACAGTCGGCAATTCCTCCCCCTGATCAAACTGACCATTTAATGATAACTTCTTTTGGAGTTGAAGAATGAGTGAACTGTGCAACTCTAATAGATGGCCTGGACATAAACGGAATTACTCTGCCACATACTGGAAAACAACAAGGTCGCGGAATTATAATGACTTTGCGCATCTTTTCATCAATCCTTTTTAATTGTTTAATTTTGTCTTTAAACTTACCCAAAAAAAAAAAAAAAAAACATAGAAAAAGAAATCCTCTTTTCTTATTCAACATTTTATTTGAATCTCGTTTAATTTTTTAAATATGTGTAATTCTATACTTTCTGTAGTCTTGCTACTTCGCCGGTTCTTATCATAATTGTATGTTTATTCTTGTTGGGAGAGTTCTTATTTTTATTTTTGGATGAAAACTTCGATAATTGTATGCTTATTCTTATTGGAGTGTGTTTTTACTATATTTTTGGACGAAGACACCGGTGGTTTTACTATATTTTTTGACGAAGACACCGATAGTTGTATGTTCATTATGTTAGTTAATAAGGGTGGCTTAATTTGTCAAAAATATGGGCTGCAAAAGAAAAAGTTAGAGAGCGAGAATAAGAAAAGAGAGAGCACTGAAAAACGATGTTGACTTTTAAAGATGAACCCAGTTATTTATAGCTAGTTCACGTGTAGAAGAGGAGAAGGTAGAGGCTATAAACACATGTATTTTCTCATTTGTTTTGCATCTTAAAAACTAAGAGTTTCTCCTTTTTGTAAATTTGTAGGAAATTCTTTAAATTTAGAGTTAGCTCAACTAGATGTAAAAATGGTGTTCTTACGTGGTAATTTGGAGGAGGAAATCTATATGACTTAGCTAGAAGGATTCAAGGTTGCTGGAAAAGAAAACTGTGTTTGCAAGTTGAACAAATTGTTATACGGATTGAAGCAATCACCGAGGTAGTGGTACAAGTGATTTGACAAGTTTATGTTGAGGCATAAGTACACTAAAAGTAAGTACGATCATTGTGTATATTTGCGCAAGCTATAAGATGGTACTTTCATTTACTTACTCTTGTATGTTGATGATATGCTAATCGCATTAAAGAGCCAAGCAGAAATAGATAAATTGAAGGCTCAGTTGAATCAAGAGTTTAAGATGAAGGATTTAGGTAAAGCCAAGAAGATTCTCAGAATGGAGATAAACAGACACATATTGAGAGGCAAGCTTTGTTTGACTCAGAAGTAATATCTGAAGAAGGTACTACAATGTTTTGGTATGAATGAGAATTCAAAACCTATAAGTACCTCGCATGCTCCTCATTTGAAGCTCAGTGCCCAGTTATCTCCTAAGATTGATGTAGAATGGGAATATATGGCAAAAGTTCCATATGCTAATGCAATAGGTAGCTTGATGTATGCAATGGTGTGTACGAGGCCTGACATTTCACAGGCAATTGGAGTTGTAAGTAGGTATATACATGACTCTGACAAAGGCCATTGGCAAGCTATGAAATGGATTTTACGATATTTAAAAAACATTGTAGATCTTGGTTTGGTGTTCGAGCGGGAAAAATCACTTGGCCAGGTTGTAGTTAGATATTGTGATTCTGACTACGCATGTGATTACTTGTTCACTTTAGCCAAGGCGCCAACTAGTTGGAAGTCTACCTTACTGCTTCTTAGGAGTTGGCCAGAAGCACATTACGAAGCATTGTGACAGTCAGAGCGCTATTCACTTAGCGAAAAATCAAGTCTACCATGCAAGGACGAAGCACATTGACATTCACTATCATTTTGTGCGTGAAATTCTTGAAGAAGATGAGTTATTGGAAGTCTACTTTGTAGTCGACAGTTGCTTTGTCTGTGACAGAGGCAGAGTACATGGTTGTTACATAAGCTATTAAGGAAATGATTTGGGTTCAAAGGTTGCTTGAAGACTTGGGAGTTCGTCAGAAGCACATTACGGTGCATTGTGACAGTAAAAGCGCTACTCACTTAGCGAAAAATTGAGTCTACCATACAAGGACGAAGCACATTGACATTTACTATCATTTTGTGCAGAAAATTTTCAAAGAAGGTGAGTTACTCCTTCAGAATGTTTCGACAACAGAGAATCCTACAGAAATGATGACCAAGGTGGTGACAACAGCCAAGTTTAAACATTGTTTGGACTTGGTCAATATCTTGCATATTTGAGTTGGCGCCGGGAGGTACGTTTGAAGGCACTATTCGAAGGACACTCATTTGACAATTTTATCAATGCGGAGATTTGTTAGTCAATAAGCATGGCTTAATTTGTCAAAAATATGGGCCGCAAAAGAGAAAGTCAAAGAGGAATAAGAAGAAGAGAGAGAGCACTGAAAACGGTGTTGACTTTTGGAGGTGAACCCAGTTATTTACAATTAGTTCACGCGTAGAAGAATGGAAGGCAGAGGCTATAAATATAGGTCTCCCCTCATTTGTTTTGCATCCCAAAAAATGAAAGTTTCTTCCCTTTGTAAATTTGTAGCAAATTTTTTAGATTTCCAATTTGTAGGCTTTTGCAATTTCTGCTCAATTTGTAATCTTTCTTCTCTTTAGTAAATAGAGTGGTTCACAGTGTCTGGAGACGTATGCAATATTTAGCCGAATTCTATTATTAATTATGGTGTTCTTTTATTTGTTTTAAGTATTTAATAGTTATTGTGTTGGGTTTGTCCGTTGCGTATAATATTGTTAATCTATACGATACTATTTACATATACAGCATTATTCATGTGTACAATATTATTCATAAATATTATTCATGGCGAAGTTATTTTTGAACAGGAAATACCCGATTTTCTCAATACAGTAACGATGGGATGGGTTTTTACTTTTTTGGATGAAGATATATATACATATATTCCCTGAAAATAGTGGTGAAATACGAGGTGTTAATGACAATTAAGCTACAAGGATTAAAGGAGATTCGACTGCATGAAGGGGTCTTCCATTAGATTTAGAAGTTATATTTTTAAGGGTGTGCATACAGATGATAATTATTATTTTATTGTTATCGTTTTCTAAAAAAAAATCAGTAATTGCTTATTAAAATAACTATATTTTTGCCGTTGTAATGTGAAGTGCTCGCATGTAATGAACTCAGTGGAGGTTTCTCTAAGCAAGGACTAAGGAGAGTCAGTAATAGAGCTAGAATTTGATTTTAATGGGGCACAATTTAAAAATTTTATATGTAACTAAAAAGTACTAAAATAATATATAAAACTTCTAATATTCATGATTAAGCAATACTATAATGGCTATAATAGTTTTAGAATAATGTTAGAGACACCAACTCAAATTTAAATTTTGTATATCAACTAATGATACAGTATATGAGTTGTGATTTTTACATTGATGGGTGTTTAAAATATTATCACGTCAATTAATAATAATAAAAGTTGAATTTAAGTTTATGTCCCTAACATTACTCGTAAGTCTTATATACCTCATGTTAGGGTCAAAATCAGCATCATGATCACATTCGTACACATAGACAAAGTTTTGGGGAGAAAGTTGACTGAAATCAACTGGAGATACGATTGACTCAAAATGATTAAAGAAGCATGATGACAGGAGACCCGTGTGAATCACCACAAATAAATTAGGAAAAAAGATTCCTTAAAGGCCCCGAAGCTTAATCTAACCAAATCCTACATTAAAGGCACGAATCCAATCAAGAAAGAAGGGGAAAGTAACCACAAACCAAATAAGAAAACAAAGAAAGAGAAAGTCAACTCAAAGAAAAAAAAAAAAAAAAAAAAGAAACAACCTTCTCCTATAATAAAGGGGATCAAGATCACGAGTTGAAAGGGGTGGAATTCACTATTCTCATACCTCATTCTTCGCATTCTCTCTCTCTAAATTCTCTCACATTCTCTTCTTCTTTTTCATTCATGATTGTAACTTTTTACGGAATATAGTGAAACCCTGAGACCCTGCAGTGGACTTAGCCTTTACAGTGGAGGTGAATTACTATAAATTCTTCTTATGTTCATTTATTTGTCTGCACTTTACATTTTTGTCTCTGCACTTAATCAACTCGAATTGACTCGAGCGGTCATTGGTCCTCTAACAAATTCAATTGTAGATTTCGACCTCTACACCTCCTTACACTAGTTGCTTTTTATTAAACTCAAAAATTTTGAGTGCCATTTGAAAAAAAAAGAGTAGTAATTAAACTTTTGATAAAAATGATGAATGGGTTTTGGAATTAAAGTAAAAGAATGGACTTTCTCCGATACGCCAGCATATCAACATACTAAGTTTTATATTTAGTTAATCTTTATAAAATCACATAAAAATTAAAAAGATTTAACAGTTAAAAATACCTCTATTAATATGTTAGGCTTACTAGAGAATCTCCCAAAGAAAAAAGTGAGAAATAAGAATACAATTATAAAAACAAATAACTATAAGTACGACTGGGAGAAAGGAAAGCAAAAAATTACACCAAATGGTTGACAGGTATTAACTACTAAAAATTCCTTCCCAAAAAATAATAAAAAAAAAAAAAAAAAAAAGAGTTATATGGTTTGAGATTAAAAATGAAAAAGAAAACAAAAAAGATGAAAAAGAATGTAAATATAGATTTATGCAAAAGTATGGATGATGTAAAAGGAGTTTTTTTTTTTTTTTTATTTTGAGAGAGGGCATTGGGGGTGCTCCCACTGGTCATTAGTTGGATTCATGCCCTGAGGATTGTCCTCAAAACGATAGGTTTTAGATTTTTGGCTTGGTTCCACGTTCATTTTAGATTTTTACTTACTCTTAATTAATATTTTTTGATTAAAAGGATATTAATACAATTTAAGAGAATTAGTCTCTTTTTACCATTGTCTTTTATCCCATATCAACTATGTACTAATACTTTTTTCGTCCAGAGACTTATAAATAAAACTCAGGTTACTGTGTATTAATAATCTCAATATTAGAAACCATTTGTTTATTAGGCTTTGGAAATTTTGTCAAAAACTAAATTACGCTATCTTTAGAGTCTTTTTTAAAAGGCTTTGAGAAGACACTGTTGATTTCAATTACGAGACATTATAATGAGGAAAATAATTAATTATAACTTTATTTTTTTAATCAAGATTAGTTTTCTAAAATATAATTTCGTAGAATAGATTTTTCTTTATCTGAATTTTAGGACGTTGTATATTATCTAGTTTAGGAAGATTCTTTTTGTTTAAATTATTTAATATCATCTTATATTTTATGTATAAATATTAATGAACTATTTATTTTACATATTTTTTAATTTAATGTGATTTTTATTAAATTTAACTGTCAAAAACTTATGTTAACAATAAGAAAGCTTACTAGAGAAGGTCTCTAATTAATAATGAAAAAAAAAAGTATGACGTAGTTTCTTAATTCTATAAATATTTCATTTAATTGCCAAAGTTGGGCTGTCATTGCCGGGTGTCCTAATAGTGGCGTGCATGGAAGGTGTAGCATGTCATACACGTAGCTACATCGCTGTCCAAGACACATTCATGGACTTCGCTTGCACGATTGGCGCTCACAAAGTTAACTATTTCATACGGCAAAATCAACTTCTTCGTCACGCATGCATGTATTGCAAAGTGCCAATAATAATGGTTATATAGGGCCCGTTTAGTTTATTGATTTAAATTTTTAATTTAAGTTGATATGTAATTTTATGTGAAAGTTTTTTATTGTAGTAAAAAAGTTAGATATGACTGTTTTTAAAAGTTTTTTACTGTAACAAAACTCGAATGAGTGAAATAAACGGGATCATAATATATAATATATGGCAATGACAATGAGATATCAAATTGGCACTTTTTTATTTTCTATCGCAATCAAATTAGCACATCTTATGAATTTGAAAATAGTAATCCAATTTTCATACCACTTAGAATCTAATTTGGTGATCAATATACTACAAGTTTCACTCATTTATTGTAGAGAAACTTTTGATCATCAACGTACGGGCTTTTGATTTTGTTCATCTTACACTCTATTATTAGATAGGATTCCTGTGAATTTATGCTATCCTGAAATAGAATAACGATTAACAATTAAATAAAAATTGATGACGTAATAGGACACTCATGGATGTGATAATTACATTACACTTGTAGAGAGGGCCTCTTTATATCTTATGTGTATGCATTATTTGATAACTTTTTTTTGGGGTTTTTTTTTTCCACTTTTAAAATCTTCACATTTATAAATAGTTATTTATGAAGAAATCAAACACGTTTATCCTAAAATATCAAGATAGGCATAGCTAAAAAAATTATCAGAAATCAAAGTAAAATCAGTCATGAATATCTTTCTGTGATAATAATCGAACTTTTTAATCAATAATTATATAATGTTAGAAATCAAATTTAAACAAGTGAATATTTTTTGGTAATAAAATAATAATAATCGAACTTTTTATTTGATGATAATATGGCGTCAGTAATCAAAGTAAAACAAGTGAATATGTTTTTTTTTTTTTTTTTTTTTTTTTGCTAATCAACAACTGATCACGTCATGAATATGTTTTGATACTAATAATAGGACTTTTCATTTAATTATAACAATATGGTGTCAAGGAAATATATAGGAGGAAAAAAAAAGAGAAGAAAATAATATACAACAAAGTCAAATTACAACTGATTTGACTCTTGACCGGTTATAAAAAGGTATTTAAATAAGCACATCTTTTAGAAGACTTTTAGTGTGCGGAAGAAAAAATGAAATTTTTTTAGAGATATACATAATTATTCATTCACAAGTAAGTGGAAAAAATTATTACAATAATGACGCTTCATAATTATATTAGGAAATATGTTAAGCGCAATCGATATTTTCAAAAAGTCGCGGATACTTTAGATGATATTATTCATGAAGAGAATCAATTAAAAGACAGTATAGAAGAAAATCAAGCTGTTAGTGTTTTATTATCACAAAAAATAGATAAAGTACGATATTAAATTACTACAAGTTTAATGAGCACAACCTAATTTGTAAAATGACTCCACGAGTTTCTGAGAATGAAATGTATATTTTGTCTTTATCTTAATGATATATTAGGTTATATATATTGGTTACTCAATAATGTTCTTTTTTGTTATAATTATATATTGTGAATGAATAAATGAAAAATATTAATTATTATGAATTTAATGTTAGAAAACTCGTGAACAAATTATGTTTGTTTTTAAAATTAAACAAATATTTCTTAACATTTATAAAATACTATTACATTTTTTTTTAAAATCAACAATACTTATATAATTATAATTTATTAAACACCTAATTACTTTTTATAATAATTATTTTTCTCTTTAACACAATTAATAATAATTTTTCTTACGGCACTACCAAACTAGCCCTAAATACTAAACAAAGTGCAAAATCACAATTGGCTTTGGGACTTCTATAGAAGCTGTTTCTTTTTTGAAAAAAAAAAAAAAAAAAGAAGAAGAAAATTCACAGAGTCATATAAACCGTCGGATAAGATGACAAACACGTCCCTGAAATCTCGGAGTTGACTAAGGGAGAGTCGGCAGCAAATGATCACGCGCTGAGAATGGAACGTCAGCATCTGAGAGCGTGCCGGAAAGAAGTCTGACCTACTAGCTGGCACGCTTACCACGTGGCTGCTGCTTTCGCTGACAAAGTGGCTGTGGTCTTTGCCTTCACTTCGCCACGTGCTTCTCAAGCCCTCCACGAAACTGAGGGTCCGTTTGGTTCAGGGATTCGAATCATGTGATTTGAATCATTTTCGATTTACGTGTATTTTTTGTGAGAGAAATTACTGTAGCGAATCACGAATCATGATTCGAATCAGGGGACGAATCCCCCAACCAAACGGACCCTGAATCTAACATAAAAAAACAAACAAACATAAAAAAAAAATTAAAAAAAAATTAGAAAATGAGAAATTAGATTCGCACGCGGTGGTCCTTACCATGGACTTTGACGTATTCTATTGCTTCTCGAGGATGGTGGATGTTTTCGGGTCTCCCATCTGAATTCTCAATACTGTCCCTCCAATATTTTCTACTAAAAATAAATATATTTTTTTTTAGAAAATATATCTGGCAATGACATTCACCAATGAGCTCAGCAAATTCATTGATGTATTTGTATTTCCACCACGTGTTAGATTTATTCTAGGGTGGTAATTTAGGTCGTTTTCGTGCCCATTTAGACTTATTTATTTACACTAAAATTAAAAAAAAATTTAAACTTAAATTATAATTTTATTTAAATTTATATTTTTTTTTAAATTGAGTTTTAACTTAAATTTAAGGTTAAAATTATTCATTTGTATTTTTTGAGTTATGATGATTTGAGTTCATATCTTAAGTTGAGTTAAGGTGTATTTAAGTATGGTTTAATTTGTAACTCTAATTTGAGTTTGTATTTAGATGTGCACATTTTGAGTTATAGCTTAAATTGAGAATCTATTTGAGTTTGTGTTTGAGTGAGTAAAAATTTAAATTTATATTTTAATAGTATTTTAATAAAAACTCAATTGTGATAAAAAAATTTTATATGGTATATGGATAGAGCATTATTCATCTCTTCATTGTGAACACATAAAAAAATAATTTCAATCGGAATTAAAACGAAAGAGTTATGACGTTTTTAAAAATATAAAAAATATTGTTTATTAACTTGAGTTTGCGTTTATAAACTTGAGTTAAAAGGGGAGCTTTAAACTCAGATTTTAGCCTAAAACTTAAGTTGAAACTTAAATTTTATAAAAAAAAAAAAATATAAACTTAAAAAAAGTTATAACTTCAGTTTAAACTTTTTTTGAGTTTGAATATAAATGAACAAATCTTTAATGAACAAAATTTTTTGTGCTGTGTTTTAATCGACTCACTAGTCATTGATTTATTAAAAACGTCACTTAAATATGTACTTTTACAATTAATATAAATAAGTCGAGTGCTAATTTATTTAGTTAGTTCATTTATCTATATTTTACATTGTTAATATAAATCAGAATTCTGTTATTCAAATTAAATCTATTTAAAACATTTTGATTAAAAGATACTTTTTTTTGTATATTTATATTTTAAATTGAATTAATTTCGTGTGAATAGTATCTTTATATTCGTGTTGTATTACGTATTGCCACCTCTTTACGCGAATCAAGTCCAAAGCGTTTTCTAGCTTTAAAATAGTCTTAAGAAAAAGCAGTACTTTAGGCACTAATCTTGATTGTGAATTGTCGGGGCAAAATTTTCCCACACATTATGAGTAATTATGGACTCATTTATTTTGTGGATTTAAATTTTTAATTTGAGTTGAGATGTGATATTTTTTAAAAATTTTTTACTATAGTAAAAAAATTTAAATTAGATATTTTCTGAGAGTTTTTTACTATAAATATTTAAAATTAAAAACTCAAATTGATGAAGTGAACGAGATTTATATTGGATAATTGAAAACAGATAATTTTTGCTTTACGTATCCAAATGGAAGAACTTGGTTTAAGAAATAAAATAAAATAAAAAATATAAAAATAAAAATAAAATAAAAAAAAACTCAGTGGGTTCCTCATCCTTATCGGGATTGTTCATTGTTTCACCCAACTAAGTAGTTAATAGTATACTCGGCAAATAAATATCAAGAGATGGGCCCCATCTTCTGATTACTAGTTTTTTCAAGGGTGGATGGTGGACCCATCGCTGATTAAGATGCTGCCCAAAAGTTAGATTTGCATTATGTGGGCAAACAACTTGTGGGAACTAATGTCCTTTAATGCCGAACAACGCTTTCCTTAAGTTCCAATGATGTTGATCATTCCAACAAGGAATCCAACAACTATTGCATATAAAATATCATGTAAGAGGATAAGTATGAACTACAAACCCTTACATATATCAAACGTAAATTCTCTATTAAGGAAAATTTTATGAAATTTGACAGAAAAAAAAAAAAGAATTATTGATTGTGTTTAGAATGGATCATATTTTTATTTTTTAAGTTTTTTTTTTTAAGAATGAAAATAATTTTAAAACGACGTTTAGCGTAATAAAAATAAAAAATACAGATGAAAATAATTTTTTAATTTAGTGTAAAATGTGAGAGAAATGAAAAACGACTTTTAGTCATTTTTCATTTTTTATTTTTATTTTCTCATCTCTCAAACATAGAGAGAAAAAATAGACATTAATGAGTTTTTTACACTAAAAATAATCTCTTAATAAGACTATCAAACACATTTTTAAAAATAATTTTTATCTGATATTAAAAACGTTTTTATTTTTATTTTTATAAAAAAAATTATTTTAAAATGAATTTTAAACCCGTCAATTATTTATTTATTTATTTTTGGGGCAAGAAAGAAGTCTACGAAGGAAATTCCATAAACATTCAAGTTTCGAATATACATATCACAAAAAAAGATAATATTTTTTTTGGTAAATCATAAAAAAAAAAAGATAAGCCACTGCTTAGCATTTTCTTAATTCAGCAAAGAAAAAAAGCATTTTTTTTTAGAGAGTTTTCTTGGTGAGTGAGTTTTTAATTCGAGTTGAGATGTGATTTTATGTGATAACTTTTTACTGTAATAAAAAAATTAAATGTGATTATTTATGAGAATTTTTTACTGTAATAAAACTCGAATTGTAAACTTGAATTAACGAAGTAAACGTGACCGCGCTTGACTTTGTTTTTATTGGGTTTCAGACCTGTGGGTACACAATATGATTGTGCACACCCGTGTATCATAGCAGACCAAACTCAAGACACGTGCTTCCAGGTTTTACACTTTTTAATAATGTTCCACTATTACTGTTTTTCATTTTGAAGGGAACAGATTCTTGGGAGTTAGGAACATTACGGGTCCGTTTATTTCGTTGATTTGAGTTTTTAATTCGAGTTGAGATTTAATTTTATGTGAGAGTTTTTTACTGTAGTAAAAAAATTAGATGTGATTATTTATGAGAGCTTTTTATTATAGCAAAACTTGAATTCTAAACTCGAATAAACGAAATGAACAGAGCACCTCATAAATCAACCATACTCACCAGAAAAACCCAGTCGAACTCAAATTGGCTTCCTTTCTCCTTTTTCAGCTCCTTCCTCCATTGCTAGGCTTCTTCAGTTTTTTTTCATCTAATATTTCAAGTGAGTGGTTTGAAATTTTCCATGCACTTCGTATTGATGGTTAATTTGAGTTTATAATTTAAATTAAGATTTAATTTTATATAAAAAATTTTTATTGTAATGAAAAATTTTAATACGATTATTTATAAAAATTTTTATTATAATAAAATTTAAATTTTAAACTTAAATTTTAAAATTAAATTGATAAAGTGAACGAATCTTCGTAAACTCCAAGATTATCTAACCAAATGCCCATCTAATTATAAACTCGAATCAGCGAAATAAACGGATAAATAAACTCTTTTATTTTACTCATTTAAATTTAAAATTTAAATAATAAAAATTTTAAAAAAATAATTATATTTAATTTTTTTTATTATAGTACAAATTTTTCATATAAAATTATATTTTGATTTGAATTAGTGCTCACTCTTTTTAATATGATTGGTCAATACACGTATCTGAATAAATTTTGAATTTGAAGTATATTTTTGGGAAAAATTTGAAATACATAAACATTTGTTTTGATATGAATTTAACTAGATTTCTTAACCACATTTATTAATGTTTTGATATGAATTTCACTAGATTTCTTAACCATATTCATTATTCACAGGGGAATATCAATTTTTAGGAGCAAAAGATATTATTCTCCTTTTTCGGCTCTCAAGGAATCGTTCTCCTTGTTAGATGTTATTCTTCATCTTTTTATTTTTTTTTTATTTTTTTTATTAATCCTCTCTAGTCTACAGTGACCTTTTTATTTTTACAGTTGGCATTAGTTTTCTTTTGTTATTCTGGACGAAAAAATTAATTAATAATCGATGTATAAGAAAGCGCTTGAACGCTTCACTGTTGGTCGAAGTGCAGCCCCACTCTTTCTTCCTTGCTGTTTTTTGTTTGTTTGTTTTTTTTCCTAAAGTTCTTCCTTTTAATTTTTTAACTTTTTACCTTAAATTTATTTATTTTTTCATTTAGTCTTTTTTTATTTTTTTTTTATTTTTATCCTTAAATCAAATAAATAAATTTATTTATCATGAAACTTATTTATTTTTTCATTTTAATCTTTTTTGAAACTTTTTTTAAATTTTTATCCTTAAATTTTATTTATTTTTTGTTTTGGTTTCTTTTACTAACTTATTTTTGGCCTGAAATTTTATTTTATTTTTTAATTTAGTTCTTTTTATTCTAAACTTATTTATTTCTTCATTTTGATCCTTTTTTGAACCATTTTTTTTATTTTTATCCTAAAGCATTATTTTTTTGTTCATTTTGGTCTCTTTTGCTCAAAAATTTATTTATTTTTTCATTTTAGTCTTTTCCTGACTATTTCTTTTAAATTTTTGTTTTGAAATTTTATTTTTTCCATTTTGGTTCATTTTTCTCAAAAATTTATTTATTTCTTCATTTTGATTTTTTTAACCCTTTCTTTATACTTTTTCTCTAAAACTTTATTCTCTTTGTGTGGTTATTTTTTCCCAAAAATTTATCTATTTCTTCATTATAATCTTTTTTTAACTTTTTTTTTCACTTCTTGCCCTAAATTTTTATTTTCTTCCATTTTCATTTCTTTTTAAGATTTTATATATTTTATAATAACACAGTTACTAAAACTTAACAAATAAATTACGCTTCACGTTCATGTTCTACTGTTTAAAATAAAGAAATTGACATTAAAATTTTGTTTATTTTATCAATTTGAGTTTTTAATTTTAAGTTTATACAATAAAATTTTTTTAAAAAATATCACATATTATAATAAAAAATTCTTTAAATCTAAAAAGTGAAGGGCCTAATTATCTATTCCTATTTCCCTATATCTCCTGAACAGATTCGTTTACATTGTACGTACCCAACTTCATTAAAAAAATAATAAAAAGCAAAAAGCGCCCACAGATAACTTAGCTCCAGCCTCCAGTTCCAACTTAATTTAGATTATCCAAATATCACCATTAACGAAACCGCAATTCAAACTTACTACCGAATTTCCTTCGTTGAGAAAAAAGCGGATTTCACCTTCCCGTTATTTCAGCTTCATCTGAAGGGTAATCTGGTAATCTCATACCCCCAATTCGCTGGCTGCTAAGCAATTAAACATCAAAGGAAGACGAAGGACAAGGACAGAGGTTGGTTCTCACACAAAATCAAAAGAAGCTCCGTCTCTCTTTCCAATCGTCTTTGACTATTCTTCCTTCTTTGTTCGTCCAAATTACGTCCAAATTAGGGTTCGCGTTTTGTAAACTCGATTTGGTTCTCCTTATTTCTATATAAATCTGTACATACTGTAGCTTAATTTTCTCCCTAATTTTCCTACGCCGAAGAAATCCTCCCTTAAATCCTTTATTTATTCAGAAAAAAAATATAATCAATTCTTTTGGGGGGGTTTTTATCGTCGTCGGCTGAGTGATTGGTAGCTCAGAAACTTGTAAGAAAATTCTGGGTCTTTGAGGAAGTTTCCTGGTTTATTTTATTTTATTTTATTATAATATCTGGGTAGAAAAAAAATTGGGTCTTGAATTTTTTTTTTTTTTTTTTTTTTTTTTTTTTTTTTCGATTCTTCTTTGGTTGAAATCTCAGCGTACAATTTCTGGGTATGTGAGGCATTTGGTTATTCGTGGAGGTAATTTTTGATCGGGTCTTTTGAGGAACTTGGAGTTGGCTTAAAGGTGTGTTGATCTAAGGGTGAGATTTGAAGGCAAAGTGAAGTACTTTCCATGGCTGTTCCGACGATAGCTCTTTACGCGAGCCCGCCGAGCAGCGTCTGCTCGACGCCGCACCCGTGCCAGATCAATGCTCACTCAACGTACGATTTCGAATTGAGCTCCCGATCTTCGTCGTCGACATCGACCGCTTCCACGTCGCAGAAGCCGGTTGTCGGTGGGCTTTCGTGCCTGTTTTCCTCTCATCCGTTGAAGCACGCCTCCTCGTCGTCGAGCTTCTCCGGCGGAGGAGAAGAATTGGGCAATTTGGGATCTCTGTGGCATGACAGAAGCGAAGAATTGAAGGAATTGAGTAGCTCCTTTCGCTATTCTCCGAGCAAATTCAATGGGGTTTCTTTGAGCAGTAGGGATCAGAGCCCTGTTTCGGTATTTCAGGGCCCGGTTTCGTGCAGCGGGAGCTCGGCGAGAAGCCCTCCGATGAGGGTCGCCAGGGAAAAGAGTAGTTCTAGTGGGGAGACCAATCTGCAAAGCTCGTTTCGATGCGGAAGCAGTGGTTTGTTCAACGGCTTCGTTAGAGGTGCGTTGGGATCGTCGTGTGTTGATTTCGATTCGACGGGTTTCGAGGTGCGAGAAGGCAATTTGGACGTGGGATTATCAGCTGCGCTTGTGGATGAATTAACCTTCAACATTGAGGATGGTTTTTCAGAGTCCAATTCCGAGCCGTACGCTAAAGATTTGCTTCTGGCTGCGCAGTTGGGGCACAAGATATTCCGCGATGAGTTTGTTGTTAAGGCTTTTTACGAGGCCGAAAAGGCCCATAGAGGGCAGGTGAGTTTTGATTCCAATGCTTAAGAGATAATCTTATTTGGGATATTGGTTATATTGGTTGAGAAGTTTTTGTGTTTTGCATTGGTTTGATGTAGATGCGAGCAAGTGGTGATCCGTATTTGCAGCATTGTGTGGAAACGGCGGTGTTGCTGGCACTGATTGGTGCTAATTCTACGGTGGTTGCTGCAGGGCTTTTACACGATACGCTTGATGATTCTTTTATAACTTACGACTACATTCATGAGACTTTTGGACCTGGGGTTGCTGATTTAGTTGGAGGGGTGAGAATTTAAATATTCGAAACTTGTATGTTTTATTCAATTCGACTCACAAGTTATAGGGCACTATTATTTAGTTTGATTGTGAAAAGTATGTTATTTATGAAGTTTCATGCAATTCTTTACTAGGAGGAGAGTTCTGTATATTTGTTTTTAACTGTGGCTAATTGCATAAGTTTCCTAGGGTTCTACCTTTTACTTCGACATTGCAGTTTGAAACGGTTTGTTTGTTACGTCTGTCTTAGGAAAATGTTTTTAAGTAGTTATTTTCTGCTGACTATGCTTATGTACTTTTTGAGTTTAACATAAGCCTTACCAGCTTTTGATCTATGTGGCAATTTGTTAGGTATCTAAGCTGAGCCAGCTGAGTAAGCTTGCGCGTGATAACAATACGGCGAGTAAAACGGTAGAAGCAGATCGATTGCATACCATGTTTCTCGCAATGGCAGATGCCAGAGCTGTCCTCATTAAATTGGCAGATCGGTTGCATAATATGATGACACTGGATGCACTACCTTTGGAAAAGCAGCAGAGGTTTGCGAAGGAAACTTTGGAGATTTTTGTTCCTTTGGCCAACCGTTTAGGAATCTCTACTTGGAAGGAGCAGCTGGAGAATTTATGCTTTAAGCACCTCTACCCTAACCAGCACGAAGATCTCTCCTCCAAGCTTCTTGAGTCCTTTGATGAGGCAATGATTACTTCTGCCGTAAACAAATTGGAGAAAGCTCTACAGGATAGAGGCATTTCGTATCATGTTCTCTCAGGACGGCACAAGAGCTTGTATAGCATACACTCCAAAATGTTGAAGTATGTACTACCTCTCTCTCACATGCCAAAAAAAAAAAAGAGAAAAAAAACCTGAGCTGAGATGAATTAATTTTGAGATTCTTTTTTTCTTTTTTTCTTTTTTTTTTTTTGGGAAAAACCTCAACAGAAAATTTATTAAAAGCAAAAGAAAAAATACATCAAAAACAGAGAGGCTAAAAAAAACAAGGAAAAGAAAAACAAAACATCAAGCCTTGAACCTATATCTTGTAAAACCAGAAGCATCCAAACTAAACTCTCTAAGAACAAAACTTTGAACATTATGCCCACCAAGTGTAACAACCAGAAACTACACAAAAACTAGCCAAACAATCAGCAATGCTATTAGTCTCTCTAAAAGAATGAGAAATAACAAAATTAATAGAGCTAGCCTTATCATGAGCATCCATCCAAGCATTTTGAAGAGACCATGAAACTGTGGAACTAGCACTCTGAAAAAGATGAACTGCACCAGCATAATCTCTTTCTAACCAAATGCACCTCCACTTTTTTACTCCAAGCCAACCTAATGGCCATAATAGCTTCGATAGCAAGGCATTGTCCAAAGAAAACACTGAGCTCCTAAGAAGAAACCTCTACAGTTTTGAAAGACCACACCTTCCCTAGCCCAACCATTCCTCTTAGGAGCCCCATTCGTGTTAACTTTAATCCAAGCTGGCGGAGGAGCCCTCCAAACAACATAATAGATCTTAGGAGCTTTCATATGCACAACTGCAAGACCAAAAGCTTCGATAGCAAGAAGCTCTTGAAGGGAGTTTCTCATAACATCAATCTTTAGCCTACCAACATCAACCACTGCTTGCTTAACCGCCATCTAAAAAAAATAGAAACTAGGTACCACACCATAAAAAATAACCCTGTTTTTCAAAGACCAAATAGCCCAAAAGTTAGTAACAATTGTAGTAGACCATAAACAATAAACTTGAGAACCAAAATCAGCTTCAAAAGCACAAGAAATCATTCCCTTTAATACTTTGAGCGGGACACAACGCCTACCAAAAATCTTAGAGATATGATCCCAAATCTGAAAAACAAAATCGCATTCTAAAAATAAGTGAGAAATAGATATCTCATGCTTATAACAAAAACGACAAACTGAGGCAAAAACGAAACCTCTATTATGAAGAGCCTTCCAAATCACAATCGACCTTTTAGGGGGAATATAGCCATGCCAAATCTTTCTACTTGAAGACCGCTCAACCGAAGCCACATGAACCTCCTCATAAGCCCGAGCAGTAGTCAAACCAACCCCCAACGACTTAGTCCAAATGAGACGATCTTCACAAGCAACCGAAGTGCAACTAATAGCTTGAACAATATGAGGAAAACTATCAGCCAAAAAAGAAGGAATAACCCTAGAACCACCATCCCAAAAGTCTGATACGACAGTTGAAAGATGAGCTCTAATGTGTTAAGGAGTATTCAACAAGTCTACTAAAGGAGACCCAAGCCAATTATCTTTCCAAAAATTCACCTTTGAGTTTTTACCAACCAACCACCTAGATTCCAAGGAAAGCTTCGACACTATCTTTTTGATGCCAGGTCAAATAGAAGAAGCAATTTGAGATTTAGGAACACCATCAGCCTTTAAAAAACAACCCCTCAAGAAAGGAAAAATACCATCATGCTCAGAAATGAGATTCCAAGCCAACTTGTGCAAGTAAGCAAGCTAAAAGATTTGTTATACCCAAATCCCCCTCAAGGTCTACAAACCTTATCCCAAGAGACAGGAATCATTTTTTAATTTTCCACCGAACCGGACCAAATGAAATTCATCATAGTTCCAGCAACAACTAACAGGAGAGACTTTGGCAATAGGGACTCCAAGATATTTAAAAGGCGAATCACCCTGCCTCATGCCAAGCAAAGCCAAATTCGCAGCAGAATGCGAAGAGCAGATTTTCCAATAAATACTACACTAGGCCTTGCAGCATTAGAACCATCTAGATCAAACACTGCTTTTCTTATTTCATCCTCTTCCGAAATGTTGAGATTCCTTGAAAATAAGCGTTGTGATTGGAATCAATGCTAGATTTACTATGTTTTGTTATGCTTTTACTTTAGTTTTTGTTATGGAATATCAGCTGTTTACTTCTTAGATTAGATGCATGTTTGTGATCTTGATAGTGCTTATTATGTGCAGGAAGAAGCTAAATGTGGATGAGATTCACGACATTCATGGGCTACGTTTGATTGTTGAAAAAGAGGAAGATTGTTACAAGGCATTGGAAGTTGTTCATCGACTATGGTCTGAGGTGCCGGGAAAGTTCAAAGACTACATAACCAAACCCAAGTTCAATGGGTATCATACCTCAGAATCATTGCTTTGTTTTCTCATTAGGTTACATGTTCCTTCATTAGGTTACATGTTCCTTTTTCTAACTGTTGTTTCCTTGCGTTTAGGTATCAGTCTCTGCACACTGTTGTGATGGGTGAAGGCACGGTTCCACTTGAAGTCCAAATCCGAACAAAGGAGATGCATTTGCAAGCCGAGTTTGGATTTGCAGCTCACTGGAGATACAAAGAAGGTGACAGTAAGCACTCATCCTTTGTGCTTCAGATGGTTGAGTGGGCCCGGTGGGTTGTTACCTGGCAGTGTGAGACAATGAACAGAGACCGGTCATCCATCGACTATTCTGATTCAATTAAGCCACCCTGCACATTCCCCTACCATTCAGACGATTGCCCATATTCTTACAAACCTCACTGTGGGTCTGATGGGCCGGTGTTTGTCATCATGATCGAGAACGATAAGGTATCCCTTGCCTTGTGAAGGACAGTTTGGCTCAACTTGGTCTAAACCTGTTTGTTTGGTGGCTTGTTATATATGGTTGTATTAAAGAACTAGGTATTGACTCGTTGAGTTCTTTTGAATGATCTGCAGATGTCAGTGCAGGAGTTCCCAGCGAACTCAACAATCATGGATGTTTTGGAAACATCTGGGCGAGGAAGCTCTAGATGGACACCATATGGGTTCCCGGTGAAGGAAGAACTGAGGCCAAGGCTGAACCATGAGCCAGTGAATGATCCAATGTGCAAGCTGAAAATGGGGGATGTGGTAGAGTTGACTCCAACTATACCTGACAAGTCTCTGACCGAGTACAGAGAAAAGATTCAGAGGATGTATGACCGTGGCCTGACGGTTTCAAGTACAGGGCCAGCTGCGAGTAGCGTTGTTGGCTGGAGAAGTTGACCCTTGTTTGGTATAGCTTAACAATACATATATATATATATATATATATATATATATATATAGTTATCATTTAGTCAAGATTTGTTATTCTTGTACATAGATTATATATATGTGTAGAAAACAGCTTTGTTGTTCTGCTATTTGATGACTAACTAGATTAAACAAGAAGCTCCACTGCTTATTCTTGATCTCCCACTTGGAGTTCCGCATCCCTTGGATTTCACACCTATTACATTTTTTTTTTTATTACGCCATGCAAACTCTCAGTCGTCTGATGCGTGATATTCGTTTCCCTTGGATGGCAAGATGGCCCAGCGCTGAAACCTGAAATTCCTACGAGTTATGATTTTGGATTTTTATCGTCTCTGGTTAAAGATTTCCATTCAGATGTATATTATATATAAAGCTAAAAAAAAAAACCTCGAAGATTAAAAAAAAAAAACTCCGTTTCCAAGTTAATCCCAGTGCGTCAATTAATTTAGCTGCCGTTTTAAAAGATTCTTTCGTCAATAATCTCGAAGATTGCTTCGTTAAGGTCCTGTCAAGAATGTTACTTCTCTTATTTAATAGGAAGTGACACTGCTTTATAATGTTAAAATCACGTCAAAGTAATGACTAGGTTCCGATTAAGTTTCGTTCACTTTACCGATTCGAGTTTAGAATTTAAATTTTACTACAGTAAATTTTTTTTTAAAACAATCATATTTAACTTTTTTATTACAGTAAAAAACTCACATAAAATCACATCTCAACTCAAATTATAAACTCGAATCAGCGGAGTGAACGGGTCTTTAATAAACATTATCGCATTTCAAACAGTATATTCTTTTAGATTAAACGATTCAGTACAATATCAACTTCTTCCAATTAAATGATTCTTCACATCTCCAAAGGATGGTAAGATTAAGCCCAATTCCTTTTATACATTAGAGTGCTCAAAACCGTAGTATAACCAACCACTACTCTAAAAATTTCACTTGGTACGTTTAACAAGGGGGAAGGAGACTCTTTGCGGAGTCTGTTGTGGCATATCCGTCTTCTGTTCTTGGGATGGTGGAGTCGGATCGGCAGCTTCTTCATCTTCCTCTGTCTCTTCAAGTGCCTGGGCAGATTGTTTCCTTGGGATTGCCAGTTGATAGTTAGGACTGATCAATGTGTCTTGTTCGGAAGGAAGTGGCATGCCGGGCCCTGAAATTGACTTTGGTAATGGAATTTTGTTTCGGTTTCTAGCAAGCTCCAGTAGGACCTGGTGAGAGGATTATTGATTAAGAAGAACATTAATTTTCTGAGTAAAGTTCACACCAGAGAGAGAAAGATAGACACCATAAAATTCCTGTGGTTTCTATAGCTAAATCCAAAGAAAAATCATTAAAAATGATCAGTTCAACGTAGGGATATGAACAATACATGTTCAAAGAATACTCAGATTCTTATCCGTAAACAATACAAGGAATTAATTGCGAGGTTAAGTATAGCCCGGACATAACGCTTACATGAATAAGCAGATGCAAATTTCAAAGTAAGAAAAGAAAGTTATCTCCTGCCTTGCAGAAGAAAAGAAACACATTTTCTTTGACATGCTATAAGCATGAATCATGATTCAACAAGGGGTTTCTAAAAGTCTGATTTCCAACATCTCGAAACTCCCATATATTCCTTTCAATTAAGCTCAACACAATACAAAAGTTCAGTCTTTCAATTAAGCTCAACACAATACAAAAAGTTCAGTCTTTCAATTAAGCTCAACTTAAGCTCAACACAATACAAAGTTCAGGCCCGGTTCGCTACGCGCGTTTGGGTTGAAAACTTTTGAGTTAAAAAGTAAAAAGTTAAAAGTTGGAATTTTTTTAGAGAGAAAACATTGTAGCAAAAACTTGAGTTATAATTCGATCTAGCGAAACGAACGGGTCCGCCAGCTCCCACTTGATACCTTGCATATTCATAATTAAAAAAACAAAAAAACAAAAACCCCACTTTACAAGAGTTAAGTTTGAAGCAAAATTACCTCCCTTGGAGGGGGTTGTGAGAAGCTGAAATTGACTTTGGACTGAATAGCAAGCTTGAGATCGTCACAGTCGATTGCAGGCTTACTTGCGTGCTCAGAGTAAACCTGTGCATCTGTTAGCACATCAACCACATAGCGGTACCAGAGCTCCAAGAATTGGTGTATAACACGAGGTTCATAGTCCTCCACACCCATTGATTTCAACAATGACTTCACAATCTTCGCGTCTCTAGGCAGATCCTCATCTCCTTCTGCCATTTTCTTTACTGCCAAACAAACACTCAAAAAAAGAGTACGACTTTTCAAAGGAAAAACCAAACCCGCCTAGAAAAATTCAAGTAAAACTACTCATTACTAGATACGATCAATTAATTCTATTTCAATTAGCTTGCACATTAAAAAGAAAAAAAAAAATCTGCAGAACAACAATTAAAACCGATTAAAGGAAGGATCTACAATTCTCGGAATTATAAACCCATAAAAGACGATCAAAATCACAAATTTAACTCCTTTTTAAGAGCTTATTTTGAAGATTACAATTCAAGCAGGAAAACCTGAGCGAGAGTTTTGAAACGGACGGGAATATCTCACCGGTGGAGTGAACCGAAGAATGACGGGAGCCCGGCGCCTCTTTGACAGAGAATCGGAAGAAGAAAGGTACGCGAGGGGCTTTGCTGGTTTCGAGTCTTTAGACGTGAAGGAAGTTGTGGGCTTGGGCCTCGGTGGACGTAGCTCAATAGGACTCCTAACTGGTTTCTTGATGGGCCCAACAGGATTTTGAAGGGGAGTAAAAGTCCCATATCGGAAGAATATAAAAAATAGATAGAGTTTATAAGTGAAATTTTGCTTATTTCGTACGTGTTCTTAGAAAGGAGAGACGGTTGGCATCTCCCCTGACAGGGACGGGAACAACCTTCGGGTTCCCTGTTAACACACCCGGTTTTACCGGATAAAGGCTAACAAATTTTTTTCTTTATTTTTTTTTCTCTAGAAAAAAAAATAATAATAATAACGAACCCATTATTCCCACTCTCTCCAACAATGTAAAATTGATTTTAGTGCCAAATAGACAATTTGTAAACCATTTTGAAGTTTTCATGGAACACAAAATAACTAACTGTTTGTTTTCTGAATTCATCCTGATTTTAAATTATGATTTTTTATAATTTTTTTATAAAAATACACGTAAAATGAAAATAATTCTGAATACACGAACTAAATGTTCACTAAATTTTTTTCTTTTCTTTTTTTTTTAAGGAAATTTTATTTTATTTTATTTTATTTATTTATTTTTTTTTTTTTCAGTTCCAAGACGAACCCATTATTCCCACTCTCTCTAACAATGTAAAATTGATTTTAGTGCCAAATGGAATAAACTATTTCGAAGTTTTCATCATAGAAGTTAGAACACAAAATAACCAAATTTTTTTCTTTCTTTTTTTTTTTCTCTGAGAAAAATAAATAAATTTTATGTTCCAAGACGAACCCATTATTTCCACTCTCTCCAGCTATGTAAAATTGATTTTAGTGCCAAAGGGACAATTGTAAACCTTTTCGAAGTTTTCATCATGGAACACAAAATCAATC
Organism: Morus alba; assembly: GCA_012066045.3. Taxonomy (NCBI): domain Eukaryota; kingdom Viridiplantae; phylum Streptophyta; class Magnoliopsida; order Rosales; family Moraceae; genus Morus; species Morus alba. The sequence continues at coordinate 19,119,793 of CP050227.2, read as the reverse complement.
ACATTCGCAATTACTCAAAAAAAAAAAAAAAAAAAAAAAAAAAAAAACAGATTACATAGCATGGTTTTCTTTTTGTGAATTGTTGGTCGTCTCAAATTTCTTGAGCGTTGGAATTCTCTTCGTTAATTTTTTATTTTCTGAGTTGAAAAGTTAAAGCTTTTTGATATCAGGGTCCATTTACTTTGCTGATTTAAATTGAGATGTTATTTTATGTGAGAATTTTTTATTGTAGTAAAAAATTAAAATATGACTATTTTTAAAAAATTTTTACTATAGTAAAACTCAGATTCTAAATTCGAATCGGACTAAAATTCCAACGGACATATCCACAGTTTGCTTACGCAGTTATGCAGTCTCATCAAAGTTGTGCATTTGTCAAATTAGGAAAACTCAAATTACTAGCACCAACTTATATTTATTTCACATACATAGAAATTAAAGCTAGTACATTAATCGCCATTTTTTTAATTCATATCTAATAAAATACACTAATTCATACCTAACAAAACAAAATAACTACTGAAAGTAGGAGCTTTTTTCTCTCTTATCTCCAGAAGAATTCTTGCACAGAATCTTGCCATGAAAGCACAAGAATCAGCATGAGCAAAACGCCAGCGAGTCCCCAAGAAGAACTCCCAATTCTAAGCACCCAAGAAGGGTCAGGAGAGGGAATGAACGAGCCCGAACACCCTCCATTTGTTGAGGAAACCGTCTTAATGGCGATTATAAGCCCGGCCAAAACCATTGGAAGAACAAACCCAGAACTCCATTTCGTCTCATAGGACCATTTCGTGTCGTTTTTACGGCCGAATTTGTAATTGTATAAAGGTGAAAGCACCACCGCTGAAACTAGAGCCAGTACCATGGCCACTGATCTCTGAGACGAGTTTTCGCTTGTGTTATAGGCGTAGCTGGCCATTGTTTTTGCCACCAAAGTTCAAGGTTTGTTTTCCTTTTTTCTCTCTTTTTTTTTTTTTTTTTTTTTTTTTTTTCTTATTGATGAACTAATTAAGTTGATGGTGAAGAATTATTACTTGTGGTGAGGGAGATTTATAAGAGGGAAAGATATGGAAATAGTGAAGGAATCAAACTGTAAAGCTGGTAATGGGATGAGGAAAGTCATTGATAGCCGTCCAAAAAGTGAAAAAGGAGAAAGGTAAAGTATCTATTATGGACTTAAGTATGTGGAAAAAGATTCCAAAAGATGGTAAGAAGGAAGAATGAAACTTTGGAAGCAAGGTATTTCTTTATGTCTTTTGGGGGGAGTTCACACTTGACAATTAGGAAATGCTAGCTGTATCACTGTTATAGTAAGGCGTGCATTTGGACACTATACATACAAATTAGCTTGGAACCAATAATTAATTTGTCGTTTAGTTGGTGTCGTTTTTCCCTATGTTATTGTTTCATTTACTGTCGTTTCTCGTTTAAGTTTTATATCGTCGTGTATACTTTAGCCGTTGTTCCATTCTAGTTTCGTTTTTATATTTAGTTCAGTTTTCATTTCTTTCATCTTATGCACTTTTGTTGTTGTTTGTTTCAGTTCCTTATCGCAACATTCTAGGCGTCGTTTCATCTTGTCTTGCCGTTTGTCACACTAGTTGTCGTTTTCTCATTTGTTTCATTTTAATGTCGCATGATAATTTGACGTTTCCCACAGTATTGGAGTCTACCTGTTTTCCTATTACCATTTATAATTTGGTGTCCTTTTCTTGAACGTCTTTGATTGTTGTTTAATTTGGTGTTTTTTTTTTTTTTTTTTCTCTCGTTGTCGTTTTTTTGTGTCTTTTCACATTTGTTGTCGTTTTCTCAATTTTTTTCCCATGTTCTTTTCATTGTCGTTTCTTCTTTTCTTGTTATTCGTCACATTAGTTGCCTTTTGTCATTGGTGTCGTTTTATTCCAATTCTTTTGTCCTTTATAATTTGGTGCCCTTTTCTTTATAACGGTCGTTTGTCATTTTGGTTTTTTTTTTTTTTTTTTTTTTCACTCGTCGTTGATTTATTTTTATCGGGGTTCACATTTGCTGTCATTTTAATTTTACTGTCGTTTAGTTGTTGTTTTCACATTTGGTGTAGCATTTCATTTGTTCTTGTTATTTGTCGTTTTCAATTTTTTTTTTTGCTGTTGTTAGGGATGGCAACATGTGGGGCGGGGGCAGAGAATTATTCCCTGTCCCATCTATATCTCCATCCCCCTTTAATGAGAGACGGAACCGGGATTAAGGATTTTCTATTGGGGAAGCTTTACTCATATCCGTCCTATTTCTCATTTAATATAACATCACATTTCAAAATTATAGTAATTTAATATAAAATTGAATTAGAAATTGACTAAAAATTTAAATTGAAATCAATAGTTACACAAAACAAACCAAATTCTAAACATACCTTCACCTAATCTTAATAATAAAGCTACGAAATAACAAATTATGTTTTAAAAGTAAATATTATGTATATTTATATATAAATTACGTATTTTTATATGAATATTAGAATTGGGACCGGAAATCGCTACAACTCTTTGACAAGATTTTGTCCTTATCTCCTTCTTCATTTTCAATTGCTATTTCTAATTCTCACCCATTTCGGGGTAGAGATTAAGGCGGTAAGAAATCACTCCGAACCCGATGAATCCGGTCAAGTCAAGCCAATTTTACTCAAAAATCACGGGTTTTTAATTTTTTATTTAATTTTTTATTTTAATTATGTCTAACCTGCACTAGGCGGGTAGGGGCGCGGAGTGGGATTACATGAACCTAAGGTAACCCTATCCGGCCGAACATGTTCAAAGTATGTAAAATAATGTCCAACACTTCAAATTCTTACTTTCATAAGTTAATGGACTTTATGAATTTAAACTGTTAACTTATTTATATTTTAGATTCACGGTTTGTGTAAAAAATACTTGTATGCCATAGTTGTTGAATTAGGACATTCTTTGTTTATATTGGAAGTGTTTGATTTCAAAGTGAGTGTTTTAATTGTTCACCTTGCATTTAGACCTCCTCTTGAAGGAAAGACATGTTCTGTTTGATAATGATTTCTTTTGTAACAAACACAGATTAATTGACTAAAAAGTGATCATGTGGTCCTTGAGATCACCACCCGAGTAACCCAACCCTATCCGAGGTCACCCGAAAAGTTGCGGATTTGTAGACTTAAGAGAGTGTCGCGGCTCAAAATTTTTTCAATCCACACTGATCGGGTAGGCTTAATTTTTCGGCTCAACCCTACCCTACCTGGCCAATTTACACCCCTAGTAGAGATTCCTCGTGGGGCCATGCCACTGTGGAGAATACTGTTATCTCTAGGTGTTTAGTTTCTAGAGGTGTCGTTTTTAGTTCCTTGCCATTCATCTCATTAAACTATGATTTATAATTTGCTTTTTTTTTTTTTTCTGAATTGTTTCATTCTTACGGTTCTTTCCTGTCGTTCATACTTTGTTATTTTTCATGTCTTTTTCAGTTTTCCGTGACTTTGTGGCCTTTGTTGTTTTTATTTTTTCTTGCCGTTTACTCGTTTAGTGTATTCCTTTTTAGGGGATTGTTTATATGGTTGTCACCTTTTCTTTTGTTGCTGTTTACTTTTTAATTGTTGTTCTATTCTAGTTTTCTTTACCGTTTCTTGTCATCTCTAAAGTTAGTTATCTCTGACATTCGTCTGTTTGTGAAGGACTACTTAAAGGTTAAAACTTTTTTTTTTTTTTTTTGAGAAGTCATGGAGTTACGGTACAATTCAAGATGGCGAATCTTAAAAGCAAAAGAAAAAAAAAAAGGGAAATCGCTCTCCAATTTTTGAGTAACAAATAACAATCTTTTTTCGTTAACTTCCACTCCACTTTAACACTTGGTAGTTGGAACTAGTATCTTTACTATTATAGTACTGCTCATCTACAAGCCAATTTATTTAGACCATGTTTATTTCATCGATTTGAGTTTAAAATTTAAATTTTATTATAATAAAAATTTCTCATAAATAATCACATCTAACTTTTTTATTACAGTAAAAAATTCTCACATAAAGTTACATCTCAATTCAAATTAAAAACTAAAATCAACGAGCTAAACGACATTACGTGCCTTGCCAGGTTTGCATTTTCCATGACTAAAAGCATTCTCTTGCGTCTTTTTCGTTTCTTCTGGTTGCATGTTGTTCTATTTATATGTGTTGTTCTATCTTTACTATTATAGTACTGCTCGTTTCCAAGTTAACTAACTCCGTTTATTTCATTGTTTTGAGTTTAGAATTTAAATTTTATTATAATAAAAAGTTCTCATAAATAATCACATCTAACTTTTTTGTTACAATAAAAAACTCACATAAAGTTACATCTCAATTAAAATTAAAAATTAGAATCAACGAGCTAAACGAGTCCTTAGACATTACGTGCCTTGCCCGGTTTGCATTTTCCATGACTAAAAGCATTCTCTTGCGTCTTTTTCGTTTCTTCTGGTTGCATGTTGTTCTATTTATATATGTTGTCATCCATTTAAAATTATACATTGAAATCAAAAGCATTGTTGAAACAGATACTACTACGAGTTTTGTAATTTGGTAGAACGTCATTATCTGTCTTTTCTTGTTATTTTTGATAAGAAAAATTTGTTTATTCAATATATATGGCGTATATTATAATAGAATATCAATAAAGCAGCGTGAAGTAAGATGATGTTATTGGATGAACAAATTGATACGTTCTACTTTCTTGGATTTTGTTTGGTTGAGAATTTGATATCAGTTCTACTACTTGTCCACTAAACAGTAAGTACAAAAAAGACTAATTGACCAATTAGTGAGAAATAAGAATAATGCTGTTATCCTTTTATACTCCACAACTACGTGAGAAATAGGAAATGTAGGTAATCTATGATACAACACCTCCAATATATTTTATAAGAGCACAAAAAAAAAAAAAAAAAAAAAATCCAATGCCTCAATATAAAATCACTAATTTATGGGCTATCTGTGTATTTCTGACGCAAAACATATCAGCCCAGTGCAGTGCGGTATTGCCTTTGTACTTTTGATTATTATTGCATAGACACATGTGGGTATCACGTGAAATCAATTCACAAAATAATAGAAACCCAAACATTATGAACATCCCTTTCAAAAAAAAAAAAAAAAAATACTATGACACATATAATTCTAATACATAATTTTGCGTCTAAAACAAGCGAGAAATAAATAGCAAGATAGATTTTAGGATAGAAAATTGAAATTTCTTTTTCATAGCTCATTCTAAAAGTGTCATTTACATTGTACGACTTGTGGTAACACGGTGATATAATAAAGTGAGACCTAATTATTTTATTTTCTACAATACGATGATATATATATATATATAGATATATATATATATATAAATATATATCACCAGCGATGTCCTCTCATGACGCTCAAATAATATCATGTCTTGTCATTTTTTCTTCACACGAGATAACTTTTTTCAGAACCCAGCTTCAAATCCTTGTTCGGTCAGTAAATTGTACCTTGTTAAGTGCTATGTGGTGATGGTAAGGAAAACGAGCCTCAAAATAGAAGATAGGAGACGAATGATACGATGGTAAGGAAAACGAGCCTCAAAATAGAAGATAGGAGACGAATGATACACCAATAATTTATTATTATTATTATTATTTTAAATATATATATATATATGTATATATATATATATATATGTTTAGCAACGTTTTAAAGTTTTGCTTAAAGATGCTTACCACGAGTAAACAGATAGTAAACTTGTTCTCCATATCTTTCATGGCTCGCTTAATGTTTCGGAGTTTCCCTCTATTCTACCCTTCGACCTTATCGTCAATCCTTCATACATTCTTGTCCGATTTACTCACCCACAACGGGCTTCCAATCCTGGTCAAACTCCTCGGGACCATCCTCGGAATCTACTTCCGTTTCTGTGGTCTATCTCCACGCACCTTTGATTTAGATGACCGAACCACCGTGCATTTCTGGACCGCCGACCAGAGACGTCCAGATAAGCCTGATCTGGTGATGGTTCACGGCTACGGCGGGGATTCGATCTGGCAATTTCTAGGCCAAGTGGGACCCCTCTCAAAGGCCTTCAACTTGCATCTACCGGACCTGCTGTTCTTCGGCAAGTCCTACACCAAGTGGCCCGACTGGTCCGAGGTTTTCCAAGCCAAATGCGTCGTCGAAGGGCTGCGGAGAATCGGAGTAGGCCGGTACGCTTTGTACGGGATCAGCTATGGAGGATTTGTGGCGTATCAGATGGCTGCGATGTGTCCTCAGGAAGTGGAAAAGGTTGTGATCGTTAGCAGTGGAATAGTGTGGACAGAGGATCAGAAAAGAGAGCTTTTGATTAGGAATGGAAGGAATGCTTTGGAGATTCTTTTGCCTGAGACTCCTAATGATCTTCGCCTCCTTGTGAGTCTATCGGTCTACAAGAGCGATCCTTTCAAGTGGGTCCCTGATTTTATTCTAACCAAATTTGTCCAGGTAATGAGAAGTTAATCTGTTACTATTATCTTAGCTTAATCTGATCGCTGCATCTAAATTTTGATGTTATTCCTAGTTTGTCTCCTAAAATTTAAAACTCGCATTCCCTTCTTAAATTTTAAATTAGTCTTATTTAACTTTGCTAGTATTTCAAATCATATAAAAGATAGGTGGTTAAGCATGGTTACTTGGTCAATTTAGTTTGTTTTTAACAGAAGTTCTAGCAGAAAGAACACATAATGGTACAACCTCTCTGTTTTTTTTTTTTTTTTTTTTGGTATGTTTCCAATATGATCTCAAAATTCAGAGGGTATGGGTGAAAATAAATTTATTATTATTTTTTTATGGAAGCTGCCTTCGATGATATATATGATCAATTACATTTGTGTTGTTGGCTCTAACTTTAGGCGATGATGCAATACCGGAAGGAAAAACTAGAGCTGATTGAACACTTGTTGAACAAATCAGCATATTATTCGACCGTTGCAATCATACCTCAGGTTGGCTTGGTTATAATTACCATTCTTAATAACATATGCATATAGAAAATAACCATTAAATTGTGAATTTATGCTTAGTATTTATACACACGTACATACATACATAAGTATATATATATTTGTGTGTACACGTGTGTAGCCAACGCTGCTAATCTGGGGTGACAAGGACAATGTATTTCCACTCTACTTGGGTTATCAGCTACACAGGTATTTCCTCCTTCCATTAATCTTCTTCCTTCTAAAGAAAATTCATTCATTAGAATTTGAGTTCCAAAATTCTGGGAAATACTTTAATAACCTTCTAAAGAAAATTCATTCATTAGATTTTGAATTCCAAAACTCTGGTAAAGACTATTGAGAAATGCTAATATCACTATTTTTGTCATTCTCTTTTTAACTCTCTGCATTTACTGTTTGACATTCTATTATCTAATTTTATGTTGAAATAATAATATATCATACTAGTGCAGTCCACGTGTCAAAATAAATATAAAGAGTGATACTAACATTTGTCTATATATAACACCGTTCATTATGCCTAATTTGTAGACACTTGGGAGGCAATTCAAAGTTGGAGATACTAAAGGACACAGGACACGCTGCAAATCTCGATTCACCAGATAACTTGAACGCATTGATAAAGTCGTTTGTTTTAAATGGCTCGTAGCTACCTAGTACTTGCATAATTTTGTGTTAAGACATTTTAAGGGGAGTGATTGTAATGGGTTTGATCACTTTTGGGTTTAATCTTCTTTGCCACTGGGATTAAAATAATAAAGCGTTTTAGTGCATGTAGGCCTTGGTTATGAGCTCTTGTTGCTTTGTTCCTGTATCATGCATGCACTCGTTATTAATAAACGACAAGGAACGGCAGGCAAATTTAAGGACAACAAGAAAGGGACAAAAGGAAAACGACAGTTTTAGGAAACAACAGTAAAATATAAGGACAGTACGACAAAGAGGATAAACAACGTCAGGCGCATTTAAAAATCAATAATAAAAAACAGAGAAAACAATATAGAAAAATAAACGACAGGTACATCTTGAGAACGATAATAAAAGAAGACGACGTGAAATAGATAACGGCAGGCGCATTTAAACAAGAAGGAAAGCGAAAGTCAAAAGCTTTTTTTTTTTTTTTTTTTTTTTTTTTTTTTTTTTTTTTTTTATGGAGCTGCCTCTTTTTTTTCTATTTATTTTTTATCTTTATTTATCTTTATAAAATTCTTTTTACATTTTATTTTTGTGTGTTCTTTAAAAAGATATTATTACTAACTTTATTCTTATAAGAGTAATTTTTCGTATTATGTGTTCCTATTTTATTTTTAATTAGTAAAATAATTTTTTTAAAATGTGTCCCTACTTAATTTTTTTTTGTCAATTGATTTTTGCACATATTCTTTTTTAAAATAAATTCAAAAGTCTTTAAGTTGTATAAATGTAGTCTATATATAAAATAGTCAAAGTTCTTTTCTATGAGTTACCACGTGATAACTCCTCTATTTGCCTCTTTTTTCTATTTATTTTTCTTTGTAAAATTCTTTTTACATTTTAATTTTTGTGCGTTCTTTAAAAATATATTGTCACTAACTTTATTCTTATAAGAGTAATTTTTTGTATTATGTGTACCTATATTTATTTTTAATTAATAAAATAATTTTCTTGAAATGAACCCCTACTTAATTTTTTTGTTAATTTGGTTTTTATACACATTATTTTTTAAAATAAATTCAAAAATTCTTAAATAATTTCTCATTATTCAATAAACAATAAACTTTTCGGATATTTACAGCAGGTCAATACGTGCAAAGCAAGTTTTTTATAACATAAAAACATAATAATAGTGGACAAAAAAATAGGAAGATAAAAGGGAAAAAGAAAAAGAAAAAAAGGGGTAGGAAGCAGAGTTGCATGGTGGTTTCGGATTAAATAATGAAAAAAGAGGCATTAAAAAGACAACTTTTAAGTGGGGGCAGACATAAGAAACCAACTTTAATGAGGCAGGGAAAATATATTCAAATCAAGCAGGGTGTAAAATGTTTTGAAATTTTTATTCAGCCGGTCCCACTTGACCTGATGTTGCTCCAATAACACTAGAGTAGCACAAAGGCTCTCTACATTATCAAGCACGATATTGTTAGAGCTTTTTTTGCTTGACCTTGTGGGGGAAAAAAAGTTCGTAGACAGAAATCTTTACGACTTAAACATAAACAAAATACTAATACAAAAGTTACTTAAAGTGATAATGTAATGACTGAGAAAATTCCAGACTTTAAATAATACAATTTATTTATTTAAGCCAAGAATTTTCCTAGAAAATATTATGTGACTGAAGGATTTATGAAATCAATATCTGTATTCTCAAATTCTGTAGCAGATTTCATGTTAAGTTTATGTTTTCGATCAAGTAAATTCGATCGATAAATTATTGCCGTACTTTAAGGCGGAATAATTTTCAGGACAAGTATAGTTTGAGAATCTTAATTTCAAGAATCTCCAAACAAAGATGATGTCGGCGCAAAAAAAAAAAAAACGCACCGACATTTTAAAGAAGAGAAAAAACCTTAATTGCCGACAGTTAGATTAAAGTCACAAGATAAATACCCATAACAGAAGGGTACAATGTGAGCTCGGGAGCTCGGATTTGACACCATCGAAAAACAATGTCATTCCCGGGATATGATGCGAGAAAAGTTAAATGCGAAATTTGTTCAGTCTAGAATTAATTTCAAGACTTAAAACAGTTCAAGATATTACGCGAGTAAGAATTTAATGTGATGTCTAAGTAGTCGAATTAATATTGAACTGTAAATGAGCAATGAAAAAAGGAACCGTCAGAACTAGAATTTCTGTCGGCTAGGTACTTCCTTACAATCAATTATAATTTTTATCTCGATTCAAGGGAAATTTAAGGAGACAAGAGTACAAGGGGTAGGTGAGATTTTTCTCTCTCCTTCTCCACTTGGCCGGCCATGCATAGGAAAATAGAGCCAAAATTTGGCTAATTAAGTGTGCTAGAAGGTTACATGTAAATGTGATGTGATGGGGTTAGGTTTCATTTTCTCTCTCCTTCCTTCACTTGGCCGGCCAAGCATAGCAAATGTAGAGCCAAAATTTAATTAATGGAGTGTGCAAGTGGATGACATGGTAAGGTGATGGGATATGAGTTGTTGAAGGGGAATTAATGGCAAAGTTGCTTCTCCTTTTCTCCTTCCACAACCGGCCAAGAAAGGGGGAATTTAACCAAAATTTGGGTGAATGATGTAGGGGAATTAGTGTTAAAAAAATAATTTTCAAGTTGCCTATAAAAGAAACCAACATAGGATAAGCTTCATTTTTTTTCTCCTAGCTTTTTCCTCACTCAAAAATCCAGCCATACCACCCATTCTCTCTCAAATATTTTATCTCACTCTCCTAACCTTAAGCCACTAGCAAAACATAGAAGAAGAAGAAGAAGATCAAGGGTTCTAGGAGGAGTTTAGTCAAGCATTTCTCCAATGGTATAAACTCTAAACCCTATCTTTTTATGCTCTAGTAAAGTTTGAGATGTAGAGATATTATTCTCAAATTTTCTTACACTCCTCTAGTTCCAAGCCATTATCCAACCTTAGAGGAGGAAGAATGTGAATAAGAAGCTAAGAGAAATCAAGTATATTGGCCTTCAAGGGTAAACTCTTAACCTCTCATTTTCTAGTAAAGTTTAAGTTTAAGAATCCATTAATGTAATTTGTGGTTCTTGAGGAAATAAGTTGTAATAAGGGTGTGTGAGTTTTATGGGGTTTTGTGAGTTTTGAGCTTAGTTTTATATGGTATGCTTATTTTTAATCTAAGTTGCTTATTTTGCTTAGAGGAAAAATTTCCGGTTACTTTGAACGTAAAAATAAGGACTCTAGAGTGAGATTTTACGATGTTTCAAAGTTTGATCTTATAGCCCTTGATGTTTTGAACATTTCCTATGACTATGACAAAATCCAAATTTAACTCTAAAACCGAGTTTGAAGCCATTTTGTAAAAAAATGGACAAGAGGTCCAAACACAGTTTCGGAAAGAAAAAAAAATTGATTGCTACAGCATTTTTAAAATGTCTGTAGCATTTTTTTTAAAATGCTGCAGCATTCTAGGTAAACAAAAGAAAAATAGCAGCCACTGTTTTCAGCTAAACGAGGCCTTTAGAGGCCGAATTTCAACTTTCACCAAAAACGAAAATTTTAGATCTCAACGAGACGAGAAGATTTCATGAAGAATGAAATTTTGAAATCCGACTCTAAAATGCGGTAAAACGCAGATTTCAGAAACTGTACAGTTTTAACAAAACGAAACTAAAACAATGTCGTTTTTAACAAAGGTTATCAAAGAACCCAAGATGTGAGTTTAGTAGAATAATATGGTTTTAGACCTCACTTTAACGAGGAATAGCAATGAAGAAAGATTTCGAAAAAGGTTTCTACAACATAGTTTCACGTTGGTTTGTAAGTTAACCATAAAACGACTTGGGGAATAGTTTTCAAAAGTTGGTATTCGAAAAGAGATTTTACAACGGGATTTAAGTGCTTGTAACTAAATGAGTGAGTTATCATTTCATAAAAAAATCGAGTGATAGTTCTTTTAAAAGCTTAATAGTTTTCGAGCAAAACATCCCAACGGGCACCCACGAGCCCAATACGATAGGTCCGTAGAATTTTGAAGGTTGATGTGGGTCCAACACCAGCATTGATCTAAGAGACTCCGTTTGAGTTTAAATTTCAACGGCCTCACGAGTCGAAATGTCGTGAATAAGTTCTAGGCGAATTGGGCCTTAATATCATAGTAAGTCCAATGAGGAAAATTATGGAGAATAAGTTACTAGATTGGATAATTGATTTCCAACCTAGACATAAATACGTTAAGGGCAATTAAGGAAAATAAGATTTTAAGGATTTAATAAATCTATCCTCATAGTAAATTATCCTTGATGAAGGAAAGGAATACATGCCTTAAGTAAAAGGCTAGATTTCCTTCACAAGTTGCTAAATAGAATAGCAAACGACAATTAATCGACACTCTTAATGGGTGTTCATTTTCAAAGTAAGCAAGTAAGAGAATAGGTTTGTTTGGCGAAAAGAGAATTCCACTCTGTAAATCGGGTAAGTAGGAATCTAGCCTCTGAGTGATGAATAGATTTTAAAGAAAAATTTACACATGTTCTATATACATGTTTATGCTTTAAGTATGGTATACGATGCTATGTTATGATGCATACACATAAGCAGTGCACATGAATTATATGTGCTTAAATTAAGTTAATGTTATAGTATGCTATGCTAGGTCATATTGCATACACCTTAATAAGTCAAGAGGAACTTATAAGAATAATCTCAGTTGAGTGCCGTACCAGCCTCCGACCTAAGGGAGGTAATTCCAGCTCCACAAGGGAGAAAAGAAAAAAAAAGAATGTCCTCCGACCTAAGGGAGGCATTCAAGTTATAATCACGGTGTCGCGGGGGACCTTGCAAACCCTCACGTCCCGATGATTGCGCGCAAGTGGTACGTGAGCACTCGGGCCCATCAGTAAGAAAGATAAGATAAGATAAGATAAGATAATAAGACTATGATAAAACATCATAATCAAGCATAATCAGCTCATGCATATTTATACATGTGTACTTACAGTTATTTTGTGAGATATAGTTCCTACTTGCTGAGCGAAAGCTCAATCAGATATGTTCATCTTTGTGGGTAAGAAACCTATCGACAATTCTTGAAGGGCAATGGTGAGCGGCGGACGAATGGTGGAGATGGGAATGGATACCGCTAACGCAGATTATTTTCCATGATAAGTTTAAGTATAATCATGTATATATTTATATGATACAAAGTTTCAAGCATGTATGTTTAAAAAGTATATGTACATATGTATGTTAGGAAAACTGAGATTGTAGCTAACAATCTTAGTTTTGAGTATTTAAGTTTTAGAACGTTGCAATAGTTCATGCAACAAATAAACAATTTTAAACATAACGGTTTAAATGATTGATTTTGAAAGGACTTTATAATGTACTTGAATTTAAGATTTTTCACGAAATCGGTTTTAAAGTCAAATGAGATGGCCAATTAAAATGACTAGTTTTAGAAAGGCTTTTAAAAGAGTATTTGAAACAAGAGTTCAAATGCTATTCAACGAAAGATATTTCTAAAAGGTTTTATCTTAACTAAAATTAAGAAAAGCTTTAAGAAATTTAGTGATTCACTTATTTGAAATTATTGTTACAAATTATGAAAGTATTCCTTCTTATGTTTAAAAAAAAAATGTTCCGCAAATTTTAAGAAACTCCAGTAAGTACAAGTTAAAAAGTAAGTTACGGTGACGGCCTCATAGGAGGGTCGTCACAGATAATGTCAAGCTAATTTTTAGTCCTAACAAGTCGAAGGGTGAGGAAAGTGGCATAAGGGTTTTGAAATAAGAGGGGTTCTAAATTTACATTATTAAGCACAACATTATTAGAGCTCGCTTGACCAAATTGTGAGAGAAGAAAAGAAAAGGTTTATAGGCATAAATCTTTACAACTTAAACATAAACAAAATACTAGAACAAAAGTTACTTTAAGTGATAATGTCGAGCTAATTGTTAATCCTGACAAGACGAAGGGTGAGAAAAGTGGCGTAAGGGTTTTGCAATAAGAGGGGTTCTAAATTTACATTATCAAGCATAACATTGTTAGAGCTCGCTTGACCAAACTATGAGAGAAGAAAAGAAAAGGTTTATAGACATAAATCTTTACAACTTAAACATAAACAAAATACTAGAACAAAAGTTACTTTAAGTGATAATGTCGAGCTAATTGTTAATCCTGACAAGACGAAGGGTGAGAAAAGTGGCGTAAGGGTTTTGAAATAAGAGGGGTTTTGAAACGAGTTCCATACTCAACTCAAAATTTTCCTTGTGTAATGTCATTCCCATAATAAGTCAAATGTAATTAAAGAATCGTGATCGTAATATTCAATAGTTCAGGAAAATTGGATAATAAATTTGAACTCAACCACAATAGGGTCACACGTCAACTATTGAATATTTGAATCTATTAAAAAGAAAAGTTTCTAATTAGAAGAGTATGTCCAATTTCAAGCGCCTCCTATTTTCAAGGGTGATGTAGATTCACGAGTTCTTAGATTTTCGTCAAATTTTAAGATGTCCATACAATTATGTATATATATATATATATATATATATATATATATATTTCATTTATGCAATTATTCTATCTCTGTTTTTTTTTTTTTTTTTTTGTAGGATTTATTTTTATGTTTGTTTTATTCTATTCTCATATTTACAATTTTCTTTTGGCGGTAACAAGACAAACAACTAGCGAGCGTTAACTGCGAAGGTAACATTTTGGCACCAAATTGCGAACAACGATTAACGAGATCACAGGTGAATTGACCAAAACCCCCTTTCCAAGTTTCACTTCCTCTTCCCTTCGTCTCTGTCTTCGTCCATCTTCCACAGCCGCGAGAGCCACCGCCTCATTCGAACGATAGGTTCCACGCCCTATGTGAATCCGAAACGGCAACCGCCCCAATGTCGTCGAACGAGCAAGCCGTGGTGTCGCTCCTCTCGCAGCTCGCCCTCTCCTTCGACGGCGCCGTTTTGGGCGTAGCCCTAGCCTACGCCGCAGTCCGCTCCGTCCTCAAGTACACCTCCACCTCCTCCGCCCTCTGCAAGCTCCGCAAAGCGCCTTCCGTGAAAGTTTCCGATCTCCGATCAATCCTCGCCGCCGACGCTTCCTCCGAAGGTTCGAACGAATCTCGGCCGTCCGATGGCAAGCTCGTGATAGTTCGCGGCACCGTGGAGGCCAAATCGGTGATCGACGGAAGCTGGAAGAGCCTTAGGCCAAACGTCTTGGTCTCGCAGGAATCTGGCGATAAAGCCGTCGTCATTCAGAGAACTCAAACTGTATGTGGTTTCTTCTTCGTTGCCGATAAACGTTGCGAAAAGTTGAAACAAGAAGGCCTTTTCTTGCTCTGAATTAGATAGAATTATAATAACTTGAATATCTAGCCCTAATTAGATGAAAAAAGTGGTTTCTTTTCTTCAGCTTGACTTCGAAATGGAAATTCAAGTAAATGTTTTGATTTTCTTTGATTATATTTTGAGCTGTGACGAATTTCTGACTAAATTATGTTCATTTGCTGTGCGTAGTGTATATTTAACTAAAATTCAAGTAAATATTTTGATCTTACATGCTTATTGTTTGATCTTCGAAGAATTTGGGACTAAATTTATGTTCATCTATGGCATGTAGTGTATAGCAAGTTAGAAAATCGAGTGAGTGTCTCCATAATACTTATTATATGATCTGTGAAGGATTTCAAAATAAATTTATGTTCAACTATAGTATTTAGTATATATTTAACTGAGAAATACATTTAATTGTTTTTATCTTAAATAAAAGTAAATCTTATATGATCTATGAAGTATTTAGATTAAATTGATGTTCATCTATGGTAAGTAGTGTATATTGAACAAATAAATTCAAGTAAATATTTTGGTCTTATATGCTTACTGTTTGAGCTGTGATGAGTTTCAGACTAAATTTATGTTCATCTATGGTATGTAGTGTATATACAATGAATGGAAGGGTTTCTTCGGATGGACTTCTGATCTGCGGACCATATTTGCGAGGTCCTGGAGAGAACAAGAATCCACTTCGTTAAGAACGGTGTGTTTTGTTTCTCACCTTTGCTAATTTATGGGTATGCTAGTGCAGAGGAGTTCTATAGAAGCAGATGTTGTTTATATCAAGTGCTTTCATGGATCTTTGTCAAAAAAAGTTCCTTCATGGATAGAGAAGTGTTGTGAGTTTGGTTATGAAAGTTAGGAGTTATCTCTTTTGATTGTCGTACATGTATGCAGGTTTCTTTCATTCTTGTTGAAGCTGGAAAATGGCCGCAAATGGATTTTGTTGTCGTCAACATGGATGGCTCAAGGCATCCCTTGCCTCTTACAACAGTTTATCATCAGTTGCAGCCTGTTAATCCATCTCCTTATACATTCCTACAGGCACTTTTTGGTCATGAATACCCTGTAAGTTTGTTGTTGATAACATCTTTAGCTCTCTCCTTTCCTTCCTTGGAAAGATGTATGTTTCGGAATTCGGAGTAAGTTTGTTGTTGCTAACATCTTTAGGTTTCTCCTTGGAATGACGCCTGTTTAGGATTTTCAATATTCTTACTTGCTCTGCAAAATGGTCTTGATGTTATCATCTATTATTCTGTTTTTTGAAGGTCGGTTTACTTGACGAAGAAAAAATTCTCCCTTTGGGAAAGGATATCACTGCTGTTGGAATTTGCAGTTTTAAAAATGGAATTGCAGAGATCAAGTCATGCAAGGATATTCCTTATTTTCTGTAAGTTACACATATTTAGTTGTCTAAGTATATGAATAGTCAAATGAATTTTCTGTTCCAATATTCAGTTGCCTTTTCTAATTCTGATGAATTGCTATTTCTGGCTGTAAAAATAATAAAATTTCACATTGATCGATTTGTTCCTCAATTTCCAGTTATAGTGCACTTGAGGTGCTCTGTTTTTAGTGGAATTACTGGTGTTGTGCCTTTGCAGTACCGAAATGACTAAGGATCAGATGGTTGTGGATCTTGCCTTTAGTACTAAAGTTCTGTTGGTGAGTGGTATCGTTCTTGGTTCGCTATCTATTGGAATCCTTGGCTACGCTCTTGTGAGGTATACTTTTCCCTTGTGATCTCAACTCATTCCCATTTTCTGCTTGCTATAGGTGTTAAATTTACATTTTGCTTTTCTTCAAAATATAATGGGATATGATTTTGAAAATTTTGATGATACTTGCTAGCATGGTATGTACTAATACACGACAGGAAACTAGAAGGTTAACATGGACGTTGTTGGCACTTCTCAGAATTTAGCTACAACATGTAAATCCTACAATTTTTATTTTTTTTATTTTTTCAGGAACTGGAATAGATGGAAAGAATGGAGGCACAATAGGCAACAACAGCGAGCAAACCCTCCAGCTATCGATGACTCAGAATCTCAAATTGTGTCGGAGGAGGACACGACAGATGTTCCTGATGGACAGTTGTGTGTCATCTGCCTGACAAGGAGAAGGCGATCTGCTTTTATTCCATGCGGGCATCTAGTATGTTGCCATATCTGTGCCATATCAGTTGAACGTGAAGTGACACCAAAGTGCCCAGTTTGTCGGCAGGAAATCCGTACTTCAGTGCGAATATATGATTCTTAAGGGTTTTGAATGTTCGATGAAGCTTTTAAGCTCTGAACAAATTAACATGGATTCAATTGTTTGAACCCTAAGGCTTTTGATTTGTAAATACATAGCGTAAGCAGCGTAATCTCGTGTTAATACTCGGCAAAAAAAAAAAGGAAACTGGGTCTGGAATGCATGATAGAAATCGGTGGTAATTTTATGTCGTTTTCTGACTAGTTTGCAGCTTATAATTTTTTGACGGATTTATGGCTCGTAATTTGCTCTCGCTTAAATTATATGCTCATAAAAGCGTGTATAAAGTTACGTTTGCTGATATGTCGTTCGATGATGCAAAAAACATGTTCGTCGTTTTAGCTTGATACATTTTCTTATGGGTATGGCGATTTAATTGAATAATAAAAAAAAGCATCATGCAGATAACTCTTTTTATTTACAGGCAACGCATTGATAACAATTAGAGGAGATCAAGCCCAGAAAACAAGAACCAACCAGTAATATCTGAACCACAATATTTATCGGGCTAGAGTAAAATCAATATTGTTGATCAGGAAAGGTGTTCCATATCTCAGAATCCATCCAAACATCATCATGCATGAGTTGCCACTTGTCCTCGCAGATCCGAACCGGCGATAATATAGTCTCAAAATGCTCATGGACGACCCCAAAGATGTCCTGGGGTTGTGCAGCCACCGGGTCATCCTGAAGTTCCATCCGCGCTTCTTCAGGCGACGGAATACTTGTTCCATCGCTCTCGTTTAGGCTTGTTTGTGGCACCTCACAGAGGCCTAATTGCTGTTTCTTTGTGAGGTTTGGCACTTCTAAGGATACATGACCATTTGATGGCTTAGGATCACTGGAAGTGATAGAGTCGGCCTTGCAACCAGCTTCTTTGATCTTTTTGCTGATTTTTGTGTTCCAATAGTTCTTGATTTCATTGTCTGTACGCCCTGGAAGCAATCCTGCTATTACAGACCATCTGCAACTCAACCGCATATAAACATAACAATTACCGCCAAAAGTACATAATATAGACGTATAAAAGTTCTGTTTATAACTCTGCTTTTTGTCATATGGTGGGATTGGGATCAATTTTTCTAGGTTTCATTAGTTTTAGTTCTCTGACTCAATCTCGAATGCATACATTTACACATATATACATATAATGGAGCCACTAGCCAACTAATCCAAACGTTGGTGTGAAAACAAGAGACAAGGACCTGTTGCCCAGGTTTTTGTGAAGCCTAATTATGGTGTCCTCTTCTTTTTGACTGATGTTTCCTCTCTTAATACCCGGTTTGAGATAATTCAACCATCGCAGCCTGCAACTCCTCCCAGATTTCTTGAGTCCTGAGAGTACATCAAAAGCTTATTTATTAGTAAGTAATCCAACTTTATTGCAATAAAATTATCTCAATTAAATTACATTTCATTATCATTACTAGTTACAAAAGCCTAATATGGGAAATGTTGACTTAACTAAGCTTGTATTCTTCCTTTTAAGTACATCTTTTTACCCGACATACATACGACACAACACAGACGTACCTGTTGTTGTCGGAGGTAGTCTAACATAATTCTACACCTACATTTACCCTACCCTTAAATTATAAAAAACAAAAAACAAAACAAATCAAAGCGTTTTGTTTATTTATTTATTTATTTTTTACAATATGGAATTGAACCCGAGGCCCTTCATCTAAATTCCTCCCAACCCAAACCATGCCACTTAGATTAAGAGGTCTTAGGCGATCTTACCTGCATTTTGAGGAAGGCAGTTCCATTGTCTTTCACCGTGGATTCTAATGTATTCAGTTAGAGTTTTGTCTTCCATGGCTGTCCACCGCCTACTCGAACCTTCATCGGAGCTACGACTGATCCGAGGACGTCTCTCTCCCATCACTCTCCCTCTCCAGATCTCTCTCTCTCTCTCTCTCTCTCTCTCTCTCTCTCTCTCTCTCTTGTTGGAGATAAATAGTTATTGCCCTTAACACTTGACTGTATTTATAGCATTCTTTCGTACATATATCTAGAAGGCCTTGAGTTGTTGTAACCCACTCTCTCTATTTAACATATTTCATCTTTAATTTTTATTATAATCTGGACATTAAAAAAAAAAAAGATGAAATCATTAAAGTTTCAAGATTAGACATCTCTGTATAGAGCCCCCGTTTTAATGCCGACAAACAAAAATATATTATATACGTGAATACATATGCTATGATGCAAATTATAACTAGATGACGTCATTTACTATATTTATGACGTACCGGGTACACATCATCAGCTGACGTTGATTGTATTTATTCAAGTACAAACAGCTGACGTTGATTTTTATCACAATATTTTTCTCACAAAAATTCATCTTATTGTGTAAATTACAGATTCTACCCTTAAAAAATACAGTATTTAAGATGTTTACTCCATACTCTTGACTAATATCCTTTTGACTAATCTAGTTTTTTAATTAAAAAATATTAATTAAGATTGAGAGGTAAAAATTTAAGATCCATGCACTTTAAAAGATACTTATCTCCTTTTCTCATTCACATTTCAACTTAAATTATTAATGAATACATGAAAGAACTGAAGGATTAATTCCAAGTAAAACGACACCGTCCAACTTACAGCATTCCTATTAGATCAAGAACGACTTGCCGTTTCACAAAGATCAAGAGTTAGTCAGCTATCAATCTCAAGAGTACACGTGTATGGTCCATAATGAGTCGGTGAAGGTTATTTGTACTTCTGATATATAATGAAGTGTATAGATTCATTTCTAGGTCATTCTTCTCATTTCGCTAGAGAGAGAGAGGCTCGAGAGCAATTGTAGAGAGAGAAAGAGAGATTTGGGGGTTTTGAGTGCTAAGAAGAAATCAGGGTTCTAGGGTTTCTGATTTCTCTTCAGTGAACCTTCTTGGGAGATCTTTCTTGTAACTGTTCTTAATCTGAGTGTGAGTCTCGGTGAGATTGTGAGTTGTGAGGGTGTAACCGATTTGATCTAATAGTGGAAAGGGCTTCTTGTGAGAGAGCTCAACGGGGACGTAGGGTAATTGATTTTGCCTGAACCTCGGTAAAAATTCTTCTGTGTTGATTGTTGTTTTTTCTTTCGTTCTCGAGTCTTGTGTTGGTCTCAACCCAACAGTGGTATCAGAGAGAGGTTCGGCGATAAGCTAATCGAAGACTCGGTGAAAAATCTCCGGAAGAAACAATGGGTTCCGCAAAGTTCGAACTAGAACGGTTCGATGGCTCTGGAGATTTCGGTCTATGGAGGAAGAAATTGAGAGCAATCTTGGTACAACAGAAGGTCGCAAAAGCTCTCGGAGACATGAAGGATGTGAAAGGAACAGAGGAGGAGAAGACCGACATGCAAGAAATTGCATACTCCACAATAATCTTGTACCTTGCCGACAACGTTCTCAGACAGGTAAATGAGGAGGACACCGCCGCTAAGGTATGGCTCAAACTCGAACAATTGTATATGAATAAATCCCTCACTAATAAAATCTATCTTAAAGAAAGTCTTTTTAGCTTCAGAATGGATACTAGCAAGAGTCTTGAAAAGAATCTTGATGATTTTAATAAAATAATAATAGACTTAGCTAATATCGGAGAAAAGGTGGAGGAAGAAAATCAGGCAATAATTCTGTTAATTTCTTTACCAGAAAATTTTAGAGAGGTTAAAAATGCAATTAAATATGGGAGAGAAAGCCTTACCCTAGACGATGTGTTGTCTGCACTAAGGTCCCGAGAGTTAGAAATCAAATTTGAAATGTATCAAAGAAAGGATACTCACAGTGATGAGGGATTGTTGGTTAGAGGTAGACATCCTAAGAGGGATCAAAGCAAACCTAAATTTAGGCCTAACTCTAGGTCAAAATCAAGATCAGGATCTAGGAAATGTTTTTACTGTAACAAAGTTGGCCACATTAAACGTTTTTGCAAAGAATGGAAAAAGAAACTGTTTGAACAGAAATCAGAGGAGAAAGAAACAGCAGCAGCAAATCAGACAAAGGATTACTACTGTTCTGAGATGCTAGTGATGGGAGAAACTAAGCCAGAAGAGGAGTGGATACTCGACTCGGGGTGTACCTACCACATGTGCCCCAAGAGAGATTGGTTCACAAATTACCACACACTGAAAACAGGAAATGTTCTCATGGGAAACAACCAGTCATGTTCTGTCGTTGGGATTGGTTCAATCCCTATAGCAATGCATGATGGCACTTTCCAACTACTCAAGAATGTGAGACACGTTCCAGACCTCAGGAGGAACCTAATCTCACTTGGCGCACTGGATGATGCTGGCTTCTCATACAAGGCTGAAGGTGGAACACTCAGGGTACTCAAAGGATCCCTAACAGTAATGAAGGGTCAAAAACAACATGGCCTTTATGTGCTGCTCGGAAACACTGCTGATGGAGAGGCTGCAACAGTAACAAAGGATGGCGAACAAGCAGAAATCTGGCACAGAAGACTGGCTCATGTCAGCGAGAAAGGGCTGCAAGAACTGAGTAAACAAGGCCTCCTAGGAAAGGATAAAATCAGCCAACTTAAATTCTGCGAGCTCTGCATTCTGGGAAAGCAACACAGACTCAGTTTTTCACTCTCTGCCTACCGAGCAAAAGGACCACTGGATTATGCACATGCAGACTTGTGGGGGCCAGAGAGTGTATCAACACATGGAAACCACAGGTACTTTCTTTCCATAGTAGATGACTTCTCAAGAAAGGTATGGATTTACTTATTAAAATCTAAGGATGAATGTTTTGAGAAATTCAAACTTTGGAAGGCCTTAGTTGAAAACCAAACCAACAGAAGGTTAAAGGCCCTGAGAACTGACAACGGTATGGAATTTTGTCATAATGTGTTCTCAACATTTTGTGCTGAGAGAGGCATTTTAAGGCATAGGACAGTAAAGAAAACACCCCAACAAAATGGGATAGCGGAGAGAATGAATAGGACAATAATGGAAAGAGTAAGGTGCATGTTGTTCGGAGCAGGCCTAAGTAAAAAATTCTGGGGGGAAGCAGCAAGTACAGCATGCTATCTCATAAATAGGTGCCCATGTAAGCCTATAGGCTTAAGGACACCAGAGGAATGCTGGACTGGAAAGGCCCCAAACTTAAGCCACCTCCGAGTCTTTGGCTGTGCAGCGTATGCACACCAAAAAGAGGGAAAACTTGACCCTAGATCCATTAAGTGCATTTTCTTAGGATACCCCGAGGGTGTCAAAGGATATAGATTATGTGCAAAGGATGGTCCTAATTTAAAAATAATTATTAGCCGAGATGTCCTCTTTAATGAAAATGATATGCCTTACTTAAAGGAAGGTCGAGATACTGCTGTTACTTCTGATAGTGTAGGTACAGGGACCACCACGTCACAGGAGCTCCAATTTGAGGTAGAGAACTGCGAGCAACCTGATCAAAACACTGAGGATGAAGTACAGCCAGCCGCTGTCCCACAGGCACACACCGATGAGGCTCAGACTGATCATCACCCAGACCAAGAACCTGCACACCCAGAGGATGTCTCCGGCCAACAGATTCTCAGTCAACAGGGACTGGACGACTACATGCTGACCAGAGACAGGCAAAGAAGACACATTAAACCCCCTGAAAGGTATTCAGGTGGAAGCTTTTTAGCCTATGCACTTAACACCGCAGAGGAGGTAGCCGGACTAGAACCAAAGAGCTATCTTGAAGCGATGTCAAGCCCTCAGTCCAACAAATGGGAACAAGCGATGAAGGAGGAAATGACATCTCTAATGAAGAACAAAACCTGGATTTTGGTAGATAAACCAAAGAACAAAAAGCTAGTTGACTGCAAATGGGTTTTCAAACTCAAGGAAGGGATTGCAGCAACTGATCCCAAGAGATACAAAGCAAGGCTGGTCGCCAAGGGGTTTACACAAGTTGAAGGAATAGACTACACAGAAGTGTTTTCCCCGGTAGTCAAATACAAGACTATTAGGACAATTCTAGCATTGGTTGCTCAAAAGGATTGGGAGCTAGAACAAATAGATGTGAAGACCGCCTTCTTGCATGGAGACTTAAACGAGACAATCTATATGAAGCAGCCCCCCGGTTTTGAGAGGAACAGTAAGGAAGAACAAGTATGTCTGCTAAAGAAGTCTCTCTACGGACTTAAACAGTCACCACGACAGTGGTACAAACGATTTGATCATTATATGATCAAGAAAGGGTTCAAAAGGAGTGACTATGACTCGTGCCTATACTACAAAGATGCAGGTACAGAAAGGTCAGTTTATCTGCTGCTTTATGTAGATGACATGCTGATCATAAGTAGAGAAGCCAGGGAAATAAACCAAGTGAAGGAGATTCTTAGCTCGGAGTTTGATATGAAAGACTTAGGGAGAGCTAAGCGGATACTTGGAATTGACATCAAGAGGAATAGGCAACAAAAGCTGCTGTGCCTATCTCAGGAAGAATACCTGAAGAAAGTAGTACAAAAATTTGCCATGAATCAAGCAAAGACAGTACGAGTTCCATTAGCTGGACACTTCAAACTCTCAGCAGATCAATCACCAAAAACCGAAGAAGAAAGGCAAGAAATGTCAGGCGTTCCATACTCAAGTGCACTAGGATCACTGATGTATGCAATGATCTGCACAAGGCCAGACTTGGCTTATGCAGTGAGTGTACTAAGCAGATATATGTCCAACCCTGGACATGAACACTGGCAGGCAATGAAGTGGTTGCTTAAATATGTAAATAGTACATTAAAGTACTGTTTGATTTACAAATGTAACACTAGTCACTTGATCTTGGAAGGTTTTGTTGATTCTGATTTTGCAGGTGATAGAGATAAAAGAAGGTCAACCTCAGCATATGTCATAACACTTGGAGGAAGCTGCATAAATTGGAAGGCTCAACTACAACCGGTAGTGGCTCTTTCAAGCACAGAAGCCGAATACATTGTGGGTGTTGAAGGCTTTAAAGAAATAATTTGGCTGCAGGGATTATTGAGAGAACTCAAAGTGATGGAAGGTCCCTCTGTAATATATTCAGATAGCCAGTCTGCCATCCATTTATGCAGGAATCCAGTGTATCATGAAAGAACGAAACACATAGATGTGAGACATCACTTCATCAGAGACAAGGTTGAAGAAGGAGCAATAGAACTGATGAAGATAGGGACTGAAGACAATCCAGCATACATGGCCACCAAAGTTGTTCCACTGAGCAAGTTCCAGAATTGTCTGGACTTGCTCTGCTTTGGAATAACTTGAAGAAGGTAAGTGGAGCCATGACCTCACAAGAGCTATAATTAGGATGGTTGTCTTCTACTTGGAATCAAGGTGGAATTTGAAGGATTAATTCCAAGTAAAACGACACCGTCCAACTTACAGCATTCCTATTAGATCAAGAACGACTTGCCGTTTCACAAAGATCAAGAGTTAGTCAGCTATCAATCTCAAGAGTACACGTGTATGGTCCATAATGAGTCGGTGAAGGTTATTTGTACTTCTGATATATAATGAAGTGTATAGATTCATTTCTAGGTCATTCTTCTCATTTCGCTAGAGAGAGAGAGGCTCGAGAGCAATTGTAGAGAGAGAAAGATTTGGGGTTTTGAGTGCTAAGAAGAAATCGGGGTTCTAGGGTTTCGATTTCTCTTGAAAACCTTCTTGGGAGATCTTTCTTGTAACTCGTTCTTAATCGAGTGTGTGAGTCTCGGTGAGATTGTGAGTTGTGAGGGTGTAACCGATTTGATCTAATAGTGGAAAGGGCTTCTTGTGAGAGAGCTCAACGGGGACGTAGGGTAATTGATTTTGCCCGAACCTCGGTAAAAATTCTTCTGTGTTGATTGTTGTTTTTTCTTTCGTTCTCGAGTCTTGTGTTGGTCTCAACCCAACAAGAACAGTCCTAGATGTTTTAGGTTGAAGCTACGTCGAATGCCCACTATAATTAACACAAACACAAAAATCTATTTGCCATGGGATATAGAACTTTAAATATATGATCGCGTCAAATTCTGCACGAGTTAAATGTTGTGTTTTACTTACCACTATTAATCCTAATTAACTCTCACCCACCAGGACCCATCTATCAGTTTAGTACAAAGTAACACAAGATGAATGCGCGTATTGCATCATAATTGAGGAATAATAGTTTCAAGTCAATTGTACGAGTCTTTTAAAATATGTTTTTGCTTACATCACGCCGTATAAAACAACCAACAATATAAATATATTTAGATCGGATGATATATGGTAATTTTCATGGTCATTGCTGGCATCTAGCCACTTTCTTTGAACTGTTCACCTTTTTTTTTTTTTTTTTTTTTTTTGGGTTGGATAAGTTACAATTTTTATGTATTTAATTTGAATCCCGTACTAAGGAATCAAAATTTACATAAATTTAAAGCTGTTTATGTGTTTTAATTTTTCTTCTCATCACATATAGATAAATCATATTAAACTTTAGAAAGGCGAGAAAATGATCACAACGTTCCATTGAAGAGAATTGTCACAATGTGTCGAAGGATTTAATTTGGGCATCTTTATTTGGCCGTATTAAAACACCACATTATATAATAATATATTAATATAATATTTAGTGTGATCATCGTATTGTATAAATTAATACGGACAATAAATTAATACGATTTATGTCGTATTATTGAATACGACTCATTTTTAGTATTGTATTGTATTATTCTATAAAGGATCCATAATTTATGGTAGAGTTGTGCATGATTGGGGTCAGGATCGGGCAGGCTTAGAGTCATGTTGGAGTCCAATAAACTTAAAAGAAACTTAGAATGATTAAGGTTACAAAAATTGTGATAGGTTAGAAACTTAGAACTCTTAGTGAAACAAAGAGTAAAGAGACTACCAACCTAATAAACTTGGGTCATGTTTGGTAGATTGTATTGTATCGTATTGTATAAATTGTATTGTATTGTGTTGTATTATCATAATATAATATGGTGTTTGGTGTTATGACGTATTGTATAAGGAGTCAAAATGTAATTTTATAAAAATTGTGGGTCAAAATATAATTTTTTAAATGTTTGGGGTCAAAAGTGAAATTTTCATAAAAATTTTAAGGTTAAAATGTAATTTTGCAAATTTTTTGGGGTGAAAATGTAATTTTTAATAAATATAAAATTTGAATTGTGCCCCCTAAATTTTTCAACAATTATAGGCTCCGGCCCTATATTGGTCCAACTCCAACCTCTAGTCATGTCCAATCATGACATAAATTATTGATCTACTATAAAATAATACAATATAATATGTAAAAAATGAACCGTATTCAATAATATGACATAAACTGCATTGATTTATCATTCGTATTAATTTATATAATACAATAGTCAAACTAAACATTATATTATTATATTATTATACAATACGGTAATCTAATACGGTCAAATAAACATGCCCTTAGTGGTTTGGTGGACGAAAGAAAGTCCGGTTTAAAGAATGCAAGAAGTTCAAAACTGCCCTTTTTATAATAGTGATATTTTTATTATTTATCTCTTTCATCATAATCTCTTCTTTATTAAAATAGATCAACTTAAACAAGTTAAAAGGGCAATGTTGAATAAAGAGTAAAATATATATATATATATATATATATATATATATATATTGATTCACATCGAATTTTAAGGTCAATTCTAATTTTTTTTTTTTTTTTTTTTAAAGAATTGGCACGTGACCCATTTTAATCTAAGGATACAAGTTAAGGATCAACAGCCAAGATAAAATTATGGCATAATGTCGGGGATTTCTTATTGATTGCTTATTGAGCATCGGAGAGCTTTCCTTGCAGGAACCCCATTCTTCTTACCGAGGAGTTTCTAGCTAGGAGATCAGAGATCAAGAATCGAGCGAAGTGTACATTGATTGGTACCCGAAGCAGATTTTCTACCCGGCAACTAGCACTGTCTTTGTGAAATTTTTGGGATAAAAAGGTTGAAGAGGACAATAACGACGGTTAAAAAAGAATAAGAAAAAAAAAAAAAAAAACCATTCCAAATGGTTCTGGATCTAATCGAGGCTCTGATACAAAAGCAACAACAATCTGATGAAGCCGACCGATTTCTAATAAGGGAGAATCAGAGGGTGATTGAGAGAAAATGTGAGGCTGAGAGACACAATGACATCAATAAGTAAAAACCACAGATTTATGACCGAGAAATTGAACCAGGTTGAAGCTGTTGATGAATGAACTAATGGTCAAAGACATCTTTAGAGATGGTTTCAGGAAAGAGCAGGAACTTCATGAAAGTACGTGTTTTATTTATTTATTTATTTTGTTTTTGCTGAATCTGGAGATCATATATGCTGTTATTAACGTGTAGTTTCTCGTTTTGAGCTTGAGATATTTTTTTTTTTTCCTTCCTTTTTGGGCATAGATATTGAAGGCAACTTTATTGTACATGAAACTTAAATCGAAAAGTCCTTAAAGACTACTTAAAGACAAAAAAAAGAAAAAAAAAAAGAAAAAAAAAGAGCAGAATCCTTTTCAGAATTGATGCAGTGAAAGATTAAGTTAGATAAATTAAATTAATAAAATGAAAAGTATAAATCTATTAAGGAGAATATATAGCTTCAAAATTCGTTGATTACTATCAAAGATTAGAGAGAGCAAATTGCGAGTAATAACTTAGTTTCATATAGCAATGTCCAATTTTCATTAAAAGGATGCACCTATTCGTAGCACAAAACACAAACGAGAAACCAGGCCGAAATCATGACCTTTACCTAATTAAAATAATAAAAATACAAAATTTTGAAAAGGAAACGAGAATGATAATTATCTAGAATTCTTAAGGGAACTTATAACAAAAACGGGAAACTTCTAAAAATAATAATAATAAAGGCCCTTTTGAAGGCCTAAACAACTGAATTTGGTCGAAAAGCGTCATACATCATGGTAGGGTGACGGTTATTTTTCATTGGCCTGTCTCAAAAAATAAAAATAAAAAACCACATATTTTTCGTCCAAATCTAAGGATGTTCTTATTTGGTCTCAAGCTAACCCTAACACTCTTTATTTATATCCTTTCGTACCCTATTAAGAACCAACTAGCTTTTTTTTTTTTTTTTGAACCACTATACTTTACCATGGGATAGAGGAAAATCAATACTGTTTGGTCAAGAAAGGTTGTTCCATATCTCAAAGTCAAAGTCCATCCAAGCATCATCATACATAAGTTGGCAATTTCCCTCCAAGATCCTAACCGGGGAAAATATAGTCTCAAAATGCTCGTGGACCCCAATGTCCCAGGGTTGTGCAGGCCACGGGATGCTTGTCGTTTCATCATACTCGCTCTGACTTGGTTGTGGCACTTCAGAAAGGCCTTGCTGTTTCTTTGTGAGGTTCTGCCCTTGTAAGGATTCATAGTCGCCATCATTTGATGGCTTAGGATCACTAGAAGCGGCAGAATCGCCATGATCATGACCGTGGTCATGTTTGATCTTTTTGCTAATTTTTGTGTACCAGTAGTTCTTGACTTCATTGTCCGTTCGCCCTGGAAGCAGTCCTGCTATTACAGACCATCTGCAACTCAACCGCATATATATTATAACATTATTATTAGCATAAAAAATTATACGACATATATAAAATTTCTGTTTCCTATATATGCTTTTCGTTGTATGGTACGACCATTGTTGCTAGCTTCAGTACTATTTCCAATTCTCCGACTCTCTCCAACACACACTCACACGTATATTTATGTATAAATATTGTGTTGTAGCGGCTAATCTAATAATTGGCGACTAGAACGTATAAGCGTTATTAAGTGAAACAAAGGACAAACACCTGTTGCCCAGTTGTTGGTGAAGCCTAATAATGCGGTCCTCTTCTTCTTGACTGATGTTTCCTCTCTTAATACCCGGTTTTAGATAATTTAACCATCGCAGTCTGCAACTCTTCCCATTTCGTTTAAGTCCTGAAGGCCAATCAAATTAAGCTTATATTTAGTACCTCTCTTACCTCTTCTGCAATTCAGTTATTTTGTATTCTTCCTTACTTGTTTTTAGCTTTAAAAAGAACACACAATTCCTTGCTCATATATATCAATATGAACATGTTATTAATACAGACACTCACCTGCTTTTAGAGGAAGGTACTTCCATTGTCCTTCACCGTGGATTTTAATGTATTCAGTTAGAATTTTGTCCTCCATGGCTGTCCATGCCCTTTTAGCATTCAAAGCTTCTTCTGAACAACGAGAACGCCTCCTCCCCATCTCTCTCTCTCTCTCTCTCTCTCTCTCTCTCTCGGTTGTAAATATACAGGGTGTTGCCCCTCCTGTTAACAGTTCTTGTTTGTATTTATATCCATAACTTCATGCATATCTAGAAGGCCTTGAATTGATTGTAACCCACTCTAATTTCGATCCAACATATATTTCATCTTTAATTTTTATCAAGTGGGATTAAAAAAAAATTTCTAAAAGAAAAAGTGGGATTAAAAATTAAATCATTAAAGTTCTAAGATGGTTAATTAATTTATTGTGACTTCTGCATATATAGATGTCCATTTACATTTAGTCTAGGTCTCGTACATGCACAATCGAACAAACAAAAAATATAATAATCAATTCATACATGTACTTCATCAATTCATATAATAATCAAATTTATATCACCCCCACACACATTATCCGTATATGTGATGATACCGGATATACGTCATCATGTGATATTGCATGTTTTAACTTTTAAGTACATGACAATAAAGAAGTCGTGATCATGACCGTTAATATGTTTTCAACCCATATCCATATACTGGATTAATGATATGCATCCAACGTTTATGATGTTTTTATTATTTGAAAGCTACATATACTCCTGAATGAAAGCTCCCCATAATCAACACACGTACACAATATAACATATTTTTGGGAGTTTTGGCACAATTGCCCCTAACTTATCGTAATTTGGTAAATCGTCTTCTAAATTTTTAATTTTATTAAGTTGTCCTCTAAAATTGTAAATTTGTTACAATATGTCATACTTAATTAAATTTGCTCAATTTTTTATTAGATTTAAAAAATTAAAAATTGTGACATTGAGATTTGTGTTACATTTGAATTGGAATAAAATTTTTAGTTGAACGTGCTTTTTTTACACTAGTTTAACACAATCATCGTCAAAATGAGACATATTGCAACAACTTTATAAGTTGATGGGGTAACTTGCCAAAATCAAAAGTTTGTGGGGTAGTAATCTGCTAAATCATGATAAGTTTAAGAAGCAAATGTGCTAAAAAGGCTATTTTTTTTATCAGCTCATGTACACAATAAATTTATCAATTAAGTTTGTTGCACTATAGTTGGTGATTAATGAGGACTTTTGTTTCCTATGGGGGGTGTGTGTGGGGAGGAGATTAGATAGAAATATTAATACTAATTACTTGCGTCAAATTCGGCCAGGAGTTAATTAATCTTGTGTATAACACACCACATTGCTAATTAACTCTCCCCCACCACATTATTTTAGTGCAAAGACTCGCATATATACATGTATATTACGCGTTGTGACTGTGAAAGAAATTATTACTCAAGACTAGTCTTATACAACTATTCTGGCGGCTGATATCTCCTGCATGTGTCACGCCACAAAAAGACACAACATAGCAAATCAAAATCGCTCTTGGTAATTATATGCTATTTGCAAGCTGGCCATGGCATTTAGCCACCATCTTTATTCTTTGAGTGTATGTTGACCATTTTATCATATATACACTTTTAATTCCGTCTTCATGGGGAGAGTTTATAGAAAAGGTGAGAGTCCAACAACTTAGGAATCAAAGCTGATCATGTATTTTACTTGTTCTTAGGATCACATCCTCACACCTCTTCATACTTACTAGAAATGGGAAGCTGTACGTATAGTAAAGAAAGTAACATAGGAGTAAAATTGAAAGTCAATTTCACCCCTTCTACATAGTTGTAGAAAACTTAGCGTGGTCTCTATCATGCAAAGCGTTGAATAAAGACTCCTAAGAATTATAATTAAAGACTATAGGATGACGACCTTTTTCTTTCAAATTTTGTTTACCATTGATCATGGTATTCAAGAGTTTTTTTTTCTTTTTTTTTTTAATGTGGAAGTCTATGTTTGAACTAGGATTTTGAATGTACGACACAACAAGAATATTTGTTTGTTAGCTTTGGTGAATGGGTTCTCATTCCTAATTGTAGCTATCCTTAATTGTATAATTGACCACCAATCCCTAATTGTAGATATCCTTTGAATATTACACTCGCGATGTGTTTTTCTTTTAATAGTTACTATAATATTTACCTGTCATTAATGGGTATCATTGTGTTGATATGATAATTTAGAGAAAAGTACATGATTTGTCATAGTGTTGCACATGCCTATCTTTATACTATTGTAAATAATTAGGTGTCATCATATTTTTTCTTTTTCTTTATATTAATTGAATGACAATTATTTACTTTGAGTTTGATGACATAAATAATATTTTTTACCATCTTGAGTGGTATTTTTTTATTTTTTCTAAAAAATTTATGACAATTAATGAAATTAGATTCTGATCACGTCACGTCATTAAATTTTTTATATTTAACGGGTAATCACCATGAAAATATAAATATTAAAAACTCATCCATATACATATATTTTTATATACACATATACATATACATGTTTATATATAAATACCCACTCTTCGACATTACAAAAATCAGATAATACAATTCTTCTTAATTATCTTCTCTTTATAACATATACTACTTTAAACCGCACACATACGCATGCGAGATTCTGTAGGTAAGAATGAAAAACATATTTATTATTAAGGCCACATTAGAGAAATAAAAAAATGTACAATAAAATAAAAAAAGATAAGAATGAAAAAAGAGAAGGAAAAAAAAGAGAGCGAAAAAAAGAACGAAAAAAACTCACTAAAGAAATGTTTTATCAGAGGAACGTGATTTAAAAAAAAAAATTAGTCAGGGATATGTATGAGAAGAAATTATTTAAATGGAAAATTAAAAAAAAAGTATATTTATGAAGGTCAATTTAGAAAAAAAAAAGTATAATAAAAAAAATAAAAATTTTGTAAAAAGGGTAGATAAGAAAAAAAGAAAAAGAAAAAGGAGATAGTTTAAAAATAAAAGAAAAGAAAGAAAGGAAGAAAGTTTTTTTTTTTTTTTTTTTTTTTTAAAAAAAAAACAACAAAACATGGGGAGGCAATGAAAAGATTGGCACTTAGTATGAATATATATATATATATATATATCATATAACCATTGAATACAATCGTGAATATCAACCAAACATTGTTAATTGATATTGAAATTTGAATACATTTCTTACATATTTTAATGTATTTTCAGTCTTAGGTCATTTGCCGGACATATAAAACTTAACAACTATTCAATTTTTGATGGATACATATGAGAACTTAAGGAACGAGAGAAAACATTATTTTAGTTAGAGAAAATATAATTTGTGTATAGTATTTAAGTCAATGGATAAGAAGTGATGGACTAATAAGTATTTTTAGAGACAATATTAAGCTTTTTTTTTATGAATAGTTAAAGCCTAAAATTTAAATTAAACTAACATTGTAATTATTAAAGTAACGGAGCAATTTGTAAAAGGTAAAATAATCCTGACTCCCACATCGTCTAAACATAAAAATAAATATCAACTTATAAAGATATTAGATCATCTCACTTAACAGATTGATCCTTTAAGATGAAAGCCCGAGTCTTTAGAAAGTCTAAATTTCACATGGTATCGTAGCTTGTACATAGTTGGAAGTGTGGTGAACGAGAATGTTGGGCCCCCATAAAGAGGAGTTATTGTGATAGCCACTAGCTAATCTCTTGAGGGCAAAAGGACCAAGATGGTTTATAAGAAAAGATACCACATTCTAATGATATAAGGTCTTTTAGGGTGCATTCAAAAAATAAAACTGTGTGGGCTCAGACCTAAAGTGAACAATATCATACTAAGTAAAGGTGCTGGTCGTTTTAGATAGTATCAGAATAAGTATTAATCATGACCAACTTCTCATCTTCTATGAAAGAGAAATCCATCCAATAAGAAGCTATCATCTTCAGAATATGACTCCGTCTAGTCAACCTCGGTGAAGAAGACAAAGACGCCGATGAGAGCCTCATTAGAAGAATCATCTAACTTAAGATCTCACTCCTTTGTCACGACAGATACAAAGACGCAAGAGAAGAGAAATTAATTAACTTAGTTGAATTGAAAATGAAGAAGTCAAAAAAATGACCGAGAGAGGACGAGACAACAATTGAAGACTCAAAAAAGAAGATAAAGAACAATGATGTCAACGGTAGTGATTCAATGATTACTCCGATTATTAATAATTATAAGAATAATAATCTTCCTTTTGTGTGAGTATGGAGCGAAGATGACAAGAAAGGAGAGGATTCAGAGGCGAATAAGAAGGCCTTTTGGGGTCGTTCTAAAAGTAAAATTGTGTGAGCTCATGATTAAAGCGAACAATATCATACCAAGAAGAGATACATGATGTTCTAAATGGTATCAGAGTAAGTACTAACCATGACAAACTACTCATCTTATGTTTCGTCACTGTAAAAGAGGAATTCATCCAAGAAACTATCGTCTTCAGAATATGACTGCGTCAAGTCAAATTTAGTGAAGAAGACAAAAATGCCGGTGAGAGCCTTATTAGAAGAATCGTCAGACTCAGAATCTCGTTCCTTTACGTTGAGCGAAATTAATTAAACTTAGTCAAGTTTGAAACAAAGCAATATGAAAAGCGACTGAGAAAGGATGAGATAACAACTGAACACTCTAAAAAGAAGATGAGGAATAACGATGTCAATGGTACTAATTCAATGATGACTTTGATTTTTAATAATGACAAGAATAATAATCTTTCTTTTGTGAGAGTATGGTATGAAGATAACGAGATAAATCTTTTAAACAGAATGAGAAAGTATGTGGAAGAGAAATGAGAAGATCTAGAGGCGAATAAGAAGGCCTTTTAAGGTGCAGCCTAAAAGTAAAATTGTGCGGGCTCAGGCTCAAAATGAATAATATCATACTAGAGGTGTGTGTCATTTCAGATGGTATCAGAGCAAGTATTAAGCATGACTAACTCTTCATCTTCGGTTTCATCATTGTAAAAGAGAAATAAATCCAAGAAGGAGCTATTGTGTTTAGAATATAACTCTGTCAGGTCAACTTTAGTTAAAAGGACAAAGACGTCAGTGAGAGCCTCATTGGGAGAATCCTCAGACTTAAGATCTCATTCCTTTGCGTTGATATGTACAAAAGTATCAGAGAAGAGAAATTCATTAAACTTAGTTTAGTTGAAAACAAAGTAGTCAGAAAAGCAACTAAGAGAGGACAAGACAACAATTGAAGACTTAAAAAAGAAGATGAAGAACAAGGATGTCAACGGTACTAATTCAATGTTGGCTTCAATTTTAATAATGACAAGAATAATAATCTTTTGTTTGTGAGAGTGTGGAGCGAAGATGACGAGATAAATCTCTTAAACATAATGAGAAAGTATGCGGCAGGAAAAGGAGAGGATCCAGAGGCAAATAAGAAAACCTTTTGGGGTGCAGCACAAAAGTAAAACCGTATCGGCTCAAGCCTAAAGTAGATAATATCATATTAAGTACATGTGTGGGTCGTTTTAGGTGGTATCATAGCAAGTATTAACTAGATGGTATCGACAAGTACAAAGGCGTTAGAGAAGAGAAATCAATCAAACTTAGTCAAGTTGAAAACGAAGTAGTCATCAAATTGACCGAGAGAGGATGAGACAACAACTAAGGACTCGAAAAAGAAGATGAAGAACATGTTGGTTGCCGAATCGAATTCGGCGGCGGAAGCGTGGGGAAACAGCGGATTGTGTATAACAAAAATTTTCATAAAACTTTTGACATACTTTATAGATTATATTAATTTATGCACGAATAAATTAATCACATTAATTTATATGATTCAAGGATCAACTGAAAATATACCTGGAAGTTGACTCGGATCATAACTTAAATTCTTTGACCACGAACAGTCCTTGCTCCAAGCTTTGTGTTTAGAACACCAAAGTCTTCCACATCAATTCCTTGATTCCACGTAGACGTGTGTGTGGGCACACGTGAGACAAAATAGGTTTCAGAAACACTCGAATTTCTACAAACACCACCGCATGCACGATGTGGAATTTTTAGAGAACAATTTTGCTCTCTATTTTTCACTATGAGAAATTTCGGCCACAACTCTTTTTGGGCTGAAAAATATGTTTCAAAATTGTATCTACAATTTTTTTATCTTTCTCATATTTAAATAGTAGAAGTCAAACTTCAAAATAGAATCAAATCTTTATCTCTAATTTTGAATTTGAAACAAAAAATCCCTTCCCCTTATCCACAAGGTGGCCGGCCACACTCTAGGGTTTTATCCCTGTGTGTGGCGCCTATATCAGATAGGGAAGGAAGAGATTTTATCCTTTATCCAGTAGTCCAATTTTAATTTAGATTCAAATTCAAATTTAAGTTAAACTTAAATTAATTTGAATTCTAAATTGAACAACTTATCAAATAAGTTTAAATGGATAAATCTAGATGTGTTCAAATTCGAATTTAAATAATCACATTATTTAAATAATAATTAATTCTCAATTAATTATTTTTTGAGTATTTAATTTTAGAATTCTGTAATTTTAAAATTCCCATTTTGCCCTTTGTGTCTGGTAGAATTACAAGGACGACGCAGGGACTAATGGACCTATAATCCCGAGCTCCAATAAAATTAATAATTAATCAAACACTTTAATTAATTAATCAATTCTATTAATTCGAATAGTTACTCCACTATAAACTTGGAATTGCACTCTCGAAATTATAGACATTAATTACTTCTAAACTGTGAAGTGTCCATTTGATATAGTCATTACATATAGATCAATCCTCCATAAATAATTCATAATTAGAGTCAGGTAGAATCCGTTTACCTCTCTAATTACATCTTTATCCTTGAGTACCATTGATTCTCTAATTGATAGTGATTCATAAAACACATTTATGAACGAGAGCGCTATTACTAATCCAAGTACCGAATCAACACTCAAGAGAATTATTTATCTACTTCTTTCTCAAAAAGGAATGGATTCTATCTCGTATAATAATATTCCCAGCTACCTACTTCATTATGTCTCCAAAATATAAGGAATAGGATTCAGGGTCTCGGAATCCGTACCGAGTAAATCAAAAGACATAAATCCATAAATAGGAGTTTGTTAAGAACTCAAGATTAAGATCGTCCTATATATGACCATCAGTAAACTCAATTAGAATTTCTATGCTTAACGAAAATTATTAGAAATTCATATTGTGTCTGTGTCCATGTTCCAAATAATCTCATTATGCGAAATACACTCATTCAATATCTCACCATATTAACAGTGCGGATAAACACTGTTCCATTCTAAATGGGAATGACATGTATTAATAATGTTTTAATTAAAGATTCTGAACTTTAATTAAATTCATTATGAACAATTACTTTTGATTATTATCCTTAAACATTATCCTCTCGTATACAACACTTATATACCATGTTTAAGGTTACATAAATAATCAAGGAATTTTATTTGATATTCATAAAATATTCATAAATATATGCACATAAAATGATGAATAAACTATTTTATTAAATAAATAATAAATATCCTTTTACATCTCATGCTTCTAGAATACTATTCCCAACAGAACAACGATATCAATGATACTTATTCAATGATGGCTCTGATTATTAAAAATGACAAGAATACTAATTTTCTTTTTATAAGAATCTCTTAAATGGAACGAAAAAGTATATGGTAGAGAAATGAGAGGATTTAGAGGCGAACAAGAAGGCCTTTCACGAATTTCTAAAGAACCCCACAAGGTTTGATGCTTCAATTTCTTAAATAAAAGGACACGGTTAGGAGGCTTAAGAAAAAGTTCATGAAAAACAACATCTTAAAGCAGTCCAGTCCTATGAATTCACACGAGAAAAGTCTATACAACTTATCCAAAAAAATTTGGGGCACCAAAGAGAAGAAGAAAAAGAATAAGAAGACAAATATCACTGTGCCAACCTCAAGTATGTCTCTTTCATATTTATTTTATGAAGAGTACGTTCTGAAATGTGGACTTTCTTTAGTTTCAAAATCAAAGAAACTAAATTAGTGTATCAATTTATGAAAACTTATTGAATCGCTACATTAAAGTATTTTCTTAAGACGTTGGAATTGCGCAGAGACCAAGCCAACTAAATTCTCAAAGACCTTAAATACTCTTGATCATTTGATCTCTAGGTAAGGAGTATAACAATTTAAGTATTTCGCTACATATTACAAAACATCTTTTAGAAAAACTCAGTGCTTCCACTTAGTATGATATTGTCTGCTTTGGATCTAAACTCGCACGATTTTGCTTTTGGGCTTCACCCTAAAGAGTCTCATACCATTGAGTGGTAGTATCCTTTAGTATAAACCATCACCTATATTCATCTTCAGGTGATGTGAGATTGCACAACTTACTTTATTTTGGTCCTTTTACCTCAAGAGATTGATGGCTATCACAATCACCATTCCTTGTGTGGGCCCAACGTCTTTGTTGCCCACAATTTCAACTGGGTATAGGCTCTAATACCATGTGGAATTTAGACTTTCTAAAGATTTGGGCTTTCGTCTTAAAATGTTAACATGTTAAGTGGGGTGATCTAATATTCTTTTAAGTCGGTGTTTATTCTCACAAATTTTTTTCTCTTCATCTTTCTCTTTTACCTATTTTCATGTATTTATATTTTTCATTTCTTCTATCATGTGAAGTAGATCTACAATTAACTATTATTTTGTCAAAATCAATCTAGTATTAGGCCTCTCTCTTCTTTCTCCCAGGCGTAGAGTTTTTGGCATTATCTTTGGGCTTCTTAGGGCGCAAATTTGGCATCGCCGACTTGCTGGCCCTCATATTTTCGGCCTTGGAATGGGAGATTCAGGTTTCCTCGGTGAGGATATGGGTGTTTGGGTCGTTTCCAAGGCTATTAAGGATGAGATATGGTGAGTTTGAAGGAGGTGGATGTCGAACGTTTGTTGGTGTTTGTAGGGTGAATCGAAATTATGAGTTATGAGTGTGTGTCGCAGTGCAGTTAATTTTTATTTTATTGAAGATTTAAAAATTGAGAAATGAGTATAAAGTCAAAATTTAAGTTACAATCAAAACATTTAAAAAATTTAAAATATAACTATAGTTAAAACTTAAAATATGTGGATAATAGAAACTTAAAAAAAAAAGTTAAAATGAAATTGCAATTAGAAAATTTTGTTGTCCCTTGTAAGGCTACCCAAGAGGGGGGGTGAATTGGGTTTTTACTAATTTTTCGGATTTAACAATCTCTATCAAGATTAATTACAATTGTAGACAATTAATCTTACACAGTCAATTTATCAAACACTTGGTGTGCAGAAATTATGTAAGTTTTGATAATATCACAAACACTTAATATACACAAAGTGAGTCAATCTAATATCATATGACAAGTTCACCAAGCTTATTATCAAGAGTTTAGATCAATTAATATCAACTAACAAATTTAAAATTCGGAAATTAAAGAGATAAGAGTAAGAGAGATGCAAACGCGATTTTATAGTGGTTCACAAATAAATTTGCCTACATCCACTTGTTGTCGAGATATTCCGCCTCTCGACCTCTTCCACTATACGATTGTCTAACCGCACGATCACTCCTCTTACAAGAAGGCGAATCTTTTCTACCCGAGGCTTCGCCTAACCTCTTACACAATGTCGATTTTCTACGGAGATCGACTAACCAATAAACCCAAAACGACAATGAGGATTATGAAAATGAATAGCTCAAATTGTACACTCCTTACAATGATTTTACACACTTGAAATGATTAGGAGATTTTGAAATCACACTATCAAGATATAATCCAATGTAGGCTCAAGTGAGTGTGAGAAAGTGAAGTAAGGCTTTTTAGAAGATGATGATAATGGAAGCACTTTGTAGAAAGCTTTTTGGAGTTTCAAGAGATTTGAGAGCTAAAAGACAACTTTTCACTTTCAGAGATTCGTTCTATTTTTAAAAAGATGATTTTTGTCTATTTAAACTCACTTTCCAACGGCCTCATTTATGACCGTTCACCCGACACCGGTCGACCGGAGCGGTTGACCGGTTGAATCAAATTTGAAATTTTAATGTGCAATGGTCTTAAATGCAGGCAATTGATCATGACCGGTCGACCGGAGCGGTTGACCGGTTAAGGCATCACCGGTCGACCGGTGCATTTGGCCTTCTCTGTCTCCGGACGACATAGGTCGACCGGTTGACGTTTAATTAAGTTCAAACATTCACAAAGTTATTCTTTTAGACCAAATGTCATTAAACCATCAGTTTAGTCTCATTTTAAAAGAGTGATGTGAATGTGTGCATGAGCCTAAACATGATTTAATCAAGATAGCATGACATCAAAATCAAATACAAGACTATTGAGATATAAGAACCTATGAATAACTTGTCTTGCTTGATTTTGTTTGCTTGCTCTTGATCTTTGATTTTTCAACACTTCAAGCTTTGAGTTCCTTCTTTAATTTGCATTTCTCAACCTTGAATGTATGCATTGCATTCCATACTATGCTTCTTGAGTTGATTTATAATATCAATTTTGCTAACAACACAACTCAAAGTAGAATCATTAGTAACATAATACATTGTGTTTGTTATCATCAAAACATGAGATATATTTAACCTTGGGCCAACAAATTTTAGGGGAGTAAATTAAAATATATAGTTGTAAAGACCACTATTTCTAGCGCAAATATTCAATGGAGCCCTTAGGCAAGGGACTCATTGAATTCCCCTTTTTTGAAGGTAGACTAATAAATTTGAAGTTGGAAAGGTACAGTTTTCTTTTCTTGACAATGTTTATCGTGTAGGTGAGCTAATTAATTTTTCTTTTCTTTTCTTTTCTTTACATTTTTCAGATATGAAAATTAATTTCTTTTTTTTTAGGAAAAAAATTCTAATAGACACCGTGTTATACTCTAGAAAGTTCAATTGACATAATTCATCGAAAGTCACATCTCAAGCCCCACGACAAGTTATTGAGGCAAGTTCATGAGCTGGCGTCAAAAGAATGACAAAATAGATAGATTTCTGTTAATAATATATATATATATATATATATATATATATTTGGGTCTTGTAAGTTTGTTACAAAAGTTAATTGCAGAGTTACTGAACTTGAAGCGTATGATGCAATTAGTCACTATTCTCTTTGTATCTAATCTTATGAGTAACGCTATGATTCTCTCGTTTAAACTTTTTAAGTAATATGTGATTTATTTTGTATGTCTTTTACTTTATGAATAAATGACAAGAGGATTTTCAAAGATATAACGACATGTGTTTTTTCCTTAAAGACGACGGTAGATTATGACTCGTTTTTTTTTTCTCATCTTTGACTTGACCACATAAAAACGGCATGTCAGTCACCAAAACGACAGCAAATTTAAACTTACAATATGAATCGCTCTTTAACGACAAAGTACAAACCATGGCTGGTGAGCTCCAGTATAAACGATCGCAAACTGTGAAAATGGAGCCAGCGAGCCACATGCACGTCAATTTTTCCCTCTAATTGACGGTAAAATTTACAAGACCGACATGCTTACAGTAACAACTCTAGAATTTTGCAATTAAACGGCTTGTCGTAAAATGCTCGGGGAGTGAACTTCCAAAAAAAAAAAAAGAAGAATGACATGTCGTTTTTTTGTCGTTTTCAAAAAGCTTTAAACTAAAAATGAGAAATCGTAGCATTTATTTTTTTTTTTTTTAAGTAAGATGCGGAAGTTAGATGTCGTATTAATTATTTATTCAAACGACATCAAATTTGTCCAAGCTTTCTCTTCCACATCCCATCTATAGATACCAAATAAGTTTTATTTGTGTCCTAGACATACTTATATCTCGTTCACTTCACGAATTTAAGTTTTTAATTCGAGTTGAGATGTTACATTTTCTGAGAGCTTTTCACTGTAGAAAAAAAGGGGAGAAAGAGGAAAATAAGCCAAAAATTGAGATGAATTAAAATTAATAGGCCAATAGTTTACATAAGTTAATAAATAGACTAAATTATTATTTTCGTCCATAACTTGTCTGGTTATGAACTATAACTTGACAAGTTATTATTCATAATTGTCCATAACTTGTCCGGTTATGAACCATAACTTGACAAGTTTATCCATAACTTATCTCGTTATGAACCATAACTTGACAAGTCATGGCCTATTAATTTCTATAACTAAAAATTGGCCTATATACTTTCTTAAGCTTTTCATATTGGCCTATTTTTTACTATTAGTTAGATGTGACATTTTCTAAGAGTTTTTTACTATAAAAACTTAAAACTGAAAACTCGAATCAATAAAATCTAGCAGATATATATATATATATATATATATATATATATATATATAATCTATATAGCAGCTTTGTTACTGTAAGAATGTGCCATTCAATAATCTAGGCTTGCTCAACAATGGATACTCCAGAAGGCATTAACATATATAACTGATTTAATTAGTACTCATGCCATGTACTCTTTTTATCCGACTTCTACAATGGATCAAACTAAAGTAATCCTTTTACAAAGTATTAGATACAAGGAATTTTGCCAACGACCACTTGCTCAAACGACACGAGTAGGGTGGAGCGGGATTTGATTTTGGAGAAGGGGCCAGTTCGATCCCCCAATTTATAAACAGGAAAAACAAAAGAATACAAGGAATTCTTTGCTATGTTCGAGAGAAATTAGTAAAAATACTCTTGAGTCATCACTTTGGTGTAATTACTTCTTAAACTTGAAGCCACCTATCGAAGTGATCAAAATCGATTTGAGAAGCCACTGATTCAAAATCGAAGCCATGTGGAGGTGTCTCCTCTGAGGGTGCTGAGGAAATTATTTGGTCCCTGCCATAAATATTATCAAATGAGCTGTTCTGGTCACCCTCATAATTTTCGGTTAGCTCGGACCAATCGGTGTTGAGAAAATCAGAAAGAAAATGTTGGTCCATCTCAAAATCAGCCATCCCAAAATCAGCCAGTTGGTCATTTTCCTCCGAGTTCATCGATGAGCTCTGTGATGACTCAATCCCAGCACTGGTACCTGTACTACTGGTACCACTACGATCAAACTGGTCATGAAGCTTTTCTTCTTCTGATTCTGCGGAGCTTGGGATCATAATGATTGGTTTGGAAGGCCTTACTGCCTTTGTTCGAACCACACTTGTCTTTATATCGCTGTTTCGGCGGGGTTTTGGCACAGGGAGATTCTGTTTCTTGGTTGGATTTGATCCAGATTGCTTAGGCTTGACTGCTTTTCCCAGTTTCGTGTGCCAATAATTCTTGATTTCATTGTCAGTTCGGCCTGGAAGCCTCCCAGCTATTAAAGACCATCTGCATCATTCAATTAGTACTCGATCATTAGCCATAAATTAACACACGCATATGCAGATCATTTCTTAAGCTTTATTTTTTAATATTATACACACACATAAAGAAGCACGAAATACCTGTTGCCAAGGAGCCTGTGAAGCCTAATTATGAGATCATCTTCCTCTTCACTAATCCTTCCTCTTTTAATACCGGGTCTTAGATAATTCACCCATCTTAGCCTGCAACTCTTCCCACATCTCTTGAGCCCTGCATGTAAATACAAATATAATCAGCGATGAAGTCAGGAATTTTTTTCTCGGGAGAACTTAAAACTTACACAATATTGTATTGCAATTTTTATCTATGAATCGCATCAAATAAAGTACTGTATGAATCTTTCATCGAATGAATCCAAGGGCGCGTACCGGATCTTTCAGGAAGGCTTCTCCAATTCCCTTCACCGTGAATTTCGATGTATTCGGCGAGAATTTTGTCTTCCATAGGTGTCCATGCCCCTCTGTTCAATCCGGCATCCTTTGAACAACAAGGTTTTCTTCCCATCTCTGTGTCTTTTGTCTCTCACTCCTGGTTTTCTTGGGGAAACTGTAGTCAAAAAGAGTTCAATTGTTGGAGTTGGGTTGGTGTGGCACTTAATCATAAGCCCTTTCTATATTTATACTATTACAAGTGGCATCTACGTTATTTCCCTGCAGCCATCATATACGGCTACACCGGAAATACGAATTTAGAACTAGTTTAGATGTTGACTTTATACATTGTAATCAAAAGAACGTGCAAAATATATGTATTTACTTATATTCGTTTCACAACCTTGCCATCTGTCTTGAGGCGGCTGCAGTGCAAAGACGATAAATTGTCAAGTTGTTACTTGTCTGTATTATAATTTGTATTTTGCTGACTTATCTGCATTATAATATTTTAGTTTAATTAGGTTGCGGCTAATATAAGTCATAAAAGGATGGAATGGATGGTCTTCAAGTCAAGTAGTATTTGTACGAATGAATATCTTAAAGCTAAGACTCCACGTAGAAACCGTTCATCACATCAGCTCATGATTTTTTTAATGAAAAAAGAAACGATTTCTACAGTAGGACTCAAAAAATGAACTACTGACAGACTTTTTTTTTTAAAAAAAGAAAAAAAAAAACGATTTCTACAGTAGGACTCAGAAAATGAATTACTGGCAGGCTTTTTTTTTTGTTTTTTTT
Organism: Morus alba; assembly: GCA_012066045.3. Lineage (NCBI taxonomy): Eukaryota > Viridiplantae > Streptophyta > Magnoliopsida > Rosales > Moraceae > Morus > Morus alba. The sequence goes on along the minus strand of CP050227.2, from coordinate 19,075,873 downwards.
AATTATTCTGCATAATTTTTTTTATTTAATGTGATTTTAATTAAATTTAATAATAATAATAAAAAACATATATTATCAGTAGAAGAATATATATAGTAGAAACACGTTAAAAAGAAATAGAAAAAAATGAGAATGAAAACGTTGAACAAATATATGGTCAGAGTATTGGTGCTTCCTGATAGCTTCCGGTTTCAAAGTGAACGGTCGACACGATCATGATGCGATGCTTCCGGTCTAAATGATACGAATATAGACTATTATAAATGGCGTTTTTTTTTTGTATTTTCTTTTATTTTCTTTTTCTGGCAGGAGACAAAAATGATGAATGGGGATGAGGTTTTACATACTTGTGCACATGCACAATATTGCTTTCACGGTAAAGAAAATTGCGTTTTGACCGTTGACTTCTTTTTTTAAGTTTGAAAAAAAGAAAAAAGACAAAATGTTTCAGCACGCCACTGATATAAACTTGAAATTCCGATATAATATTCTCTAATGTACGTCCAAAAGCCAGACTGTGCGGATAAAATTCAAACCCAACAAATTATATTTTTTTGAATCCTATCTTCTTAGTGTGTAGATATATATATGTATATATATACATATATATATATATATATTTGTAGGCAACTGACGAGTTAACCAATAGGTGGAAAATTATGAAAAATATTTAGGTGCGTTTGAAATTATTATTTTTAGTTGTTTTAAAAATGTTTACGCATGTTTTTTGAGGTATGAAAATAAAAACAGTTTATAAATCGTGTTTGTTTAATAAAACTTTCAAAAATAGAAACGAAAATAAAAAATAATGAGAATGATTTTTATGAAAAAAGTAGAAAACGATTAAAAGTTATTTTTCCTTTTCTGTTTTCATTTTCTAGTACTTATCGATAATGTTATATTAAATAAATAATTATTAATTACTAATTATATTATATATTAATTAATAATTAGTAAATAGATATATTTAATAACTAATAAATAGATAGTAATTACTTAATTATTAATTAAATATTAATTTTTACTATTAAGTTTTTAATTTTATTAATAAAATAATAAATAATATAGTAATTAATTATTTAGTTAAAGATTAATTGTCAAAAATAAATTATATAACATATTAACAATAAAACAAGTAATAATAGGTTATTAAATAAATAATTAATAATTAATATATCAATCATATATCATGTTAATTATAATCTATTAATTAGTAAATAGTTGGTAAATAAAAAATAAATAGTAATTGCTCAATTAATAATTAATATTAAATTATAATTATCAATATGTAATATACTAATTAATAATAATTTATAATTTATAATTAGTATTTAACCATTATAAAAAGAATAATTACTAAAAATTAATCTTGTGATATATCAAACAATAGCTTATTAAATAAACATTAGTAATTAATTAACTAATTATTTAATTATATAGCTAAAAGTTAATAATTTAAGTAGTAAACGGAATATTAATAAATTATGTATATACTAATTATTTTTCTTAATAAACTAGTTGATTACTTATAATTTAATGAATATGAGTACATTACTAAAATAGTAATTACTTATTATTAATTACTAATTACTATTTTTAAATTATTTCGCATATTAATTTATTATATATAGTTTAATTACTAATGTACCCATTAATGATAATTTATCTATTATTATTATATTATTAATATATTAATTTTTATTTGCTAAATAATTATCAATTACTAGTAACTTAATATATTAATTTAAGATTATTAATTACATGTACTCAAAACAAACATAAATATAACCAAACACGATTTCACTTTTTTATCATACTCAAACCAATCTCTTGAAGGACTACCAAACGTAATTTCAAATCGGTTTCAGAATGATTTTTAAAACAATCTCATTTTCATTTTTGTACCGAAAATAAAATATTTTTGAAAATATTACCAAACGAGCTCTTAAAGTCCGTTTATTAAGAGTTTAAATTTGTTGTTTCTAATTTCTAGAATGGGTTCATATGCCTCTTTTCTATGTCTCTTTCTGTGTCCCCCAATAATAACATGTCACGTTATAACTTTTTAATTAATGTGATAATAATTTTTTAATTAACGTGTCACAATATTATTGGAGGGACATGAAAGGAGATATAAATTTTAAATTTTAAATTTAAGAACCAAAGCATATTATAAATATAAAAATACTCAATTAAGTGAGGTGCCAAAATTTAATAGCAGAAAAAGTCAACAGAATTAGGGCACAAAGAGGGGACAACATATTTTAGATTATCTTTTTTTCCCCCTACCTTCGTGTAATTTACACATCAATTGAAGAGAAAGATGTCGAATCCACAAATAAGAGAGACTTTAAAATCTGTTGTCTCAAGGAAGTTTTCCACTTTTCTGTCTTTAATTTGGGACTAGAAACTAATGGTGTTTTTTTTTCTTTTTTGAATGACCATATTTCTAGGATTAAAAATAAAAATATATATACAGCAAATTTTCAAAAAAAAAAAAAAAAAACTCTCATCTTCTCTTCGGTCTCTATTCAAATTTTAAAAAATAATCTACTAATTTAATGTTTCTTATTTTTTTTTGGAGTAATTTAATTATTCACAGTCTTGCTTGTATTTCTTGTCATTCTTGTCTGTGCAAGTCTTCTTATAATACTGGCCCGTTTACTTCGCTGGTTCGAGTTTTTAATTCGAGTTGAGATTTGATTTTATGTGAGAGCTTTTTATTGTAGTAAAAAAGTTAGATGTGATTGTTTGTGAGAGCTTTTTACTTAGCAAAACTCGAATTCTAAACTCGAATAAGCGAAATGAACGAGGTAAAGGCCTGCTGTTAATTCTTGTTTTTTCTCATTCTTGTACTGCTGTTTTGCATGCAGCAATACAGGTGGCTATTAAAGTCAGATCTTGCCAGACCAAGTTTGATGATAATCAAGGAGGAGCCTTTTAAATCACGAAAACTAACCAATAGGGCTGGAGATTCTAAAACCTAGATACATGCCACCTTTAATTGATTTGATGCTATTATATCATAAGTTAACATTGAAGTTCTAAATTATCTCGTATCCCTCTTTATATTAATCTTCAAGACAGTGCAATTGTTCAAAAATAAACAGAGATAGGGGCGTGTTTGTTTTTGTTTTCGTTTTCATTTTTCATGTTTTTCGAAACTAAAAAATGAAAACACAATTTAAAAACGCGTTTGGCACAAAATTTTTCAAAAAACAAAAACAAAAACGTTTTTGTCTTTTTGTGAAAAATTGAAAACGAAAAAAAAGCCGTTTTCTCGTTTTCGTTTTCTTCTTCTGAAAACGGTTTTTTTTTCTTCTCTCTCTTCTCCACTGCCCACCACCCCCAACTGCACCTCCCTCCCCCACTCCGACATCAACACCGATTGAAGGAGATGACGGACGCCGGAGATGAAGGATGACAGAGAGAGACATCGCCGGAGATTCCCTCGCTCGGTGGCTATCGTCAATTGTCGGAGGCCGCCGCCGTCACTACGTCCACGTGAACACCGCCATCAACACCGACTGAAGGAGATGAAGGATGGTGGGAGAGAGAGAGAGAGATGCGGGAGATGAAGGAGATGAAGGAGCACATCTCGTCGATTCTCGTTGTCTCCGGGGCCGACGGCCCCATGCCACCCTGCACAGGCGCCCCCTCCCACTCTTCTTCCCGTCGACGGCACCGCTCACCAATCCCCATTCTTGCGCGACAAAGACCGCCACCCCCACTCTTGTCCGACCGCCCCCCTCCCCGCCGTCGCCGCCCTTCTTTGTGGAGTCTTCCCGTTATGTATATATAATGATGTTTATTTAATATATTATTATTTAATATATTTAATAATATTATTTATTTAATATATTATTACATATTTTCAAAAATTAAACTACCAACCGCAGTTTTAGTTTTTTTTTTTTAAATTAAAATCAATCTCTGAATAAAACAACCAAACGCATTTCAAAAATAATTTCAAAATGAAAATGAAAACATTTTCATTTCCTATTTTCATACAGAAAATAAAATCATTTTAGAACCAATTCCAAACGCACCCAGTAGTTTCAAAGTCTCGTATCCCTCTTCATCTTGGGAAAAAAAAAATGTGTACGTTCTTTGTGTTGGGAGTAGGAGAGATTTCAAGTTGCTAAAATCAAACGGGATAGTATCATGTACTCTTTTTCCTTCTATAAATTTTTCCATTTAGGTTTTTCTAATAAAAGGTTTTAATGGGGTTTCCCTTAATTTTTTATTGAGAAAAAATGATCCTTTTGGTTGGATTGCTAACTTTTTTATTTTGTATTTTGTATATTTATTGACAAATTAGAGGAGGAGGTTTAATATAGAACTAGCTGTTTCAAAGGGGGCAAACCTAATTGGAAAGTTTTTTTTTTTTTTTTTTTTTTTTTTCGTTCTTCATTTATGTTTTAAAAAAGTGTGCTTATAAGGCTTCTGAGACGTTTGAATGGCCTAAATGACTCAATAACCTCTGCTTCCATCAGTATTCCTACTTTCTGTTTCGATAAAGTGAACCAAATTGATTGGGAAAATATCGAATTCTAAGGCTTACCCACCATATCCTCTGTCCAAGGTTCATGTTCACTCTGAGTTCCGATGCAAGCTTAATCCGGGCCTCGCGGCGCCATTTTTTTAAAGTGACGGAAAAGAAAGTTGGTGTAAGAGATTTTAGTTATAATAGTTCACCAATTTAGATTTAAAATTTAAATTTTATTATAATAAAAAATTCTCATAAATAATTATATTTAATTTTTTTATTATAATAAAAAATTTTTATATAAAATTACATTTTAACTCAAATTATAAATTTAAAACGGTAAAGTGAACTGCCCTTATTATTTTCAACATTATTCTTTAGTGCGCGGTAAAATATTGGAAAGCCCCGCTCCTGTTTTCAAGTAATGTTGGAAAGAACTTTATTTTTTAGTGATCGCGTACAGGAAAATGTTGGAAAACACTTTTTTTTTTTTTTTTTTTTTTTTTTTTTTTTTTTTGATAAGTAAACACTTTTCTCTTTGTTTCCTTCTCATTTGTTTACTCCTTTTGACAATAATTTGTTTACTCCTTTTATGCACTGTCCTTTCTCTCGTCTTATTATCCGCTCTGTTTCCCTTGTTTCGCATCACATGAACTCTGAAAAAGCTTCCTCCCTTGACCATTACCTTGGCCATTTTCTGGGGATTATTTAACCAGAACAAAAGCTCACGAAATCGCCGTCATATAAAATGAACAACTAGAAAAACAAGCCTGATTTTAATTTTGTTGGAACTTGGATTAGGACATTCCAATGTCTCGATTGATAATAACTGGTGTGCTCTTGACAAAGAAGAGGAACACAATGCAAATCTTCCCCGAAAAAGCCAGAGAGCTGTGGAACGAATGCGAGCTCCGAGCTTTAGTCCTAACAAGCCTTGTCCTGCAAGTCATCCTAATCCTGATCGGAAACCGGCGAAAACACTCTGCCAGTAATAAAATCAGAGTCCTCCTATGGCTGGCATACTTGTCGGCGGACTCTGTCGCGACGGTTTCTCTCGGCGTACTCTCCAACAACCAAGAAGACAGTTCCAAAGAGACCAACACCACAGACCCAAACTACGTGATCGCGGCCTTTTGGGCCCCATTTCTTCTCCTACACCTAGGCGGACCAGACACCATCACAGCCTACTCGTTGGAAGACAACGAGCTGTGGCTGCGGCACTTGCTTGGCCTAATTGTCCAAGTTGGAGTGGCTTTCTATGTCTTCCTCAGGGCTTGGAACTCCGGTACGATGAGTCTTTTGTCGATTCCGATGTTTGTAGCCGGGATTGTCAAGTTCGGAGAGAGGACTTGGGTTTTAAGGTCGGCGAGCAGCGAGCATTTCAGAGAGTCCATGCTTCCTAGTCCTGACCCTGGTCCCAATTACGCTAGATACATGGAGGAATATTGTGCCAAAAAAGAAGAGGGTTTTCATGTTAAGTCCACCATCATTGACGCCGGTAGAGTAGGGGATCAGGAACATCCCGGCACAGCTAACACTACGGCGATTAGTGTCAATTCGACTGCAGAAATAGTACGAAAAGCTCATAGATTCTTCTTGGTTTTTAGGCGCCTATGTGCTGATCTTATCCTTAGTTATCATGACATAACCGGAAGCCGAGCATTCTTCCGAAAGATATCCTTTGATAGCGCTTTCAAGGTGATTGAATTCGAGCTCGGATTAATGTACGACGCGTTTTACACTAAAGCAGTGTTGGTCAACTCCAGAGTCGGTATAATTCTTCGTTGCATTAGCTTTTTTTCGACCGTTTCAGTGCTCATTACGTTCTTTTTCGCAAACAAGGAAGCATATTTGCGTGTCGATGTGGTTATCTCTTATATCTTGCTGGTTGGAGCACTAGTGCTGGAGATTTACGCTGTAATTGTAATGCTCGCTTCGGACTGGACAGTGCTACGATTGAGCAGGCATAAGAGTGTTAATTCGATGGTGAATCGAATTTTTCCGGCGAGTGTTCGAGGCCGGGATAAAAACAAGAGAAGATGGTCTAATAAGATGGCGCAGTATAACTTGATAAGTATTTGTCTTGAAAATAAACCGCCCAAGTGTATTTATCTCCAGAAGGTTTTCTTTGTTGACAAATTGTTAGAGAAGTACCGGCACATGTACGTGAGAGATGTCCCTACTCATTTGAAGGAACTGATCTTCGAGCAGCTAAAAGATAAATCCAGTGGCGATTTCGAGAACTACAAGGAATTGTGCCGTAGGAGAGGCGACCACGTGCTCAAAACAGAAAATTTGCTAAATAATGTCGTTTTGGGCAAGACTATAGAGTTGGAATTCGATCAGAGCATTCTTCTATGGCACATTGCAACAGATTTATGTTATTACTCCGGTGACGATCATTCCAGCACCGGCCACATCAGGAGTGGGGCAACGTACAACCGAGGGTAACTGACCACCCCACTTGAAATTTTTTTCTCTATTAATTCTTATACTTGAAATCTGATGAAATTTGTAGTTTGTCCATCCTAAAATTCTGAAATTCTACATTTAGCGGAATTCATTTAAAAAAAAAAAAAATAGTATAAGTCCCCGCCCTCAAACTTACATTTTACTGGCTCTACCCCTACGCAGCGTTGATGATCATCGCGAAGCGAGTAAGTTGTTATCGGACTACATGTTGTATCTTGTGGTGGTGTGTCCTTTCATGTTGCCAAACGGGATTGGACAAATAAGGTTCCAAGACACATGTGCTGAGGCTGCTGAGTTTTTCAAGGAGAGAGTAGTCCACAGCAAGAACAAGAAGGATTTTCACAAAGAAGCTCGTCGTATGTTAATGGAGGTGAGCACAGAAGTGCCACCGTCGGAAGTAAAAGGCGACAGAAGCAAGTCCGTTCTGTTTGAGGGGTGCATTGTGGCTAAAGCTGTGGAGGAGTCAATGGGAGTAGAGCAACGGTGGAAGGTGTTGTGTCGTTTGTGGGTCGAAATCTTGTCGTACGCCGCCAACCGGTGTGGATGGAGTCACCATGCTCAACAACTTAGGCGAGGTGGAGAGTTGCTTACTCATGTTTGGCTTCTCATGGCACATCTTGGTATAACAGAACAGTTTCAAATCTCAAAAGGTCATGCAAGGGCCAAGTTAATTGTACAATGAACCAGTTGTTTGTTCGGAACCTTTCTTTAGCACAAAAATCTTCCTATTGCTGTTTTAAACCATGGTATTCTCATCAAATAGTAATGTTAAATTCACATTTTTTTTTTAAGCTTTAATATGTTTTTATATGATTTAACAACTTTTTTTTAGGAAAAACAAATTTATTCTATAATATCGGTTGAAAACGCATTTTTTTTAAAAAAATTTTAACATGATTTAACAGTTTAGAACTTAGAAGAATTATTATGATATTTTTTCCTTTTTTCTTTTGCACAAATAATTAGGATAATTTTTTTCTTATTATCTTAACAAATAATCCTTGTTTTTTATTTTTTAATAATTTGCTCCCAAAACTTAAAGACGTGTTCTTTTTACGACTCAAATCACAACTTAAATTTATTTATTATAGTATTTTCTATTATAAAAATTTAATTTAATTTTTTTGTTATAATATTTTTTTTATATAAAATATTTAAATTCTCAACTCTTGTGAAAAGAGCATACTCCATGGAGCTTGAGTCATTTCACGAGCCCTAAAACAAGTAGGACGAAATTAGGTTTTCATTTGGATAAATGATCATTTGTCAAGAAGTGCACAATAATTGAAGGCAGTAGTTGGAACTGCTTTTATTTTTTTTTGGAAGTAATATATGAAAGCTATCTGGAGATGTGCAGGATGACAGCAATAATTGAGGAGGGGCCTCTTTATGTAATTAAGGGAGCTCTTGAAATTATCACAAAAAAAAATACCTATTAGAAATAATTATAATAAATGCATTGTTACGCTTTTTTTTTTTTTTTTTTTTAATAATGCAAGTATATATCACAAATAAATAATATAGAGTGAATAGAATATCAGTCTCATAAAAAATTAAAATTAAATTCGTTAAGTAATAAAATTAAACAATTTAAGCCTCATTTATTTTTTCAATTTGAGTTTTCAGTTTTAAATTTATACAGTAAAAAATTTTTAAAAAAATATCACATTTAATTTTTTTTACTATAATAAAATGTTATTAAAAAATATCACATCTCAACTTAAATTGAAAATTTAAATCTGTGAAGTGAACGAGATCTTAATCCTACTCAAGGAACAAAACAATTTGGGTAATTTTAAACTAGCAAACAGATGAACGACTTTATCAAGCGAGAAAATCTAGAATTACAATTTCTCTCAACACTTTATTTAAGTAATCTGACTCCTTCTTATTCTGATTAATTAAATTCAGTTGCTAATTAAGAATCCCAATTTACTTATATGACTCCTCCGAAATATCATTCTGACACACCTATTATAATTAACTCACTATATTTTTACGAGAATTATATTAAAAATAGATTTATTAAACACAAATTATAAATTAATTACATATGGCATGAAAGTATATTCTCATCTTAGACACAAATCTAATCAATTCTGATAAACTAATAAAGATCATATGCTATTATATCTATGGCTAGACACAAAATCAACTTTTCCAAGTAAAATAGGGTTTTCAAAAATCAATCTAATCATTAGTCAGATAATTAATAGTAATAAAGATAAGATAGAATAAACATTGAATTTCATTAATCATAAATAAGAAAAAGGTGAAAATAATGTTTAATTTGAGGATCCAAAATTATGATTTGAATCATGATTCATAGTGTGTTATAGTATTTTCTCTCATAAAAAATACACGTAAATTAAAAATAGTTCTAATTTATGAACCAAACGTCTTATAAAGTCACGTTCATTTCACCGTTTTGAGTTTAGAATTTGAGTTTTGTTATAAAAAAATTTAAAAAAACAGTCACATTTAATATTTTTATAACAATAAAAAACTCTCAGATAAAATAACATCTCTAACTCAAATTAAAAATTTAAATTAACAAATTAAACGAAAGTATATATTGAGTTCCATTGTAATTCTAGACAAAAGAAATTAGCCCATGACCAAATTAATAAAAATCATCAGAAAAATAGAAGAATTATCTGCAAAAATTTAAGAAGATGAAAGAACAAATTGATTCTAAAAATACTAATGATGCTCTCTAATTCTTCTAAGCCTTCTTAAAAATCTGTGCAAACTTTCTGTTTCTTCTTTGGGAAATAGTAGAAAATAGGCCAATATGAAAAGTTTAAGAAAGAAAATAGGCTAATTTTTAGTTATAAAAATTAATAGGCCATAACTTGTTAAGTTATAGTTCATAACTAGATAAGTTATGGACAAACTTGTCAAGTTATGGTTCATAACCGGATAAGTTATGGACAATTATGAATAATAACTTGTCAAGTTATGGTTCATAACCAGACAAGTTATGGACGAAAATAATAATTTGGCCTATTTATTAACTTATGTAAACTATTGGCCTATTAATTTTAATTCATCTCAAATTTTAGCCTATTTTCCTCTTTCTCCCTTCTTCTTTTTACTTTATCTTCTTCCTTTATCTTCTTGGTCCACGAGCCCTTCTTCCAATTCTTCTTTTACTTCCCGTAATCTTTCTTTATTCCTTTCTAACCCCAATTATTTCAGCTCCTCCAAGTCTTCTCTGACGCAGCCTATTATCTATAGCCTATTAATTAGGCTTATTTGCTCACAAGATTCGCCGGAGATCAAGCCCAACCGTTGAGCTTCTTGATTTTCTTCTGCCACATGCCAACATTTCACTGGGCACGAAGAAACCTCATCTGCGTGGCGTGAGTTGGCTGGAGGACCAGATAGGTGCAGGGAAGAACAGCTGTGGCGTCCTGCACTGGATTCGGATCGCTCCTGATCTTCCCCTGCCGAGAACTCTTCGGCTATTGACACGTAGCAGAGTTTGGAGATTGTTACTGGAAAACGCGTGGGGAAGGGCTTGGTACGCGTGAAATCTTGCTTATTGATGATGTGTTATTTTTAACTCATGACTTATTAAAGTTAAATTTTTTTTAAAATTTGTATTTTTTTATAAAATTTGTGAGGTTGTTTAGTTAATGAATTTAAAATTATAATTTAAAATTATTCTCAGTTTATATATTTATTTGTGAAAAAATATTATAGTAAATTATAATATATGATTTGAATTATAGTACGAATCTATCAACCAAACGCTTCCTAAGTTGAACTTGAGTTTGAACTCGAGTTTTAACTTGAGTTTGAGGCAAAAATTTGAGATCCCATTCATTTCACCGATTTGAGTTTTGCTACAGTAAAAAGCTTTCAGAAACAGTTACATCTAATTTTTTTGCTACAGTAAAAAGCTCTCACATAAAATCACATCTCAACTCGAATCAACGAACTAAACGAGCTTTGAATCATGGTACGAATCTACCAACCAAACGCTTCCTGAGTTTGAACTCGAGTTTTAATTTGAGTTTGAGGCTAAAATCTAAGATCCCATTCATTTCACCAATTCGAGTTTTGCTACAGTAAAAAGCTCTCAGAAACAGTTACATATAACTTTTTTGTTACATGCAAAAAGCTCTTACATAAAATCACATCTCAACTAGAATTAAAAACTCGAACCAACAACCTAAACGGGTCTTGAGTTTAAATTTCCCTTTCAACTCAAGTTTTTAAACTCAAACTCAAGTTAATTAACAATATTTTTTCTATTGTTAAAAATATCATAGCTTTTTTATTTTAATTTTAATTGAGATGATTTTCTTTTTTATGCGTTCATAACGAGTAGACGAATAAAACTTCATTCATATACCCTATTAAAATTTTTCATTATCATTGAATTTTTATTAAAATACTATCTAAATACAAATTTAAGTTTTAACCCACCTAAATACAAACTCAAATAGATTCTCAATTCAAATTATGACTCAAATGTGCAAATTCAAATACAAACTCAAGTTATAATTTCAACTCAAGTTATAACTCAAATTTAACTTAAAATCTACACTCAAGTCACCATAACTCAAAAATATAACGGAACAAGTCCATTAAAATTCAAAAGTCATCTCTTCTATCCTACATAAACAGAATAAAATATTAATTAAAATGACACAACACTAAATTAACAGGATAAACTCAAATAAAAATTAATTAAATGACACAACACTAAATTAAATTAACTTGATTCAAATAATATAAAATAAATAAAAATTCTTAAGAACATAGCTAATTTAAATGCACCAAAACTATGCTAAAATAATTTTATTTTATAGAGTTATGATGCATACACTTCGGAAGGAATCAGATTCCTCTATTCTATCTTATTCTTATTTAGGTCTTGTTCATTTTATCTATTTGAGTTTTCAGTTATATATTTTTACAGTTAAAAACTCTCAAAATGACATCTAAATTTTTATTTGCTACAGTTAGAAACTTTCAAAATATATAACATTTTAACTTAAATTAAAAATTTAAAGCCGTAAAATAAACGAGACTTAAATACGTTTAGTGGTGGCTGCATAGCATTAAAAGGGCAGCACTATTATTTATAGATTGATTCCCATAGTTATTTGAGATGCCTATAACTTTAACTGATATAATTTTAGATCTCACTCACTTTATAAATTTAAACTTTTAATTTAAATTAAAATGTAATATTTTTTTAAATTTTTAATTATAATAAAAAAAATTAAATATAATATTTTTTTAAAAAATTAACTATAAAAATTTAAAATTAAAAACTCAATAAAAAATGCCTTACACTCTTTAAATACTGGTCGGTAAAAATATAAATAAGGTTCCTTCCCATTTGACATGTAATTGTTGATTGTCAAGTAATCACTTGTCTGGCGTGGATACTTTTCTTTTCAGCATAAAAAAGTCCCAATAGATGATATTATATATATAAATATATATATATATAGGAAATGTCTCTAGTCCGGTAGGTATAAAATGGCTGACTGATCCGGTTAGACAATGGTGACCGTTAGATTGGATTTAAACGGTGTAGATTTGTTTCTTTGTTTCTCCAAAACCTCTCAGTTTCTCAAATGCACGCGCGAGCAGCATCATTCCCAAATCTTATTTTCTCTCGAGCTCCCTCGACATCCCTCGACCTTCCTCGAGCTCCTTGACCTCCTCCATGACCCGGATCGGCGCACCGACGAGTTCCGTGAGGCGGACCGCGTCCCGACAACTCCCTCAAGCAAACCCACTCCTATCTCCTATCTCCTCCTCCACCCTGACATTTCCTCTGTCTCCGTCGCTGCTTCCTCGAACGCCTCCGCAGGGGTGTTGCCGGAGGTGACTTCCGACAGGCTGACAAGGAAACCCGCCGCCTAACGACCACTCCCACAACCAAACCCACTAACATTTTCTCTCCCCTCAAACATCACCGGTTCATCCTCTCCGCCTAACACTTCGTCGACAGAGATCCTCTCAGAAACATATATGAAGTTAAACGCCATTAAAAGGCTGTTTCCAAAAATCCAGTTCAGTTTTGTTGCCGGGATTGCGGAGTTGATCTCAGCGCCATAAATCTCGTTGTGACTGATCTCGGTCACCGGACTCAAGGTATGCAAATCATAAACCACAATGGAATTCGAGTTCCTCCGACCTGATTCAAAGCTCACGAAGAGAGACTCCTGATTCGATCCAATTGCTTGGACCGTTGAGCTAGACCTGGTCACGTTCTCCCAACTCAGAGTCTTCTTGACGGAGCCGTTCTCAAGGTCAAGAATCTAGAGACCGGAGAAGTCCGTCGCACCGGCGGCGACAACGGAGGGAGAAATCGCCAAAGATCGAATCCACGGCGCGAATCTGCGTCAAGATCGTCCTTTTCTTCCTCGAGACCAATCGAACGACGTGATTTTGCTCCCGTGCGCGACGTGGACCGACCCGAACGGCGTCGTCACGATCGCCGACGGCGAGTCCCGGCCATTCATCGACAAAATTGCGGACCTCTCGAGGTTATACGCCTCGAATTGAGAGGGATTCGACACCGAATTGATCAGAAGATCCTCGACTCCGTAAAATCGGGACTCGAAAATCAAATCCTGGATATCGAAAGCCCTAGCTTTCGACGAAACGACGTTAAACAGTGAACGTTAAACAGTGAACGACGTCGTTTTCAAAAACCAACGTTGGTTTTTGAATTAAGAAACATATATGACGTTAAACAGTAAACGACGTCGTTTTCAAAAACCAACGTTGGTTTTTGAATTCATAAACATATATGAAGTTAAACAGTGAACGACGTCGTTTTCAAAAACCAACGTTGGTTTTTGAAATCAGAAACATATATGAAGTTAAACAGTGAACGACGTCGTTTTCAAAAACCAACGTTGGTTTTTGAATTCAGAAACATATATGACGTTAAACAGTAAACGACGTCGTTTTCAAAAACCAACGTTGGTTTTTGAATTCAGAAACAAATATGAAGTTAAACAGTGAACGACGTCGTTTTCAAAAACCAACGTTGGTTTTTGAATTCAGAAACATATATGAAGTTAAACAGTGAACGACGTCGTTTTTAAAAACCAACGTTAGTTTTTGAAATCAGAAACATATATGACGTTAAACAGTGAACGACGTCATTTTCAAAAACCAACGTTGGTTTTTGTCTTCAGAAACATATATGACGTTAAACAGTAAACGACGTCATTTTCAAAAACCAACGTTAGTTTTTGAATTCAGAAACATATATGACGTTAAACAGTAAATGACGTCATTTTCAAAAACCAACGTTGGTTTTTGAATTCAGAAACATATATGACGTTAAACAGTGAACGACGTCATTTTCAAAAACCAACATTGGTTTTTGTCTTCAGAAACATATATGACGTTAAACAGTAAACGGCGTCGTTTTCAAAAACCAACGTTGGTTTTTGAATTCAGAAACATATATGACGTTAAACAGTAAACGACGTCGTTTTCAAAAACCAACGAGAATTCAGAAACATATATGACGTTAAACAGTAAACGACGCCGTTTTCAAAAACCAACGTTGGTTTTTGAATTCAGAAACATATACCACGTTAAACAGTAAACGACGTCGTTTTCAAAACCCAACGTTGGTTTTTGCCATATGCCCATGTTAATGTCCAAACAAGTCAAGGAACTAATTCAAATGAAAATCAAGCCACTGTCATGCATTATGCCACGCCCTGTAAATGGAACCAATTTAATGCTTGTGGTTGTCTGTAATATCTTCTTATTACAAAAATAAAATATTCTGAAAATCAAATATTCCAACAACTTATATTATACAGTTACCTCAACATGTTTTTTTTTAGTATACAAGCAAACTACAATACAACTTTTATTGAACAACAACTACTAAGTCATTGTACACATTACTAGATCAGTTAGTCACTTATTTATACAAAATTTCATATGACTCAAATACACCAAATATGTTATATGTTCACTTAATTTAAATAAGAAATACATGTATATTACCGTTTCCTACAGCATAACAAAAAAAAAAAAACAAACAAAAAACAAAAACCTCCAAACGACGCTCAATAATAACATGAAATATTACAAATCACCAATGTAAATATTAATACGTTAATACATGTTTCCATAAGTAATATACATTATCCCTTACATTTATTACATGAAATACAACAAATAAACCCATATACACATTTTTATGCTATGTGTTCATTTACTTACTATAAAAATACATGTTTTCAGGATTAAGATACATTATCGGTAACATGTACATATTTTCATGTAAATATACACACTTTACATATAAATATACACGAAACGGCAAAATTATACATCTGTCGTTTCAGTCCGCCAAACAGTGCCCGCCGGATTAAAGACTTTGCCTATATTATATATATATATACAGAGAGAGAGAGAGAGAGAGAGAGAGAGAGAGAGAGAGAGAGAGAGAGAGAGAGAGAGCACCAAAAGTCTACTCACTTCTCTGGCTGGCTCCACCTCTCTTAGCATGTTTGATTTAAAAATTTAAACTATAATTTAAATATGATTCATAATTTATTATAATTTTTTTTATAAAAAATATACATAAATTAAAAATAATTTTAATTTATATCTCATTATGCTACTTCCGAAATTCTAGTCAAACCCACATGGCACTACCACTTTTGCTCCCTTTTTTTTTTTTTTCAAATAAAAAACCTTGAATCATTTCCCACTTGTACAATCAAGAATCTCCAAGCCATTAGTACTGCAAATTGTAATGGCTGGCTCATTATACTATTCCTCTAAAGCAACAAACCTGTTAAAATAAATACATTAACAGTGTGATTAGTAGGATAAATTATTGAGACGGTGATATTTTTTAAAGATTTTAATTATAATAAAAAAATTAGATATATTTTTAAAAAAATTTTAACTTCAAAAATTTAAAATTTAAAATTTAAAAACGTTGTTTTAGACTCTTTATTGCCGATTCCTTTCTATTTCACATGTAATTGTTGATTGTCAAGTAATACTTGTCTCGCATGGACACTTTTCTTTTCAGCATAAAAAAGTCCCACTAGATGATATTATATATATATATATATATATATATATATATATATTCGTCTCGGATGGACAATCTTTTCTTTCAGCATAAAAAAGTCCCACTAGATGATATTATATATATATATATATTTATTTATTTATATATAGAAAAAGTTCCAAAAATCCACTCTCACTTCCCTGACTGGTTCCACCTCTCCTAACAATACATGATGCATCTGTTACTATCATATGCTAATTCCGAAATTCTAGTCAGACCCACATAGCACTACCACTTTCGCTCCTTTTTTTTTTTTTTTTTTCAAATAAAAAACCTTGAATAATTTCCCACTTGTACAATCAAGAATCTCCAAGCCATTAGTACTGCAAATTGCAATGGCTGGCTCATTGTACTATTCCTCTAAAGTAGTTGTTTAATAGAGTGAAAAGGAAAATAGAAAAAAAAAATAAAAGATTTTTAAGCTACGGGGCCACCTCTTTTTTATCTTTTAAAATATGATCGGATTTTAAATAGAAAAATTACTGTTTATGTAACTTTTTCATCAATTATAATTTTATTCATTCACATTCTTTTCACAAATATTATTTATAGATATAAAAATAATTCACGAATAAAATTTTTTTCTTTCTAATTTAACTTTTAGTGCTAAATAAATGAGAATAATCTCTTTTTTTTTTTTTTTTTTTTTTTTTCTTTTCTTACCAAATAACAAAAATCAATTTTCTTTCCAGTACTTCCATATTTTCTTTCCATCACATTTTCTTTCTTCCTACCAAACATAGCAAGTGTAGAAGCGTGCAGGGTGAGAAAATGGAGTGGGCCGTCGTGGAGGAGGCAGCAGCAGCTCAGCTATTCGGATCTCCGACGTCGTTGGAGTCGAAGTCAGGCTCTCCAAGCTTTGGTGCGGTTCTCTTCACTTATTTTCTTGAACACCGAACATCAGATTTCAAATCAACCAAGGCCAGTAGTAATGCATTCCTCGACTCTATACAAAGTGAGAATGCTCACTTCTATCTCATCTTTGCTGTGACCTTGTTTTGGCTTAACTTAAACCACATATCTTTTTACCATGTCCTCTTTTGCATCTCTGTGATCACAACGTGTCTTTTCATCTTTGTGAACTACTTGGCGTTTCTCTTCTTGGAAGACGACATCAAATGGATTGGCAGAGAATCGAGGTTGTTGTGCGCCATTGTGGAAGATGCTGACGGAATTGAGTCTTTGAGCGATCAAATAAGAAGCAAAGCTCATCGAGTATGGGATTCCGATCTCGACTCGGGTGTGGCGAATGTCGGACTGAACGAGCCTGAGGTAGCTTGGGTGGATAAGACCAGGAATGTAATTTTGAAAGCAGAGGATTTGGTTAAGGACTTTGAGAGTCAAAAGAAAAGAGAGATAATTCTCCGCAAAATGTCTTTCTCAATGCTTGACTTTATGGAGGTAGACGAGCTTTTTAAGAAGACTAGGCTGGTCAAGGATGAGATTAACGGTATCTTTGTCATAAAGAATATGCGTAAAATCAACATTTGCGAATCGTTGGAGAAGTCTTGGTCTGCAATTAGAAAGTTGTTGGACAGGCCTATTGAAGAACAGGAGAACGAATTGGTAAAATCTAGATTACAAGTTGGCAGGGGTGTTTTCCTTTCCTCTCTTGTGGAGAAAGTAATCGATCGAATCAAAGGTTTAGATGGCGGCCAATCCCCACTGTACCTGGAAATAATTGAGCTGCAATTGTTGTTGTTGTATCCTTTCCTGCAACACGTCGAAGGGCTTCAACTCGAGGGTGAAATAGGAAAGGCCTGGTTGAAGGAAGTGGATGAAATCGTTGGGGAAGCGCAAGTTTCCATTGAAGCATTCTCGAAAGCAACGGCATGTCAAGTTTGGTGGCTTAGAGGTCCACACATTATAAAAAGATGGAAAGCTCGGCGAAAGCTTCAGGCAGACATTAAGCGCATAGATGTCTGCTTCTCTGAGCTTTTCGAAAGGAAGGAAAGGTATGGCTTCAAATTCATCGTAAGAGATTCTTCAAAGTCCTCTAAGTACTGTAATGGAGATGGCGAAGAGAAAGTTTTGTCTGTCGTAAAAGATATTCGCTACTTCCTTGATCAGAGGCACCTACAATTAGGCTGGGTGGCGGGTAAGCTGAAGTTACTGTGTGATCAGCTGGAGAATATGCTCGAACTGTTAGATGATGCGGAAACAACATATGCCGGCATAAACAGCCTCAGAAATGCGTGGTTTGAGCAAATGAAGAATGTTGCAAACATTGCAGCCGAATCGAAGAAAGCCTTTTGGAACAATTCCGCGAGTGTCTTTTGGAGCTACCATAAGTTGAGGAGTACAAGAGCTAGGCTGCAGTTTTCACGTGAAATCGACCAAATCAAGCATCGGATTCATGTTATTGAAAAAAGCTTAAGTGCATACAGCATTGAACTAAGAGAAGAGTCAAGTTCTGTGGTCGGTCTAGAAGAAGACGTGGATGCATTGGTCTCAAAATTAACTGCCGAGAGTAGAGATGGCGATTGTGTTTGTGATGTTTGTTCCATTGTAGGAATGGAAGGCATAGGTAAGACAACTTTGGCGAAAAAAGTGTATGGCCATAGAGCTATTCGACAAGGTTTTCCTATCCGTGCGTGGGTTAATGTACCTAAAAAACGCGACGATGAATTATCATTCCTAGAAGACATAGGAAAGCAGGTTCTAGGCTGGCATGAGAAAGAGATCAATTCCAGAGAAGAACAGTACTGGAAGAGTATGGTAAGTGCTTTTTTAAACATGGACAAGTACTTACTAGTTCTGGACAATGTGCCAACAAGGGAAGCTTGGGACACACTGATGAAACTATTGGAGTTAAGGACATCGAAAGGGGGCAGAGTTGTCCTAACCACGCAGAATGAGGAAGTCGCTACACTAGCTAATCATTACTCAAGTAGGAAACTTCGCCACAGAATTCGTCTGCGAACAAAGGATGAGAGCTTGAGTTTACTAAAGCAGATGGTGTATATTTCTTCAGGAGAAGAAACAATAGCAGAAGATATTGTACGTGGATGTTTGGGCTTGCCTTTTTCCATTATGCGTGTTGGATACATGATGTTGAAGCAAGAGGTCACCGCTTTGGAGGCTCTTGTGACAGTGCCATTGTTGAAAAGCGCCTTTAAGGAAACCAGTGAAGAGTTGCCTCTGCATTTGAAGCCATTGCTTGAACACTTTGAATTGTTTCCGAGGGACTTTGAAATCCCTGCTAGGAGACTAATTACTTTGTGGGTTTCAGAAGGATTGGTAAAAAAAAGCGGAGACGAGAACCAACCTCTCGAACAAGTTGCCGATAAGTGTCTTTCTGAGCTGATTGATCAGGGCATTGTTCAGGTAGTCAAGAGAAAGGCAAATGGAAAAGTCAAGACGTGTTGCTTGCCACTAAGATCCAAACCATGTTTTCTCCAGTTTTCACGCGAATCCAACCAGGGAATCCAACATGTCAGATCAGTTCAGAGACTTGCTCATCATTTTAACAACAAAAACCGTCTAAGTTTTTGCCTAATTCATAGTGGCTCAACACATGATCAACTAGACAATAGAAAGCTTCACTCTTTCTTCCCTTTTGATCCTCGAGAAGACGATGAGCCCGGAGAAGACATAGGCTTCTTTCTTCGCATGGGGAAAGAGCTTCATGACTATGGCTTGGCAGATGATTGGATTTCGCTAGAGTACAAAGATCTTTGCTCATTTCTCTCTTTCGATCCTCGAGAAGGAAATGAACCGGGAGAGCAAATAGGCAATTTCCTCCGCAGGGGAATTGCTCGCGGTTTCTTCCAAGGATTGCACGTGCTTGATCTTGAACGTGTGTTCAGACCTGAATTGCCTAAGAACATAGGAAAACTAAAGAAGTTGAGGTATTTAGGCTTAAGGTGGACTTACCTTCAGAGCATACCGTCGTCTATTGGCGAATTAGCTCACCTTGAAACCTTGGATTTGAAGCATACTTATGTCAACACTCTGCCGAGCTCAGTATGGAAATTGCAAAGACTTCGACATTTGTACTTGGACAAGAGTTATCGAAGTAAATTCATGAGAAATCCAAGTGGGAGTTCCCTAAAAAGCCTCGAAAGTTTATGGGGCGTGTTTGTGGACAAGAATAGTCCTCTGATGGATTGCTTGGACAAGATGACCAATCTTAGAAAATTAGGATTGGCATTCCAGTTAGATGAGGAAGAGCAAAAGGGGCTAGCAAATCGGATTATAAAACTGAAGCACCTCCAATCTTTGAAGCTAAGATCGATCGATGAAAGGAGTAAACCCAGAAATTTATTCTTGAAGCTTTCAGGCCTTGAGAATCTCTCCAGCCTAAACTTGTGTGGGAGGCTAGTAAATACTCTTGTGATAGATGAATTCCCCAAGCAACTTACTGAGCTTACCTTGTCAGCTTCTGGCCTTTCAAATGATACAATGTCTAAGCTAGGGAAACTCCTGAACCTTAAGTTACTCTGCTTCTATTCTAACTCTTATAAAGGGATACAAATGGTTTTCTCTGACGAAGACTTTCCTCAGCTTCTAGTATTAAAGCTATGGAAGCTAGAAGAATTGGAAGACTTGGTATTTCATGAGAAAGCGCTGCGAAATCTCCGGGAGTTGGAGACTAGGTCCTGTAAGAAACTGAAGGTCCCATATGAATTGAAGAACTTAAAGACTTTACTTGAATTGAAGCTGACTAACATGCCTGAGGCGTTTGTTAGGGAGATTGATAATAACAAGGGACAAATTTGGAAGTACACTACTCATTCTCCATCAATCAAAATCGTCAACGACTTTTAGAATTCATGCCGAATAACAGAACTGGTATTCTCTTCTTTCTTTTATCTTGTGCTTATGATCTTTTCCATTTATAAACAAAACATAAAATTTCTAAGCTTGTAATTTATGAGAAATTTTTGTTTTCTTGTCAGCGAGCTTTCAACTTTGATTACCGATTATGGAGCAGTAATTGAAGGAAGCCAGATAAGTCTGTCCTGGGTTTTGTTTGGTCTAAAGGGACTTTCCATTAGTACTGCTAAGAGGGGTTAAAAACAAAGTGCTTTATTGTCTTGTTCTATGCTAATTGTTAATATTTGTTTTTGAAGCTCTTTTGTACAATGGACGGAGACCAAATTGTAGTGCAACGTACATAAATAATGATTTACTATATAATGTTGATGTCAAGTGGATTGGTTGAAAATAGAAAATATTTTAACCCTGCTCCGTAGCTGTTTAACTTAAAGCTAGCAGAAGCTTCAATTCTGCCTCTGCTAAGCTCGTCAGAATTTTGCCTGCATAATTTTTTTTTTTTTTCATTTATTATTACCTGTTGTTTGTGCTACATAGACAAAATTCTTACATGTTAATAGGCCATTTAGTTCATTAATTCCAAAAATAAAGAAAGTAAAAAATAAATCTAAGAAATTAAGATAGGAGTAACATGATTGTAAGCATAGGAGGTGATACAAGCACTGCAGGACCATTTCATTGCTAACCTCAGAAATTAAGGTTGTTTGTCTATTAACGAGGGTCAACATCTTAGAGAATTGTCAACGGATTCCATGTTTTTGAATAAAGAGGAGCTAGAATCTTTTTTATTATTTATTATTAATTTTTTTTTGCGCCTGCAATTTTTAACAAATATATGATGGAGTGCTCCACACGAGTTTAGTGCTGACAAGTTGACTCGGTATCTGATTTTTTCATGTTAAGCCCGCTTAATGGCCTAAAATGTGGAAGTACTATCTCTTTGAAGTGATTGAGCGGTTAAATTGCATTGTCTTTGGAGAGAGAAAGGAACAATGGTCATGAAAATATGTCTTCCGGTTCACTTGTTAGAATTTTATTAATTTAAATTTTTTAGTTGAACAGATAAATTTAAACTGTGTGGTTTAAACTATAGTTTAAATTATCATTTAGATTTGCAGTTAAGATTTTAATCTAAATAAAGAATAAAATTTGAATTTATATTTGATAGGTGTAAAAAGCAGAGAGAGTGTGCATTTTTTTTACTAATAAAAAATAGTTTGAACGGTTAAACTTAAGAGATGAGCTAAACTCTAAGTTCAACAGTTTAACTTATTTCAAACGGAAAATATGATTCAGATTATGTGTTTACTAAACATGAGTTTAAACTCTGTTTAATGTTTGAATTGAGTTGAGTTAACCTAAACCAGTAAAATAA
Organism: Morus alba; assembly: GCA_012066045.3. Lineage (NCBI taxonomy): Eukaryota > Viridiplantae > Streptophyta > Magnoliopsida > Rosales > Moraceae > Morus > Morus alba. The sequence goes on along the minus strand of CP050227.2, from coordinate 19,053,664 downwards.
ACGATATACAATCAAGGGCGGAGCAAGGATTTTATTTCAGTGGGGGCACTCATAAGAATATATATATATATATATGTATATATATATATATATAATTTTTTTACTTCTCACCATTTTTATTTTTTTCCTTATAGTTATTAACAATTTTCTTTAAGAAATAAATTACAAATACGCAAATCAAAGTTAATCCCTAAGATTAAGAAGTAAAATTCACACATAATTAATCAACACAAACTTATTATGTTAAAATAGTATTAATTTAAAATCAAACAAAGCTTTTTATAAAAGCATGGAAGAAAAAAATAAATAATAAATAATAAAAAAGAGATTAAATATTGTCTAAGATTATTTAATTAAAAAAATAGTGACTATTTAAAAAATTAAATAAGAAAACTAATTAAATAACTTAAAATAGTGGGATAGGTTAAAAAAACAAGGTCATTTTTTTATAGAAAATATATTTTAATGCAAGTACACTTGTAAAATTATATAAAATTATTGATAAAAATAAATAAAAAAATAAAAAACAAGATCACTTTTTATAAAAAAAAAATATATATATATATTTTAATGCAGATACATTTGTAAAATTATATAAAATTATAGACAAAAAATAAAATAGATACAAAAGTGAATGGGACGCGGACCCCATAGACCCTCGTAGCTCCGTCTATGTACACAGTAATTGGCAATATTTATTGCAACGATGGTGGATTCTATCTCTACTGTTTAAGCCAGGAAATAGTGGTTTGTTTGACATGTTCTGTAGATTTAAATAGTTTTCTGATGGTGGCCTTTTGTCCTTTTCTGTGGCTTGGCTCTAGCTGGTTGGATATATATATATATTTGTTTTTTTTTTTTTTTTCTGAAATACAGATAACTGGTTGGATAGGTTAGGATGGTTTGATAGATAGATGTAAAATTATAATTTTAGATTCTAATTTAGAATTAGTATTTGTTTATAAGGATTTTAAATTATAATTTTGAATTATAATTTAAAATTAATGTTTAGTTTAGATGAATTATAATTTAAAATTTAATGTGATATTTTAAATTAGCTCAAATCATAATTTTAAAATGACTCTCTTTTTAATTTAAGGTGATTCAAACTTATAATTCTAAATTATAATTTTAAAATTATGATTTAAAATCAAAATCATGAATCATAATTTTAATTTTAAAATCATAATTAAAATTATTTTAATTTAAATTCTCATATTAAATAAACTCTTAACGAGGCTCCTGTGTGGTTGTACACTTCTCTGTCTGTTAATGAAGATTTTCAATCACCCACACACAAAAAAGGGGATAAAAATTGAAACTTAACTCACAACTAGTATCTTCAAATAACTTGGAATAGGCCAAAACCAAAAGTTTATTTTTTAGTCTCTCGGGAGGCACAAAACAGTGCCAAACAGAAGCCCTTATTATAATTCTTATGAAACAGAGTTTGCCGTCTCTTGACAATTCAACTTCAACCCCATCACTATCCCCAACTTCTCAAGAACTCTCTCTCTCTCTCTCTCTCTCTCTCTCTCTGTCTCTCTCTCTCTGTGGTGCGTCACAACCAGCGTGGCATACAAAGGAATAAGTTGACCACCCAAAACAAGGAAAAGACAGTGTTTATTACTTTCTTTGTGGTATTAAAATACCTTAATAAAACATCATATCGTCCAAACGAACAGCACACCAACACTTGGAAAATGCTTTTCTTTGTCCTTTTCATAGGGCACTATTACCCCTCTTAGTTTAGTTTAACATTTAAAATAAAATTTAAAAAAAAAAAAACAATTTTGCTTGCTCACCATCTTCTATAGTCAATGATCCAACGCTGGCTCGCCCTTCATCTTTTAACAAATTTTCTCCCTCATCACTCATATTTCTATCAAACTGAATGACTAGTGAAGAGCCAGAGCCAAACCCAACCTCGGATCACATCATGGACTGGCTTGAAGATTCAGTTTCATTCCTTCCATCTTTCTTGGACGATCCCTATAATTCAGGCGAGATCAACGGCTATCAATGGTGGGATGAAAGTCAGGACATAGCCCAAGATCTGATCAACATAAGAGAAACTTCTCTACATAGCCCTTCAGCTGCTGCCACTATTAGTACCACCACAAAACCTCCTAGTGCCGCCATTTCTAATAATCTCCCACTTCCCAGTTTAACCAAGAAGCGAAAATCCGTGGAGGAACCGATTCCTAAACCGTCTCAAAACAATCAGAAGAAAAACCACGGCCGGCGGGTCAACCAGGCTAAGGATGGTGATGCGGCAGTTGAAGAAGCGGTTCCAATCAAGAAATCAGTTGGAAACAAGAAAAGTTCAAGTAAAGCTACAGGGAATAACTGTAATAACGGTAATAACAAGGATGGAAGGTGGGCTGAACAGTTGCTCAATCCTTGTGCCGCTGCCATAACTGAAGGAAATTTCACGCGCGTGCAACACCTCCTCGTTGTTCTCAAGGAGCTCGCGTCCCTCACCGGAGACGCCAACCACCGGCTCGCCTTTCACGGCCTCCGCGCGCTGACGCACCACGTATCTTCCTCCGGCTCCGCCTCCTCCTCTGCCTCAACAGGCTCTGCTGCTTTTGCTTCCGCCGAATCACGCTTCTTCCAGAAATCCCTGATCAAATTCTCTGAGGTTAGCCCTTGGTTCGCCTTTCCCAACAACATTGCAAACTCTTCTATCCTCCAACTCCTCACTGAGGAAATTGACCGAACACGTAACCTGCACATTCTCGACATTGGCGTCTCCCACGGTGTGCAATGGCCGATACTCCTCGAGGCCCTGACAAGCCGACCGGGCGGCCCTCCTCCGCTAGTTCGCATCACGGTCATCCCCGGCAGCGCCACCACTGAAAGCGAAGACACCCCATTCTCAATAGGCCCACCGGGGGATAACTTTTCCTCTCGGCTTCTCGGATTCGCGAAGTCCATGAACATCAACCTACAAATGAACCGACTAGACAATCAGCCATTACAGAATCTAAACTCCCAAATCATCGACTCCTCCGAGGAAGAAACCTTAATCATTTGCGCACAATTCAGACTTCACCACCTCAACCACAATGTACCAGACGAAAGAACGGAATTCTTGAAATCCCTGAGGAAAATGGATCCCAAAGGGCTAATCCTAAGCGACAACAACGTGGAATGTAGCTGCAGCAACTGCGGGGATTTCACCGCCAGGTTCTCGCGGCGGGTGGACTACTTGTGGAGGTTTCTGGACTCGACGAGCTCGGCGTTCAAAGGGCGGGAGAGCGAGGAGAGGAGGCTGATGGAAGGAGAGGCGGCGAAGGCGTTGACAAACAGGGGAGAGATGAACGAAGGGAAAGAAAAGTGGTGCGAGAGAATGAGAGGAGCTGGGTTTGTGGGAGAGGCTTTGGGAGAGGACGCCATTGATGGAGCTCGAGCTCTGTTGAGGAAGTACGACGCGAATTGGGAGATGAGGGTCGATGAGAAAGATGGGTTTGCGGGATTGTGGTGGAAAGGCCAGCCTGTTTCGTTTTGTTCGTTGTGGAAGTTGGATAAGAAAGTGAGTGACAGTTAAAACCGTTACTATTCATTCGTACTTCTCTTTCCTTTTATTATCTTCTTTTGTAGGTTTATAGGAGCATTAGTTAATTAAGGATGGGAGGGTGGTTTTGCAGTCTTATTATTCCTTTTTCATGATGATAGCTTTTTTAGTTAAACCAAAGATATGGTTATGCGGATTTCGCCAGATTATCCAAAAAAAAAAAAAAGTGGTTTTGCAAAGTAATCTGGCTTCAACTTTGATAGCATGGTTGGTAATACGTGCGATCTAGTAACGCAACACATAATTAACCACCTTATCAAAAAGAAAAAAAAAATGAATAACCAGTATCTGTATCTTCAAAAAAAAAAAAAAAAAAAAAAAACAATTAATCGATGGACAAACTTAGCTATGAAACGATGTTTAGCCAAAATGTTTCTGTTTTTTCTTTTTAATGTGTTCTGGGAAGGACAATTGATGTTATAATTTTAGGCAAATGCTTCGGTCCATCACGTAGGACGAGTCCTATGTGTAAAATGTTGAGGTGGAGAGTGTACTATGAAACGATGTTTAGCCAAAATGTTTCTGTTTTTTTTTTTTTTTTTTTTTTTTTTTTTTTTTTATGTCAATTTCAGATCGATTTAATTTTTATCCAAACATCTTTTTTCTCAACTTTAACTCGCGAAATTCGTGTCATTTTTGAGTCGTGTTGTCGTGTCGTAACTCATGTTACGGGCCATGAAGAGTGTACTATTTCAACTTTCAACCAAAAAAAATAAAAAATAAAAAATCCTGCATACTACGTTGCACTTTTTAAAATAGTCTTTACATAAAATAAATTTCATTTAAACTCCTATCCGATCCTTCACGAACAAACCAAATATAAATATTACAGTGCAAAAATGCCAGATAGTTTTAGAAACTGGCTGAATAGTATAAATCATAGCCCATATACCGCTAGAATCGATCTATCAATTACGCTTCACATGGTGAGTACTTATAGTCTCTGAAATCATGGAACACAAAAGCACTTGAATAAGATTTCAGTATCCCATTCAAGGTGTAAATTGATTTGGGCAAGATTCATGCTGTAATCCTTGTTGTAATCCAATTATAGCATATACGATGCTTAATTCCGTTCATCTGGAGGTCGATTATTAACCTTAAACTACTTGAAAGATACGCAAAAAAAAGCAGAATCTAGAAAAAGATAAAACGGATAGCTTTGCTCTTGCTACCGAAAGAGAAGAAAAAAAATAGCAATTACTTCCTATCTAATCTTACAAGAAGCTGTTTTATTCTTGAAAAAAAAGGGACTTGTTCTAACTCACTATACCTTCTTTACCGCACATTTAGCTTTGCTCTTGCGTGGCCCTTTGAGATTTGAAACTGTTCAGTTATGCCAAGATGTGCCATTAGAAGCCAGACATGAGTGAGCAGCTCACCACCTTGCCTCAGCTGCTGAGCGTGCTGACTTCTTTGGCACTGACAAGCAGCGTAAGACAGCATTTCCACCCACACATGGCTCACCATTTCCCATTTCTTTTCCTTCTCCCACTTCAACGATCTCAAAGCCTGCACGAGCTTGCAGGCGTCGAACAACACCGATTTGCTCCGGTCACCTTTCACTTCCAACGGAGGAATTTTAGTGCTCACTTGCAGCAAGGTTGCGCAAGCTTTCTTCGCATCTTTAACGGAGTTTCTTCCTCTGAAAAATTCCTCTGCTTCGGCACGCGTGTCTTGGAACCTGATTTGTCCAATCCCATTGGGCAGCATAAAGGGGCGCATGACCAGAAGATACAACATGTAATCAGACAACCACTTGCTGATCTCCTTAAAGTTTGACTTTTCATTCAGTTCAGCATCACTCGAGTTTTCGAGCATACCGGAGTAATAGCACAGATCTGTAGCAATATGCCAAAGAATAATGCTCTGGTCAAATTCAGCATTCTCAATGCTCCAGCCAAGTTGATCAAGACATTTCTCCTCCTCAAGAACCCATAATCCCCTATGAGAACATAATCTCTTGCACGCGCTGTAATCGAAGGCGCTCCTTGATTTCTTTCTAAGCTGTTGAAAGATCAATTCTTTCAACTCCTTGGAAACTGTTTGGAAATCCTCATAGCGGTTCATCTCCATTGTCTCATAAATGCAGAGGGCCTTCTGGAGGAGACCCCAATTGGTTGGTTTGTCATTGATACAAAGCCTAATTAGGTTGAACTGGGCAATCTTATTCGACCATCTCTTGGGTTCAGTAGGAAGAAATGGTAGAATGGAATGATTCAAGGAATCTGCCACCACGTTCTTCTGCTTGCTCAGCCAAAGCACTGCCCTGTCCGAGCAGAGTAGTAAAACGACAGCGTATATCTCTAGGGCAACAGCTCCAGCCAGCAATATGTAGGTGATGCTAATGTCCAGTCTCCGATATCCTTGCTTCTCGATGAACAAAAAGGCAAAAAACACGACAACGGTGCACAAAAAACTGATGAATCGGAGAAAGCTGCCCATGTGAGAGTATGCCACGACTGCTTTAGTGTAAAACACGTCGTAGATGAACCCCAGCTCAATCTCTATCACTTTGAAAACCACATCGCAATTGCTGTTCTGGACGAAGGACCTGCTTTTAATGATGTCGTGGAAGCTGAGGATGAGGTCCGCAAACAAACGCTTGAAGTCGTCGAAGAAGTTGTAGGCATCTCGCAAGTTGTCAACGTCTCGGAGATTGTCGTTTGATGGCATCACATTGATGATATGATCACCAAATGTTGGAGCTTCAATGTTGCTCTCTGATGAGACGTCAAACCCTTCTAATCTTTTTGAGTGATATTCCCCCATGAATCTGGCGTAATTGGGACCCGGATCACGACGAGGGAACATCGATTTTCGAAAGTATTTACTACTCGCGCACCGCAGAACCCAATTGCGCTCTCCAAACTTGATGATCCCAGCTAGGTAGATTGGAAGTGAGAGAAAGTTAAGCATGTTATCACCAGTCCAGGCTCTAATGAGGATGTAAAATGCAACGACCACTTGTACAACTAGCATGACTAAGTGCCTCCACCAGAGCTCATTGTCTTCCAAGGAATAAGCAGTGATGGTGTCTGGGCCTCCAAGGTGAAGAAGAAGGAAAGGAGCCCAAAAGGCTTTTATAATGTGTTCGGGTTTAGTGGAGTCGCCGTTGCCATCTCCGTAACTCGACAGCACACCTAGTGCGACTGTGGCGATCCAGTCTGCAGACAAGTAAGATGACCATAGAAGGAATTGGAGCAAGCTTTGTGTGGAGTGCTTTCTCCTGTTTCCGATCAGGATGAGAATGCTTTGTAAGATGAGGCTCGCTAGAACCATTGCGCGGATCTCCCATTCGCTCCATAATTCCCTCAATCTTTCAGGAAATATCTGCACCTGTTAGAACCGGTTATTCACTATTATTGTGTTTTCTTATTACTGTTGATTAAAGATTACTAAAGCAAGCATATAAAACAGAATAATCAACACACAACGATTAAACGTGGTTCACCAAACCGACCTACATCCACGGGCCACGCCCGCACCTCAAGCAATCCACTAATAGGTAAAAAGTTACAAACACCAATCGGACTTAACCAATTCAAGACTCCCTCTTGACTATTGACGCCGTGTGTCTAACACCCTAAGTGGCTAGCTTGGCGAGCACCACTGCCTTCTTCAAACGCCTTCTCTCTCGAAGCTTACAAAATCATCTCTCACAAATTGAATCGATGAATGCTCTCTGCTCACTCAGCTTGTGCACACTATGATTCTTCGAGTTTCAAAGCATACCTTGATACCTCGTATATCTCCCTTTTATAGACCGATCTAGTTCAAAATCCGAATCATCTCGAATCAGAATTCTGATAAGACGCTTATCGATCACGAAAAATCAAGGCACGTAATCTCCTTCGCATATTCCGGTTGCTATTCTCTTTAACCCGGATTCTCGGCCTCAATTCCTTTTAAAGATAATATCTTGATCTTCCGATTTTAAAGATAATATTTGCTTGATCTTTAACTTTAAAAACAAGCCAATCCTCGAGCATTATCTAAAAGGATTTTCTTGAAAACGATTTTGAAGTAAACCATTTATCAAACTCAACAAAATCTATGTTAGATATTTGCTTCTATATCGATCTGTTTAACTTTAAAAACCGCAAGTCGCCCTTGATCTCCTCCATGATCCTCGGAGCATTATCTAAAAGGATCCGATTTCTTCAAGAAGGATCTGATTTCTTCTTTTAGAAGTAACCCAACGAATTTGAAATTCAAGACTTCCGTTTTCTCCAAAACGCATACAGTTTAAAACCAAATGCCTTAATACAGGTAGTTTTAACAACTCTTGACACTTTCACAGTAACCCAATTGCAACATAAAGCCCAACTAAGCCAATAAAGGCCCAAAACAGAGAATTGAGATCAAACCAACCCATACGACTCAACAATCTCCCCCTTTGGCTTAGTTTGGCAAAATTATACAACTCTACACACTGATACTCAAAATAATAAGTGTTCAAGAAAATTACTCCCCCTAAGTTTGATAAACTAACAGCCAAAGCACAACCGACCGTTTGAAAATCCATATAGACAGCGGAAGACACGATTACTCCGGAGGATCCTCGGTCGAGTCAGAGGACATAGGCAACAAGGAGAGAAGTCTGATCATTTGACGTCTCATATCAGCTTGGAATGTGACTTGCATATCAATCACTTGCTTGATGTCCTTCCCTGCTTTATCTTGGCAGATGCGCATGGCTTCCAGCTCAGTTTGCATATTGACAGAAGTCTGTTGTAGGCTTTGTAGCAGCACAAAGTTCTTGGTGCAGCCAGGACAAGTGGACACAGGGCCTTCAGCAGCATGCGATGACTCCCCCTCAACATCAACCACGCGAGGTCCACGAAACAGCTTTGCAGACACCATTAGTGGAGGAGCCAGAGGCATCATCTTGTCCTTTGCTAGCAGGACAGGGGCGTGAGAAACAAGGACCCTGCAGATGAGAGACGGAAAAGGAAGGCCATGCAAGGTCGTGCGGTCACCTGCAAACTGTACAATGTGATCAAAGATTACCTGACCAACGTTGAAGACTTGTCCTGTGCCTACAAAATATAAAAACTTGGCAAGTTCCAAGGAGAGATTGTTTTTGTGAGATCCTGGAATCCAATTGTAGAGGCCAAGTTTATGGAGCATGGAGTATTTTGATGTCAGCACAGAGGCTCGGAGAGCATTAGCCTTGGTCCAGTTGAAGGAACGCCCAGTCAATTCCGATGCAATTTTATCAGGACACACTGGTGTGGTAAAATCGACCATGTGCTCAAGCTCCAAGAAATTTGGACAGTGACAGAGCTTGTTGATGAGAGCGGTGAGAAGTCCAAAGCATTTCCTCGTATGTAAATCTTCCCATATACTGGGGGTTTTGCAATGGCGATGTCTGGCGACAGATTGAATATAGAATTCATACACCAAATCTGGGCTAAATTTTTCCATAAGACTTACAGTTCCCATTAGGCCCGAGTGTTTAAGAAGATCTAGTATGCCCGTGTCTTTAAATTTGATGACATTGATGTTTCTTTCAAAGAATGATCCTCTAGATGACATGGTTGTCCATACTTCCTCATTTATTGCAGAGTAAAACTTTAGGGAATAGGCTTTAGAACAATCATACCCGATTGGAGAGGAAATGTAATGCATCTTGATCTTGAGTGTTAGAAGCACTTTCGGAGAGAAAGTGGATGCACTTGTACGGCTTGTGGACGAGGAAGCGAGCATTTGTCCCTTTTGTAGCAACAGAGGGAGGGACAGATTTTGCGATTCTTGACCTTGTGCGTCTTGGTGAGGGAACCGATGGCTGGTGCCCGTGTGAACTTTCTCTTCGGGAATGACTTTTTGGGCAGCAAAGCAGCCTTGGAACTTCGAGGAGTTTCTTGCACTTCTTGGGCTTGGAAATCTGTCGAGACCGTTTTCTTGATGTTTGCATGGGTACTTCCCGAACGGTTTCCTCCTCAAGGTCAGAGCACACCAAATTGGGTCCGAAGTACGGATCATAGACCACAATTGCAAGATCATTCGGGGTTGCGATAGGGGAAGAGCTTTGTACCTTTGAGGATTGTGCACGATCAGCCAGTCGAAATTCCTCAGATTGGTCCATTTGATTGTCTGAGATGGGCGAGTCCGAAAGAGGGATGACTGTGTCTATAGAAGACGGGGCAAGCGACGGCTGGGTCTTCGAGTATGTGCGGCGAGCGGCGCGGGCGGCGCGAGATGAGACAGTGGTCATCGGTGCCGTCGCCGGAGTTGCAGAGATAGAACGTCTTTGAGATGAACGGTTCCAGCCTTTTCCACGAGCTCTCACCATGGAATCACTTTGACGGTTCCTTTGTTCTTGCCAATTGCGGAGTCAACAAACCCTAAATGTGCAGATAGGGCGGAAACCGAAACGGAGGAGTGGAGGAATGGAACAGAGAGGTGGTTTTTTTTTTTTTTTTTTTTCAAACAATAGATCAACACAATTGAAGTACCAATTTTATAAATCAAAGTTTCCCTCGAAAATGTATCGCTAAAAACGACATGTCGTTTAGTCGTGGATAAAACTCGGAGGAACAAAACGACATCGGTGCAAAAAAAAAAAAATCCTTTATATTTTTTTTTTTTTTTTTTTTTGTCGAAGATGATGACTCGACCACCTAGAAGAATGTACCAAGAAGACAAAATCCAATGGCTAGATGTTAATTCAACAAAATCGCTTAAACTCGCTTAATCTGTCTACTTTGAGAATGGCCTAAGAGGTAGTATTATGGTTATATGACAAAACTTCAAAGCTAAGTGCGAATGCAAACTCATGGAAGATGCTTTCATCGAGTTGATTTCATAGATCAAATCATACTAGCAAACATTGAACAAAGTGTTGAAGTCTCATTATGAACATGTGTGTGTGTGTGCGAGAACTACCTCAAATATTTCTTCACAATCACTTTCAGTATCAGTCTTTTGATCAACAGAGATGATCTTATACCTGTTCAAACTTACCTGATCGTCTAATCTCCTTTGAAATCTTACAGATTCTGGTAGCTTTTGCATTATCACAGAGTTTCCTGTGATGTAAATTGCTTTTGCCAGTCTCTGGGTATATCACTATGTGATATTTTTTTTTTTTTTTTTTTTTTTATATATGAGATTAGAGTCCAGGAATGAATTGACCTTCTCAATCCCAAGTCACGAGATATAATTCGTTTCCATCAGTCAAAGAACTTCAACATCAATAATCAAGATTCAATACTCGGGTAGTGTGCATAGCTAATTATTCATGCCAAGAAACAAAACAGATTCAATTTTCTACTTTCCGGTTTGAAATGTGAGACTTGGCGATGAACCACTAGATGAGTTTGAGACATGCAATCCTAGTTGAAGTGAAAATTAATGATGGAGAGCTAAACTACACATATTCCTAGTGCCTTTCTCAAGTATACAAATCGTCTTTGAGTCAAGAGCTTTAGTAAAAATATCACCAACCGGTTTTACGTAGCTACATATTCTAGGACAACCTGCTTTGTCATCAACTAAATCACGAATAAAATGGTACCGTATGTCGATGTGTTTTGTTCTTGAGTGTTGCACAGATTCTTTGAAATATTAATTGCACTTGTGTTATCACAATGAACCGTTAAAACCTCTTGTTCAACTCCATAATCCTCTAGCATTTGTTTCATCCACAATAGTTGCGTGCAACGACTTCCGCAGACAATATATTCTGCTTGGTAGTAGAGAGATGGAGTTTTGCTTCTTCTTTGTACCATGACACAAGATTGCTTCCCATGTAAAAACATCCTCCCGTGGTGCTCTTTCGATCATCTGCATTTCACCCTTGTCTGCATCAACATATCCCCGCTAGATTTGGATTTGAATCTTTTGTATACCAAATTCCATAGTCGGCAATGCCACTGATGTACCGTATAATTCTTTTTTCTTTGCAGCCCGGTGTGTTTTCTTTTGGATTTGCACAGTACCGAGCACAAACTCCTACACTAAAACATATGTCGGGACGACTTCTTTGTTAAGTATAGGAGACTCCCTATCATGCTACATGCAGGGGTTGGATCCACAGAGACTCCTTCCTCATCCTTTGTCAATTTTATGTTGGTTCCCATGGGTGTTGTCATGTGCTTTGAGCCTTCCAAATCCGATCTTTTTACTAGGTTCTTTGCATATTTTGCTTGTGTGATAAAGATGCCTTCCTTGAGTTGTTTAACCTGCAAACCTAGAAAGTAAGAAAGTTCGCCAACCATGCTCATTTCAAATTCCTTGGTCATTTGGCTGACAAATTCATCAACCTTTCCCTGTGAGGTGGAACCAAAAACAATGTCATCTACATATATTTGAGCTATTATCATTCCTGTTTTAAAGTGTTTGATGAACAAGGTTTTATCAACTCCCCCTCTTTTATATCCTTTTTCAACAAGAAAACTGGTTAGCCTTTCATACCAGGCCCTAGGAGCTTGTTTGAGACCATAAAGAGCCTTTTTAAGTTTATACACATGGTTAGGAAAGTGTGGATCCTCAAAACCCTTTGGCTGCTCAACATATGCTTCCTCATTGAGAAAACCATTTAAAAAAGCACTTTTCACATCCATTTGATGAAGTTTGAACCCGAGCACACAAGCAATAGCTAGAAGCAATCTAATTGACTCTAGTCTTGCTACTGGTGCAAAGGTCTCATCAAAGTCTATTCCTTCAACTTGAGTATATCCTTGAGCAACCAATCTGGCTTTGTTTCTTATGATGGTACCAAATTCATCAGTTTTGTTTTTAAAAATCCATTTTGTACCAATGACATTTGTACCTTCAGGTCTAGGAACTAAGATCCAAACATTGTTCCTGACAAATTGTTCGAGTTCCTCCTGCATAGCACTTACCCATGATTCATCCCGCAACGCTTCTTTGACATTTTTGGGCTCGGTTTGAGAGGTGAAACAAACAAACGACCATGTTATCATAGTGTTGCCTAGGCAACTTTCTCGCACGAATACCTTCATTTGGATCACCAATGATTGTCTCGGAGGGTGATTTTTCAAGGTCCTTGTACCTGTGTCCCGTGTCTGAGGATCGAGAATGTCGATTGTGGTTTGTTCCGCTTGATGGTTTGTTTTGCGCAGACTGTTTTTACGGTGTATCTGTTCTAGGTTCTCTAGCTACAGATCCTTCTTCATCAGATTCATCAGGTTCGTTTTTCTTTGTCTCAGTTTCTTCTGTGAGACTTTCAATGGATTTTTCTTTGGAGAATTCTGAGTAATCTTTCATATCATCGACAACCACATTGGAGGATTCCATGATGGTTTGAGTCCTCATGTTGTACACCCGATAGGCACGGCTGTTTGTGGCATATCCAAGGAAAACCCCTTCATCACTTTTAGCTTCGAACTTGCCGAGATGATCCCTGTCATTTAGAATGTAACACACACATCCAAACACATGAAAATATTTAAGATTTGGAACCTTACCTTTCCATATTTCATATGAAGTTTTGTTTGTGCCTTTGTCCGAGATACACCATGTTTATGGTGTAACAGTTGTCTTGTGACGACCGCTTGACCCATAGTCTTAGGGTGAGTTTCTTTGCGTTTAACATTACCCTTGCCATTTCTTGAATGGTCCTATTCTTTCTTTCAGCCACCCCATTTTGTTGAGGTGTTTTTGGTGCTTTGAAAATTCATGTGCTATACCATTTTCATCACAATACTTTGCAAAAACAAGTATTTTCAAATTCCTTACCGTGATCACTCTTGATTCGCACTATCTTACCAATGTTGCGTTTTCTTTCGGTCTTGAGACGAATGCACAAGGTCTTGAAGGCTCCAAAGGTGTCTGATTTTTCTCTTAGAAAATTCACCCATGTGTACCTAGAAAAGTCATCCACACAGACATAAACATATCTCTTACCTGCAATACTTTCAACATGCATCGGACCCATAAGGTCCATATGTAACAGCTCAAGAATCTTGGATGTTGCAATTTGTTGTAGTGCCTTGTGTGTGGTCTTGGTTTGTTTCCCAAGTTGACATGGACCACACACTCCTGGTGTTTTCTTACCTAGCTTAGGTATTCCACGAACAGCTTCTGTACTGACAATTTTGGTCAGTGTTCTATAGTTCAAGTGTCCCAACCTCTGGTGCCATAGCTCACTTGCATCCAGGGCTGTGCTGTGACATGTGTGTGTAGTAGTGTGTAACAGTGGACTTGTAAGCATGTAACAATTATCAGAAGATCTAGACCACCCAAGACACAAGAATTATTCGCGTTAAACACTTGGCATTCTTTCTTTGTAAACTTGACAAATAGACCTTGATCACATAATTGGCTTATCTTTGATCAAATTTGCCTTGAGTCCGTCCACATGCAAAGACGTTTTTTGAACTTTGGGAATCCGTTCACGCTCAATGTTCCTTTTCCAAGAACACAAGCTCTAACTCCATCACCAAAAGTCACGTGTCCTTCAAAAGAGCTCCGATAATCTGTTAGAATATTTCTATCTCCTGTCATATGTCTAGAACAACCACTGTCAAAGTACCAGGAGTCAGTAGTGCTAGTTTTCAGAGATGTATATGCAACAAAACTTCTTAAATCAGATTTTCGAACCCAAATTTTTCTTGTTTTTCTATTGGTTAGATCAATTTTGGTTCTGGGAGACTTCTTTTGTTTTCCATTATTAGGTGAATAAAATGCATTCCTCTATTCAACACTTTTTGATATTTATAACACCAAGGTCTTATGTGCCCGGTATGTGACAAGAATGACATATAGGAACAAAAGACTTTTGTTTGAGTTTTGTGATGATTTCATACCGACCTTACCTTAGTATTTTGCTCATGACCGCCGTAAGATTTGTTTGAGGCTTTTACGAATCTTGATTTTGTACCGAACTCTCACCAAAGTGTATCCAAGACCATATGATCTGCACTTGGTTTTTGTTGTGATAGTAGATAATCCAGTTTAGTTGTTCCCGAATTCAAAGATCCTTAGATTCCTTGAGTTTGTTCTAATTCCAGTCTTGTTTCTACAAGATCTTTTTTATTCTTTGCGACCTCGGACTCGTATTTGATCACAATGGCCTGGAGTTCTTCCTTTTCCTTGATGAGACTTTTGACTTGCCTTTCTAAGGTAATATTGATCTTGCAGACCACTTTGTCCATTTGGAATACATTTTTTCATAAGCTCTCTCGAACCTCGTCGGTATCAATGTCTTCCTCTTCTTTGCTTGTGTATCGATTATCGAAATCAACCTTCTGCAGATGGTTCCTTGTTGCTTATTTCGTACCTCTGATCCTGGTATGTAAGCATCCTTGCCGGCGGTTTGTTCCATCCGAAATGTCGGTAATCACGTTGAATGCCACAAAATTGCTGCGATGTTCTTTATCCTCATCTCCACTTGCATTAGAACTTTCATCATCACTCCATGTGGACTTCATGACTTTATTCTTCTTTTTCTTCAAGGTGTTTGCACATTCTGCTTGTATATGGCCATATCCATCACATTCTCTGCATTGAATTCCTCTTCCCTTCTTATCTGAGTCAGTTTGTTTTGATCCTTGAGGATTAAACATCTGTTTCCCAGTTTTAGAGAAGTCTTTGAAATTTCCCTTCTTTTTCATTTTCTTCAGGATATTCTTGAAGTTTTTTGTGAGAAACGCCAGGGATTCTTCTAGTTCTCCTTCATCCTCAGATTCCTCTGGATTGCTCTGTGATTCTATTCCAGATCGAAAAGCCATACCTTTCTCCTTCTTGTCCTTCTTGAATTTCAATTCAAAAGTACGAAGGAACCCATGAGTTCATCAAGTTTCATTGAGTCAACATCCTTAGCCTCTTCTATAGCAAAGAACCTTGTATGCAAATCTCTCGTAGTGATCTGAGAGTCTTTCTTACTAGTTTTGCTTCGAATACTTTTCTCCAAGAGCAAAAGATTCATTAGCAATGTCACATAGTTTTGAATTAAAATCGGCAATACACTCATCCTCATGCATTTTTAGTTGTTCAAACCTGTGGTAAGAATTTGAAGTTTAGAGATTTTTACCGCAATTTGTACCTTCATGAGCAACTTGAAGTATCTCCCACGCCTCTTTGGGTGATTCGCATGTGGAGATAAGTTTGAACCGATTCATATCTACATTAAAAATAGCATTGAGTGCCTTTGAGTTGTAATTTGCTAGACGATCTTCATCCGTCGACCACTTCTCTTCCGGTTTTCAAAATGACTTTGTTCTTTGGTGTCTGTTGTTGTTGGATGCTCCCATCCTGTTAGTATTGACCTCCAAGCTCGTTCATCAATGGCTTTAATGAAAGCTTTCATTCTAGCCTTCCAATATGAATAGTTGGATTCTTCCAAGAGTGGTGGTTTTGACACGAGCCTCCTTCACGCAGCGTGTCCATTGTTTCAGAGGAGCAACAACCGGTTATGCCAAGATCTCACAAACACGATGGTTTGTGACCCGCTCTGATACCAATTGTTAGAACCGGTTATTCACTATTATTGTGTTTTCTTATTCTTTGTTGATTAAAGATTACTAAAGCAAGCATATAAAAAAATGAATAATCAACACACAACGATTAAACGTGGTTCATCAAACCGACCTACATCCACGGGGCCACGCCCGAACCTCAAGCAATCCACTAATAGGTAAAAAGTTACAAACACCAATCGGACTTAACCAATTCAAGACTCCTCTTGACTATTGACGCTTGTTGTGTCTAACACCCTAAGTGGCTAGCTTGGCGAGCACCACTGTCTTCAAACGCCTTCTCTCGAAAAGCTTACAAAATCATCTCTCACAAATTGAATCGATGAATGCTCTCTCTGTTCAAATTTGTGCACACTATGATTCTTCGAGTTTCAAAGGCATACCTTGATACCTCGATATCTCCCTTTTATAGACCCATCTCTAGTTCAAAATCCGAATCTGTCTCAGAATCTGTAGTTACAGATAAGACAGTTATCAGTACGAAAATCAAGGCACGTAATCTCCTTCGCATATTCCGGTTGCTATTCTCTTTAACCCGGATTCTCAGCACTCCAATTCCTTTTAAAGATAATATCTTGATCTTCAAGCCAATTCGTTAGAGAAACGATTTTGAAGTAAACCATTTATCAAACTCAACAAAATCTATGTTAGATATTTGCTTCTATATCAGATCCTGTTTAACTTTAAAACCGCAAGTCGCCCTTGATCTCCTCCATGAGATCCTCGAGCATTATCTAAAAGGATCTGATTTCTTCAAGAAGGATCTGATTTCTTCTTTTAGAAGTAACCCAACGAATTTGAAATTCAAGACTTCCGTTTTCTCCAAAACGCACAGTTTAAACCAAATGCCTTAATACAGGTAGTTTTAACAACTCTTGACACTTTCACAGTAACCCAATTGCAACATAAAGCCCAACTAAGCCAATAAAGGCCCAAAACAGAGAATTGAGATCAAACCAACCCATACGACTCAACAGCACCATCTCTTTATCTTTCTCTCTTCTTTTGTGAAGATTGAACTGGTGAAAAACAAAAGAAAGAAAAAAAGAATTTGTTAACTAGGAAAAGAGTGGTTTTTTCACTGTGAACCAGTGTCAATGCCAAAAAGAACCCTCTATTTTTCACTCTCCCTCTACAAAATTAGACCATAATTAGATTTAGAAGAGAGTTTATGAACATAATCTAACTAAGGTGCCACTTATGTAAACCTTGAAAGATGATACCTCTCTTCGACTCTCTCGTCATAAGCAAAGCATTTAATACAGGTTTGTTAACTGTTATTAAGGATTCGTTTGTTATTATTAATTGCCGGTCTTTCTTTAGTAGAAGCTTAAGTATTGCTGTCTTTCGTTAATAGAAGTTTAAGTATTGATTTACTGACTAAGGGACGCAACTAGTCATTTTTATATAAACGAAAGAAAGGATAACCATGTGACTTTGGATATAATAAATACGAGTAGAAAAAATACTACTAAAATGAAGACAGATTTTAATTGCCTGCCTGGCTTTTAGTTTTAAATATTTTTCGTTAAATACTCTGTACATAAGAAGTTAGTTGAAAGTCAACTCCCTCCCCAAGCTGTTATTTTAAGATGTTAAACGAGAGAGAGAGAGAGAGAGAGAGAGAGAGAGAGAGAGAGAGAGAGAGAGAGAGAGAGAGAGAGAGAGAGAGAGAGAGAGAGAGAGAGAGAGAGAGAGTAAGCCACAAGGACTTAAAATTTTGCCCGTTATATGCAGCTGGGGATTGACTAATTTAATTCGCTGGAATTGTTCTACATTTGGGTTGAATCTTCGACTTGCTATAGTATGAACACGTTTACAATAAGGATTTCCATAAAAAATTAGAGAGTTCCTAGTTTAGTTCATACTATATTAAGGTAGAAGAGAGCAAGACAATAACATAAAAATGGTTTGACATTTGAGTGGAAACTCCAACTTGCAATACCTTTTACACATCTTCTTAGTATATGTTGTAAAGAAATAAAGATGGTATATTATACTTATCGGATATCGTATATCCAGATCAAGATATTGTTTATTGCAAAATACCTCAAACTAGCTAATGTATACTTCTACCAGCTGTTAGATCATATATAACCGTGTTAAATTTCAAACAAGATCAAAACAAAATAAAAATGGACTTGGAGATTTGACGGCTGAAAAATATTCACTACAAGTTCGGTAATTAAGCAGCTACTTATTCTTGAGCACGTTTGGTGTATTGTATTACATATATCGTATCGTGTTTGTATTGTATAAAAAAATTTTGTTCATTACGTATTTGTTTTGTGTCAAATTAAAATTATTAAATTACATTATACCATGTTTGTTCACTTTACTGTTGTATTATATTTACGTATTAATTTAAAAGGAAAGGAGGCGAGGAAAAAAGTAGAGTTATTAAATAGGAGGTTTTGATCTAATTATTTCTTTTTTTAAAAAAAATGTCAAATTGTAATTTTATTAAAAGTGAGAGGTCACAATATAATTTTTTTAAAGTAGAGGGTAGAAATATTATTTTTGAAATTAAAAGAGCTTTTGATAGTAGATTTTAAAACTATTTAAAATAATTAATAGTTTACCACGTAAATGTTTTATTGTTGACTAGTTCAAAGCATTTTTTTCCTTGTAAATTTCCTTTTTAGGATTGCTAAAAAGATTTTTCTCTACGTAAATAAAAATTTTGTACCATGTAAATTATTTTTTACTAGTTGTAAGTAACACATTACACATGTCACATCCCGGAAATGAGGGACGCAACTAATGAAAATCAAGTCTAAAATAAATCTAGATTTAATATTTAAAATTCGTAAAAAAAAAAAAAAAAAAAAAAAAGATCAACTCATAAATAATAATAATAAAATCACCGCCTTGCGAGGGCTTACAAGTCCATAAATAATAAAAACAGACTTGAATACAAAATTTTATACAAGATCGGGACTAGTCGTATAGTACAGATTTTGTACAACAGTTAACAGAAATACTAAAACTTAAACAATTTGTACATTTTGTTAGCTTATAGCAATCTCCAAGAGCCACTAACACTTTTCGGTAACCTAAATCGTATCTCTAACTCAGCTACTTCCACACAACCTGGAAGGTGGAAATTTTAAAATACTAAAATGTGAGCGAAAGGCTCAATAGAATTTGTAAATAAGAAGTATAAATAAATAGAAAAGAAAATAGTTAAGCGAATAAATAACAAATAAAGAACAAATAAACATTTCAACCATAAAACTCATTTATGGTATATTATATCTACTTATTTACTATTTCATGGCCAACCACAATATGAGTGGTCCCGATCGGGTTCTAGGTTCTCATCCTAAGAATACAATCTCTATATCCCAATTATATCAGGCCGACGTGCATGGCCAAAGAGTTCAAGCCTATAGGTATATAATTTCGAACTCAAAACATTTCAATTAACATTGAAAACTATTCGAAAATATGTATGATATCAAAATAATTCACCATGGTTACCTAAACCATGGTTTTATCAATATTTAACACAACCAGCATAAACTTTCTCAAATAATGGTACATCAGGCTTCTCTCTACACCGTACCATTATCATATGATTTCAAGTTCTCAAAGCACTTATGAGAAACCATTTTCGAATCGCGTAATCATTTTATTCAACACATGTTCTTAAAAACTTTGAAGAAACTAATTTCTTGCCAAAACGGTAAAAACAAGCTATTAAAGAAAAGGATATGAAATCCTATATAAAATGTTTACCGGGTCCACCTTTTATTTCCAATTTCTCCCTTGGCATCTCAGTTCCTCGTTCAAATCCACAATTACTTAAATCTAACTAATTAATGTGCCTTGAATTAAGCTATTAGTGTGCCTTGAATTAATTTGAATTTGTCTTAAAGGATGATTCACAAATTCAAAACACTCTTTTTCAAATAAATATAAATCTAGTTTTGGTAGTAAAAATATCAAAAACTTAGTTCAAAATAGCACAGAGACATGTAGAAACATCTCAATAATAGTACTTATTCAAATAAAGTAAAGACCCAAACATCATTAAAAGGTTTTCAACATAAAAACACCAAAGCTGAATCTTTGCTCCAACTAGAGCTCAAATATGAATTCTCAAAACCCTCATTTGATTTCATTCACAAAATTACGGATTTGAATCGGAACTCAAAGCTTTAAATTTGAACAACTGCAACAAATTTCACTATAAATCCGAAAGTAATAATAGGAGAAAACCATAAAAGGAATTCAATATATAGGAGAGTTAAAAAAAAAAAAAAAAAAAAAAAAAAAACTCAAGATTCAATGAAAGAACCAGACCTTTGTATTGCTAGTTTTGAGTAAGCTTAATCTTCAAGCTTTTTCAAAGCCCTAATGGAGTCTTGAATTTAAATTAACCTCAGGCCAAGTTTCAAAGCTTTTGAATTTTATTTCCTTAATTCATTTGGAATGGGGTATGGCTGTTTTCTCTGGTTGTAGCATCACAGTAAAAGAAAAGAAAAGAAAAGACCGGGATAGAGAAAAAAAGCAAGGAAAGTAACAAGTTAATCATGTTTTCCATAATTATGGGCTCGTTTAGTTCGTTGATTCGAATTTTTAATTCGAATTAAGATGTGATTTTATGTGAGAACTTTTTATTGTAGTAAAAAAGTTAGATGTGACTATTTCTAAGAAATTTTTACTATAATAAAACTCAAATTCTAAACTCGAATCAATAAAATAAATGGACTTATATATGCAAAGGAAATTTAATGAGATGAAATTTGGTCAAGTGGTGCATTGGACGTCTAAATGAACATTCCAAAATGTTCCTTGCCGAAGTCACGTGATTTTGGGGCAGAAATAACAAAGGGCCCAATTGTAAAATTTCTCAAAGTTATGGGTAAAAATGTAATTCAAAAGGTGTATCGGTAAAATGAAAATTTTCAAAAATAATCAAAATGTCCTAAAATTAATTTCATGTCTAAAAAATATCAATATTTATCTTCAAATATTTAATTTGGCACACTAATAATCTCAATTGCATATAATTAAGCATAATACCTCGCTTTAATTTTATTCGGCCTTACAACATAATAAATTGCTATTTATTTCAAATAATTTTAAAATATGCTATTTATTTAATTTAGTTTCAAAAATTTACTATTTAGTATAATTTCTTGTTTTTTTTTTATTTTTTTTATTTATTATTATTTTTTTTAGATATGGTATGGGCGACTATCACTTTATTAAAAAATAAAACCACCAAATTTGAACGCTACATGCAGAAGACTTCATTGTTAAAGCATAATGCTCTGGTCATTTGGATTGAATTGAATGAGACAAAGGACACTGAAATTTCAATCCATCTGGTTTCTAAATAAATCAAGAGCTGATTGTCTTGCCAAAAAAAAAAAAAAAAAATACAGAAAAAAGAACAAACAAACTACAGCTAACATTTATTTAAGGCATGAAATTTAATCATGGGGAAGCGGAAACCACCCGAGTGTTTCCATTTATTCTGTTCAATCTTGAACATGAGAAAATGACAAATAATATGATCATAACAAGTGGAACACAACAAAGATAGATAGAAGAATCCAAACGCCTCGCTATAGTTGCCAACAAGCACTTGCATCGTTTTCTGTCCAAATGCCTCGCTTCGATTTGTCGATGCATCGCGCCAAATGAGTACAACTGATCAAATGAGAATGAAATAGTACTTTTCAGTTGGTGGAAAGTAGTAAATTCGAAGACCAAGGAGGAGCAAGAGAAAGAAATGAAAAAGAACAACAGTAGAGACTTATACATACCTAATTAACCTGTGATGGGATCATGACTTTATTTAACCTTGCATTGCACCAGCTTCCTCTTTGTTTCTGTTGATTTTTGGACAGCACATGATTGCGTCCGGAGAATTCTCCTTCGCCGCAGCGAACTCATTCTCGATGGCGTTTTCGTCAGGCATGTCTTTCAAGGTTAACACCTGGAGGACCTTTAAGTTGGTTAACCCAGTAGTGAATGTTAAGTTTTTGCATGATCTGACCTCAAACTCCCTCAGCTTTGGCATGGCTCCAACCTCCACAACGAGTTTCTCCAAATCAGACAGATTCCAAATATGCAGAACCAGGAGTTGAGGGAAGTCCTCTTTGGAGCAAACCATGATTGGTCCCTGATAAGAACCAGAGAGGAAAGACAGAAATTTTAGCTTTGGAAGCTTCCCTAGCTTTGACATAGGGTCTTCTTTGAGTCCAGAAGCAGATAAGGTAAGTTCAACGAGGCTTTCTGGGAGGGTGCTTATGATGGCAGGCTTTTCTAGCTTTCCCAACAAATATAGGCTGGTGAGCTTCTGAAGTTTCTTAAAAGACTTCAACTTGAGACCCTGAGACTCGCCCTTCTCGTCAATTGATCTCAAAGTCAAAGATCTTAGGTCGGCCAGTTCCATGATCCCTTTTACCAAGTTCTTTTGCTGCTCTACCGGCAACTGGAATATTGTTATCCCCAACTTTTGGAGGCTCTGAAACTTGCCTAGATTGGTGGCCAAATCACTGTGCTCATGATCCACAAACACGCCGCACAGCGTCTTCAGATTTTTTGTGGAAATGGCGCTTCGATGATGCATGATTTTGATTCGGCAGCTCTGGTTCAAGTAGAGGTTCTTCAGTTTCTTCAGTTTCCAAGAGGAATTAGGGAGCTCCCTCACATATGTATGCTTTAAATCCAGGGTTTCGAGTTGCAACAAGCTGCCGATGAATTCTGGAAGATTTTCTAGGTAAGTCCACCTTAGGCCTAAATATGTGAGCTTCTTTAATTTCCCTATGCTGCTTGGCAATTGAGGTCTGAACACGCCTTCAAGATCAAGAACCCATAAATCTTCAAATCGCCGACTGGAAATGCCGTTGAGGAGAAACTTGCCTATGTCTTCACCGGGCTCATTTCCTTCTCGCGTATCAAAGAACATAATGGATTTGGGATATTTTTCCTCTGGAAAAACAATATCTGAGTTGAGACCATGAACACTACGACCGGAGTTTGCATCCTTGTCGTCGAAACGATAAGCAAGCTGCCCATCAGAACTCGAAAATAGGGACCACGAGCGAGCTGTAATCGTGTTCTTTCTCGTCTCGCGGAACCAAATTTCTACTAGAGTGCTTGGAAAGCGACACGTCTTGACATTCCCATTACGCTTTCTCGCAACTACTTGGATCATATTACGATCAACCAACTCCAGAAGACACTTGTAAGCAGTATTTTCACGAGTTTTTTCTTCCAGAGCATCTCCACTACTATGTACTTGTTTCGATTGATCATTTGCAATTTCTTCTGCTTCAAACAACCCTGAAGCAACCCATAGAGCAATTAATCTCCTCGAGGGAATTTCAAAGTCTCTAGGGAAGAATTCAGAGTAAGAAAAACATCTATCAAGAATCGGATAGGATTGAAAGCGCTCTTTGTTGATGTCCCAGGTCTCAGCCCACAGTACGTGAGAGCCATGCTCGCGCTCAAGCACCCTTGACAACTCGGCTTCATTGAGACACTTCCCAGACAATAGATATCCAAGACGTAGAATGGCAAGTGGCAGGCCTCCGGTACTTGCTACCACTTTCTTTGCAAGTGATCTAATTTTCCCTTTACTGTTAGAAGGGAAAGGGACCATCTGGGTGAGAAACTCCCAGCTTTCTTCTCCAGTTTGTAGCCTAAGTCGATGGATGTTGCTGATGTTGCCACTTGCTTTAGCATGTGAAGCTACTGCTATGCTGCGTGTTGTGATAATAACAACACTCTTGCTGTCATCTGGGAATGCTTGCTTTAGTACATTCCAAGCTTGCTTTGACCGAAGATCGTCCAGAACCACAAGGCAGGTCTGCTTCTTTAAGAAACCACGTATTTCATCGATCAAATATTCTTTCTCACGCCCTTTGTCCCATGTCTGCATGATCTGGTCTCTAATGTTTTTGAGAAGTAGAGTTTCATTGGAGTACTGATCTCCATGTGGTAACGAAATAAAACAACAGACTTTAAAGTGGTTGAGAATGGATCTATGATTACAGATTTCCTTAGCCAGAGTTGTCTTACCAATCCCTTTCGTCCCCACAATGGAGATAACGGATGGATGTCCACCACTTCCGTCGTTAGTACTGGTGGTGAGCTTTGAAACAAATTTATGCACGTCTTCCTCCAGACCAACAACAGAGCAGGAATCTTCGATGACCTGGATGGTGCACACTTTTACCGTTTTATGAAGGAGATCGACAGCATTATGGATTCTGTTAATTTCAAATACTAACTTTGGTGGTGATGCTTCCATGTAGTTCTTGATGCACTCCTGTGCTTCGGTGGCTGTTTTCTTTAGTAGATGGAAGCAAGCCATTCTAGCATGCCTTGCCCCTTCAGTTTCTTTCTCATCTTTCAAAAGTTGTTGGATATCCTC
Source organism: Morus alba (assembly GCA_012066045.3). Taxonomy (NCBI): domain Eukaryota; kingdom Viridiplantae; phylum Streptophyta; class Magnoliopsida; order Rosales; family Moraceae; genus Morus; species Morus alba. The sequence goes on along the minus strand of CP050227.2, from coordinate 19,029,237 downwards.
CATCTGTTTGCACAGTGACCCGATGCGACAATGCGGTTCTTGAGAGTACTCTGCACTACGTGTTGGAACCTGCTTTCGGATGTTGTCTAGAGCTATCGAAATCACTTCATCATCCATGCGCTGGAGACGTCGCCGGACATGTTTCGACGAGACTCTTCTGATAAATCTAAGACCATATCTGTCTTTTGCTTCCAAAAGATCAGAGTACCTACTACCGAAGTAGTTTACGCTTTTCTTGATCTTACGCTTTGCCTTCCAATTACGGAGACCAAAAGCAACCGGCCACCTTACTATCATCGCTTCCCGCTCCGAACCGCCGTTGATTTCTTCATCTGCTTCCTTAATGACATCTTCTGCTTCCTTCATCCAGGCCTTCTCCATCTCGCTTTCTAGTTTGAACCACCGCAAATCTTTCACAAAAGCCTGTAGAACCCTTACTTGTATAACTGTCGAGCGCAATTGCTCCGCCAATTCCCCACGAATTAAGTTTTGGTGCTGAGTGCTGATGAGCCGCTCTAGAGCCAAAGCCAGTGTGGGGCTAAAAGGCACCTTGGAACCGAGTGATTCGCTCTCGATCTTGCCAATAGTGTCCTGCAATCCTCTAAGTCTATTCCTCGACTCCTCCAGTAATCCGCACAACTTGTTGGTTAATTCTTTCTGCTCCTTAAAATGCATGTTTATCTCTTCCATGATTCGCCTCATGCCAAATGTAAGGTCAACTATGGACATCAGATTGAAGATGACAAAAAGATAGCTGTTGAGATATGTTCTCATGGCAGTTAAATTCTCATAATATTGAATACATCTCTTGGCTTCCCAAATCACGTTCCCTGCTTTGCTCACCCACTGCGTCTCGATTTCTTGCAACGGTTGAGTTATTCCCTCCAGGTTCAGCTCTGACTCACCGAATTCACTTGCTCTTTTTTTTGTTTCGTTAACTGAGTCTTTCACTTTCTGGATATCTCTTGAAAGAGCGTCCAGAAAGCTCCAGTGCCTTTTAACCCACTTATACTTTACCTCCAAGTATTTGCAAAATCTGTAGCCCGTCACGACGATGAGAACGTAACTGCCGCAGATGACGAAAGGGAGGTATCTGATAATGGAAGCCACGAGATCATCCTTCATGGTTAAAAAGTTCGGCCACTGAATTTCTTCCCTATCAGAGTTTGCTCAGGGGAGAGAGATAATATCAAATCTCAGTTTCTTCTGCAATGAAAAGAATAGTGATGAGTATATATAGTTGTTGGATTTGGAAGAAAAGTGACCAACTAGAAAAAAAGAGCTTGGAAGTTTCTTCACTTACTGAAGGTAAGCAATGGATGAGCTAGTAACTAGAATCCAGTGGAAGGTTGAGCCGTTGACCAAGTGAAGAGTAGACAAAAAAAAAAAAAAAAAAAAAAAAAAAAAAAAAAAAGTGAAGTCAAGAGTTAATTATCTTCTGGTTTTTCATTTTTTTTTAATGCTCACATGGCTCATGAATTTATTTACTCTTATATTTGATTCGGAAAACTTAACTCGTCTTTCAATAAAGAAATTGGCATTCAACGGATTTGGCGGACATTTTCATTGCCTAATCTTGTGGACAGAACGAATTTTGTGCTGTTTAATATGATGAGAGTTAAGTTACACAATTTCTTTAATCAAGTACAATTATAAAACTCAAGCAATTTCAGGCTCATGCCAAATTTCATACTTTCCGCCATGTGAGGGTGGAATCTAATTTCGAGAAGTCCATAAAAAAATTTACGAGTAATGATTCATATTCAAAACAAGTTGAGATTTGGTAGGTCTAATTAAATCTGCATCCTGTTTGACTAAACTCAAATCTAACTTGAAAGTTTAATGGAGAACTGGCGCCTTCACAATGGTACCTAGAACAGTACCTCGAGAATCCATCACTGTATATCTAGTGATAACTGTATATAGCGTTGCTTCCAAATCTAAGACTAACCATTTCATGTTGTGTGAATTCTACTCAAGAGTTTTTCTTGAAATGAAAGTTTGATGAGTCTGTTGGTCGCTAATGATCTTGAAGTTCATCCAAGAGATCTTTATAACTGTATTTGTTTTACTGGTATGCAAGAATTAACAATACTTCTTTATGATAGCCATGGAATCATTTCTATAAATGTATGTTTTTAAATATGAGCAAGACCAGTCTTAATTAGCGTCTGTAGTAGTGTGTGTTTATAGCCGCAAACTATATAAACTAATAGGTTAGCAGAAGAGATTAGTAAGTGACGGGAAGACTTTTGGATAAATATTGACTTCCAAGTATTTCTTCAATATGGCGATAAGAAGAGATTATTCAAGTGAGGAACAGGAAGACTTTAAGATATTGCATTCCATGTCTTTCTTTAATCTTGTGATACACAACTCATTTTCATCTGTTCGTCTCGATAATTACATACTGGTAAAAAAAATTAAATATGGTCCATGTTGTATGCTGCTTTATTTTAAAAATCTTGAAAATTCTATAATCACTCAACGACGAGAACGTAACTGCCGCTGATAAGTGTGGCCAATGAATTTCTTCCGGATCAGAGTTTGCTAACGAGACAGAGATAAATATTAAGTGTTATGTTTCTTCTGCAATGAAAAAGAAAATGAGAATTTAGTTGATAATTTAGAAAGAAAAGCACCAGAAGTTTTTAATTCGAGTTGAGATATGATTTTATGTGAGAGCTTTTTATTGTAGAAAAAAAGTTAGATGTGATTGTTTGTGAGAGCTTTTTACTGTAGCAAAACTCGAATTCTAAACTCGAATAAGCGAAATGAACGAGGCCTAAATTTTTGATTTTAAATTCTTTATGTTTACTTTTGTATTTGGTAATTGAATTACATGGGCCTATCTACAAATAAGAATGGGAGAAAGAGAAAAATAGGCGACTTAATATGAATTAAAATTAGGGAGAAAAAGGAAAATAGGCTAAGACTTGAGATCAATTAAAATTAATAGGCCAATAGTATACATAAGTTAATAAATAGGCCAAATTACTGTTTTTGTCCATAACTTGTCTGGTTAGTATGGAATTCTGTTTACTCACTTTAAATTGAGTATCTGTTTCCCTCCTTTTCCTGCTAGGATTGGAAATCCATAACTTGTCTGGCTATGAACTATAACTTGACAAGTTATTTCTGATTTTTGTCCATAACTAGTCTGGCTATGAATCATAACTTGACAAGTTTGTCCATAACTTATTTGATTAATTATGAACTATAACTTAATAAGTTATGGCATATTAATTTCTATAACTAAAAGTTAGCCTATATACTTTTTAAAATTTTTCATGTTGGCCTATTTCCTACTATTTCCCTTAAAATTAATAGTTCAATAGTTTACATAAGTTAATAAATAGGCCAAATTACTATTTTCATCCATAACTTGTCTGGTTATGAACCGTCAAGTTATTGTCTATAATTATCCATAACTTGTCTGGCTATGAACTATAACTTGACAAGTTTGTCTATAACTTATCTAGTTATGAACCATAACTTGATAAGTTATGGCTATTAATTTCGATAACTAAAAATTGGCCTATATACTTTCTTAAACTTTTCATATTGGCCTATTTTCTACTATTTCCTAATAAGAAATTAAGTTCCTTGATAAGGGAAGAATATATCCCACCTCCTACTTACGGAATTTAATTTCTTCCCCTAATAAATAGGAATCAACTAACCTATTTACTACATTTACCCTTATTTAAGTTAGTTATTTACTTAACAGAGGGGTATTTTTGTAAGCACATTTATTATATTCATATACCTTTTAATTTTTATGTAAGTAAACAACATAATAGGAATTTATTTCCCATTATAACTTAATTCCTAATTAAACTAGCAAACACTTTAATGGAGTTCTGGAACTTAATTTCGTTTTTCTTAGAATTTATTTGCTATTCTTTCAATTCCTGATTAGTAAGCACGCACTAAAACTAAGCTTTAGTCGAGCCGTTGACCTAGTGAAGTAAAGACGATTATTTTCTGGTCTTTTATCAATTAATTTTTTAATGCTGGCATGAATCATGTGCAAATCTATTCTAATATTTGATTCTGAATATTAAACTCACTTACAATAAAGAAATTATCATTCAACGGATATCGCTGACATTTTCTTTTGCTAATCTTGTATAATTATAAAACTCCAGCAATTTCAGGATCGTGCCAAATTTCATACTTCTCCCATGTTAGCGAGGAAGGAATCTCATTTCTGAAGTCCATCGGAAAATCTGCTGAGTAATAAATAGATAAGTTAAAACGTGTTCAGACACTTTCCGAGAGTATATACTTTTAACACTCAGTCACGTGGTCCGTTCACTTCGCTGATTCGAGTTTATAATTTGAGTTGAGATGTGATTTTATGTGAGAATTTTTTATTGCAGCAAAACTCAAATTCTAAATTCAAATCGGTGAAGTGAACGAGGGCGTAAGTCTGTGTCTTGTTTGACTGAAATCTTAAAGTTTAATGAAAACTGACTTGACAAATTTGAAAACAGTGACAAGAGATTCCATTACTATATAGTTATTACTGTATATAGCATTCTTCGAAATCGAACAAATCTTGATGCTCATCAAATCTCTATGATCTTTTTTTAACGGGTAAATCTTAATAAATTATATTTGTTTTACTTATCAAATCTCTATGTTCTTTTTTTAATGGGTAAATCTTAATAAATTATATTTGTTTTAATCATCAATAATTTTGTTAGTTATATGGGTGGCTCATTGTCAAAAATATGGGCTGCACACTTATGTTAAAAATTAAAAGAGAAAGTCAGAGAGAGAAAAAGAAGAGAGTACCGAAAACGGTACTTATTTTAAGAAGTGAACCCATCTGTTTGCAGCTGATTCACACGTAGAAGAGGGGTATATCTATTAATACAAGTCTCCCCTCATTTGGTTTACATCCCAAAAACTGAGAGCTTCTCTTCCTTGTAAATTTATAGGAAATTCTTTAGATATCTAATTTGGGGGCTTTTGTAGTTTCTATCCAATTTGTAATCTTTATTCTCTTTAATAAATAAAGTGGTCTACAGTGCCCAGATACGTAGACAATATTCAGCCGAACTCCGCTATCAATTGTGGTATTCTTTTATTTATTTTCAGTATTCAATAGTTATTCTGTCGGGTTTATCGAGTTTCTATATGGTACTATTCACATATACGAGAGTATTCAAGTGTACGGTGCTATTACAAGTACTGTTCACACAGTGAAGTTGTTTTTGAGTGAGAAATATACCCTATTTCCCCAACCAATTCTTTATGCCAGCTATAGAATCATTTCTATAAATATAGATCAGGTTGACTTATATAGACTGTATTTAAATATATACATAACTAGTCTTAATTGGTATCTGTAACGAAGTTTTAATGGATTAATAGAAGAGATTACTGAGGATACATGAAGACTTTTAGATATTAACTTCCAAGTCTTTCTTTAACATTGTGATACACAACCCATCTTCATCTGTGCATCTCGATACTTACATTCTGGTAATATTTAAATATGGTTCATGTTACTGGTTGATTTCTTATATGTATCATAAAAAATTGAAGTGGGCGGAATCTAGTTACTGATTCATACTACATGGAGATTGTGCTAATTTCTCCTTTTGCAGTGCCAACTTGCAGTTCTGGTTGTTCAAATTTTCATAATTAGAGAAGTGTTTTTGCACTAAAAACGTGCACGTGAAAGAAAAAAAGAAACATGGATTCATCTGATTTCGGTTCATGGAAGGGTTCTACTTTTTTGCACTTTGCAGTCGTATTGAAAGAGAAGCTCAAGCAACTTCGCTATCAGAGTGTTTACAGATGCAAAATATAAAATACTTTGTTAATAGAAGACCTTACTCAGTGAGGAACTGAGGATACAAGATTGCCCCCTAAACTTGTATGGCAATAGAAATTTGCCCCATGAACTTTTGATTTCGGTAAGTTGCTCCTCAACTTGTAAAATTTTTACAATATGCCCAATTTTAACAATGATTGTGTTAAATTAGTGTTGAAAAAATATATTCGGCTAAAAAATTTAACATCTCAATCCAAATATGACACAAATCTTTCAATTCCTTAACTTTTAATCCCTTGAATCTAATAAACAATTTGAGCAAATTTAATAAAATGAGGTACATTACACCAACTTTACAAATTTGGGGAGTTGATTGTCAAAATTGAGAGTATGGAGAGCAATTTGCTAAACCACGACAAATTATTCGGGTGCAATTGTGTTAAAAACCCAAACTTTTATTTATATATTGACTTGAGGAACTGAGGATACAGGAAGACTTTTAGACATTGACTTCCAAGTCTTTCTTTAATGTTTTGGTACACAACTGATCTTCATATCTGCATCTTGATATTTACAATCTGATAATTTTAAATGTATTTAATGTTACAAGTTGATCAATTGTATGCGCACGATAACAGACATTTCAATTTTGAGGGACAGCACCAGGGTCTTTTAAGAGAGACTAACTAACTTAATGTAGCTCCAAATAAAAAGTAAAAGCTGAAAAACAGAATGTGTCATTGGTAATTTGGTATATTATGTGATAACTGTTGCTTCATATCAGCCTAATTTAGATGACTTGCAAATAAGTGACACTATTATTACTAATACAATAGTTTTCTACTACACTACCCTGGAGGATGGTAATCAAAGCAGATTGAACTAATTATAGACATCAATCCTAATTTTAATTGAAACTAATGAAGCTAATATCTAGTCATTATCCAAATATCTGAAACCAACTTTTAAATGTTCCTGTATGTCCTCATCTAATTTCGCTTCTAACTAATTTATTTTTGTTAGATCTAATGTTACGTCTGGTGTTCCAGATAATGTTGGAACACTGTCTGGAACACAGCTTAATTAATTAAGATCCGGGTTAATTACATTTATTTGCTCGAGTAGAATGACGTGCAGAAAGTAAATGAACACACAATATGATATCGCACTACGGTGCGTACACCTACTTTGCGGGGCCACACCCAGATAATAAACAGTTCACTATGTTCCAGAAATCACAGACACCGAACAAACTTATTCACTCAAGGACTCCCTCCAAGACAACGACGCCGCTATGACGAATCTCCACAGTGATTTGTTTAGCGTGCACCACACGTCTTCTAAACTGCACGACGAACTCCCTTCGACCGACAGAGCTTCCACCCGAAAGCAACAAATCCCTCTCCCGAAGGACGATCTCAATAGTGCACTAGGCTCACCAAAACTCACAGACTTTTTCTAAAAATATTCTATTAAAACCTCCCCAGCATTATTAGCTACTATGAAACCTTAAATAAAGCTTCCTGCCTATTCCCTCCACGTTGAACATCTTTTTTTTTTTTTTAATTCAAACTGAAAACTAAATATCCTTTTGAATCCACCTTCTCCAAATCCGAGTATCACCTTTTTGGCATTTGCACCAAATCCAATTATCACCTTTTTGGCATTTGCACTTTGAATTTCAAAACCCACTTTAATATGTTTGCTCCACTCAATGCCCATCCAAAAAAACCATCCACACACACACACACACACACATATCGAAGTTTAGTTTGTCTCCTATCCTTATAAATAACAATCGGATTATGCCATTATAAATCAAATTTGAATATGCCTTTGAATTCAAATATCAATCTGCCTTATCTTCTTTTGACAAAGGTCTTATCTTTATCTCTCCAAATCTCAACCAATGTCTTATCTTCATTTGACCAAGTCTTTATCCTTATCTCTTCAAATCTCAACTTAATAAAATCTGCAACTTTAACTTTAAATCTAATTCCGAGTCTTCTTTTTGTAATACGAAATCTTTTTGAACCTATTTTTGAATTTTTACAAGATTGTCAATAAATTGCCAACTAATGAAAATACCTAACAATTTTGGTAGACAGGGTACGCTGAAAACTGAATGTCCTTTTGCATTTTGAAACTTTAGTTTTTCTTTTATTAATTTCTCATTATTTTTTAGTTGTTCTTCAAGGGCATTTAAGCCTTTCTGTGATAAAAATAAATAAATTCTGTTGATCGAGAAAAAAAATAAAGAATTGTATATGCTGTTATTTTAAGAGGGTTATTGTCGTATATATCGCAACGACATCCCGCTTCTACTTAAAATAATAACACCAGCAATAAGTTAAATGTATTTCGTCGTTTTCTTTCTACAAATACAGGCACTTTGTCGTTTGATAATTTCTTGTGAAAACGACAAGTAGTTCATGTTTTGATTCAAATGTAATGCTTGAGGAAAACACATGTTGTTCGCTGTTTCTCTCGCGGACAAATGACTTCTCGGCTAGTTGTAAATGTTGGTATTGGGCTTTTGGCCATGGATGCAAGGACTAATTAAGCTGATTCGCAGTGAAGATGATATTTAGTGCAATAAAACTAGTCTCCCTCTCTCTCTCTCTCAAATTTTTTTAGGGAAATTCTAAGATACTGCACGCCCATTTGCGTGTTATCGACATTTTTAGTCCATTAGATATGCATCAACGGTCAAAAAAAGGTAAGCTGACCCATAGATGACCCATAGATTGATGAGTTCATCCACACCAAATCTCTTAAAATCCAAAAAATAAAAAATAAATATTACAGATTAATTTGAATTTGCTCCTCGACGTCGAGAGGGGTTGTTGCCCGCGATCCCCAAAATATGAAAGCATTTAGATCACCAGGAAGATTGCGACGGTAGGTCAGCGATTCCGTTGGAGATCTCAAAACTCGCAATGGGGAGGCAATTTCTCTTGGCAGTGATTCCGTCGACGATTTAGTGCGACCTATCGTGACCGGAATTTTGTCATGACCAATTGTGAAGGAGGACGCGATTTCGTCTCGGAGAAGGTTGCAAACCATCATGACGGAGTGACCAGTTGTGGGGCAGATTCGGTCACAGTAAGGGTAGTAATTGGTATTAGTGGGTCGTGTTCATATTAACCCGTTTATTAATCGTATTAAAAAATATCAACTTAAATATGATATGTTTAGTAAACGTGTTAAAATTGTAAATCTAAATACGACACATTTATTAATCATGTCAACACGTATAACCGTTTAAATTAATATATTAAATAAATAACTAATATAATAATAACTTATTTAACACGGTCAAAATAAATAAAAAATAAATGAATTTTACCTACAAATATTAAAATTCACATTATTTGTATTTAAATATGTCATATAAACTTTCATGTTATATCACATATCATTATATTACAGACGACACTTATAGTTAATCGTGTCACTTCGTGTTAAGTGGTCAATCCTAATCCAACCTATTTATTAATCGTGTTAATCGTGTTAACATGATTATGACACAAACTCATTTATAAAAAACTCAAACTCGTTAACTTTGTGTGGATTTTGAATCATGTTATTATGTCGATACTCGGATTACCAGCCTAGGTCACGGTACTGCAATCATGTCCTTTTTTTAAGCATAATGCTCTAAGTCTAAAAGCTAATAGCAAGAATAAAATAGCTTCTTGTGAGACTAGTCGGGCAGAAATGCTAATTTTCTGCGCTTTCTGTAGCGATCCCTAGAAGATATTTTATCTCACTACAGGATTTTGTTCGTATATCTCTTTTAAGGGCTCTGATAGTTGGCTACGTGGGTAATGGGTTATATTGTGACTCGTGTATGGAATGTCGTAATGGCCGAAAACATATTATTGAGGTGTGAATAACAGAAAAGGCGACGATCATAAATTACATTTTTGTATTTGTTTCATGCTGAATTGGGAATGCTGACTCCTCGAAGTGTACCGAAATGTTAACTTTCAAGATAAGCTCAAGACATCACCTTGTTTTGGAAAATGACCAGTTTTACAATGGTAAAAGTTAATATAGTTTACGTTGTATTATAGAATATGGCGCATTTTTAACTCATTGTATTGTATTGTATTATTTTGTATTGAATTTATGATCCATGTTAGGATTTAATACAGCTAGGGGTTGGAGTCGGGTCAACATAAAATCATGTCAGAACCTATAATTATTTAAAAATTAAATTTCTAAAATTTACATTTTGACACTCAATTTTTATAAAATTACATTTTGTCCTTAAAATATTTAAAAAATTTAAATATGAACGTCATTGGTCAGCAACAAAACGGGTGCTACGCTATCTGAAAAACACAATTCATCATGGCCTTCATCTACGACGCGACCAGCCGCTCTCCTTACATGCGTTCTCCGATGCTGATTGGGTTGGTAATAGCTAAGACCGCACATCCACTACTGCTTACATTGTCTACTTAGGTGGTAATGCAATCTCCTAGTCCTTTAGAAAATAGAAAGATATAGCTCAATCATCTACCGAAGCAGAATATCGAGTTGTTGCATCAACCGTTGCCGAACTCGCATAGGTGCAATCATTACTACAAGAACTTGGTGTTAAGGTTCCATCACCAATAATCTATTGTGACAACATAGGCACAACTTATCTTTGTGCAAATCCAGTTTTCCACTCTCGTATGAAACACGTTCGTGACATTGTCGCAAACGGATCGCTACATGTCTCTCATGTTTCCACTCATGATTAATTAGCTGATTTTTTGACCAAACTACTACCCAAATCACGCCACAGTCTTCTTCGGTCCAAGAAGATAATTGAAAATAATTCTCATAATCACATTGGCGATAATTCTCCAATTAATGGTTGATTGTCAACGATATCATTCATATGTGATTCTTTATATTTATATGCAATTTGCCATAGTCAACTTTCCATAGATAGAATTACTGTTTTTGTTCTACTATTCATTTCACTTGTATGTATATATACAAACGTTGTACTCTTGAAATATTGAAGCAGTAAAACTTTTACCATTGTTTACAATGCTCGTTACAAGTGTTGGAAAAAATTGTGTGTAGAGGATGAAAATAATGCATAAAACAAGAGATGGTTTGAGGCGTATATGAATACTTTTCCTTAATGTTTTATTTACCCTCACTTCACAAAGTTTGTTAATGAATTTTAGTGGCAAATTACCCCTAAGATACAAGAAACCCTTGAACACAATATCTAGCAATAATATTGAGTTCCAAAACATCAATTAAATCTGTAAATTTTTCAGAGAATCAATAAAGACAAATGTACCATTTCATGAATGAATGCAATCTTTTCAATCATCACGTACCATTTCATGAATGAATGTAACTTTTTCAATCATCACAACCATGCACATAGAGGTACATTTCTCAACGTAAATGTATCTTTTCATGGATTAATACATCTATTACAATAGTTATATCTATTGCTAATAGGTGTTTAGATATGTGTGGAAACATATCACCAATGGTTGCAACGATTTGAAGAGACATATCACAATATCACTAACAACAAGCAGCAAGCAGACCAAAATAGGGGTTAGTGACGTGGATACTCGTTTAGAAGTTAAACATAATTAAGAAAGAAGTTAAACATTTGGAAATATAATAATCAAAACTGAAAGTAAAATATGAAAGCAATTTCCAAACAAGCCTCACATTTTTATTGAAATTAAATAACAAAAAAGTGATGGGGACTTTCACACTTTATGATAAAGTGGTTTAAAAACTGAGCATCTGGCATCATTCAAGGTTTCACCTACAGGATATACAATATTGTACATACATGAACATGTAAAGAACATTTACAGACACCAACTACAGTCTCGATATTCAAAATTATAATCTTCGAATTTATAATCTTTACATTTATCAACAAGGATGAAAGAGCACAATTCCTTCCTTTGATCTACACCAGCTAGTCTACCTGAGTGTGTTTCTCACTCAGCACTACTTCTAGTGTCGCTTGGGAGGGTTTAATATTTATAGAAACAAAATAAAATGTGAGCAGAAGGCCCAGTAGGATGTATTTTAAGAAAACTTTACAAACCAGTAAATAAATCAATAAGTAAGTAAATAAATAAAGATATCCAGTTCTAACACAATAGCTGAAGCCTAACATCCCTTTTTCTGTAAGGAACTATAAACATTAAATTTCGTATTATAGGCATCAGCAAGTAATTTATACTATGATAAATTACTTACACAACCACAAGTATAAGCCTTAACACCACCGTAGTGGCCCAGTCCGAGTTTCGGGTTCTTCTTCTGAGGATACTCTCTGCATATCCTATCTTGGCCATCAGCAGGTTTACTAGTTCGCAAGATATCTTATCTTAAGAAATCATTCATTAAAACTTTGAAACAGTTCGTTATGGTTCTAATAGCTAAAATCAAGCTATTGTGTTAAAATATTTTTCTTTATCAAACATGTCGTTTCTTTAAAACATTTGCATTGGCCAAAAACTCCTTAAAAATAGATTATAAAAAAAGACAAGAAACCTACCTCTCAAGTATCAAGCCTATTGCTAGCGTTGCGCTATCCTAGCTTCGCTTTCTCAAAGCGCTTCAATCTGATTCCATAACTAGCATTTACACAAAACAACACTTTAGGATTCAATTCTCATTCTTAAAGCAAATCAATCTCAATTATACACTTCAATTTCCTATTAGTGTGTCTTAATCTAAATCCAAGTTTCATAAATCATTTTTGTGTTTTAAAACATCATTCCAATGATTTTGATTTCAAAATATGGATTAAAGATGCTAATCCATCTACTTTAGGTTTCCAAATGAAGCTAATTTGGGTTCTCTTTGAAAATCATGGTCAAAAAACATTTTAAGGTAAAACAGGGTCGAACTATGTGTGTACCGATCAACTAGTGACAGAGAGGTTCATCTCCACTGGTCGACCGGTGGAGAAAGGACTGGTCGACCGGTCCGGTCGACTAGTGGGAACCAAACAGGTTGGCCAAAATGGCTGATCCGTGAGAAACTAGGCCAAATCCTGCAAATTTGAGTTAAAATCCAAGATATTTTCCAAGGAATTCAACAAATCCAGGTTCCAAATGACAAAGCAAGTCCAAAGAACTAAATTTCCCCAAATCTCATCATGATTTTAACCAAAATCCATCAAAATCCAATTCGAACTAACAATAAGTTTTTCTAATCTAAGATTCAAAAGTAATTTTTTAGAAATCTTACCCCAAATCCTTCCCTTGATGTTGAAAACTTCTTAAAGTTCCTCTTTGGTTCAAAATTGTTGAGAAATGGTGACAAATTGAGAGAGAGAGAGAGAGAGAGAGAGAGAGAGAGAGAGAGAGAGGGAAACGACAGAGAGAGTGAGAGAACTGAGAGTGAGCCACGGGAAAGAAAGAAAAAAAAAAGGAAAGAAATAAAGAAAAGTAAAGGAAAATTTCAAAAGATATTTACAAAAGTAGACCAGAAAATGTGTTTACACACACTTCTGGGATAAAAATATAAATACTGAAAATGTTTTAAGTCCCTTCAAAATATTTAAACTTAAATATTAGAAACATTTAATGAACATAATTAATTAATTAAATTAGGTTATGCACACTAATAAATTATAATTATCTTAATAATCATGTTTAATTTCTCAGGGTTACACATGATATATGTATTATGTATATGTACATATATATTTGAAGATTAATTGCATAGTTAAAAAAGTAAGACTCTTTTGTTATCAATGGTTATATTACTTATAAAATATTTTAGTTGGTGATTAATTGCTCACTCTCATATAATTTTTTTTTTTTCTCACCTGTAACTACTACGAGTTTCTCTCTTTTTCAAATGTACTGGAAATTTTACTTGATAAAATAATCTTACAAATAGAATAGTCTATTGTGTAAAAATCAAGAATAATTTTTATGAGATTATTAGATAACAATATGCATGAAATTTATATTCTACGCCAAAGATGAGATTTGGAAAGAAAAAAAAAAAAACATTGTTGGGATTTATTTCCCAATTTGTGTATTGATTGTAATCAAATTTGATTGGCATTATTTTGGGAATGTTTTGCTGGGATGATTACGTTTGGAAATGTCTATGCAGCTGGCAAGTTTCTTTTGGCAGGTTTCAAAAAATCCAGAAACTTGTTTTAGTTTCCATTTTTCTAAGTCAACCATTGATTCAAAGATGGTAAATTGATTTGATTGATATTTGATTGAGATTTTCGTGGTTGGATGATCTTCCTCTGTCTCCTAGGAATAAGTCCAGGTTCGTTTATCAGTTTTGGGAAGGTTTCAGAATTAAAGAAGAGAGTTGGCCGTAACAGCTATGTTGCAGTGTTGTTGCAACAGGATCTGCAACGGAGGTGGGTCAGCGAATTAATTGAAGATGTGTCAAGCTATTCACAGTTTGCTTATTTATTGAAAGAGTCTCTGGAGTAATTACACGCCTCTTGAAGAGTTTTTACTGGGTTGTGAGATAGGGGTGAGCATATGTATTGAGTGAAATGATTTGAGTGTTTTTCGGGAGAAAAACTTAGTTGGAGGGATTCCAATGTTTAAAGTCGAGGGGATCTCGTTGTTCAAGTCCATTGGGAAAATTGCAAGTTCATAGGCGTCTTCTTAGAGAGGGAGTCTCGGGTAGATTAAGTCCAATTGAATTGTAAAAGAGTTCTTAGTGGATTGTTCATCATCTGGGCGTGGCCCCGCGGAGTAGGGTGTTACCGAACCGCGATACCATTTCTCTCGTGTTCTTTTATTTTATGTTTCTGCATTATTTATATTGTCTTATAAATTGTTAAAAGACTAAAACCGGTACTTACAAACATCTAGTGCCTCATAAAAAAAAATTCGCCTATGGCCTCATAAAATAAAAAATAAAAAATCGCCTATGGCCTTCATGATATCTTAAGCCGGCCCTGGAGAGAAACAATGTTGATTGTAACAGAGAGAAGTTGTGAGGATTGTAGTGTTCTAGGGTTGGGAAAATCTGGATATGTTAGGTTTTATCTACCGGGTATTTTCTCTGAAAGCACATTTGTTTATGGGTTTTGGGTCTGAGATTTCTGTAATTGAGAGAGTTCTTGAGTTTGTAAACTTTCTTCATACTAGTGGAAAGAGTCTCTTGTGAAGGAGCTCAACGAATCCTCCGTAAAATTTGTTTGTTCTTGATTCTTGAATTTCTAATTCAAATCTGAGTCTCGTGTCAGATTCGCTTTAACAATTAATTAGAAAGGGATGAAAAATATTTTATGTCCAAAAACATATTTTTTTATTAAGTAAAAAAAAACATCAAGTAGCTTTTTAATATCATATGAAAAAAAAAAAAAAAAAAAAAAAAAAACAGCATACCAAACGACTTTTGCGAATAACAAGGTACTATCAAATTGATTTGAATGTTATAAACATAACTTGTATTTAAATATAAACCTAAGCTAGTCTTAATTGGCATCTGTAACCTAGGGTGTTTACAGCTGCATACTATAAACTATAGGCCATTTTTTAAAAAAATAAATAAATTTACTATAAAATATAGGTTAATAGAAGAGGTTGGTGAGGATGCAAGTTGACTTTAGATAGCCACTTAACTCCCAAGTCTTTCATTAATGGGATGCACAACTAATTTTATCTGTGTATCATTAATGAGATGCACAACCAATCTTATCTGTGTATGTCGATAGTTACATAATAACAAAAATTAAGTATGGTTCCTGTCAGTTTGATTTATTATAATATGCGTCAAATTTGAAGTGAGTGGACTTTAATCTAGTCAATGATTCCATATATACGACGTGGAAATTACGCAGAGATAAGAAAATTAATTTGGTCAATGAACCTTTTTTATTTTTTTTTAACGGGTCAATGAACTATTTTCTCTAATAAGATTCAAGTTTTAGGCAAATTTTACGATGATTGTAGATGATATGTTAAAAAATCATGTGTGTACTTAATTCTGTTTTTAACATATAATTTTTTTATTACAGTAAAAAAATTCTTACATAAATCATATATAAATTTAAATTAAAAACTCAAATCAGTAAATTAAACAGGTCTGTAATATCTTTTAAACTATAAATAGCTGATTATCAGACTCTTAAGAACTAATGAAGTATTATTGAATTTTCTCAGAGATTAATTTTATCTATTTGTCCCAATTTTAAGGTTTGGTTTAGTGACCTTGTCCACAGAGAAACCCCATAGCTGCGGCTACACCTGTACCATTTAGGAGTACTTTTCTTATAACAAATGTCTGGTAACAACTTTGCCAGGTCACTATACGGGAAAAAAAAAAAAAAAACGTGAAATTCTCGGAGAAAATTCAACTACTTCTATTTACGTTGTTTACGAATATGCCACAACTAGTTTACTAATGCAATATTCAGAGCTACAGAGCAGTCACTCATTCGTTTGTCATGAGAACTCCTTTAAGCAACTCTGTTTCATGGACGAATTTCGTCTCTCGAGTTTGGTTTTTCTTCCGTCCAACTGAAAATCAAGATACGGTGCAGGAGGACCTCGTCGAGGGCTTCATATGGCTCGTCGGCGGTTCTTACTTACTTCTCGCCTTGGTAAACTGTGTAATTTTGCAGTATATGGAGAAGAACAGCATGTGGATAAGAAGAGAGTGGAGGTTACTGGATGCGCTTTCAAAAGATTTCAAAACAGCTAACAAGTCAATGGTTCAGATAAAAGAGAGAGCCCAACAAGTGTGGGAGTCGGTGCACAATCTAAGAGGAATAACTCACAAATTGAATGAAATCGAGGCGCGGTGGGTGAAGAAAACAGCCAAAGTTACTTCTGAGGCCGAACGATGCACCGTAGGGTTTGAGGAACAAGTGGATGGAAGAAATTTCCTCACAAAGTATTTTCTATTCAAGAAATTCATAACGATAGTTGATCTTGCCTTTGGAATGCACCGAACCAAGGGAGGGATAGAGAAGCTCCGTAAGGAAAAAAATTATGCAAATCACGTCGTTAGAATACTGGAGGAATCGAGGATGACGGTGAGAAGACTTCAAGACAGACCAATTGATGAGAGCGAGCATCCTTCAGACCCCCCAAGGGCTCCTTTTGACTCAAAAGTTGCATCGGACCTTGAACTCCTGATCTCCAACAGACCGAATTTGGTTTGGGGGATGTCAGCGCAAATTCCATTCGTCGTAATGCAACTGCATCTGCTGGAGGCTTTCATAAAAGATTTGCACGGGCTCAAACTAGAAAGAGCGATAGAAAAGGTGTGGCTGGACGAAGCACAGAACATCATTGATCAAACAAATAATGTCATCAAGGCCATGTTGCAAGAGACGGCAAATAAGGTGAGGTGGCTTTCCATTTTCAAAGATTATTGGAGTTTGAGGCGCAAATTTAAGAAGAATATAAAGAACGTTAGTGCCGTGTTATCTCATCTCCTGGAAACAAAAGAGAGATATGGTTTCAAGTTCATCAGAAGAGAGTCGTCAAAGGATGCCAATTCCAACGTCCCACAACCCCCAATGGAGGACAACAGTACTAGTCTTATTTCATCTGCTGTCAGAAGCATTCGTAGCCACCTGCAGGATCAGGAGCCAAACTCACTAACTTTGTTGGCCAAGGAATTGGAGGATTTGGAGAAGTTACTGAAAGATCAAGAAGCAACTGAACGGGCGATTGGTACGAGAATGGCTTCCTACAAGCTATTGGAGAAAATGGCTTCGGATGCAGAATTGTGCATGAAAAATTCACAGTGGACAGAGATTAACCGAATCCATGAAGGCGCCAGTTTTCTTAAGAGATGTGTACAAGTGTATAGGATCGACATGATGAAAGAGTCGTCCTCAGTTGTTGGTTTGGAAGAAGACATACATGAATTGGTTTTGTCTTTGAAGCAGACCGCAAATGCTAATAATGAGGCGCATGAACGTCATTCTGTCCTTTCGATTGTGGGGATGAGAGGCATAGGTAAAAGGACACTGGCTAAGAAAATTTGTCATCATAGATCCATTATCAACCACTTTCCTGTTCGTCGTTTCGTTTCTGTACAAGAAGAAAGCGATGAGATTAGGCTTCTCCAAAGCGTTGGAAACCAGATTTTGCAAATCCAGGAGAATGAGAATGAAAAAGAATACTGGATAAACAAGTTGCAGGTTTTCCTGAAGGAAAATCGATGCCTCATAGTTCTAGACAACCTTTTGTTAAAGCAAACTTGGGATAGACTCAAACTGGCATTAATCCCAGATGGAAGCATCAGTACTATTATGCTCACCACACGCGACAAAGCAGTAGCTTTACATGTCAATCCAAGTAACATCCACCCACTTCGGCTACGAACTCGAGAGGAAAGCTGGGAATTGTTCACCCAAATGGTCGATTGCCCCCCCAGCGAAGTGGAAATCCTCACAAAGAGAGTGGTCGCGAGGACTGGAGGCCTGCCCCTCGCCATCCTACGTCTTGGATATCTATTATCAGGGAAGAGTGTCACTGAAGAGGAATTGTCAGTGGTGCTTGAGCGTGTCTCTCAAGTTCACTATCAACAACCATGGGTATCGACCTGGGACACCAATAAAGAATACCTGCAGTCACAACCAGTTCTTCAGAAATGTCTTTCCTACTTTGAATTGTTTCCTAGGGACTTTGAAGTCCCTGCTAGGAGACTAGTTGCACTATGGGTTGCACGAGGATTGGCACAGAATACTGAACTCAACGAGGAAAGAACGGAAGAAACGATTGCTTACGGGTATCTTTTGGAGCTGATCAATCGTAATATAATTCAAACAGTTGAAAGAAAACGTAATGGAAAAGTCTTTACTTGTAGATTTCCTAGCACCCTAAGAGAACTCTGGTTGAAAAATAGACGTACGACCAGGACTCCTTTCTCTTGGTCCATAGCGAGCTTTGATCGGCAACTTGCTTATCGTTTCGATGCTGATGAAGATGGCGGTTACAGTCGCAGCATTCACAGTCTTAACTCGAATATTCTGGGAGAGGACAGTTGTCCACTCTCTATTACGGTCTTTGATAGCCGAAACGGAGAAAGGCCAGGTGAAGAAGTTCGTGATTTTCTTCGACAAGGCATCAGAAGTGGGAACTTCCAAGACTTACAGGTTCTTGATCTTGAACGTGTCTTGATACCCCACTTGCCGAGTGCAATTGGGAAACTAAAGCATCTGACATATCTAGGCTTAAGGTGGACTGGCCTTGAGACTCTTCCACCGTCAGTAGGCAAGTTGTTGAATCTCCAGACCCTGGATTTGAAGCATACTAATTTGACAACGCTTCCTAGCTCAGTATGGAAACTTAATAAACTTCGGAACCTGCACTTGATCAAGGATTGTCGAATCAAATTCATGCCTCAAATCAGCGCCATTTCCATGAAAAATCTGCACAAGTTGTCCGGTGTATTTGTGGATCACGAGAGCCTGGCATTGATGGAGGTTGTGGACAAGTTGAACAATCTTCGAAAACTGAGGTTAACATTCCAATTAACGCTGGAACAACAAAAGATACTAGCAGAACGCATTCCGCGACTGACCCACCTAGAATCCTTGAGTCTGAAATCTGTTAACGAAGACAACCAAGCTCATTCACTAAGGCTAGAGCCTTTGATAGATCTTAAGAAGCTCTCCAGCCTGTATTTGTCGGGAAAGCTAGAACCACCATACATCTTATTTGAACTACCAGAAAGCCTCACTGAACTCACCTTGTCGGATTCGGGACTTTCATGTGGCAACTTGCTACTTCCTTTCCTAGGGAACCTTCCCCAACTTAAATTTCTCTCTTTCTGCTCTCGTTCTTATCAAGAAAATAGAATGGTTTTCTCTGGTGGATTTCCCAATCTTCTAGTTCTGAAACTCTGGTGCCTTGATACGCTGGTAACACTGAAGGTGGAAGAAGGTGCGATGCAAAAACTAAGAGAGCTTGAGATCAGGACCTGCTTGAACTTGACGGTTCCCACTGGTTTAACGCACTTGAAGACTCTCCAGGAATTGAAGTTAACTAACATGCCTGCAAAATACACAGCTGATATTGAAAACGCCTTCGCGGCAGCTAAGAGACAATCTCCAGATACAATCGTTCACTTTCCTGCTATTAAGATAACTAAGGAATCACCCGATGCTTGCTAATCGCATATCAGGTATGTCTTTGATGTTTTTAACGCTCTCTCTTCCTCTTCAGCTTTTGATTTTTTTTTTTCCAGCTATTCTTCAGTTAATTCAAGGATTTTTTTTTTTTTTTTAAGGGAGTTAGATCAATGATTAACGGGCATAAAAATGTGTCTATTAGAATTCAACTTACACAGCTAATTGATGTTATTCTTGTTTCAGAAGCCATTTCTCCTCGGTTTAGAGAGAGAAAGTTAGTGAGAGAGTCTCTTAAAAAGAAAAAAAGTTTCAGTGTTTGGCCGGAGCTACGCCGCCGCCTCTAGGTGCGTCGCCGGGCTTCCGGCCCCAAGATTCGATCCCCAATCTCCTCTCAATATCGGCTTTCTTGTGATGGTGGTTGTGCATGGCGGCGCATCCGTTGGGCCAAATCTACACTTCAATGGGGTGTTGATCTACAAGATGGTGAGATTTTCTTAGAGACAGTGTTTTTTTTCTTCTTTGGTGGCTGGAGTGTTCGTGGCTAACATCCCCTCTATATTGCCATAGTCCTCCCACAATCTTCCACCTCCCTCGAGTGTGCTCTCTTTATGGGGTGACTCCGTTCTGATTTGACTTCTGTTCCACGGTCAATGGCTTGCTGCTGGTGGATTTTTCTTTTGTTTAGTTGTAATAAGGGCATTGATGTTTCCATCCCTTCGGTGTGTTTTTTTGTTTTAATTTAATATTTTTGTTTTGATAATAACGGAGGAAATGTCCTCCTCTTGTGTCTCCCAACCGTTTTGTAAATGGTGTGGTGTATGTTTTCTGACTAGAGTTCCCTCTATGTCATGGTGTGATTGTCTTCATTATGTGGTATTTGATCTCGGTCGACTAAGTTAATCTATCGACTGTTTTGGCGTTTTTTTAACAAGCAATGATCAAGCTCAATATTTATGTGTCGAGCGGTTCTTTCCTTATTTGAGTCTCGATACTTGTATTCATCTCTGTGCTATTTTGATATTTACCGGTGGATCCAGTCATTAATTCAGGGTCAAATTCCTTTGTATTTAGGGCTATTTGTGTCTTATGTAATTTGTTTTTTGTGAAATGAAATTTCCCGTTTCAAAAAAAAAGTGGGGGGGGGACTCTTTACTCTGTACACGCCTTTTTAATTATAATTTTTTATTAGAAAAGACTCTCATAAAAAATGACAAAAAAGGACAATTATAATAGACTTAATTACATAACAATTTATTTTTTTCCCTTCATACACTCTACATGACATATGCTCAAATTACAAACAATTACTATTTTGAAATCTATGATAAAACTTTAATTTTTTCCATTTAATAGCTATTCCAAAAAATCACATAAAAGTATGTTAAATTTTCTTTACTTTTCTATTCTATGGTGATTGTTCTTTTGCCTTTTATTTCCTTCATGTTGTATTAATGTTTTTTATTTTTCTAATTATTTCATTTTTAAAATGGCAAATCATTTTTTTTTTTTTTGTTTCTTGTAAAAAAGTAGAATTGATTTATTTTTCATTTTGTTCCTTTTTATGCTTATTAAGCTCGTTTATTCATTTTTCATTCTTTTTCCATTTTGTATTTTTAATCATACCTCAAAAATATAATATCTTTGTTAACGTATTTTTTATTTATTTTTATTTCTGGAATTATATTGCTTTCTATTTTATATTTTTGAGTGTCCTTTATGTTTTCTAAAAATATATTTTAATAATTTTCGTTCTATAAAAAAAAAATTGTAATGCCTAAAGCTTCGACTAAAAAAATAGAAAAATATAGAAAAGATAATATTAAAATAAAAAATTAAAATAAAATAGTATGTGTGGAAAGAAAAATGATCAAGAATTAATAATCCTATGAAAATAGTTTGGCGTAATTTTAGAATTATAAGAGTATGTAGAAAGTAAATTCAACTATTTTAAAATTATGTGGGGTGTGTGTTTAGAAAGAAAAATACTAAATGACACCATCAGTGCTAAACACCACCATCTAATAGAAGGTGGGCCTAACCTATGGGTCTCACGGTACAGGACGCACCATCTAGTAGATGGTGATGCTTAACACCATCGGTGTCCTATAGCATTACTTGTTTAGAAAGGGGTATGGAGAGTAAAAATGGATGTGTAAGTAGAACCACCTTCTTACGATTGGCTATCCACAAGGTGACTTTGTTCCCTATCTTTTTCTTTTTTTTTTTTTTTTTTTTTTTGTAACAGGAGGTGACTCTATTCTTCATGCATTTATTGCTTAGTTTTTTAGCGTTCCATATATTTGTGATATGGATCATACATAAAGCTGCAAGTTTGGGCCAGACAAAATAGGCCGGCTCGAGGCTCGCTATTGTTGGCCCGGGCCTAGCCTGACCCTAAATTTGTTGGGCTTAGGACAGGGCTGGGCTGACCCTCTCTCGTTTAAGGCCGGCCCGAACATCATACTTTTATAAATTTTTTAAAATATCATGTAAAATTTCAAGCCGGACTGCGCTGGCCTTAAACTTTTTGGACTTAGGAACAGGTTAGGCCAACCCTCTCTCTTTTAAGATTGGGTCAGGCCAATCTTAAATTTTTCTTAGCCCATCAGACGGTCCAAACTTACACCTCTAATCATATATGATTTCCTTGTCATGCACAAGATTGAATAAAACGAGATATTATCCCAAGATAGTCATAACATACAAAATGGAAGGGTTAGCAAAGTGGTTCCATTTCCAAAAATGTTTAGCCTTAAAAAAAAAGGAAAAATAACAAGAATAAACTGGTGTGCGGTCTTCTTCCAATTAAAAAAAAAAAGTAAATTACAGATTTTATCCTTTAAAAGTTTAGTGTTCAAGATTTTTACCACTTACTCCTGATTAATACCTTTTTACTAATATAATTATTTGACTGAAGAGTATTAATCAAGAATAAAAGAGTACAAATCCAAGACTCATACACTTGATTTTTGTCTCTTTTTCTCTTTAAATAGAAAAGTTGAATTGTTATGGTTTGAACGTTGGAGGGAAAACACTGACATATTAGTATGTAATTAAAGGAAACATGTTGATTAAAAATAGGAGATTTGTTGAGTCAAGTAAGTCATACATAAAAGGGAGTTAGCAGAAGAAGAGAAGCGTAAGTTAAAAATTTTTAATTAGTATTTAGATAATATATGAAAATTAGCTTTTTATTTTAAAAGAGTTTTTAAATATGTTTAGGTAAATAATTCAAAAGTAACAATAAATACGTGACACAAGGATATTAATGAAATTGTTAATTTATTGTTCATAAATAAAAAAATTAAAAATGTAAATAAAAAAGCTTTTTATAAGTTTTTTTTTTTTTTTTTGCATTTCCCATAAGCTCTTTCTTTTAATAAGAATTTAGGAGGTGGCTTGTTAAAAATAAAAAATAAAAAATAAAAAATAAAAATAAAAAACTTATAAAACCAAAAATAATTTTATATTGTCTATCTAGATAGACTTAAAAATAATTTTTAGACTAAATAAGTTAAAAACAGTTCTATTAACCTAGTCTAGTAGCGGGTTTTAAAGTACGCCAAAAGAAAATGTTGAATACACAAATGTTTGTGTCGTGGTGTGCAGTAACATTGATAACAAAAGCATTCCAAGTTGTAGACGTACCGAGGAATCTGTGAACTTCTGTTTTGGTAGAACCAAACTGGTTTATCAACATTTCAACATATTTGAATTATTCTAAAAAAAAACAAATCACAACATAAGATTATTAATATTGGTAAATACATAGACTCAATTTTATAAATAAATAAATTATTAGTTTCATGTTAACCTTGTACCTTCGTCTCGAAATATTGCCATCAGTATCTTTTCAGACATCATATTTCTTGCGTCTAAATTACACCCAGAAAACGATTCCCTCGTTCCGGTTGTGTTCAACTCCTTTTCCACAATGTCACCAGTGGTTAAGGTCTAGACTAGAGCATTGTGTGAAATCTGAAGTATTGTGTTAGGATATATATAATACACCCAAGATATCGAATGCAAAAAATAATACACCCAAGATATCGAATTTTACAGGTACGACTTTGGAAATAATATTCACCACAACTCAAAGGGGACTCTGTTACATGAATCTATAAACATAATTAGAATCACTCTGATTTAAATTCTCATACCAAACGAATCTTAAGAGATTAAATTGCCATGTCTTAGGTACTTTGTTTCTTGTGAAATGAAATTTCCCATTAAAAAAAGAAGCTGCAGCAACCCACGAACTTGTTCTGTTCTCTTTTTTACATTTGGAACAGCGTTTCTTAAAAGTAAATCTTCACAGTGAAGAGGAAGGATATCATGGCACATGTATTTCCCGAAAGGTTCAGGAAATTTTTGACCGAATGGAAGATCCCTGCAATGGTTCTGTTTAGCCTCGTGTTACGAAGCGTCTTGATCCTGATGGGAAGCAGGAGAAAATACTCGACAAAAATCTGGCTCAGATTCATCCCATGGCTAGCTTACTTGCTAGCAGACTGGGTAGCGGCACTCTCACTGAGCTTAATTTCCAATTTCAGAGACGACGATTCGAGAAACCCAAAGTACAGTATAAGAGCGTTTTGGGCGCCTTTCCTTCTTCTTCACCTCGGTGGCCAAGACACCATCACTGCGTATTCCTTGGAGGACAACGAATTATGGTGGAGAAACACTGTGATTCATGGTGGACAGGTGCTAGTTGCTTCCTATATCTTACTTAATGCCTGGTCTAGTAATGAGCTCAACTTTCTGTCTATTCCCATTTTTTTTGCTGGGATCGTTAAGCTTGGAGAGCGGATCTGGTCTTTGATGTGTGCGAGCAGCGAACATTTTAGGAAGTCCTTGTTGCCTTCCCCAGATCCAGGCCCCAATTACGCCAGGTACAGGGACGAATATAGCTCAAAGAAAGCCGAGGGATTCATGGTCTTTCCTGCGAGAATCAACGAAGCTCCAACTATTGGTCATTACCTTCACTCTGTCCCAGCAAACACCTATATCCCATATGCTGCCAACTTGCAAGATGCCTACTACTTCTTGCAGATTTTCAAGCGCCTTTTCGCAGACCTCATCCTCAGCGGACACGACATCGTCAACAGCCAATTGTTCTTCCAGAACAGACCCTGTGAGGAAGTTTTCAGAGTCATAGAGATTGAGCTCGGATTCATGTATGACTTGTTCTACACAAAAGCGGTCGTTATTTACTCCGTCATAGGCGCGATTCTCCGTTTTCTTAGCTTCTCCTTTGTCGTCGCTGTGCTAATGGGCTTTTCCATCATTAGGAAACGAGATTACTCACCAGCAGATGTAATCGTCACGTTTATATTGCTCGCTGGAGCAATCGTCCATGAGATAGTCGCTCTTTGTTTGCTACTCCGCTCGGACTGGACAGTGCTTTGGCTCACAAAGCAAAAGAACAGAGCCGCGAATCTCCTATACAAAGCCATTTCTTTAATTCCACCGCTTAAAAAGAAGAGGTGCTCTAATAAGATTGCACAGTACAATCTGATAAGAGTTTGTCTCAAAGACAAGCCTCCAAAGTGCAGTCTTCTCGAGAAGGTACACTGCTTTTACGACGACTTTAAACAGAACTACTTTCACAAGAGTCTTGGCATTCCTAAGGAGTTGAAAGAATTAATCTTTAAGCGGCTCCTTCAAAAATCAACGAGTGCCTTGGATTTTACCACTTGCAAGAAGTTATGTTCTGAGAGAGGCCGTTGGGTTCTTCAGGAAGAGAGATGTCTTGACAAGCTCTGCTGGAGCATTGAGTCTGCCGAATTTGATCAAAGCATTCTACTCTGGCATATTGCAACAGATTTATGCTATTATTCTGATCTCTATGAAATCTCAAGCAATTCTGAACTCGAAAGAAACTCAAACCCTGACCGTCATCATACTTCTAAAGATATCAGCAAGTTGTTGTCGGAGTATATGTTGCACATTCTAGTCATGCGCCCCTTCATGCTGCCCAATGGGATAGGACAAATCAGGTTCCAAGACACTTGTGCCGAGGCCATTGAATTCTTTAAAGAAAGAAGATCCACAGCCAGTGCGAAGAAGGCTGCTTGCGAAGCATTGCTCAGAGTGAGCACCGATATTCCTACATCTCAAGTGAAAGGAGACAGAAGCAAATCGGTGCTATTTGAAGCGTGCAAGCTTGCAAAAGATTTGCAATCACTTGAAACAGAGCCGAATTGGAACAAGGAAAAGAAGTGGGAGTTGATAAGCCATGTTTGGGTGGAAATTTTATCTTATGCAGCTAGTCAATGCCAAAGAAATCAGCACTTACAGCAGCTAAGGCGAGGTGGTGAGCTGCTCACACACGTCTGGCTTCTTATGGCACATCTTGGTATAACTGCACAATTTCAGATTTCAGATGGCCATGCAAGGACTAAGCTGATTTTGCAGTGAAAAAGATATGGTAAACAAATCATTTTCATTTCAAACTTTGTAGTAGGAATAAGAGGGCTTATTGCGAGACTAGACAAGAAGACATGTATGATTTGTTCCATGCATAGATGTTTCAGGTTGCATCTTTGAGGGATTTGGCGCAGTAAACATTTCCTTTTAGTCTTTCCTTTATCTGTTGGTTCATGGATGGTATGGCGCATGTCCATGCATTTTGTGGCTAATCAAGTCTCTGGTTGAAGGAAATATTTGTGCTAGTAACACACAAGTTGTTAGCTAAAAATAGACCAACTTAATTTGGCTAGTATATCCATTTGCCATTGCTTGGTTCCTAAACCATGAATACTTGCTATAATAGAAGGAATGAATAGATCGTTACAAACATCATAAAGACTATTTATGCTAATTGTTAGATCTGATGTTACGTCTGGTGTTCCAGATGATATTGGAACACTATCTGGAACAATACTAGCTTATTTACTATTTAGATTAATTTGCTGAAGAATATAGTAATGCATAAAGTAAATAGACACACAATACGGTACCGCAGTTCAGTGCACACGCCTACATCTGCGGGATTACGCCCAGACAATAAACAGTTTCACTATAATTACAACACTGACGGACTTATTCACTCAAGGACTTCCTCCTAAACTATGACGCCGTTGTAATGAACCTTGTTTAGCGTGCATCACACGTCTTCAAATCCAACAACTGAACTACCTTCAGCCGAACACACTTTCTCACAAAAAGACTCAGAAACTTCAATGAGTTCTCTCCAATCACAACAGCCCTCTCTCTGGAAATTTCTGCAGTAAAAAAACTACTTGCTGAGGAGCCGAACCTTTAAAGACCAGATTACTAACCGATTAAGAGAATCTAGTTTTTTTTAATCTTTAAACTTTGAATCTGTTATCTCTTTCTTCAAGGTCTTTCTAAGCATGATCTGTAAAATCTTTTTCTTTTGAGTTTGAAAATACAGATCTCCACAGGAGATAAGCTCAACTACTGAATTAGATAAAGTCGTGATCTGTATTTCCTTTGCCTTATCCGATTAGCACCAAGCTGATCTGCAAGTCAACGCGCTGCCTTTTCTGCACAAAATCCGATTCCACCAAGTACATAAAACAGCACAATCTCCATCTTTAAAAAGACATCCAGATAATGTCTTGTAGAACCTAGTTTTTGAATCTATACAAACAAAACTGTTTTGCCATCACAGCCAACTAACAAAAAACCTAACACTAATGTCTCGTTTCCGTGTCTCGTTTGTTAAAAGGAAAAATGCAGCCAATAGCATATTTTGAGACCATGTTTGAACTCAATAGCATGTCTTCTAAACATGTTTAGTTAATAGCATAATTAGAATCAGGTGGTGCAATAACTATTTATTTTTACAATTTTACCCCTCCAGATCTCTCTCTCTCTCTCTCTCTCTCTCTCTCTCCTCTCAGCCTCGATAACCTCTCTCTCTCTCTCTCTGTCTCACCAGCTCCAACCAGATTCTCAGATGTTGACGACGACGACACGACATGAATAACCTCCGAGATCTCCTCCAGGAGTCGCCGATGACGACGCGACCCGAACCTTCTCCAATATCTCCTCCGGCGGTGACGACCTCTGATCCTCTTCGTCTAGATCCGGTCGTCGCGACCAGATCGGCCCTCTCTCTCTCCGTTTCTGGCGATTCCGGCGAGGTTCATTCCTCTCAAACCAGATCCGTCGTGTTTCCTTTACGATCCGTCGTGGTTCCTTTGATTATGTATAGGTAGATAAAGATATAGATATAGATACTAATCATGACGTTGCGTGATATATAGTTATTATGTCGGGTGCTAAGCTTGGTAATTATTGCATGTTCGACATTTTGTTATAGGTGACAAATTTAAGGCATAAATTAGTTTATCCAGTCATATATATCTTCCATCTTGTAATCTATGCCGCGCCATTACATGCAGGACGTTACATTGGAGATTTTGTCTTAACGAAGAAAAAGATGGCAACAAAGATGCCTAAAAAAACAACGGCCATGGAGGCAAAAGATATTCATAATGCCCAATTGAGAAATAATTAGGATGGAATTTAGATTAATTTGCCTAAATTAGTTGATTTAATTTGTATTCTTCCTAATTAATTTGCGTTTGTATATCTCAATTAAGGGCTCTGATAGTTGGCTACGTGGGTAATGGGTTATATTGTGACTCGTGTATAGAATGTGGTAATGGCCAAAAACGTATTTGTTGATATGTGAATAACAGAAAAGGCGAGGACCATAAATTACATTTTCGTATTTGTTTCATGTGGAATTGGGAATGCTGACTCCTCGAAGTGTACCGAAGTGTTAACTTTCTAGATAAGCTCAAGACATCACCTTGTTTTGGAAAATGACCAGTTTTACAAATAATGAGAATAGCTAATTGCAAACTTATACAGCATGTTTCTTTAACTATATTAGAGCACCATAAATGTAATAATATATTAATATAATGTTTGGTGTGATTATTATAATGTATAAATTAATACGAATGGTAAAAATTAATACAGTTTACGTTATATTATAGAATATGGCTCATTTTTAACACTATTATTTTGCATCAGATTTATGATCCACGTTAGGATTTGGTACAGCTAGAGGTTGGAGTCGGGTCAACATAAAGTCATGCTATAACCTATAATTGTTTAAAAATTAAATTTCTAAAATTTACATTTTGACACTCAATTTTTATAAAATTACATTTTGTCCTTAAAATTTTTCAAAAATTTAAATATGACCTCAATTTTTTGAAAAATTATATTGTGACTCCAAAATTTTTCAAAAATTGCATTTAGACGTTAAAATTTTATAAAATTTTACATTTTAAACCTTTATATAATACATCATGACACTAGACACCATATTGTATAATAATAAATAATACAATATAACACAATACAACTTATATAATATAATACACCAATAATGACACCTAGCTTAAAAAAGAAGTTGGAAGAGCAGTATAACCAAATCGTATATCAACTAGTAATTAATCAGAAAATAGCAATAATTTTTTTTAACGAAAAAATACCAATAATTTAATGGCATAATTGTGGGATCTCCAAACTTTTTGACCAATTTACACTTGGACCGTGAAATTAGGAAATGGGACTTTTTTTTCACAAGAAAGACATAGGACCATTTTGGTGATTAATCAAGAGTTTGAGGCGGGGGGCTGGGCTGTTCGGGGTATATAAACGGCATTCTCATTTTCACAAAGAAAGGCAAGAAAAATGAAGTAAATTAAGAACAATGCCATGAACTTTTTGCCAGTTTTCTTGTCGTTTTAGTTGTTTGCAACTTGCAAGTCTTCTGCTAGTCTTTTTGCCGTTTTGCAATTTCAACTGCATGTCGTTCACTTTGTCTCGTCGTTTTCTGAGTTTCTCGTGATTCGCACTCTTATTATCACTCTTGTCGTTTATCAGCTTTTCACGTTTATTTTTGTTGTAGTGTTTGTGGTTTGCTTGTCATTGCCGTTTCCATTTCGCTGTCGTATGTTTCCATTTGTTCTTATGTTCTCTTGTCGTTTGCCTCATCATTGTCTTTTACCTCCTTATTGTCGTTGGAACATTCATCTTTCTTTAATGTCTTTTCGTCGTTGATAAGTAATTCTTGCTTACACAATAATCTTGTCGTTTCTCAGTTTGCTATTGCTTATTGTTTCTTGTCGTTTTCCTTCTCATTGTCGTTTTCATTTGTTTGTTGTTGTATTGTCGCCCGTTTTAATTGTTCCTCTCGTGTTTGGTTGCGTTCTCCTTGAGTCCTTCTTTGTCTTTTCTTATTGTGTTTTTTTTTTTTTCTTATTCACTTTTTTTTTTGGTAATTAAGGTGATTTTGGTTCGTTAATCCCATTAATTGCTCACTAACTCTCTTTTGCTCAGTGACCTTGTTCGATAAATCTCAGTTTGATTAGCAAAAAAAAAAAATTATGACCAAACGACTATCTGTTCTTTTATGTTCCCTCGGAAATGTGACGTTGGGAAAATCATATTTTGAAACCGTGCTTACTCCGTATACTAATAGTACATGTAGGGCTTAATTACCTGTCAAGACATAATTCTATTTTTACGTGATATTTTGTAATTGAAGTACTCCACTAAACACGTGGGTAAGATTTAATGTCTGGGGCTAAGCATGGTAATTAGTGCTTTTCGGCATAAATTAGTGACTCCACTCATAACTTCCATCGTCTTAATCTACGTCATGTCGCGCCCAATGCAGGGCAGGACGTGACCTTGGAGGTTCTGTCTCAGTGAAGAATAACATGGCAAAAATTCACATATATATATATATATGTATATATAGATATATATATATATATATATATAACAGTAGCTATGAAGGTAGGCAACCGATCGATATTAATAGGTAAAATTGAAAAATTAGGCTGGAATTAGAAAAGCAATTCATATAATCCATAAATGACAAAATGCGAAGAATGGCAAGCTCAAAGAGTTATTAAACCGTAAGCCAGCTAATTATACAATAAACAATAACAGAAAATTTTGTTCATTAAAATATATAAAAATCTAAACATAAAAAAAAAAAAACAAAAAAAACAAACAAACAAACAAATGGATTAAAATGCATGTTTTATGTTAGTTAAATGTGTGTGTGTGGTGAATGCAAGAGAGAGAGAGAGAGAATTATTTTAATTGGAATGAGAGGAAAAAAGGTACTTCAAAGAAGCATATCAAAACAGAATTAAAATTGTAGAGTCTTTGATAAAAAGAAAAGAAAAAAAATCTTAAATAGGGACATATTTGAAAAAAAAAAAAAAAAATTGTTCAAGATTAAAAGAAACTAAGAAAAATAGTTTAAAGAAGCATATTGTTAAAAAAATTGAGCTGCCAACTAATATTTTGAGAAAAAGCAAAAAAGGCAATAAGCAAGAAATAAATAAATAAATATTAAAGAAAATAAAAGGAGGAAAACAGAAGAAAAAAGAATAAATTTTTTTTAAAAAAATAAGACTAAAGAAAAGAAAATTAGGAAAACAGGAGGAGGGGGAGGAGGAAAGAGGAGCCCAAAAGTGGCCTTTTAGAAGCAAAAAATTAAAAGGGAGTTACTTTTTAATTATGTATAGATGTATAGGTAGATTGATTGAAATCGACTGAAATATATGTTTCAATCAGAACATGTGTTTTGGTTAAATATGCGTGTGTGGGGTGGAAGATAGAGAGAGAATTATTTTAATTAGAGCAAGTGGGAGAAAGATATTTCAATAAAATACATTGAAAAAAAATTAAAATTGTAAAGCAATTTGTGATAAAAATAAATAAATAAATAAGGACGTATTTGAAAGGAATTATTTTAAATTAAAACAAAAATAAAAAAAATATTATTATTTTGAGAGACTATATTGTAAAAAAATAAAAAAGTTAAAAGCCAACACGTCGTCTCTTTAGAAGCAAACAATCAAAAGGAGACTTGTCTCTTTTAATTATGTATAGATTGAAATTAATTGAATTGCACGTTTTAATTAAAACATGTGTTTTGATTAAGGGTATGTTTGCTTCACGACTCAAGTTAAGAACTTGAGTTGTGTATATAAAAAAAATATATTATAATAAAAAAATTAAATTTAAATTTTTGTTAGAGAAAATATTGTAATAATAAAATTTGAGTTGTGAAATAAACAATGTATGAATGTGTGTGCGTGTGTGTTTGTATGTGGTGTGCGTGAGAGAGAGAGAGTTATTTTAATTGGAGCAAGAGAGAAAAGAGTATTTTAAAAAAGCACATCAAAAAAGAATTAAAATTGTAAAAAGTCTGATAAAAAGAGGCAAAGTTAAAGAGAAAAAAATAAGATGGCCAACACGTGGCCTCCTTAAAGCAAACGATCAAAAGGGATTTGGCTCTTTTAATTTAAGTATAGATAGATGAAAATATAGATATAGACACTAAATATGACGTTACGTGATATATAATTATGTCGGATGCTATGCTTGGCAATTAGTGCTTTTTCTATATTTTGTTGTAGGTGACAAATTTAAGGCATAAATTAGTTTATCCAGTCATATGTTCCATCTTGTAATCTATGCCGCGCCATTACATGCAGGACGTTACATTGGAGATTTTGTCTTAACGAAGAAAAAGATGGCAACAAAGATGCCTAAATATATAACGGCAGCTATGGAGGCAAAAGATATTCATAATGCCCAATTGAGAAATAAGGATGGAATTTAGATATGCAATTCATAGAAATTCCATAATGACTAATTCGAAGAATGCCAAGCTCAAAGAATCGTTATTAAACCACAACCACAAAACAATCAAAACCAAACCACAACAACTAGCTAGCTAATTATACAACAAATAATTAAAAGATAACAGAAAATGTTCATGACTCAAATGAATTAATAAAATCTAATATAGCCTTAGTTGGTGCCACCAAGAACACCCTTGAGCTTCTTAACGGTAGCTTCGTCAAGGAACGTGGTCTTCTCCACCAAAATAGAGGCCAAATCATTAGCAAACAAAGCGAAATCCAAGAGTTGAAGTCCCGGGTATGGGCTATTGAAGAAAACAAAAGACTGCGCGTGGGTCTTGTGGTCGTTCAACTGAAAATGCAACAACCCTTGTGGGAAAACCGCAATGTCTCCCTTCTTAAGTGACTTCACGTAAGGTACATTGGCCGAGGAAATAAAGCCAACCGTTAATCTCCCGTGCGTCACCAAAAGAATCTCATTAGCCCCCAGGTGGGTGTGGAGTGGGATGATCCTGCCTGGCGCGAGGTCCAGGCTGGCCACGGACAGGCCCAACCCGTTCAGGGCTGCGAACTGGGACATGAAGGCAGGTGTACTTCTCCTCGCCTTCAATATTGTGCAGGACTTCTATGTGGCAGACCTAACAGCCCTGAAAACCCAGCTGAATACCACTACAAGGACCTGAGAAGGTCACCGCCAATGGCCTCGTGTATTTGGGCCTTGCTGCCCCCGAAAACACTGCCAACATCGTAAGCGCTGCAGTGCACTACAACAGAAAGCTTTTCAACGGCATTTAAAGTGTCGTAAAAGTGATTCTATGACATTTTTTTAAAAGTCATTGAAAGGGGTGCCGTGGAAAGTCTGTAATTTTTTACGACGTTTTTGACATGTCGTCCTTCACATCGTTAATTTCTTTTCCACGACACCAAAACAATGTCACGTTTTATATTTTCACTTTTATGAGTGTCTATGTAACTTCACATTAAAAATGTCATCGTTACGAATAATTGACAACATTCAAAAAATGTCATTTTAAATTCTTGTCACAACATTTCATAAATGTCATCGATTTTTATTGGATAAAGAAATTTATTTAATCAATGAGATTTTATGTTTTTATATATTTTTCATAATTATTAAAATCAGTTTAGAAATTGAAAAAAAAACTTATTGTAAAACATACCAAAAAAAATCTTTTTATTTCCAAATATTAAAAAATACATACAAATTCTAGTCTCAAACCTAACAATCAAGATCAGTACATTTTTAACGGTCTAATTAAATGAGCATCTAAATTTGCAGCACACCAATAGCTAGCAGAATATTTCTTTAAAGCCCACATACCATTTGCTCTTCCTCTAATAGATGTCTCTTCTCCACGAACTCTTCACTTGAAAGTTGCTTTAACTCGTCATGAGCAACCTTGTACAATGCCTTCATACAAAATAAAAAAAGGAAAAAATCAGAGTAAACCAACAAGTTCTTTAACTCTTATTAGAGCCAAATCAATATATCCTATTGTTTCCTGATAAACTTCCTAAATTAATTTAGCAAGAGCTTTAATTAAAAACATAAATCGACCATTATTCAGCAAAGGAAAAAAAATACTTCAACCACAATAAAATATAGAAAAATAGTAGAAAATAGGCCAATATGAAAAGCTTAAGAAAGTATATAGACCAATTTTTAGTTATAGAAATTAATAGGTCATAACTTGTCAAGATCGTACTGGAGTTGAGGCTTACATTGTGAACGAAGCTCTGACTTTTTGTTCATTGTATTTAACTGGAGTTGAAACACGGTTTAACCAACTGGCCAAAAATTGGGTAGACGATGAAGATTGTACATTTAAAAAGATTTCCGTATTCAATACTTGTTGTCGGCCAATTGGGAAGATGACCCCCATCACTTTGGATACTCATTTGCGAGAGAAAGCCGAGTGGTACGTACTATAGAGCTGTCTAGAAATTCAACAGTTCATTGAGTACGTATTACTTTCAGTTTTGTTGCTTAATTGTTCATTAATTGTGTCGCATACAATCGTGTCCCTTACTTTCATTCTCTGTTAAACAGTAACCATAGGAGGGAGATTGATGACGACGGTAGAATCATACCATTGAATGAAATTCAATCGAAAGAGTTTCCAAAATGGTTTAAGAATAAGGTACATTTATAATTAATTTGCATTAACATTGTTAAGTCATTAAAAAATTTCGTTTTAAACAAAATTCATGTCTCCTTACAGATTTTCAATATTCGACAGCAGAATGGCCCAGAAGCAAATGATCAAATACTTTCACTTTCAAGTGGTTCAAGCTTCTCATGTTGAAGTTATCCTGGTTGTGTGGTGAACAGTGTCAAGTTTCTGATATGCAATTGGGATATGAATCGAAGTACTCAAAATAGTGGTGTTTGTGTTCGCAGACCTGATAATCTAACGTATTATGGAGTTTTGGAGGATATTTATGAACTATCCTACTTGAACGACAATTCTGCTATGCTTTTTAAATGTCTGTGGTTTGACACTCATCCAGAAAAGAAAATGATTCAGCACTACAAAACTAGAATAAGTGTTTTTGTTAAAGGCATGTGGTATGAAAACGAACCTTTCATACTTACATCTCAAGCAAAGCAAGATTTTTACGTAGATGATTTATTTAACGGTCCAAACTAGAAGGTTGTAGAACACTTTAGACATCGACATATTTGGGACATTCCAGAAACTGACATTGATGACATGATAATAGTCCAAGATACAGAGTCTGCAAATATTGAGTTAGTAGTGGAACTACCAGAGATTGACTCATTTGTATTGAATCGACATGATGAATCGTCTAATGTTGTCACCTCCGATGTTGATGCAATTATGAAAGATAAGTCTCTTGTAGTTGATGATTTTATTAATGACGAAGACGATGAAACTTTAAAAGAGTACGTTGAGGAGGAAGTCATTGAATATGAAGACGATGATGACATAAATGATGATGGCCACAATCAACAATGTAGCAGTGACGATGAGTAGAATTTAAGAATAGTAATCTTTTTCATTTTTCTCAGATTTCGTTTTAATATTATGATCTTCTGTGAATTTATAAATATTGTTATTAATATGAATTTGTTCACAAACATTGATGGCTGGTACGGTAGCGACTTGTGCTAGCTCTTCAAGGGGAGCGCAACCTCCTCCCGGTCCTCACAGAGTCCCCGCATTCTGTGAGTCTGGTATGTTATTCTAACTTTTTTCTCGTTCTATCATATAGTAAATAAATGTAGTAGTACATGTTGATTTGAAATGCTTACATATGCTTACAGCACCTGAACCTCGACAACTTAGAGGTTGAGGTGGGGCAAAAGGTTATGAAATCACCCAAAAGGTCCTTCTAGACGGAAAAATCACAGTAGAATTTGATGAGGCAGGAGGTACTTGGAAGGCAATTGGTAAATATGGTGCTTGGTTTGATAGTGCGGTTGGTATTCATACTAGGGACATATGCGAGCCCTTCCACGATGCTTGGAAGGACATTAGCGACATGGACAAGAGGACAATTCAGAACCGGATGCTGGTATTTTTTTTATGCAATAATTTGTATAGTTTATACTAAAGTTAACAATGTGTTTTAATGATGTCAAACTGTTTTGTAAGAACTGGTTTAACGTGGACTACAACTACAAGAACAGTATTCTGAGGTCCGTTGTTGATAGGGAGGCAGCAAAGTACTACAAGGACTGGAAAAGTTCCCTGCACCGCTACTTCAAACGTTATGGTAGAGAAAGTCTCTTGAGTAACATGAGGAATCAACTTCATTGGGATCGTTGTTGCGATAGGTTCTTCGGCGACAAATTTCAAGTAATTATAGATTTGTTAGAACTTGATGATTTTTTATACATAATTTCAAGTAACTATTACTTATTATAGTTAATCATAAACAGAAAATATCAAAGACAAATAAAACTAAACGTAGCAACCAAAAGTATCCAAGCTTACATGGTCGGGTATCGTACTCTCAGCATCGCAATAAGAAGGTTAGTACTTATTTTTTGACTTCATTATCGTATTTATATGTTTGTGATTCTTGTTCTGGGTGGCACATCTTGTAGCTATAATGTGCCGAAATCTTTTAAAGTTATTTTTTTACAGGTTTTGATTTTTGGATCATATGAAAAATAAGTCGTTAAAATTTAGTTAGAATTTAAAAATTTTAACAAATGTAATTTATTTGACAGGCCAGTATAGAGACCCAAGAGTCGATGTCTGCCAGAGACAATTGGGTGGACATGCATCGTTGCGGGGCCTCTTGGGTTAATCCCCAAGCGGAACAGACTTTCGTAAGTATTTTTACTTTTCATATTAAATTTTTTTATACTGAAATACTGATTTTATAACATGTAAAAACAATTATAATGTCTTATTATGTAGAACACCCTGAAGGAGGAGAGACAGATGCAGAAAACACAGTCTACTTCAAGCTCGACTAGACCCGCCTTTGATGAGCATGGGGTTTTTGAGCAAGTTCTTGGCATGCGTAGAGGACATAAGATAGGAGTGGGTTCGACATTCTCCCAAAAGCATTACTCCGGGGCTTCTCCTTCATCTGATAGTTCATACTCGGACGCAACATCATCGCTCAACTTGACCCACGTGTGAGTCGTTATTTAAAGAAATCGTACCGGGAACAAATGAAGATTTATGACAATCAGGTGAAGATGTTAGAGTTGATGGCTAAATTGCAGCCCAACATCCAATTACCTACAATTGATCGTCCAGAACCAATTGACCTAGATGCTCTTCTGCCTCCTTCAGATGATAACAGTCCTGATGATGATTCAGATGTTGGCGATGCTACAAACTTAAACAATTAGCTCCGTTATATGTACTATTTTATTTTTCACTTTATTTAGACTTTTATATTTTTTTGAACATTATATATACACTTCATGTAGTATTTATAATATATTTTATAAATTTATTTAGATTTATTGTTTTTAATATTAATTTATATTTCACTTTTAATATATCTTAATAAATTATATTCAGTATGTAACATAATAATGTTTAATTAAAATTATTAAAAATTAATTAATTGCCATTTTTAAAAAATTATAAAAAAAATTAATTTTAGTTTTTTGCAACAACTTTTTTAGACTTGTCGTCGAAAAAAAATAAGATTATTTGCGACAACAATTTGAAATGCCATCGCAAAAAATAATCATATCACTCAAATTTTGTAACGGCATATTAACGATGTATGTCATCACAAATACAGTTGCAACGACACTTGTCGTCGCAAAAAAAGATTTTGCGACGACAAATTTGTGACGTCGCCACAAAAACTGTTTGTTGCGACGACATGCAGGTTTTTGCGACGACAAAAGTCGTCGCAAAAATCCCCTTTTCTTGTAGTGTAAATTTTTAATAGTTCAAAAACCAACAAGTAAGGGTATATGTAGGAGATACCTGTCGATACACTAATTACAATACGTGATATTTTGCAATTGAAGTACGCTAAATATGGAGTAATATTGTCGGGTGCTAAGCATGGTAATTAGTGCTTTTTGGCATTTTATTTTTAGGTGACATATTTAAGGCGTAAAATTAGGCCTCGTTCATTTCGCTTATTCGAGTTTAGAATTCGAGTTTTGCTACAGTAAAAAGCTCTCACAAACAATCACATCTAACTTTTTTACTACAGTAAAAAGCTCTCACATAAAATCAAATCTCAACTCGAATTAAAAACTCGAATCAGCGAAGTGAACGGCCTCTTAGTAACATCGGTCATAAATTCCATCTTCTAATCTCCATGCACTGCTTTGGCCATTTCATGACTTCACATTGGAGGTTTCGTCTGAACGAAGAAAAAGCTGCAACAAGCCTGCCTAAGGATAAAATGCAACAGAAAATGTAACAATCAAAACCGAACTACAAGCTGGCTAATTATACAATAAAATGTAACAGAAAATGTTCATGACTGGTCGAATGAATTAATCTATTATGGCCGAAAACATATTTATTGGGTTGTGAACAACAGAAAAGGCGAGGATAAATTAGTTTATTTGTTTCATGTTCAATTGGGATTAATGCTGATTCCTCGAAGTGTCAGCAAACTCTCTCTAATTTTCTTTATAAACCTCTAGTGCGACATCACCTTGTTCTGGAAAATGGCCAGCTTTACAAATAATGAGAGTAGCTAATTGCAAACGTATATTGGCCTCGTTTGGCACACCGGACATGGACTGAGATTAGGAAAAAATTTTATCTCATGTTTGGTGACAATTTTAGACTGAATAACTCACTCAAAGATTCTAAAATAGTCCAAGTCGGTCGGATAAATAATCCTCTAAAAATAGGTGAGATTATCAGTCCAAAGCTTTGGATTAGAATATTTCTCACCACAACACATCACCACCAGACATGCAGCAGCCCCACCTCCGGCGACCCCCATCCCCAACGACCCCAGCGCCGGCGAGCCCCATCCCTGGCGACCTCAGCCCCAGCGAGCCCCATCCTCGACGACCCAAGCCCTGGCGCTCTGGGGCGACCCAGTTCTGCCAGTCCGGACAACGCTTGTCGCAGCTCCCGACGACCTAGACCCGTCGCAGCTCCGTTTCGGCGAGAGAGAGAGAGAGAGAGAGATATATATATATATATATATATATATATATATAATCGGGAAAGAGAGAGAGGAAAAGAGAGAGTTTGTTTTTTTTTTCCTCAAATAATCAGA
The DNA here is from genome assembly GCA_012066045.3 of Morus alba. Lineage (NCBI taxonomy): Eukaryota > Viridiplantae > Streptophyta > Magnoliopsida > Rosales > Moraceae > Morus > Morus alba. The sequence goes on along the minus strand of CP050227.2, from coordinate 18,989,984 downwards.
TTTTAAATATGATTTTGTATGAAAATTTCCCAAATCTTTTTTTTTCCCTCAAATCTAATTGTATGAAATAGCAATAACCAAATCGTACGTTAACAAGTAATTAACCAGAAAATACCAATAATTTTTTTTGGAGGAAAAAATACCAATAATTTAATGGCATAATTGCAAGGTATCCAAACTTTTTGACCAATTTACACTTGGGCCCTGAAATTAAGAAATAGGACTTTTTTCTCAAGAAAGAAATAGGATTTTTTTGGTGAATTAATTAAGAGTATGATCAAGTAGCGCACAATTATGTAGCCTACAAGACATGCAAGAAAAAAAAAAAATATATATATATATATATATATGTGGCCTAAAAAAGTTTTAGTCCCACTAAACCCGGTAGTATTCAAAGGAGAATAGAGATTTTATTAATATTTATTTTTTAATAAATAAATAATAAATTATATTAATAAATTAAATTAACATACATATATTATATTAATTTAATTAATTGTAGTATTTATTATAGTGTATAGGATAATAATTATAGTTATAAGGTTGAACATTTGCTATTATGTTTATAATAATCATATCTCTATTTTGCTATGATGTTTATACTGAAAAATAATAAGTTGCCTACTTAAATCTCTAAATATCTCTATTTTTTGTTCGTTCACTTAAGGGTATCAACTAATGTGGGAGGCGTAATATTAGAAACCCACCCTTTCTCTTTTTTCTCAAATACGAAAGTTCTATATATATATATATATATATATATATATATATATATAATTTGTATATCTGAAAAGATTACCATATGGCACAAAATTTCTGTCCTGATTCCTTTTAGTCGAGCTTCTCTCTCTGTCATTCGCAGGGAGGGGGGAGGGGGGAACCGGGGAAGGGGGTGCTCTTATATAAATCCCATTAATTGCTCACTTGGATGGTCTGGTAGACAAGCTGTTTATGGCCAATGTTTTTTATGTTTCCTCGGAAGTGTGAGGTAAGAAAATCATATTTTAAAACCGTGCTTCCAGTCCGTATAGTAATGGTATACATGCAGTAGGACTCACCTTTCAAGGCATAATCCACGTATGAGAGAATTAAGTGATATTTTGTAACTGAAGCACTGCACTAAGTACATGTAGGCGATACGTAATGTCTGGTGCTAAGCATGTTAATTAGTGATTTTCGGCATTTTATTTTTAGGAGGCAAATTTAAGGCATAAATAAGTGACTGTAGCCATAAGTTCCATCTTCGTAATCTATACAGTACGCGGCCACCACATGCAGGACGTGACATTGGAGGTTCTATCTTCACGAAGAAAAACATGGCAAAAATAGAAACAAAAATAAAGCAGTAGCTATGAAGGATATTCATATGTAAAATTCAAAAATGAGGATGGAACTTAGGAAAGCAATTCATAGAAATCCATATATGAGAAAATTCGAAGAATGCCAAGATCAAAGAGTTATTAATAAAAACCAAAAAGCAAATGGATTGAAATGCGTGTTTCAATCAAAATATGTGTTTTAGGTAAATAGTTGTGTATTGTAGAAAGAGAGAATTATTTTTATTGGAATAAGAAGGGGAAAAAAGTATTTCAAAAATATATATCAAAAAAGAATTAAAATTATAAAGGAATCTTTGATAAAAAGAGAAGAAAAAAAAATGGGACATATTTGAGAGGAATTGTTTTAGATTAAAAGAAACTGAGAAAAAAAAAAAAAAGTTGAACTGCCAATGAATATTTTGAGAGAAAAAAAAAAAAAAAATAAGCAAAAAGAAAAAAGAAAAAGAGAACAACTTTAAAAAATAATAATAATAATAGGCCCCTTTTTGGAAGCAAACAACCAAAAGGGGATTGAACTCTTTTAATTATGTGTGTAGATGTATAGACAGATAGATTGAAATGGATTGAAATATACGTTTCAATCAAAATATGTGTTTTGGTTAAATGTGTGTGTGGAGAGAGAGAGAGAGAGAGAGAGAGAGAGAGAGAGAGAGAGAGAGAGAGAGAGAGAGAGAGAGAGAGAGAGAGAGAGAGAGAATTATTTTAACTGAGCAAGAGGGAAAAAGGTATTTCAATAAAAAAAATTTGAAAACAAATTAAAATTGTAAAGGAGTTTTTGATAAAAATAAATAAATAAATAAATGGCGACGTATTCGAAAGAAATTATTTTAAATCAAAAGAAAAGGATAAATAAAAATTATTTTAAAGCAGTATACTGTTAAAAAAAAATAAAAAGTTGAAAGCCAACATGTGGCCTCATTAAAAGCAAACAATCAAAAGGAGACTTGGCTCTTTGAATTACGGAAATAGGAAATAGGCTAATAGGAAAAACTTAAGAAAGTATATAGGCTAATTTTTAGTTATAGAAATTAATAGGTCATAATTTATTAAGTTATAGTTTATAATTAGATAAGTTATGTACAAACTTATTAAATTATGATTCATAATCAGATAAGTTATGAACAAAATTGTGAATTATGGACAATAATTTGTCAAGTTATCGTTCATAACTAGATAAGTTATGGACAAAAACAGTAATTTAGTTTATTTATTAACTTATGTAAATAATTGGCTTTTAATTCATTTCAAGTCTTGGTCTGTTTCTCCCTTTCTCCCTTTTAATTATGTGTAGATTGAAATGGACTGAATTGCCGGTTTCAATCAAAACATGTGTTTTGATTAAATGTGTGTTTGTGGTGAAAGAGAGAGAAAGAGAGAATTATTTTAATTGGACTAAAAAGGAAAAAGAGTATTTCAAAAAATACATCAAAAAAGAATTAAAATTGTAAGAGTCTTTGATAAAAAAAAAAATAAATAAATAAATAAAAGGAAGAAAGAGAAAAAAGGAGGTGGCTAAAGCATAGGGGATTTACTTTTAATTATGTATAGATAGATAAAGATACAGATATAGGTACTAATCATGACGTTGCGTGCCATATAGTTATGTCGGGTGCTAAGCTTGGTAATTATTGCTTGTTCGACATTTTGTTATAGGTGACAAATTTAAGGCATAAATTAGTTTATCCAGTCATATGTTCCATCTTGTAATCTATGCCGCGCCATTACATGCAGGACGTTACATTGGAGATTTTGTACTCTTAACGAAGAAAAAGATGGCAACAAAGATGCCTAAAAATATAACGGCAGCTATGGAGGCAAAAGATATTCATAATGCCCAATTGAGAAATAAGGATGGAATTTAGATATGCAATTTATAGTAATTCCATAATTAATTCGAAGAATGCCAAGCTCAAAGAGTCGTTATTAAACCACAACCACAAAACAATCAAAACCAAACCACAACAACTAGCTAGCTAATTATACAACGAATAATTAAAAGATTAACAGAAAATGTTCATGACTCAAATGAATTAATAAAATCTAATATAGCCTTAGTTGGTGCCACCAAGAACACCCTTGAGCTTCTTAACGGTAGCTTCGTCAAGGAACGTGGTCTTCTCCACCAAAATAGAGGCCAAATCATTAGCAAACAAAGCGAAATCCAAGAGTTGAAGTCCCGGGTATGGGCTATTGAAGAAAACAAAAGACTGCGCGTGGGTCTTGTGGTCGTTCAACTGAAAATGCAACAACCCTTGTGGGAAAACCGCAATGTCTCCCTTCTTAAGTGACTTTACGTAAGGTACATTGGCCGAGGAAATAAAGCCAACCGTTAATCTCCCGTGCGTCACCAAAAGAATCTCGTTAGCCCCCGGGTGGGTGTGGAGTGGGATGACCCCGCCTGGCGCGAGGTCCAGCCTGGCCGCGGACAGGCCCAACCCGTTCAGGGCTGCGAATTGGGACACGAAGGCGGGTGTCACTGCAGCGCTTATGATGTTGGTGGTGTTTCCGGGGGCAGCAAGGCCCGAATACACGAAGTCATCGGCGGTGACCTTCTTCGGGTCCTTGCAGTGGTATCCGGCCGGGGTGTCTGGGGCTGTTAGGTCCGCCACGCAGAAGTCCTGCACGGTGGCCTTTGAGGGCGACGAGAAGAGGAGAGATGTGGTGAGGAAAAGAATAATGTAAAGCATTTTTTTGTTTTTAAAGCAAGTACTACTATACTTAATTCTCAAGCTTCCAATGGTAGTGTTGATGGGCTTGGGGTGGGTTTATTATATAGTCGTGAGGTTTGAGATAAAAGGGTTTTGTAGAATGAAAGATAGCCACAAATTTTAGTGCATTATTTCGGGTCATATTTCGTGTGGGACTGTAAGCAGCCAATTGCATCCACAAACGGGAATTCTCTTTTTGTTGTTATCAATTATCATCTAGCTAGTCATGCATTGATATAAAACGATTACACACTTTTTCAAATTATGAATGGTATGTATATATTTGACAAAAAACATATATGTGTGGTTAAATGATATAATGGAAAAAGAACAAATTATATATGTCACTAGACTAAAAGTATGCATTGGATCATTAGTATTAAAATACATCATAGGAATTAATACTGTGGTCCAGTATAGTCACATGGGAAGAGAGAAGGAAATTTCGCAAGACACAATTTGACAGCTAAATTCCTAATAGTGGGTATCAATTGGCAACTCTTTAAATTGGCCCCTTTACAAACGAAAGGGATTGGATTTCGTATATGTGGACGGTAGAATTCCCTTTCCGGTAAGGTTTGATATTGGAACAGATTTTGGAGAGGGACGGAAAAAAAAAAAAAAAAAAGTACTTACAGAGTTATCATTGGTCATGCAAAAATGTTCTGCATGGAAAAAATTTAAAGTTAAGAGTCAGTACTGCTTTACGTATTATGCATGGCTAATCACATTAATTCTCAAAAAACTGTGGGTATAAATCTGTTTTAAGAACAAAAGCAACCTCATGAGCTAGCGCTCGATCTCAAACTCGTCAACCTTCATCGCTCGATCGGCAGTCGGCACCGGAGGCTACTTTCCCTGCTTCCATGCGCTTCAAAAAGACTGGCTAAAAGAAAGCGCTCTCTTACTGATCTCTCAACTATTTAAGTCTCTGGTTTTCTTATAATGAAAAACAAAAATTAAAAAAAAAAAATAAGTAAAATAACTGTCTCACAATATCAGTTGTTTTGCAATGGAAATTTGCAAAGAGCTCGATCGGAGTTCTTCAGTTGCTTTGCCACTGCTCTTCTCAGGTAAGCCATACGCTGACCAATGTAGCTTTATTTCGAAGCCAATAGTTATATACATATTTTTACTGCCGGATTCCATCTTTATGCTCTGTGATCTATGAGCTTCTTCTTGAGGTTGAAAGTTGCTTGTTAGTTGGTAGCTTACTTGCTATTTTCTAATCTAAAGTATGGTATTTTGGTGTATTTCTACGGAGTACGACTGTAGAAGCAACTTGTTTTGAAAATAACATTTACTATTTGTATGTAACAGAGTTTAAAGAATGCCAAGCTAATGATCAACCTAGCTACACTACTTTAAGCTAAAAAAAAAAAAAAAAAAAAAAAAAAAAAAAAAAAAAAAAAAAAACTAGATACACTACTTTTTCAAAAACAATTTAAACTTAATTTATACATAAAAGTCGTACAGGTGAATAACTAGACTTCAAAAACTAGTACCATCTGCCTAACTAACACACGTTAGGGCAGTTTAATCATGATGGTGGTGGTGTTTCCAGGCACGCCGACGCCTGAATACACCAAGTCAGCAGCGGCGGTGACCTTCTCGGGGTACGCATAGCATAGCCCACTGGTGTTTCCACGGCTTTAGGGTCTGTCATGCAGAAGTCCCAAACGGCAGAGTGTGAGGGTGAGGAGAAGAGAATATTGGGGCAGTTAATTTTATATTTGCTCATACTACTTTTTTTCCTTCTCTTTTCTTTTTGTGCGTGTGGTAAAAATGGATGCTAATTTTATTTCAAACTCAAGTCATCAAATAGTACAAGATGAGAAATGAACAAAAGAATAAAATGCTATTTTAGTGCATGGTTTGGGAAAATGTTTGGTGTTAATATCTTTTGATCAAGACCTCCGAGCAAAAAAAAAAAAAAAAAATTTCATTATGACCCGCAGAAGAGCATTGACCATTCCAATATCCACATTTCCATATCAGGATTGGTTGAAGATTTGGTGTACATTCCAAAAATGGAGTATCGCTATCGCTGAACGGTTTAAAAAACACAACAATTATGTTACTACTTACTACTTGAAATATGTATTAGTTTTTTTTTTTTTTTGGTTGCTAATCTGATACATGCTGGTATATGAGAACAACAGTCCAATAGTACATCACATGTGAAGAGATGGGATATTCCATAAACAGACAATTTTCCAGCTGTAGTTCTAATGTGTAGTAATTGACTACTTTTTTGGTCTCTTTCAAAAGAATCAGCAAAGGATTTCGTTTCTGTGGACTGTATAGTTCTCTCATGTATGGTTTGAATCGTTTGATAGAAATGGAATAATCATAAAATGCCACAGCTATTGCTTCAAATTTCCTTATAGAGGAGAGTAATATATGGATTCATGTGGTGCACTTTTTGAATTGAATTAAATAGAAAACGAATGAATTGTACCAGCTTAATTAATGCTACCATCTATGTGAAGTTTGATTCGAGATCGGATTGGAATAATTATAAATTTTTTTATAATAAATTGATTCTTAAAAAACAAGACCACATGTTCAATATATAGTTTTTTAATTAATTTGAAGACTGAAAAGATAAATTTTGTTTGAAAGTGAGACCAACAATCATTAAACTTTAGGATTAATAATCCAAATATTTTAAGTATGGACATAAATAATTGCAAATCCTCAAAATTAAAACAATAACACATTAAGATAAAATTTCAATATATCGCTTCATAATAATTTTCTATTAAATATTATAAACCAAATCTCGATTGTCCTCAAATATGGGCCTATATATACGGAAATAGTAGAAAATAGGCCAATATATATAGTTCAATATGAAAAGCTTAAGAAAATATATAAGCTAATTTTTAGTTATAAAAATTAATAAGCCATAACTTGTCAAGTTATGGTACATAATTAGATAAGTTATGGACAAACTTATTAAGTTATGGTTCATAGTCAGACAAGTTATAAACAAAAACCGTGAATTATGGACAATAACTTGTCAAAATGGTTCATAATCAGACAAGTTATGGACAAAAACAGTAATTTAGCCTATTTATTAACTTATGTAAACTATTAACTTATTAATTTTAATTCATCTTAAGTCTTGGCCTATTTCCCTCTTTTTCTCCTATATATATTGAAAGCATTGCATGATAGTCTTATTGCCAAAAACATTCAAGAAAAAAAAAAAATCGATGTATGATAAAATTGTTTTCCATTCATTGATTCCGTTTTATCGCGCAATCGATTCTAATTTTACCTTGTTCATTAACAAAAAAAATTTTCTCTCAGCAATTGAAAAGGCATTTCAATGAAGAAAAAGAAAAAGGAAAAAAAAAAAAAAAAGGCTAAAGCAACTCAAATTATTAATGCCAATGTCAATAAACAAGTAATAAGCTAACTGGTATGCCATTTTTCTTATCCTGGACCATCCATAACTTATTTCTCTCGGGATCTATTTAGGAGCTCACTAGAAAAGGGGAAATAAAATATTTATCTCTTATCTTACATATTTGGCCTTCGACATCAAGAACCTTATTTAAAAAAAGTTACAAGATTAAAAACTTTACCAAACAAAAACTCAAGTGGATAAAATCTTTGTAACAAAGAGAGAGAGATCTAACTGTTATAAAAATATATTTAAAAAAAAAAAAAAAAAAATTGCCTACCATTACGTATACCATTATCGTGCTCATGATAGGTTAATAATGTATTATGCTTTTAACATAGTGAAAAGTTTTGTCATAATTTTGTACATATTTATTATTTATGTCATTCTAAATAATTAGATGTAATTGTGATTTTTTATTTTCTTTCTATTAATTGACGTTTATTTTTTAGTAGAGTGACATAAATAAATACTTTTTTGAATGGCAATTATTCGTTAATATCTTTTTAATGGCAATTGGTTATTAATTGTATTTTTTTTTTTTTTTACCATCTTAAGTTGTATTTCTTGTTTTTTTATAAACCCAAAACTCTTTGTCAAGCCAAGCGATTTATGAAGTAATTACACTACATGGCAAAATTTCATATCTTGAGTTGAAATTTAACAAAATTTTCATAATATTATAAATATAATAAATATGGCATAATCAGTATCATAATAATGTCACCTTTTATGTTATATAATGATATAGTCATTACTTCTATGATTCTATCAAAATTTTACTATGGTTGTAATATTTTAAAAATTTTGCTATATTTAAATCTTACTATTGAAATTTTGTTGTATGTGTAAATGTGTTAGGTTGAACCTGTTATCATGTCATACTTGTACTTGTACGGTTGTAGCAACCCATAGCCCACCTGCTTTTAGTTTTTCACACCTTGCAACAAACATCATAATAAAATTATCTAACTTAATCCTCCCCTATCCTATAAGAAATTCTAGATAAGAGATTTTACATAGGTAACGGGGCTTCATAGAATTCTAGGTCTTTTTTTTTTTTTTTTTTCTTCTCATGTTTTTCCCAATTTTGATAATTTGTTTCCACAGAAGAAAGAGATCCTAATAGATTTCTATCTTCATAAGATTTTTTTTTTCTTATTTTGTAGTTTTTGTGTTTTCATGATAATAAACAAATATTTGTTCACTCAAATCTCATTTCTTTAATGGTAATCAGTTTATATTTATTATTTTGTTTATCATAATTAAAGCTATAAGTTTGGACTGGCTCGAGACCCATCACTATTAGCTTAATCTTGGGCGACCATGCCCGCTTAAGTGTTCGAACCGGGCTGAGATTTCGAGTTTGAAATATTTTTAGCCGTCCCGACCCTCCTCACTTCAAGGTTGTGACCATCCCGACCCAGTAAAAATAACAAGCCAGCCCAATCCGACTCAAAATTATAATTTGAACCGCCAGATTTGTACCGGATGGTCCAAATTTTCACATCTATTTATAATAGATCATTTGTTATAAAAATATTAGTTTTTTTTTTCAACATTTATAATTGTAATACTTACACCAAGGTCATGTTTGGTAGCTTGTATTGTATTGTATAAGGTGTATTGTGTTGTGTTGTATTATCATAATACAATACGATGTTTGGACGTATTGTATAAGGGGTTAAAGTGAAAAAAATTTAATAAATTTGAGGTTAAGAATGTAATTTTAATAAATTTGGGGTCAAATGTAATTTTCAAATTTGGGGTCAACTATAATTTTTCAAAAGTTTTGGGGTCAAAATGAAGTTTTATAATTTTTAGGGTCAAGTAATTTTACAAAAGTTTTGGGGTTAAATTGTAATTTTACAAAAGTTTTAGGGTCAAAATATAATTTTTAATAAATATAAAATTTATATTGTGCCTCCTAAATTTTTTAATAATTATAGACTCCAACATAACTTTATGTTAATCCGACCCCGACTTCTAGTCGTGTCCAACCCCGGCATGAATCATTACTCTACTATAAAATAATACAATACACAAAAAATGTGCCGTATTCAATAATACGATGTAAATCGTATTAATTTACCATTCATATTAGTTTATACAATACGATAGTCACACTAAATATTATATTATTACATAATATGATGCTTTAATACGATCAAACTAACATGTCACAAGTGTTCTAATACAGTCAAACAAACATGCCACAAATGAATAAAAAATTTTGCTCAAACAACACAACACAGGAAAGAGCATAACAAAACTTAGTGCGTTTGGTTGGTAAATTCGTGTCATGATTTGAATTATAGTTCATGATTCGTTATAGTATTTTTTCTTATAAAAAATACTCGTAAACTAAAAATAATTCTAAATTCATGAATTAAATGTCTACAAAATAGTCGTTTAATTGGAGGGTTCAAGAGGTTTAAACCCAGATTCAATTTTGAACCGGTGTTTGTTTTGCAAAAAAATAAAAAGGGGTTTAAACCCTTAAGTGACGTTTAAACCCTCGAAATAAAAGAATTTCTAAACCCAAATCCCTCTTGTTTTTCAAATTCAAACACACCCTAATTTGAGCTCTTTTACCGAAGGAACCCAAACTAGAAATGTTACGAATTACAATCGATTTCGGGCGGAGCATGCCGGATAGTTAAAATGGGGTGGGTTTCGCACCGATTCGGAGCCGGCCCACTAAATCTAGAACACATACGAAACTGGTGAGAACTCAAAACCCCCTCAACTGAACTGAACTTAACTGAGCTAAACTCCAACATCCCAAATCCCAATCTGTCACCCTTCGCCGCAGCTCGTCGTGTCGCCGCCATGGAAGGTAGGCTCAAGCCTCAAATCAATAATTTTATCTCTCTATCAACTTTTTTTTTTTCCGTTCAAGTGTTCCAAGATTGAAAACTTTCGAATTGGCCATTGGGGATTTATTTCAAACGTCAGTGGTGATTGATTGTTTTTCAGTAGGTAAGCGTAGGAGCAGCTATATATTTTTATTTTTTACGTCCGGTTTCTTCTTCTTTTGTTTTTTTTTTTCCTGTTGTTTTGCTTTTCTTGCATACCACCTGTTCGATGAAATTCCTCAGACGCCATTTCCGTGTTCGGTGTTTTATTCCTGATTGTACTGACATATAATCGATATTATACTAATTTATTTTGCCTTTTTGTAATTCTAGAGGAAGTGAGTGTAACTTGTCACCAAAAAGCTCAATAGAAATCCCGAAGCGAGACAGGTCTGGTCGTGTGAGAACCTTTAAGCTTGGTAAGTGGTCCTCATTACAATTGCTTAATTTTTCTCTCTTTTTTTTTTTTTTTTTCTTACAAATATCTCTCTATTGTGTGCCTTTTGGTATTAGTTGGATATTCATTCATGTAGTTTGAGAATTACTCATTGGTCATATGTTCCATGAAGTTTTTCGATCAACTTTACTAACTGAAACTTTCTAGCAAAAAATGCCTCAACCCCATTTACTTCCCTAGTTTGACGACTAACAATCTGTACTTTCCGACTGAAAAGTAGATACTTAGTACCTTAATATTGAGTCTAGCTAAATCATGGAAACAACTGTACTTTCTTTAAGTTTCCAAGCTTATAACTTGACTCCATTAATTGGGATGTCCTCGTACGGAGATCGCCACCTGGCAATTGTAAGCTGGTTCTTTTCAAAGCTGCAAGGCTAAGGTATATTTAGTACTCATTCTTAGAGTTTAAAATTAATTTTTTAACTATCACAGTTAAAATTTTTATTTGATAAAAATTATAAAAAGTGATTTTAAAAAAATAAGAATTTAATTATCAAAATTAAAAATAGTCTAAAAGATAATTTTAATTTTTAAATTATGCAGAAATTATCTTAAAATATAATTAATAAAATTTTCATAATACTCTTAATATCTTTAAAATTAATATTTGTATAATTAGAATTTACTAAACAACCAATTACTTTTTATAAGAGTTTTCTTTTTTCAGCACAGTTATCAATAATTTTTTTAAAATCTACTAAATTGGCCTTACGTAATATATTCCATAGAGATATTCATTAGTTTGCAGCCTAATCCCTTTGGGCTTTTGTCACTCTGCTTTTTACATGGATAATAATCAAGACATTAAGAAACATTAACATGCAGAAATTTATGTTATTATTCATGAACTTAATCCACCCAACGAATAAGAATTTTCCATTTGGTACTTCTGGGCACTTTTACTTTCATATCAGTCTTTTCTTCTTCAAATACTTGTGTTCTGACATGCATATAAGCAAGCTTCTGTTATACTTCTGAGTTGGATAAAAACCATGAAAGTGGTGAATATACGGATATTTAATGACATTAAATCTTTACTAACTGTGCCTTTTCGTCATTATTTACACTCATTGGAATTTTAGGCCTCGGTAAACATTATAAATGCATAACCGACTTAATTTCAGTGGGCTGAGAGCCTGAGATGAAAGGAAAGATTTAATGATCTGATACTCATTCATCATCTAATCAAACTCCAAATTCTGAAACCCCTGGAAAGAAATAGATTATGACAATTTACAGTTTCTGGGTAGTTTGTTATTTGTGCAGCGCATATTGTAATTTAATAATAATAATAAAGGTGTATGATCTACCAGAGTCGATCGATGGTAGGTCCAGGTTTCCAAAAATTTTATTATAAAAAGTACTTTCAGACTAGAAAGCTTTCAGAAAAGGAAAACCCCACCCTAGAGGTGGTGGCATTAGCTCAAAGTGTAAGTCATATAATAATAGTTTCGTACAACAGTCTCAAACTTACGACTCTTATCAGAATAATGTGGATTACATGAGATAATTTTGTTCAAAATTGATTTCACGAGCACATAGAAGGTCCAAATTTTCCAATGGCTGAGAAGAGATTGAACAATAGCGACAAATTTATAACATGACCAATGGCATCTCAGAATAACACAGTGTCACAGACTTGGTCTATAAGAGTCTCTACAATCTCGTGAAAGAAAACCAAAAGAAGGAAAAAAAGAAAAAACTTTTTTTCTCATTTTTGGGAAACGCCACAAAGTCACAATACAAGTTTGTCACTGACCCAAGAGGTCTTTTTTCAGTCAAAAGCATCCCCAGGTGAGCTTTAGACCCTGCCTTGTTATATTAAATTAAAAAAAAAAAACCTGAGCTCAGTCTGCCAACAAAATTTACTTAACAAGGATTGATGAATGTGACTAATATGGAAAGAGGTGGATTCAAAGAAATGAAGGTGAGGAAATGTTGGATTCATGAACATAAGGCTGAGTTAGTTGAGGCACATTAAAGGAGAAGTGGGCATGTGTTTTGAGGCAGAGAAACAGAGGCCTAAACAGTCATCACCTTAGTGCACTTCCCTGACACTACCTGCCAAATGCCAACCCTTGAGGAAAGGAAAAAAGAAAAAAAGAAAAAAAGAAAAAAGTGCTTTCAAGTGCAACCAAACAAACCAATGCCTCCCTATAACCAATGGTCTTTTCGCTTGCCTCCTGTATTGACATCATCACCTACACTTGTCTTAATGCCTCCTTCCACCTCTAGCCCCCCAATCTTCACAATTCCTAAGAAAAAATATATAATATAGTATATGAGGATATTTTGTGAAGCTTTTTACTTTTCACTTAAAAGCAAATATCTTTCCTAGAAAATAAAAAAGAAAAATAAAGGAGACGGAGAGTGAAATTGGTCTTGAAGGAAGAGACATTAGTCATATCATATCAACGAGTACGGTGGAGGGGTGAATTTTGGTGAAGTATAGAAATTATCAGAAAAAATAGTTCAATAGACACAATATAAAAGAAACCGTAAAAATTTTATAATACGAGAAAGAAAATCAAATCATGCAATCAAAGTTGCTGATTAAACATGCGACCAATGGATTTCTAGCAAAACTAATTGTCATTTCTTAGTTTCATCTTTTTTTTTTAGAGGTTTCAAGTCGGTTATAGTGATTTGACAGCAGACTAGTTGCCGTCCCTTCCCGTTGTTCAAAGACTCTTGTAGAACTGGTTCTTAACCGTGACCTACAACGGAATCTGGTAAAGGTAAATACATCTGTATATACTGCCACAAACCATTATTTGTTTTTCTCTCTCTCCTTTTTTTTTTTAATTTGGTAGCTAGGCTAGGATGGTTGTCCCAAATTGTCACAGCAAGTGTGGTAAAACCACGATAAAAACGAAAGAAAAAAGGTAAAAAAGAGAGAAAAAGCATTAATCCGTACCACAGAGCAGAACTGAGCTGCGCTTATTGGCCTCTTATGTCTCTCAATAAGAGCAAGACATGTACAGACTTTCTCTTACTGACTCACGCCAAGCTTCAGTAGCCTTATCGCATTACAAACAAAAGAGATTTTGCTATACCGACTACTAAACTTTTGCACCTTCATTTTTCCATTTATTCAATTTCAAAGGCCACCTTTATTTATTTATTTTATTTACTTATTTTGTTTTATTTCTTTTTTTTTTTGTGGGGATCTATATATGATGTGGAGACATCAAAATGAGAGGTGCACAGAAGTGACCCATATTTGAGATTTTTAATCTTGTTCTTTGCTTTCCTCATTTATTTATGAATTTTCGTAAAAATTTCAGAGACAAGGGCAGCAACACAGGGCGCTGCAGAAAAGAAGCAGTAGCATCAGAGACGCAGTCATAATAAGAGCAGACCACTCAGAAGAGAGAGAGAGCGAGAGAGAGAGAGAGATAGAGAGTGAGAGAGAGAGAGAGGAGAGAGAAGGGTTGTGTTGTAGCACCAGGGTCATAAGGGGCTGTAAGTTTTATCCAAGCACAGAAGAATCTACATCCCAATGGTCTTTTGCAAAAATACCCCCCAAAACAAACCTATGAGCCCAAGTAGAACAAACCTGCTTGCCTTCCCTCTGTCCCTGAAATCTTCTTAAGCTGTTCATTTTTCTTGTTCTTCTTGTTATTTTTTCTTTTTTTTTTTTCCCCCTCTTCTTTTACTGCTTGATATTTTCAGAAAATGATAAGTGCAAATGCAAGTGCAAGAAACAGGTCTCCTTTCACTGCAACTCAGTGGCAAGAGCTTGAACACCAAGCTCTTATCTTCAAATACATGGTCTCAGGAGTCCCCATCCCACCTGATCTCATATATTCTGTTAAAAGAAGCTTGGACTCCTCATTCTCTTCAAGACTCTTCTCTCACCATCCTAGTAAGCATCCTTTTTTATTTAGCTCTCTAGTTTAACTTTATCTGAAAAAAAAAAGTGCTCTTGTTTGTATTAATCTGTGACAAAATGAAAACTTGGGATCTGTATCTTAATCCCTGGTGTGATTTCAGCAGCTGGGTGGGGATGTTTTGAGATGGGTTTTGGCAGAAAAGTAGACCCAGAGCCTGGAAGGTGCAGAAGAACAGATGGGAAAAAATGGAGGTGCTCAAAAGAAGCATACCCAGATTCCAAGTACTGTGAGAGGCATATGCATCGAGGCAGAAACCGTTCAAGAAAGCCTGTGGAAGTTTCTTCATCATCTACAACCATAACAACAGCTACGAATACTACAACTACTATCACAAACCCTTCACCAGTCATGTCATCTGTCAACAGAGATCTTTCTAGTACCACTCCAACAATCTCTCCCTACTCTCAGCTTCCTTCATCAATGATGTCCGAATCACTTTCCCACCATCCTTCTCACCACAACCCCTCTCTTTATCCCTTTGCTTACCCTCACTCTTCATCTTCTAGGCCTCCTGATTATGGTTTGTCAACTCAAAATGCCAGCAACAACAACAGCAGTCCTTATTTCTGTCTGAAATCGGAACCTTACAGTACTCAGTCCGATAAAGATTACAGGTTAGTGTTTTCAAACTAAAACTACTTGTTAATTTTCTTTACCGTTTCTTTGTTTCATTTGAGTTGTTTTGCTGTTATAGGTATTTTCATGGTACAAAGGAAAGTATGGACGAGCTGGCCTTCTTTCCTGAATCTTCAGGAAATGCAAGAAACTTTCCTGAGTCATGTCATTCTCTGATGAGTTCCTACAGAGGCTACTCTCAACCACAGTTCCAAGGCCTCACAGACAATTCCAAAGAACCCATGAAGCAGTCATCCGAGGATCAGCAACATTGTTTCATCTTGGGCACTGATTTCAAATCAGAAAGAGCAAATGAAAGTGCCGTCAAGGAAGCTGATAACCAAAAGCCACTCCATCACTTCTTTGGGGAATGGCCACCAAAGAACACTGCTGCAGATTCCTGGCTTGATCTTGCTTCCAATTCCAGAGTACCCAATGGTAATGTCAATTTTTCCAAGCTAAAATATTTCCTTTTTATTTTCAACATTTGACTTCATTTTCTTTTTTCACATCTTTAATCTGAAACTTTTAATTTTTCTTAGCTTTTTTATTTTTCTATGGGCAGATGGTTAAAGTCTCAAGCCTCAATAATGGTTTCTCTTCATCAAAGGCCAAAAGAGTACTTTGGTCATGGACCCTCGTGGGTCAATATACTTTTTTCATGTTTTGAATTTGTGGCTGGGGAGCCTTTTTTAGGTTTTGATCGTCGAATAATGTAGGGCCACAGGAGGATCCTGTCTTTTCTGCTACAATACTTAATATCTTCAATATCCCTTGTAAGGAACATGTCTGATATTTTGAGGTTTGCTTGTTTGACCGGAGACATATTCTATATGCTTTGGGGCCTCTAGGCTCTCTTCTCTACATACTGTGCCTTCTAAATATCTGAAATGGTAAGCTTCTTTTTCTCTTTTTCCTTGATTCTTTCTTTTGCTTCTGCTTTTACTATTACACAATAATGGTATCAACAAAGAACATGGCACATGAACTGGTTCAATTGCATTACTTAGAGAGAACTTATTTCTTCTGCAAAAGGTGATATTGGGTTTTGCTCATCCAATTACAAGACCCCAAGATCGAGAAAATCCCCATCACAGCTTTTACTTCTGGATTTTCTGTCAGTTGCTAGGCACACTGAATTTGTAAGTTCAGTTTTTGTTCTTGGCTTTACTAAGCTGAGACATAATTAATTACTGAGCGTATTATATTTTATTATAATAGCATAAGTTTTGAATTGAAGATGTGCTACCAACATAACATGAAGAGCCAAAACTTATCATTATGTTAACGTTGTGATGCAAGCTGCCATGAAAATATGGAACCAAATATATATCTTAAAAACTTTTTTTTTTTTTTTTTTGCTGATGATATCTTCATCTCAGAGCTTTTCTATGCCTATGATATCCACTTTACTAAAAAAGAAATTCATCTGTTTTAGCGTCTACAAAATTTTCTTAATGGGGACCAGAGTCTGGGGTTTACAATTCCTGTCTCCTCTTTTGAGCAAAACTCTAATATTCGAGGTGAGTAAGCTTGTAATTTGGGGATCAAACGGTTTATATTAAGAGCTGACTTGAACTTGGTCCTTTTAAAGTAAAATATAATAATTTTAACTTTTTTTTTTTTTTTATTGTTTTGTCTGTGAAGACTTGGTTGTGGTCGTGGAAGTACCCTTTCGGAACATTGCGCTTTTATTTCTAGCTGAAAACGTTGAAAACTCTCGTGTTTTTTTTTTTCTTTTTTCCTATCACTCTTTTCGGAAGCTCTGAAAACAGCTTTTGCAAAATCATAGCTGCGCTTTTTCTGAAAAGGGTAAACTACTTTCTACTTACATGACAAATAAGTCCTCCTTTCCATGTGGACACCATTAGTGTTTAACACACCCCAAAAAAAATAGATAGTCCCATGTGATAGAAAAATGATTCATCCATACAGAATATATCCGGTTCACTCATAAAAGATGAATCTCATTAGGTTGGACTTTACCTATCCACTTAGATCCTCATAAATACAAGTGCTCCGTGTGATAAGGTCCAGTGTCCACACATATAAGAAGAAAACTGACTTTTTAAGGTCTCGACTACTTCACTGATTCAAGTTTAGAATTTCAGTTTTGATATAGTAAAAAATTCTTAAAAACAATCACATTTAATTTTTTTGCTACAGTAAAAAATTCTCACATAAAATCTCATCTCAACTCGAATCAGTAAAGTGAACGAACTCTAAGAAATAGTATCTTTATATCACTTTGTAGAAAGGTTAAGTCTAATTTAGAAGTGGCGTAGTGAAAGTGAACAACTAAACCTCAAAAAGAATACCAGTTTCAAAAAAAAAAAAATGAAAATAAAAATAAACTTCAAATTAATTCCTAGTCTAATTTACACATTGGTGTGCTCATTAGCATTTCCTTCACTCTTTAACCGGAGTCTATTCTATTATATGAAATGTAGACGAAATCTTTATCATGCTTGCCTTTTCTAACTTGTCAACCGTTGAAATTTAAATGGGGTTGCTTTACGTTTCCTCTCTTAATATGTCAACCGCTTCGAATGAGTTGACTACAGGAATTTACAAATTTCAACGAGTGAGAACTACTAATTGGACAGTTCACTAACCCCTTTTACCAAACAAAGCAGAAGAGAGAGTTTTAAAGGAAAAAGAAAATTAAAAGAAAAAATAAAGATCCCAATGAATAGATCCTATGACTACCATCTCTGTCATTTTAATTGAAACTGTCATGCTGTTATTTATATATATATATATATATATATTTATATATATATAAACCATGATTTTAAATGTCTCACCTGTCAAGTTTATACAGAGCGATATGAAGAGAAACGAGAAAAGAAAGACAGAAAGTGCCATGTCACACATAACGTCCATTCTCTGCAGCATAAATCCGAAAGCATCATCATCATTATTATTATTATTTTATTTTTGTTTGAAAAATATTTGGGATCACACCATTTGTATCGAACACAACAAACAGAAACTGAGCTTTATCTATAGATTTCATGTTGTGAACCCTTTTATAATTGAGTGTTATCATAATACCCCTAACATTGTTCTATTTCTTTTCAGGTTAATCCTATAGATGATGTTGAGCATTACCTCCAATCTCACTCTAAGTCCCTAATTTTTTAAATGTCTTTTTTTAGTTTTTTATGTATTATTTTGTTTTAGTTTCATTTCCCTTGTTAGTTAGGTACTTAATATTTGATAGAATCTGCATGTGTCCTCCACCTGCAAGGTTATTGAATTGATGAAGTTTAATGTAAATGCTCCATTAATAGTCTCTAAACTTCATATTTTTCAATTTGGGTATGTGATTTTCTCAAATCTCGTTAATTAGAAAAGGACTAAAAGTTTTGACTCTTTAGTTTTATTTGCAAACTCAAAGCTTCACTTCCCTCGTATGAAAAATGTTATATCCTATCCAACCTACCGGATACAAACTGCTGGGCCCTACTTGAAGGACCCACATGAGCCCTCTCTCTCTCTCTCTCTCTCTCTCTCTCTCTCTCTCTCTCTCTCTCTCTCTCTCTCTCTCTCTCTCTCTCTCTCTCTCTCTCTCTCTCTCTCTCTCTCTTTGTATCTCTCCCCGTGAAAAATGCTATATCCTATCCAACCTACCGGATACAAACTGGTGGACCCTACTTGAAGGACCCACATGAGCCTCATAAGTTGGCCCTACCAGTTTGTATCTGATGAAACCATGACCCCGTGGTCCCCGTCAAATAGAATAGAAACACTTCAATATATATATTATCAAGCTTCCTCACAGAGTCAAATATTCAGACAATACCAATCAAACTATGAATACTGGCTACTATTCTTAAACAACTTGGAGTTAGCCTTCCATTCGCATGACTAAGGATGTGAAAATAATGGAAAAAAGTTGTTACTATCAGAAATAGGATTGACTACAAATTCGAGCCATAACACAAGGTTTCATAAAACTGTCCGATTTCATCTAAATGAAGCGGGTTTTGCGAGGAGAAGATTCTGTTCACCATATTCTATTTGATGTGGGTACGAGTTGAGCCGGACTATCAAATGTTCAAAACTGTAGTTGGCATATTATGTAGCAATACTAAATGAAATGTCAATCTATGACCAGTCAATAACCTTTCATTCAGTCAAATATGAAGAATGTGCAAATAAATAAGCTGAAAAAGCAACGGTTGCCAATGTCGGGAAGTCTGGTTCAGCACGATAAATACTGTGGACCCAACACGGGGAGCCTTTCTGGGAGGTGCAAGGGATCACTTGTATTTAGATTGGTATTCTCCCAACTAATATAAACCATACAAGCGTTAGTCTACATATTTAATATCATTAATTTACTATCAACTTTGTGCATCGAGGTCGCTAATCTTATATTTTCATTTTATTCAAATTAAATTTGTTAAAAGTAGATTGTTGAAGGTTGGATTTCGATCGAATAATAAACCTGCCAGATTATCTTGAGGTTACCCTTCAGATTACCAGTTTATTGGTGTAACAAAAGTGTGGATTCTTGTTTGATGTGAGTGTTTGTGCGTTTGAATCAACTATATGTAAATGAACAAGGGAATTTTATAATGGTTCACTCTATGAAATCAGAGCTACATCCACTGTGTGTGTTGTATTTCTGTTGATGAGATTACAATTTATAAAAATTGCTATCTCTCTCTCTCCTTTTTTCTCTTCTGGAATCTCTGGACCTCTTCTCTATTGGGAGTCCTTCTTCTTTTATACTTGGACTTTCCTTCGCTGGGAGGGTTTCCTTTGTAGGTAGAAGCACTCAAGTGATTCCCCCTTTTAGGCCCAGACATAGCCCACTAATCAATACTGTTCACTCAACCAATTAGTCTTTTATTACAGCTCTGTGACTTTTCGTAATGCTTTTATGTCCCCTGTAGGGCGGTTTGTAAACTTGTCATTAATGCTGTCAGGCCTCTCTCACTTTCGCACGTAACCCGTTGTGTCTTAACGGGAGGCTCCCATCATCGCCAGAGCTGTTTAGCCTCTTTCGTCCTTTCCAGCGACCTTTTCTGTAGTTGAGGGATCTTGACGCCTTGATCCAGACGGCTTGCATTCATTGACGCCACATGGGGTCGTTGCCCTAATCTGGACTTCATCTCCAGGCTCTGCAGCTGATCTTGAGGGAACGAAGCGTCGAGGGTTGTGTGCTTGGCGGAGAGCAAATATTGCCACGTGTCGTGGTGTCGTTGGTCTAGGTTTCCATCACATTTTCTCACACAACATAGATTTTTTTAAAAATATAATATTTTTGCACTAACTGGTATAAAATGATCGTGTCAAAAATTCTCCTGTCTGATCAGCTCGTAAAATAGTAACTTTGAAACTTGAACAAATGTTGTCGTTTCTCACTTCTTATATTAACGACTTCTTATATTATCTATTTAAGTCGTTTTCGGACGACTTAGTTGGTCAATAAATTTAAGTCGTTTTCCGATGACTTAGTTGATCAATAAATTTAAGTCGTTTTCTGACGACTTAGTTGATCAATAAATTTCTCCCGTTTTCCGACGACTTAGTTGATCAATAAACTTGTAGGACGACTTAGTTGATCAATAAACTTGTGAGACCATTTAGTATATGAGTTTAAATAGTGATTTTGATTATGACTTTTAAATTTTAAATTTTTTATTAAAAAAAAAAAAAAAAAAACACTAATAAAATTAAAACCCCTGAATTTGAACTCATGAAGAACCCATATATCAAACCTACCCGTAGTAATTAGGAATGACAAGAATAGCCAAACTATACTGATGCAGCAATGTAATCATAGATCAGTCTATCAAATCCTAACCTGAGCAAAAAATTGCCAAGAGAACCACCACTCCACCAGAACCGGTGTAAAATATATAATCCTTAATAATCAAAACCACAAGCAAGATTACTCGAGAGGATTTATGAAACTTTCTGAGCAAATAATAACTCCCTTCTAAGAAAACGCAGTAAGTCACAATCAAAATTAATGGGGAAGACAACAATGAGATTACAAATATACAAAACAACGATTTAGGTTTACTTGCCGTTGTAACTAAATAAACTAGATAGAGAACATATTCCTAAGCAAACTCCTAAGCCAATTCTTGAGTATTAATTAGCTGTGGACATTGCCAAAGAAGTTAGCAATTGTTTCCTTTCTGTAACGCTAAGTTTCAAACTTGCCCCTCTAAAGACATGACAACCTAACCCTCCAATACTTTTGCTAATGGCTTGCATCCAAAAAAAAAAAAGTTACTCTCTATGAGAAGTTCACCAAAGGAGAAAAAGAAATTTACATAATTCTGCCATACATAGTCATTAGTGGTATGAAACCATAAAAAGTAGACTATTACTATTTTATGACACAATTTTGCAAACATAAAAAACTAGACATTATCATTGTAACTCTTGATCTTTTCATTATATCTAACATTGTTATACACTTGCACTGACAAAGGTTAGCAGAAAAATAAAAAAGAAAGAAAAAGGCATGAACTAATAATAACACAATAGGCTGAACTGGGTCTCTTCTTTTTTGGGATAATAAGCCTTGTGATAATTTTTAGGCTAAATAACCAAACGATGAACAGAAACGAAAAATCAACATACAGCAAAATCAAGAAAATGTCAAATCAACAATTACCCATTTACAGAACAAATGCGATGAACAAAATGAAGTAACCGATTCTCCAATAACCACCAATCAAGATGCTCCCGCGGCTCACTAATGAATCAGAGTTCAATCAAATCCAGCGCAGTAACGTTCTCCATCAAAAGAATAATCTCAAACCCACAAATAGGCTCCGCCAGAGTTCAAAGAATTGATGAGAAATCTGGAAGATTCATGGAAGAAAAACAACAGTAATAAAACCTTAAGAACAAGTTTCGTATCTGTTGGTGACCTTTAGAAGCTGCCGTCTCTTGAAGACCAAGAAGCTAATCACCCCAATCTGAAGAATCGCCGCGATTCCAGAAAACATCAACCCAACCTTCTTCCCGGCATTGATCTTGCTTTTACGTCGCGGCGGGGGGGATTCCGACGCGGTGGACTATTTCTCCCCTGATGACTAGATTTGCTGTGCGGCGACGGCGGCGGCGGCAGCGCCGATCTATTTCTGTTCAATTCGCTCTTTGCATTCGGCTGTTTTGCGGGGCCCTGAGCCGGGGGCGCCGGAGAGGAAAATGGCGATGGCGGTGGTGGTGGCGAACTAGGAGGAGGCCGTGGTGGAGGTGGCGGCGGTGACGGTGGAGGTGGCAGGGGTGGCGGTGGAGATGGCGGCGGTGATGGTGGAGGAGGCGGCGGTGGGTGTTTACGACTGGTCGATCCATCTCCCGGGGGCTGTGAGTCGACGCGGAGAGAGAAAACGGAAATCAACAAGCCAAACACCACAAGAACTAAGCTCGACAATGGCGGTTCCATGAATTTCCGATTCCCAAACACAAACTAGGGTTTCCCAATCATCGTTTCTTTCCCCAAATTCGTTTCATCTCAGTAAGGGCCAAAGGGGAAAAGAAAAATCCTACCTTTTTCGGATATTTCGACGTAATCCAAAGCTAGGGTTAGCGAATCAAAGTCCTTTTTGTTCCCAAATCCGCGTTCCAGCAGTACCCAGATCACGATTAACTTGTTGCTCGAAAAGAATCAACGAAAAATTTTCAACACTTTGGTCCCAATCGAAAAACAATGATTTGGGGGTCCAAATTGGGTGAGAATGGGTGAAGAAAGTCAAAGAAAGAAAGAAATGGTCAAAAGTGGAGTAAGAAGTGACTGAAAACGTGTTGCGTTGTTGTGTTGTGTCGTGTCGTATGAGAGAGGAGAGAAGGGGTTCTGAAATCTTGATTGATCTTCTTCACCACCTTCACAGAAACACAAAATAAAAACACAGACCGAACAGGGACAAGAAGAGAGAGAGAGAGAGAGAGAGAGAGAGAGAGGGAGGGTCTACGCGGGCTTCAACGGATGGGCTTTTTTAGGGTGATTGGATTGATTTGGGAAGAATAGCAAGAGAGAGAGAGAGAGAGAGAGAGAGAGAGAGAGAGAGAGAGAGAGTGTGTGTCTCTTCTTGTCTAGGGCCATGATCATGATGAAGTTCAACGAAGTTTGGATCATGTGGGCCCATACGATGTCTCATAGCTTTGGGCTTCTTGGTTGGGTGCTGGGATGACGCGGACAACGCTATAGGCCCATCTTCCTGGTTTGGCATAGGAAAAAAAACAGTAATAAAAACGATTTTTTAATTTAGTGTAAAATAAAAAAAAAATTATTCTCACAAATAGAGAAAAATATTAATAAATTTTTATATTAAAAATAATCTCTTAATAAAATTTAATAAATATAATTTTAAAAATAATTTTTATTTAAATTAAAAACGTTTTTATTTTTATTTTTATATAAAAAATAAAATTATTTTAAAACGAGATTCAAACCCACTGCACCGATAACATTCTACTCACCAGTAATAACCGCGTAACAGTTTACGTCAACTAACCATCATAAACAAAACATTGTAATCCATTTGCCTATCGCACACGACTCCAAGAAGTTGAAACAAAGCGCGTTATTTCCAATTGCATGCCCTTAATGTTATATGCTAACAAACATACAAGAGTAAAGGAAATAAAGAACATAATATATATATATATATATATATATATATTATATTTCACTTTGTCAGACTGAAGTTAATTAGTAAATGATAATTTATCCAATACTTCCACATCCATATGAAAAATCTGTCAAGAAACATCAGTGATCCATATTATTTCACTCCATTACTTCTCATGTGATAATTTCTTGTGAATATTATATTTTTTATAGTTATTTTAAAGTATTTAAGCTTTCGTTTAAATCTTTTCAGATTTATTTTAACCATAATTTGTCACTTTCATTAAAAGGAAATTACAATTTCATAGTTCAAATTACACATTAATATTAAACGGTACGTATGATAAGGGAAAAGATGTTTAAGTCACATTTGAGAGAGAGAGAGAGAGAAAAAAAAAAGCTATTTTATCAGTTTATCAAAAAAAAAAAAAAAAAAAAAAATTATATATAAAGAACACATTTGGTAAAATAACTTTTCAGACGATTGTTTGAAAAAATAAAAATTATTAGGAACATATGTGAGAAAAATTAACATTGTATTTTTCATAAAAAATAAATAAAACAAAATAAATGGTTACATCATGTTTGTTTATCGAATATTATTTATGTATATATATATATATATATATAACATATTAAGGGAAAATAATTTTTATCGGAACAAACAAATTGAAAACTAGTCGAGAGTAAATATGACAATAAAAGGAAAATTTATACAAGAATAATATCTAGAAATTGTTTTAATAGTGGCAATTAGAAAAAAAAAAAAAAAAAAAACTTTAAAGATGTGGAAGAAAAAAAAAATTAACAATAGAAGAATAAAATATTTAATATATATTTTAGCATAAGATAGATTATTTTTAAGTTTTAAAGAAAAACAAAACTAAAAAGAAGAAGAAAAGGGAAATAAAACGCAATTTCAAAAAGGACAAATATGTCCTACAGCAAAAAGTAAGGTGGAAAAAAAGTAAAAATCCACAAAAAGGCAAAATAGTGAGACTAAGCATCTGTTTGTTTCAATAACTCAAATCCAACAATTCAATTCAAACTATAGTTTATAATTTAAATTAATGTTTGGTAGAAAACTAAATGAGGATAATTCAAACTATTGATAATGGTTTAAACTCTTGATTTTAGAATTTATTACTCCTTAAATTCTAACAATCTGAGGGTTTGTTTGGTTCAACAACTCAAATTGTGGAGATTTATACCTTTTTTGTTAAAACTGTAGAATCTAAATTGCGTTGATTTTAATTGTGATTTGAACTTATTTTAAATATGTAAATAAATTATAATTTGAATTAGAAATAAAATCTAAATTGTATTTAGATAAAGTGTTAAAAATTGTCATTAGAGTTTGTAACATATCTTATAAAATCTCATTGTAAATGACATTAAAAATATGTAATATGGGTGGGGATTTGTTCCTCTCTTTATTATGAACATATTAAAAAAAATCATCTTAATTAGAATTAAAAAGAGTAAGGGTCCGTTTGGTTCAAAACCATTTTCGATTTACGTGTATTTTTGTGAAAAATTATCAGAAGCAACCACTTTTAATCATGATTGAATCGAAGAATCCCCAAAAAACGGGCCCTAAGTTATAACATTTTTAAAATTGAGATTGAAGAGAGAGAAAAAGTATAATATAGAACTGTTGACAACAATTTAGATTGTTAAAATTTAGAAGGGGTGGTGAATTCTAAAATTCAGGGTTTTGAAGCATTGTTAATGGTTCGAATTGTCCTTCAATTTTTCTCTCCCAAACACCATTTTGAATCATGAACAAAGGTTTAAATCATAACAAATAGTTTGAGTTGTTAAAATAAACAGCGCACAAATCTTACCTTTTCTCTTTCCTCAACTTAAAACTTAAAAATGTTATAACTTATTTGTTTCAATTCTAATGGTGTTGATTTTTTTTTTTTCAATATGATCATAATGAAAATTCTTCATCCATATTTCATATTTTTTAATGTCACTTACAATAAAGTTTTATAAGATTTGTTATAAAATTCTAATGAAAATTTTTAAGACTTTATCTAAACGCAGCTTAGATTTTATTCTCAATTTAAATTATAATTTATTTGTGCATCCAAATATATGTTTGAATCACAATTCAAACTAAATCACATAATTTAACAGCAGACCAAACGAGGCTTAAGTTTTTAAATAATGCCCAAATGAAAACTCTTATTTATAATATAGTTAATCATTATAGATTATAGATATAATGGGATGAACTCAAGAAATGCCACAACGTAAAAATGCCATTTTTTTTTTGTGCAGTGACAAACTCATAAAACACTCCATTTATTTTATGCGTATAAATTTATAATTTTAATTATGTTATAATATTTTTTTCTCATAAAAAATTTAAATTTTAAATGTTAAAATTAAAAATTATTAATTTAAACACATAAATTAAATGAGTCTGAAATAATTAATTAGTATTTACGGCAACCAAGGACAACAAAGCAAGGAGAAAGTCAAAAATAAAAATTAAAGGGAAGTTATTTAAAATATAAATAATAATAATAATAATAATAATAATAATAATAATAATAATCCAAGAGGTCCTTGGAATCCCCCAAATGTCGACCTGGCAATAGGATAATTGAACACCTGAGTTAACGACAAGTTGTAGCAAGTTTTTCTTGGATCCCACTGCGGACATTCATTAAGGGAATCTTAACCAAGATCATGTCGGAAATTATCAAATAAAATAGAAGTACCAAAGTCAAAACCCTCATCAAAGACAAATAAAGAAAGTTCCTTCTTTATTTTTTTCACAATAGTAAAAAAAAAAAATGTCCCAATTATTACGAGAAAAAGGTCAGACCATACAACCAATACCTTAACCAGTCGACTTTAACGAGTTTGAAAAATCAGTTCACAGCTGAAAGCAAAAGGTTTCCCTATGCTTTTATGGTATGACGTAAGCTTTCTTTTAAATTTTTATGCCGCCTATCAAACATATTTTAAAAAATTAATCTACCAATTAAAATATTAATTTTAATAAGTATGATTTAATAGTAGTTCTTACTATATACAGTGACGAAATTAGAATTTTTTTTTATCAAAAAAAGCTAATAACTACACTAAATATTTATTCTCGATAAATTTCGCGTCTTAAAATATTACATAAAAACTTTATGGTTAAAGTCATGAAAAATGTCTTTGTTGGGACACAAGTAAATTTTTATTTATTGATAGATTTAATTGATTGTTGATTTATAAATTAAAGAAAATATATAATTTTTCTTGTTCAAACTAAAGCAAATAAAATAGAACTACAATCTAGAACAAAAGGAATAAAATGTTATAGACATATTACAATTATGTCTAATTGATTTTTTTTTTTTTTTTTTTTTTTAGAGTTCTATATCTTTCTTATCTAAAAATAATTGTTGGGTATACTTTCTATTTAAGATATGTACACTAGTGAAGAAAATCAAGAAACTATAAAATAAGAAAAAAAAAAAAGTACACTTACTATAATAAACAATCCAAGTCATGATTAGGCAAGAACATCTTGTTGAGTGCTTACTAACATTAGTTTGAATTATTTATTGTATTAAAACTCAAATAAATTAATAAAATAAACATAATCTTAATTTATTTTAAAGTGATACTTCTTCAAACTTTTATAAATAAAATGAAGTTTTTAATTTTTTGATGGGGACTATTCATAAATTTTATGCAAATCAATATTATATATAAGAGCAAATAAAAAAATTTTGAAGGGGGATTGTCCTTCACTGCCTCCGTTTACCATATATAAGATTTTTTTTCCTCTTTTTTTGGGGAAATTTTATAGATGCTCCCTGTAAGAATCATACAAGAACTAAATTGATTAAGACCGGATATTGTGAGAAATTTTAAGAGATGCTCTCACTTCAAGGATACATTTGGTTCATAGATTCAGAATTATAATTCAAAACTATTCTCAATTTACGTTTATTTTTTGTGAAAAAAATACTGTAGTGAGTTACAAATCATAATCTGAATTATAGTGCAGATTCTTATTCCAAACACACCTAGTATCGTTTGATCAAAATGTGTTGGATGTGATGTATGAATCCATTATTCTCTATAATGTACGTGGTGATCCTATGGTAGAAGTAACATATTTTGAAAGTGTTGGACTTGAACAGTATTTTGACCACTAATCTGGTGTACAAAAAGCTATTCATTCAACGCAAAAGAGTAAGTTAAAGTATTTTTCTCTTCACTAATTTTCCAATTAAAATAATTTTTTACAAATATGTCTTTGCTTAAGTAGTTTTCTTTCAATCCTATCTATATTTTAGGTTACAAATATTTGACTAAATTTTTGTTCTTTTTATCTCACTCAAATATTTTTTTAAATATTCCATTAAATAAACATTTTTCTCGTTCTCATATGTACACCCTAATTAATTTTCTATTTGATTAAAAAATTTAACTATGTTTTATATTTTATAAAATACTATTAATGAAATAGTTTCGCTCAAACATGCACTTACTTAAATATATTTTTCATCTCCATATATGTACACCCTAATTAGATTTCCATTTGAATATTCCATATTAAAATATTTCTTTTAGCATGTTCAATTTTTTTAAGGGAAATTTTTATTTAAATAAAGAAACAAATAATACAATGCAATACTAATGACCCATTATAAGGACGTACGTACAACTTGAGGCATGAAAATATTTCATTTAGCATGTTCAATTTTATTTATGAAAATATAACATCTGATAGAAACATACATTGTGATGAAACACGCAAGTTGATACATCTACTTTTTCTAAATCTAATTTTTTAAACGCAATTCATTCAAAATTATATGTCTATTTAATTGTTTATTAAACTCTTGTACTACTATGTGTTTAAAATCAAAAGGAATTTCTCTAACAGACTGCTTAAGTCCACAGAGGATGAATTTTTTTATTAGACTGCTCAAGTCTCACACACGACAACACTTACAGAGGACGTCCCTTGAAGCTAGTTCAACACAAATGGGAGCAACTGTCGGCCATTTCTATGAAAAATGAATGCCCAATATTAATCGTCTATAAGTACCAAATCTCCTTTATCTTTTCTATTTTAGGAAGGCCACTCTATTTTAGGAAGGCCATGGAACTTCACAACCAAAGACAATTGGGCTTAATTGACATGGATTCGCCTAAGACAATTAGCACCTAAATTCGAAAAAAATTTAAACTTTAAGTTACACTTTTTTTTTTTTTTTTAAAAAGTTCATATTCTTTTATAAAATTTAAATTTAAATTTGAGTTTTAATTTAAATTTAATTTGAGTTTAGAGTTAAAATCTGAATTCAAGTTTCTCCTTCAACTCAAGTTTCTAAACTCAAACTCAAGTTAATAAATAATATTTTTTCTATTCTTAAAAATGCTATAATTTTTTCATTTTAATTCCGATTGAGTTTGATTTTTTTTTTTTTATGTATTCACAATGAATATACGAATAAAACATCACCTATATATCCTATTAAAATTTTTTATCAGAGTTTTTATTAAAATATTATATAAATATAAATTCAAATTTTGATCTATTTAAACATAAATTTTAAAAAAATTTATCTTAAATCATACTTTAAATGTATATAATCAAATATAAATTTAAATTTAAATTTAAATTTAATTATAACTCAAATTTAACTCAAAATTTACGTAAGCCTAACCTAAAAATGTGACGGAAGAAGCCCAAAGTTACTTGGGCCGGATCTTTATGAGGTGGGAAAATGCTATATATGGTCCGAATTGTTTTGTTTTGTTTGCCGACTTTTTGTTTTGCAGCGAAAAGTAAATTTAAAAAAAAAAAAAAAAAAAGTGCAGATTTAGACAAGAAGCACGCAGTCACATGGGGGAGAGAGAGAGAGAGAGAGAGAGAATGAAGATTGAAGAGAGAGAAAGTGCATAGAGGTTATGGCATGGCCCTGAGTACGATGCAGTCAGACTCAGAGGGGAAAGAAGCATGTTTGGCTTGGCGCCTTGGCCGCTTCATCAGCTCCACCAGCCGCAGTGCCCGCAGACTCCTTTATACAGTGTCAGCCCAAACTGTCTTCCCCTCCTGTCCCATCATACCACACTCTTTCTTACATAAAATTATAAAATTAATTTATTCGAACATAAATGCTTATAAAATATATAATAATAAATTAATTTACTGATCATCTTAAGTTACAATTTTTTATCGAAGAACCTTTATTTATTAAAATCTCGTTTATTTTACGATTTTAATTTTTAATTTTTAATTTTTATAATAAAATTTTTTTAAAAAATATTATATTTAATTTTTTTATTATAGTAAAATTTTTTTAAAAAATGTCACATCTCAACTCAAATTAAAAACTTAAATTTGTAAAGTGAACAAGATTTAAGTGTTATTTTTAAACGTTAGTTGCCCCGTTCATTTCATAGATTCAAGTTTAGAATTCGAGTTTTATTACAGTAAAAAATTCTCAAAAATAGTCACATATAACTTTTTTACTACAGTAAAAAGTTCTCACATAACATCACATCTCAACTCAAATTAAAAATTCAAATCAACAAATTAAACGGACCATGTCTTTTAGTTATTAAATTTGTTTATATACCCGATAAAAATTAAAAGCGCACGATACTATAACTCATAAAGTTGAAAAATTAAAGATAAAGGCTAAAACACGGTCTTTATCATGGATGGTATTAAAATACATGTTTTATTATTGACATGTTTATTTACACATAATTAGAATAAGCATGAATTATAGTGAATAGGATTCAGAGTGAGAAATTAGAGTCAAAATAAGTTACTTATTTTGTGACAGGTTTTAAAATTAGAGTCACTTTAAATCTCATTCATGCATTTATTTACACTCATAATCAGAATTACATCTCAAAATTTTTTTTACAAAATCAGAGTCATTTTTTTGTTACAGTACAAAATTTTCACATAAAATTACATCTAAACTCAAATTATAAATTTGAATTAATAAAATGAACGGGCGCGTGTTTGTTTGGTTTGTGTATTCAGAATCATGATTCATAACTATTTTCGTTTTACGTGTATTTTTTGTGAGAGAAAATACTGTAAAGAATCATGAATTATGGGCCCGTTTGTAATTGTTTTCGTTTTCGTTTTTCACGTTTTTCGAAGCTAAAAAATGAAAACACACTCTAAAAACGTGTTTGACACAGAACTTTTCAAAAAACAAAAACAAAAACGTTTTTGTCTTTTTGTGAAAAAATGAAAACGAAAAAAAAGTGTTTTCATTTTCTCGTTTTCGTTTTCTGTTTTTTAAAAACAGATTTCACTTTTTTTTTTTTTCATTTTCTTCCCTCTTTTCTAAAACCGTTCTTGTATTATATATGTTTATTTAATATATTATTGTTTAATATATTTAATAATATTATTTATATAATTTATTTAATAATATTATTTATTTAATATATTTAATAATATTATTTATTTAATATATTATTATTTAATATATTTAATATATTATTATTTAATATATTTAAGAATGTTATTTATTTAATATATTATTATTTAATATATTTAATAATGTTATTTATTTAATATATTTAATATATTATTATTTAATATATGTAATAATTTTATTTATTTAATACATTAATTTTTTAAATATTATTATATGTTTTCAAAAATTAAACCACCAAACGCAGTTTCAGTTTTTTTTTTAAAACTAAAATCAATCTCTAAATAAAATTACCAAACGCATTTCAGAAATAATTTTAAAATGAAAATAAAAACGTTTTCATTTCTATTTTCATACAAAAAATAAAAATATTTTAAAATTAATTCTAAACGCACTTTATGATTTAAAATAAAAAATAAATATAAGAAATAAACAGAAATTAATGGATTTGGATTTTATTTCGATTGAAATAGAGGTGTTGGAATTGGGGAGAGGGAAGGAAATAAATAATAAATAGAAAGATAAGAGGATGGCCATGAGCCAGAGGATAAAAAGGAGGCCTCCAGTATTCTGAATTATCTGAATATTGCGTTATCACCGCACACACCTTGGAAATTGGAGCTTTTTTTAATATATATATATATATATATGGTTAAATTCTTACGCACTTTTAAAAGAAAAAAATTATTAGAGATATTTTAGGGACTTTTTCCCATAAGAATTTTTCACTAGTAGATTCAATTGGTATATTCAATTTTTGACTGTTAAATATAATAAAAATCAATATAGTTTATAATGCGAATTTGATGACTCAGAACAGAGAATACAGATAAATTATTTTTACTGTTTCTAAAACTTCGAATATTTTAATCCAAAAGTGCCAAAACAATAGTTCAAATCACGCCAAGTACTCTGGGAGCATCTCCAATTATAATATCTGTCATGTTTTTATTTAAAATAGATAATGATTTAACTTTTTATTTTTTATATTTTTTGGTTTTTCTCAATCTAAACATTACCTAATGATTAGCTATCCTTAAAAATGTATTTCACACTAGTCAGATATAAGTAGCAATTATTTTATTTTTTTCAAATAGTAATAGATGAAGGATTCTTTTTTAAATTCAACAAATTTATTAACATTTATAATTTAATAAATATTAAAAAATGTCATATATAGTTAAAATATAGAGTAAAATTACTAATTAAAATAGCTTTAATTCTAATTATTTTAACTAAAATTTAATTAGAATTTAGAGAGTTTTCTTAGAAAAAACAACATTATTAGTTTTTATTTTTTTGGACTAATAATTTAGTTATCAGTGCACTTATTAAGCAGGCACGGTGAATAAAACCACTTTTCCCAATGTCCTGTCATAATTACCCTTTCATTAATTTGGGTTTCTTGTTCTAAGCAGCTCAGAATCGAATTCAACAAATATGGTTAGAAGAAAAAGTTTATATATATATATATATATATATATATATATACATATATAATGCTCATAACATTTCAGTCTCAGGAAAAGGTGTTGAATCAAGTTTGATTTATTTATTCATGAAAAAGGTTTTGAAAATTCAAAAAGAACATAAAAAATATTTATTCATTCTGGCCGCAAAATTTTCTAAATTATATAAAAGAACATAAAAAAATATTCCATATTCTGGCTTTTGACCGTAGAAATCTAAAACTAAAAATTATATTTTAAACTGTTATAATATTTCATTAAACATGCATATTTTTTTTTTTTGTTTAAATTTTAATAGGATCTGATGTTTAAAATAACACACAAAAAAGTCTCACGAAAAGTATCCGTTTGGATAAAACAAACAAATATAAGCTCACATTTGCTCATTTTCT
Source organism: Morus alba (assembly GCA_012066045.3). Classification (NCBI taxonomy): domain Eukaryota; kingdom Viridiplantae; phylum Streptophyta; class Magnoliopsida; order Rosales; family Moraceae; genus Morus; species Morus alba. The sequence continues at coordinate 18,956,790 of CP050227.2, read as the reverse complement.
TTCTACTTGCAAGTTATTTTGGATCATGTGAGAGTGAAATAAGAGTTTATTAAGGATTCGTTTAGTTCGCTGATTTGAATTTTTAATTTGAGTTGAGATGTGATTATTTCAGAAAGTTTTTTACTGTAGTAAAAAAATAATATGTGACTGTTTTTGAGAATTTTTTACTGTAATAAAATTTAAATTTTAAACTCAAATTAGTGAAATGAACGGAGCATTAATTTAAATATTCAAATCAAATAGTTTGAATAAAAATTTAAATTTTACAAGAGAAATAATAAAATTTTTAAAAGTTTAATTTTTTATAAAAAAATACTATTTAAATCAAAACTATAGTGATTTTAACTCTTAAACCAAACATGCACTTAGCTTTCAATAATGTTGCAAAATGGGATTAAATTGATGAGTCGTCTCACTTGGTATTTCACTTGGTATTTTCTTATATCTGTCTTTGTAGATTTTTAACCTCTTTTTTGTGTTTTGTTTTGTAGTTTTACGGCTTCATTATTTGTCAATATCATGTGTTTTTTCTTATAAAAAAAGCTTCTATTTTTATTGTTAGATTAATTTTTTAATAATTAAATATAATTATATATAATGTATTATAAATTTTTAATATGAATTTATATAAATTTAACTTTAAAAAATTTAATTTAAACAATAAAAATTACTGTCCTCAGATGGAGCAAGCTAAAAAAAAAAAAAGCAAAATGCCATGCAATCGTGAAGAAGAAATAGACTAGCTAAAGGTCAAAGCAAGCTAAAGCTAGTAATAAGGCCTAAGGCCTAAGAAAGGAAGTAGAGTAGTACTAGCACTGAGAGCTATACATTGATAACAGGCGTAGATGTGAACAAGTTATTGGGTAGGGAAGGTAATGATGGAGAAATGTCTCTGCATGAGGTATCTTGTCTAGATATTATTGTCTCTTTCTAATTATATATATATTTAAATATAAATATATTTATTTTGATAAATATATAATATAATAATTTAAAAGTTTATTTAATTTAAATCATGTAATTAAAATTTTTTTTAATTTATGTTAAAATTTTTTTATATAAAATATTATAATTGTAAGTAAAAATTATAAATTAATTTATGAGAGTTTTTATTACCAAAAAACCCAAATATTTTATTTACATAAATTTTAATTCATTTTGTTAATTTAAATTTTTAATTTTAAGGATTGGTTTATTTTATCAATTTGAGTTTTTAATTTTTAATTTTTACAATAAAAAATTATTAAAAAATATCACATTTAATTTTTTTTATTACAGTAAATTTTTTTTAAAAAATGTCACATTTTAACTCAAATTAAAATTTTAAATTCACAAAATAAACGAAACTAAATTTTTATAATAAAAAATTATTAAAAAATATCACATTTAATTTTTTTTATTATAATAAAAAATTTTAAAAAATATCACATTCAAAACTAAAGTGAACCGGAGTTAAATGTGTTTGAAATTTGAATTGTCCCGTGGGTTGCTGCCAGGTTTTTTTGTTGCTAAGATTACTTATGTGGATTCCCTTCTGTCCCCGTATCTATTTCTATTTTCTCTCCTTTTTTACTTTTTGCAGCACCCCCCATATTACATAAATATTGGTCCGTACATATTCTCTTACACACCTATCCAAGCTTATTTATTTTTTAATTTTATTTCTCTATAGATTTATGTTTAATTCCGACATTTTTTTTTTTCGTAAAATTCAACATTTACCCTTGAGATTTAACGTCATAGCACTTTTGTCGTCAAATTCTTGATGATACCAAAACGTATCCTGCGATAATATTCTTTAAAATTTTTTAAATTTATATATATTTTATAAAAAATATTATAATAAATTAAAATTATTTTAAATTAAAAAGTAAATTTAAGTTTTTTTTTATTTTTAAGGGAAAAAAGGGTATTATTTTTAATAAATTATGAATTATTTTTTATTTAAATTAAAAAAGTAAATTTAAGTACTAAACATTTTCATTTTTAAGGGAATCTTTAAAGGGTGTTAATACGATTTTTATCCTGCGTTATGAAATTTTGGCATTTGAATTTTTCGGCAGATTTCTCGTGGCCCTCGCTATGAAGTTAACGATGAATTTTTATAAATTTTTAGAAACGTGAATGATGTACTCATTGTGTGCTAACTTGAAATTTTATAAAAATAATTACGTAGAGTAAAAAATGTACTCTTTGTTATTGTTAAAATCCTAAAAAAAAAACTCTATAACGTTTTATACCTAAAAATAATTAAACTATAATATACTACATTTAATATCAACAATCAAGAATTGTTAAAAAAATATATAATTTAAGAACAATAATCTAAAAAAATATGAAAAAATTGCTCAAAATTCATGAGTTTTCGTTATTTTCACTAAACCACGCTGGTCAGACCATAAGAAAAAGAGAGAGTTGGCCTACTTAATCTTGAGTCGATCCGTTTAGTATTGTCAAAACTTGTATTTCTAATTGAGAAAAGCTTAAAGATTAAGAGTCTGTTTAGTTCGCTGATTCGAGTTGAGATGTGATTTTATGTGAAAACTTTTTACTGTAGTGAAAAAATTAAATATAACTGTTTCTAAAAACTTTTTATTATAATAAAACTCAAATTTTAAATTTAAATAAGTAAAATAAATATGACCTAATTTTCACGTTAAAATAGTGTAAGTAAATATAAATGCATTGTTCACTTTATAAATTTAAATTAAAATAAGATATTTTTTAAGAATTTTTAATTATAATAAAAAATTAAATATGATATTTTTTAAAATTTTTAAAGGCCAAACTGTTAAAAATGCTATACAGCAAAAGCTAACGCTACGAAATGACCGTGCTCTCAAGAGTAGATTGACAATTGATGTGTGAGAGTACACGCGTGCTGAGACGCGCCCCGTGTGGGCGTAGCAAGCATTGAATGGAAAGCCCCAAAACAAATGACTGCAGAAAAAATTACTGCAACAGAGAGAGAGAGAGAGAGAAGAGAGAGAATATAAAAGCTAAAGTCCAAAGGGCACGCAAATTAAGGCAGAGGAAGACCCCCCTTCACTTCACTGTAAGCACTGCTGCTTAGATTCTCTCTATCTGTCTGAGTCAAAGGGAGGGGGTGCCCCACTCCTTTGACTTTTTTGCTTACGGTGCACCTGCACTCTATACACCTCGGGGTCTCTAATTCGCAGCCTGTGAACTGAGAAGCATGTACGTCATTACGAGAGAATCACCTCTTTGCTGCTGCCACCCCAGAGGAAGCACCGTGATCCCATGCTGCGCTACCCCATGGAGATCTTATATACACTACTACACAATTCAAAGATTGAATTAAGATTTTATAAATTTTTTTTTACGAGACTTTCTTTGATAGGTCAGTTTACCGGTAAAAATAGTTTATGTTAAATTTAGTTACAATTAAATTAAATTAAAAAATATAAAAATTAAATAATTTAATATTAAAAATAAAAAATTATCAATATTTATTTTTGTCTGTCCTAAAAAAAACCCTTTTTTTAATGCAAAGCCGTTCAAATATTTTGTAACAAAGGCGAAATTATTGTCTTTTAATAAACCAACTATAATTCTAATCTAATTAGGATTCACAAGTGTCCAATTTTCATATGCGCGTAACTTATAATAGTAAACTTTAAATTTTGTACGTTTATAATTCATCAAATTCTCTTTACCTTATTTGTAAATAATTGTCTTTTTTATTTTTTGGTTTAGTTTCTAGATTATTATTTAAATTTCAAACCGACAAACTTAGACCTAGTTCACTTCGTTGATTTGAGTTTTGCAATTTGAATTGAGATGTGATATTTTTTAAGAACTTTTTACTGTAATAAAAAAAATTAAATGTGACATTTTCTGATAATTTTTAAAAAATGTTTGGCACCTAGATTCGTTCCCTAATTCGAATCATAATTCATGATTCGCTACAATATTTTCTCACAAAAAATACACGTAAATAAAAAATAATTATAATCACATGGTTCTAATTCATAAATCAAACGTCTCTTTAATGTAAAAATTTAAAACTAAAAATTTAAATTAATAAAATAAACGAAACTTAAACTTTAAAATAAAGAGCAAGAGTAATTGGTGAAATATTTCCCTCTCTCGCTATTCCTTACATTAATCTATCTAAAGGAATGATTTAAATTCACACTTTTGAAGACGAACATTGATTTATTAAGTCCTTTGCTTGAGAAGAAAGACCATCGTTAAGAATGAATTTTCTTACTCCAAGGACGATCTATCGAGGAGTTTTACACGTAGCTATACAAACCGGTAACACATTCAATACGTTTGCAAACTTGCATTAAATTTGAGCTTCTAAAGTCGCATGCAAATTGCAGCAATTGTAGCAAGTAGAAAGCAAATGAAAAAGCTGTACTAATCCATCTTAAATCTTACCTTTTTCTTCATTAGAAAGCGTCGAAAACAGTAGGTGGGATAAAAAAGGAGCTTAGAAGCACCTAAGAAAACTCCCACATTGATTCGTGTAGCTTTTCTTTTTCTTTTTCACTCCTATCTAGCTAAACTAACTTTTAACTAAGGCTTCTACTTATAATTAGCACTAAAAAATTAACCACTTTCTATACTAAGTACTTTTTGTTTCCCAAATCCAAATCCAACTGTGGATTCTTGTTTCTTTCATTCATTCCACAGCGCAAACATCGGAACATGTTGTTGTTGAACCAAACCAAGGTTGCCAATCCGACCATGCTCATGATTATTCCCTCCATTGCCATCTTGATCGAACTTAGCATTTCCCTGCATGAAATAAGCCTGAGAAAAATCATCACCACCACCACCACCAAATTGATCACTGCCATTCGACGAGTTCCGGTTATTGGTATCTGAATTAATCTCGTGCGGAGGATTGTTCATGTCGTGGTCTGCATTGGCCGTCCACACCATGTCGGCAAGCTCGTCAGAGGGCTCGCCGTTTGTTATGGCCAATAGAGGCTTCTGCGGCGATGAGGAAGACGCGGCGCAAGAGTTGAAGTCCTCGAGTGCCGCAGTTGATGTCCGTCGTCGGTGCGGAGTCCTTCGGAGAACGTTTTGCTAGATCGCCGGCGATGAGGGTTGAGCTCGAGCAAATTCTCTTCACGTCGTATCTGCTTATGTCGAAGTTGGTCACTGCGCTTGTGCCTCTGAATTTTATGGCTGCAATGTCGTAGGCCTCGGCTGCTTCCTCTTGTGTGCCTTTCATTTGATTGAAATTAACAAATCATTAAGTTCATGATACATGATAATTAATGGTTGTTTAGATTAAAAAACGAGGATGTTGAATAGCTAGTCAAACAAAAAATTATCCGTTTAAAAGTCAACCCCCGGTCTTCTAGCCAATAACTGGAGAACAATATCAAACAAAATTTGTCCTATATATGACTTGATGTGACGAGTCAAAGAGTAATAGAGCAGGAGAAGATTGAAAGTTGTATGGTTTCACGGTTTCAGTTACTATTACTGAATTAAAAAAGTCTTATATTGGCTCGTTGGATCCACACGATCTAGCTGGGCGAGAATATGCTATTTAAATTCAAGAAAAACTAGTAGCTAGGGAACCATGTGCCAACAGAGGTTGATCAAATATTCTTGTCAAAAAAAAAAAAACACTACTGGTACTACCTATTAGTGCGCGAACAATACTAGGATTATATATAAGGTTTTGACACCTAAACCTATTTGGTTCATAATCTGTTTTAATTTCTAACTAACATTTGATCAGTATCACATCAAACCCAAAAACATGCAGAACAGACAGTCTTTCATCAAGATTACACGATTAAAAACAAATAACTACCAATAATTCAAAATTTCAAGACCTACCCCAGAAATCTCCTAATCTTCATTCAAAAAGGAAAAAGAAAAAAGGACTGCATTCCATACTTTGATAACATAGAGTTATATATTTGGGGTTTTATTGTGTGTTTTAAAAGTTAATTTAAATTTGTCGCATGGTGTTATACAGAATAAATATCATTTATACTGATTGAATATTTGACTAGGACAAGAACCAAACAGAGAAGAGACTATCTTTTAGTGCTAGTATTTATGGAAAGACTTTTGGATGAAAATTTTGAAGACTTACTAAACGTTCCAAGGTACAAATCCTTGTTTCCAGCAACTCTTCCAATTCTAGCTTGCCACCTTCCATGCTGATGGTGTCTGCCAAGACAAAATAAATTAAACCAGCTTAACACGTGTACGTCCTCAATATGGGTGACCTAATTTTGCTAATTAAACATGGTCAAGACACTGCCCTATTATTGCCTACGATATAATTTTGGAGAAAAAAAAAAGAAAAGAAAAGAAAAGCTGCAGACGCAGTAAATAATGGTTGCTCCATTATTATTAAAGTTTTGCTTTCTGCCATACCTTGTCACACCTCTGTACATAGAAGCTCCTCTTGAAAAGCCACTGCTTTTCCTGTGTTTGGATCATTTACACCAATGTTGTTTTTTAAAAAGGCCCAACTTGTCAAAGGAAAAGGAAAAAAAAAAAAAAAAAAAAAAAGCTTTTGTGGAAAAAAGGGTACAATTTTGGACAAGTATATATAAAGCAAAAAGAGACGTGGTATATACCTTCTCAAGTTGGCTACAAATTCTTGTCTTGTCATGTTCTTCATTTCTTCCAGTTCCTTTTCGTAAGTCCTTAACTGAGCATATAATTAATTAAAGTTAACCAAAAAAAAAAAGCAGACTTCTTAAGTAAAAAAAAAAAAAAAAAAAAAAAACTCACAGGAAAATTAATGTGAGTTGTTGGACCCCAATACTTGAGAGCAGCTAAGTCATAAGCCTTTGCTGCCTTTTCCTCCTTATCATAACCTCCTGATTGAGATAATTAGCAAAAGGGCATATACTAGAATTAAGAAACATTGCACACTTTTCGATGTTTCATATAACTTCTTCAATAAATCGTATGGAGTTATATAGTAATGTAGGGAAAAAGTAGGTCCAAGAAATTAAAGAAACATCCAAATAGATATGGACAATATGGGGAGCTTTTCACCTACCAAGGTAAACTGCAAGTTTGAAGAATTGAAACAGGACGTTCCCAAAGAGATTATGCATGAAATAAAGTAACAAACAGTTAGCATATTCCTCAACAAACTAAAAAGCAAGGAACAGTTGATGCAAACCAGCAAAACAGTATCTACTCCTAGTTGGATCTTTGAACAAACACAAATTTTCTCCTCTAATAAATAAAATGGCTCAAAATTAAAAAAAAAAAAAAAAAATCAGTCACCTTGTCTTCCTTTTCTTGTTTGCCCTTCTTTTCTGCAGCTGTTATCCCACAAATGAGCCTCGTATCTCCCAGTCCATCTATGCCTAAACAAAAAATGTTATTATTTAACAAAAATCTTTAGAACCTTAACAAAAGGGAAAAGCAAAACAAAAAAAAAAAAGTTTTTATAAGTCATGTCATGCTTACCTCGTAACACCGCGATACTGAGAAGTTCTCTGTCCAAAAGTATCGATGGATTTCCGAGGCACAGGCTCTTTAGCCGAAGACTTCCCATTGACAGACCTTTTCCGACTATCCGACACTTGCAATGGCGAAATTGCACCAACATGATGATGATGACAACTACCGTCCTGTGAGGTCGGGCTCATGGTAAGCGACAGTGACTGAAAGCTACAACCGGTCGATTGATCAGCCGCAGATTTCTGATCATCATCGCCGTGATGGTAAGGCAGTGTTTGGCCGAGCCAAGACTTGTACACGCCATTACTAGTTGGAATAAGCCCAACGTGGGAGTTTTCAGTACTGTAATGGCCATAAGATTGGATTACAGAAGATGGGTTTGTGGGGTTGTTATTATTATTGTTCTTATTTTCTCGGGTTTCCATTTCTCCATTAGGGTTAAAACTCGGTGCCAGATTGACGTTGATTTTGGAGATATTGGTGTTACTGATTTCTGGGTTTTCTTGGTTGCAGTAGACTTTGGCTTCATCATGATGATGATGATCAGGATCAGAAGGAGAGTTTGTGTAACAACATCCCAAGAAATCTTCAAGCTTCGGACCCTCTTCACTAGGATTCGAAATATTTGTTGTCGTTCCAATATTCATCCCCATATCGCTGTTCTCGTACCTCCAATCTTCATCAAAATAAAACCCACAAAATGGAAATTCCATATTATATAGTTCTTGTTTCCAAGTTCAAAAAAAAAAAAAAAAAAAAAAACATGCACATAAACAAAGAAGCAAAACAGTACTATATTTTATACTTCTTTTACAACATGCAACGTATTCTAGAACTTATATATGTATATAGATATATGTGTGTGTGTGTGTGCGAGTGTGTAAATATATGTATGTATATATAAAAATGGAAAAACCTTCATGGCGTCTGAAAGGGTCAGTGGGAACACAAAGAGAGCCATCAGAGCGTAAGGGCATGACTGCAGACATGGGAGAAGGGAAACCAGAAGCTCCATGGTCTTGGTCGTCTCCTGCAGTAGCGTAACCTTCATGGATTCTCAGGTGTGGAGTGAGAGAAAAACCTAACCAATTACTCATATCTTTATCCAAAATACCAATGAGTAGTACCAAGAAAGAACCCTCTAGAAAAAGTATAATATCACTACTAATTAGAAGTTGCTAGCTACCCCAAAAAAAAAAAAAAAAAGAAGTAATATCTCTCTCTCTCTCTCTCTCTCTCTCTCTCAGTTTGGGTTTCTGGGTCTTTAGAGCTCAAATTTCGAAGCTGGTAAGGGATGGAGCTTATAAAATACTAATATATACGTGTTTTTTTCTTTTTTTTTTTAACTTCACAGTTCATGCAAGTGTCATATTTTCTCTTTTGTTTTGTGGCCCCCCTGTGGCTAATATGCAAGTATTATTTATATGTGAACCCAAAAAAGATTTGAAGGAAATTACAAAGCACCCTCTCGTCTTTATTTTCTCAGCTCTGTTTCTGTTTTTGTCTTGAAAGTCTTGGGTTTTGTGCCCCTTCCTCCTCTTTTCCTCAGATTTTTGCAGAGGTGGCCACGCATAATAGACATAAACAGAGACATAGTATGGACGAGAAGAAAAACAATTCCATTTATTTTTTCGAAAAAATAAAATAAATTGAAAACCGACTGAAGAGAAGCCAAATCTAGTACAAACTCAGGTCAAATTTTCGGTGAAATTTCCCTTTTGAAAATTTTTATTTCATAATCGTCGCACTCGTACATAGGGATTATACGAACATGCTTCACATGCTTACCGAACACGTTTATGTTAAGTTTATTTTATTATGTGATTTTTTTAAGAATTTTTTATTATAGCATAAAAAGTTAAATGTGATTTTTTAAGAATTTTTTACTGTATAAATTTAGAATTGAAAACTCAAATCGGTAAAATGAATGAGATCTTAATTTATTAATTTAAATTTTTAATTTAAATTAATATGTAATTTCATATGAGAATTTTTTATTATAGTAAAAAAGTTAAATATGATTATTTTTAAAATTTTTTTACTGTAATAAAACTCAAATTTTAAATTTAAATTGATGAAATAAACGGAGCGAAATTATTTCTTTTTTTTTCTTTTTTTTTATTTTTTTTATTTTGGTATGTAATGTAATGCTATAACTATACTTCCGTACATAATGCATTGTTTTTCTTTTAGAAATTGTTTTTTGGCGGCAAAGGATGATAGGCAAGAGATTTTTTTATTCCAAGAATTTAAAAGAAAAATATCAATCGTGATGTAAAATACCACATTAATAGTTGAAGCAAAAAAAAAAAAAAAAAAAAAAACATATTAATAGTATGTTAAAAGCTAAAACTATAGTGTGATAAAAATTGAGATTAGTATTTTTTAATTATTTGATAGTTCTCTTTTACAATACATACATGGTACATATTTATGCACATGTGCCGTTAATTTTTATTATAGAGAAGACTAAGAGAGGTAACTAAAGCAGAAATACAACTAGACGTGCACCTGAAGAATTTATTTTGTTTGGTTTTACAGATCAAAATAATTTTTAAAGTATGAATTCAGACGATCTGCGATGCTTGGGTTTTGGCAATTTGGCTTTGTCTTGTTGTATTTCTGCTTTGTCTTTGATGAACTCTCTTCTCTTTGAAAATAAGACCGATTCTAAGAATTTTTCTGAATTTTTAATCTTTAACCACTTTAGTCCCTTATATTAAAATTTATAGAATTTCACATAGATCATTACGTCCTAAATGCATGATAATTGAAAACTTTATAGAAATATATAGTTTAAATGTTAAATATTCTCTTCAATATTCTTAAACCATTAAAAATTAGTTCATTGTGCATTTATTATTACTCATTTTATAAAAATTTCAGTTACTATGCATATGGGATATGATGATTTGTGAGAAGTTTCAGGTGTCATTTGCAAATTTTAGTATGAAAGAATCAAAATGGTTACAAATTAGTAGGATGTTTGTTTTCTGTATTTGTACTTAATTCTGAATTATGATTAATAGTCTCTACAGTACTTTTTTATCATATAAAATGAGAATAGTTCTAAATTATAGTTCTGAATCTATAAACTAAACGTAAAAATTCACGAAGTAATTTGTCAAAATCAAAACTTAGGGACCCAAAGGGACGTAATGCACACAAAAAAAAAAAAAAAAAAAAAAAAAAAAAAAAAAGAAAAAGAAAGAAAGAAAGAAAGAAAGAAAAAAAAAAAAGCGTGGATAGTAGGCTTGCTTGGGTTCTATTATGCGGGCTTGATAATGGATCACTGGCAATAAGTGGACTTGGGCTTCACAGTTGAAATTGAAGAGCCGAGCCTGGCTCAACATTGTTTCCACTGTTTTCTCTGGTCCAAGTCTCACAAGTCACAAATCCCACTTCGCACTGTGGTTGGAAGGGAAAATGCTAAACTATTAACTAACATAAGCCACCAGATGATTAATGAGGCGTGTGTTTAATTCTTCATGTGCTTACGTCACCTAGTGGTATGTTGATGATCGTCACATGCTAAAAAAAAAAAAAGAATGAGGCCTTGTTGAGTTCGCCAATTTGAATTTTTAATTTGAGTTTAGAGATGTGATTTTATGTGAGAGCTTTTAACTGTAGCAAAAAAAGTTAGATGTGACTTAAGCTTTAACTGTACACGTTTAGTTCATAGATTCAGAATCATGATTCAGAACCATTCTCAATTTACGTGTGTTTTTTGTGAGAGAAAATACTGTAGCGAATCACGAACTATGATTCGAATCATGATAAGAATCTAGCAATCAAACAGAAAAAAACTCAAATCAGTAAAATAAACGAGGTCTAACTTTTTTCTAATATCTCCTAGGTATCTGTTTATTTGGGCTTTCCTACATTCTTGACTAGTATTCACAGTTTTCCTACTTGATTCGGAGGGTTTATTCTCCACCAACTCGGACGTATTGTGCAAATTATACTAGGGAGAAAAAGGGAAATAGGCCAAGACTTGAGGTGAATTAAAATTAATAGGCCAATAGTTTACATAAGTTAATAAATAAGCCAAATTACTATTTTTGTCCATAACTTGTCTGGTTATAAACCATAACTTGACAAGTTATTGTCCATAATTCACGATTTTTATCCATAACTGATAAGGAAAGATTTGCAAGAGGCAAAGTCAATGACAGATCACAAGCAATCAGCAATGCAATCGTCAACGCTCAAAGCAATCCCTTTGATATTGGGTCTTCCAAAAACAATAAGGAAAGTTCCATCACGTAATGAAATTAGGATATGTCAGCATTTATTTGATTGATTTGTAATAATATCAAACCACTTGTGTATAAATACAATGAAATCAAGGAAGGTTGTACGCTTCCATTTTTCACCAAAAACTCTAGATTCTTTTCATAGTATCAGAGCCGTGAAACTTGCAAGCCCCAAACACAAACACCTTTCTTTCTACAAAAATGAAAGAGCCTACACTTAGTATCCAATTGTTTCACCAATGTGCTAGTTTAGTCTCAATCAGACTAAGTTCTAACAATTATCTCTTGTGGCGATCACAGATCCTTCATCTTTCTCGTAGTCTCGGAGTGCTCCATCACCTTCAACAAGGGGGTGGAAAACCAGCGGCACAATTGGAAGATAAGTCTGTGAATCCTGACTTTACTACGTGGGAAACCAATGATGGTTTACTCATCTCTTGGGTTCTCGGCACAATTAATGAAGAAGCCCAACCATCTATTGATGAGGATGCTACGGCCTTCACTCTCTGGAGTTCGTTGGAAGAGCAATTGCTTCCAACCACAGTCGAGAAGGAAGGCTTGCTCAAGAACATGTTGATGACCATCAAGAAGGGATCATGATCCTTAGAAGAATACATTAAAGAATTCAAGCTAATATGCAACAACCTTGCCGCCATCAAAAAGCCAGTCTCCAACCTAGACAAAGTTTTTCAATTTGCTCGTGGCTTAGGGCCAAAGTATGAGAATTTTTGCCTCGCAATGGTGACTAAGCCTCCCTACCCTACTTTCAACCAGTTTGTTCTTGCTCTTCAAGGGCATGAACAAACTCTTGCTGCCCAAAAGGAGGAGGAGAGAGTCTACATTGAGCATGCCCAAGCTTTCTTTACTCAGCGTGGTCGAGGTCGTGGCGGCAGAGGCGGCAGAGGAAATTTCAACTCCAAAGGACGAGGTTTCACACCGGCTGGTCGTTATAATGCCCAGAATAACAGCAGCAGTATTTCTAGACCTTTTCAAAGTAATCCCACAAAAGAGACTCAAGAGTCAGAATCAAATCAACAACAAAAGGCTGGTAAGGTGGCTTGTCAAATTTGTGGAAAAATGAATCATGTTGCTCTTAACTGCTGGTACAGGTTTGATTACTCTTATCAGTCAGAAGATTTACCACAAGCCTTGGCAGCACTCACTCTCAACAACAATGATCCTTCCTTTTATGTTGATTCCGGTGCAACTGCACATATGACCAATGATGCAGGTAAATTGTCTCGATTAAAGCCTTATAGGGGTGATGATTTTATTTATGTGGGAAATGGAAATAAACTGCCCATAACACATATTGGAGATGCTCATATTTCTACCAGTAAAGGGAAACTGAATTTAAAAGATGTGCTTGTGGTTCCAGAATTGAAAAAGAATTTGCTTTCAGTAAGCAAATTTACCTCGGACAATGCTTGTATTGTTGAATTCACACCTTCTGATTTTGTTGTTAAGGACCGAGACCAGAGGATAATAGTAAGGGGGCATAAGCATGGACAACTTTATGCTTTGGAACAGGATTTCCAAGAGGCTTTGACAGCAATAAAAGGTAGCGGCTCATCTTCACTGTGGCACCAGCGGCTTGGACACCCCAGTTCAAAGGTTTTGTCTTTCTTGAAAGGGAAAAAAGCAATTGATGTCACTAGTTGGAAAACTAAACAATCTGTTTGCATTAGTTGTCAATCGGGGAAGAGTTGTAAGCTACCATTTAATCTTAATAATAAAGTTTCAGATATGCCTCTCAAAAAAATTCATTGTGATCTTTGGGGGCCTGCCCCAATTGCCTCAAATCAAGCATTCAGATTCTATGTTATTTTTATTGATGACTACTCTCGCTTCACGTGGTTTTATCCATTAAGAAGAAAATCATATTTTTACTCTTGCTTTCTCAAGTTTCAAAAACTTGTTGAAAATCAATTTGATCGGAAAATTAAAATTTTTCAATGTGATGGTGGTGGAGAGTTTAGTTCACTAAATTTTCTTGATCATCTTCAAAAAGGTGTAATTCAGTTGCAAATTTCGTGTCCCGGTACGCCAGAACAAAACGGGGCTGCAGAAAGAAAGCATCGTCATATAGTTGACACCGGATTAACTATGATATTTCATGCCAACTTACCATTATCTCTCTGGATAGAAGCTTTTTCCACAGCCACTTATTTAATCAATAGAATGCCTTCTTCAGTTTTACATAACAAAACACCCTATTTAAAACTGTACGAGAGAGATCCAGATTATAGAGGCTTGCGAGTGCTAGGGTGTTTGTGTTTTCCCTCTTTACGACATCAAGAAGGTAATAAATTCACCAGAAAGTTCTATCCGTGTGTATTCATTGGTTATAGCCCCATTCATAAGGGATATCGATGCTTTAATCTTGCAACAAAAAGGTTTATATTTCACGACATGTGGTGTTTGATGAAGGAAAATTTCCATTCAAGCCTACAGAAGCAGAGCAAAATTCCTTTATTCCAGCACTCTCTGAATTTCCAACACTTGACGAATGGTTTGGAGAAGAAAAGAACCAAGTGTTCACACAGCAGACTACAAATGACAAAAATAAGAAAAATAGTTTTTATCAAAAAACTAACTCTTGTTGTGGTGCAGATGAAGAAATTTTTTCTCCAGGTGACACTATAATGGAAGAAAATAATGGCGTGCTTCAAAGAACACCAAGTGAAGAAGTTTCCATGGAGCAAAACAATGATCTTTCTGAGGACAATGATGTTATTCATTCTGAGACAGAATTGTCTTTGCCAAATGACAATGCTCTTGAAACAAATGGTGCAGCAGAGATGCCTTCTTCAAGTGCTATCACTGAGCGACCTCACAGAATTCGACACGCACCAGCCTATCTGCAAGATTATGAATGTAATCTAGCTTATCACTCTACAACTCCTACAGAGCCAAAGACTCTTCGTACAGCTCTCAAAGATAAACGCTGGATAGAAGCAGTGCATGAAGAACTACAAGCTCTCAAGGACAACAACACTTGGTCTTTAGTTCCTCGACCCGCTAATTCAAATGTTGTTGGGGCCAAGTGGGTTTACAGAATCAAGCAGCATGAAGATGGTTCTATAGATCGCTTCAAGGCTAGATTAGTTGCCCGTGGCTTTACTCAAGTCTCCGGTATTGACTATGATGAGACATTCAGTTCGGTGGTTCGACACACAACCATTCGAACAGTGATAGCTCTCTTGACTTCACTCAATTGGAGTATGAGGCAACTCGACGTTAAAAATGCCTTTTTACATGGCAATCTCAAAGAAACAGTTTATATGGAACAACCTCCCGGTTTTGTTGACCCACATAAGCCTGATCATGTGTGTCTACTTCGCAAGTCCCTATACAGTCTTAAACAAGCCCCCCGAGCATGGTTCGATCGACTGTCTCAATTCCTGCTTCACCTTGGCTTCTTTTGCAGTAAGGCAGATCCTTCACTTTTTGTTTATCGTCAAAATAATACAACAATTCTGCTACTCATCTACGTCGATGATATTTTAGTCACCGGAAACAGTGATTTGTTCATCACTACTATCATTCAACAATTAAGTGTCGAGTTTGCTATTAAAGATTTGGGAGCTTTGAAATATTTTCTAGGAGTTGAAATAAAAACCTTTGATGGTGGTATCTTTCTCTCACAAGCCAAATATGTACAAGATTTGCTCCTACGTACTGGCATGCTTACTAGTGCTACTAATGCTACTCCAATGGCTCTTAAAGACAAGTCTACCAGTTCAGATGATGAACTTGTGGATGCTACAAATTTTTGGAGTATAGCAGGTGCCTTACAATATTTGACACTCACTCGGCCCGATATAACTCACTCGGTAAATCGAATCTGTCAATTTTTCAATCATCCGACTATGCTTCATCTCAAGGCAGTAAAGCGAATACTTCGCTACCTCAAGGGAACTCAAGATTATGGTCTTCGTTTTGTTTCAAACAGCCCCATTTCTCTCTATGCATTCTCAGATGCCGATTGGGCAGGATGTTCTACGACAAAGAGGAGTACTACTGGTTTTTGTGTTTTTCTTGGAGCTAACTGTGTCTCTTGGTGTTCTAAAAAGCAACCGACAATTGCCCGATCAAGCTCGGAAGCTGAGTATCGTTCGATGGCCTCCACTACTGCTGAACTCACATGGTTAACTTTCTTGCTGCGTGATATTGGCATCTCTTTACGCAAGCCACCACAGCTATTTTGTGATAATTTAAGTGCTTTATACATGTCTGTTAATCCATTATTTCATGCCCGCACTAAGCATATTGAAATAGATTATCATTTTGTGCGTGAAAAAGTTTCCATGGGCACTCTTGTTACTCGATATGTGCCTTCTTCCTTACAACCAGCAGATATATTCACTAAGCCTCTATCAAAGGCCACCTTTACCTTTCTCAGAAACAAGTTGGTCGTTCAGTCTACTTCCCTTTCTAACTTGAGGGGGCATGATAAGGAAAGATTTGCAAGAGGCAAAGTCAATGACAGATCACAAGCAATCAGCAATGCAATCGTCAACGCTCAAAGCAATCCCTTTGATATTGGGTCTTCCAAAAACAATAAGGAAAGTTCCATCACGTAATGAAATTAGGATATGTCAGCATTTATTTGATTGATTTGTAATAATATCAAACCACTTGTGTATAAATATCAATGAAATCAAGGAAGGTTGTACGCTTCCATTTTTCACCAAAAACTCTAGATTCTTTTCAACTTGTCTGGCTATGAACCATAACTTGACAAGTTTGTCCATAACTTATCTGGTTATGAATCATAACTTAACAAGTTATGACCTATTAATTTCTATAACTAAAAATTAACCTATATACTTTCTTAAGCTTTTCATATTGACCTATTTTCTATTATTTCTCATTTTACTATATACTATGTATATAGGAGGCAATCCTTCTTCTGTTCCTTGAAGAGTGTCCTTTCTTTTTTGTCCCTCAATTTTCAAAAAATTATGTGTGTCCTCTCACTTTTACTTTTACCATTTTGTACTCAGCTTTTTATTCATTCATTTATTTTTTATTTGGGTGTTTTGATGATTTCTGTCTAGGCTTCATTCCGTTGTTACTAATCAACACGTGCCAAAGGCACGTGCACACTTAATAGTTGTCACTGTAACGTCCAACATATGAAAAAAATTTGACAAAATGCAGGGCTTTATTATTATTATTATTATTATTATTATTATTATTATTATTATTATTATTATTATTATTATTATTATTATTAGTGGAGCAGGAAGTTTTCATTTTCAAGAAAAATAAGAAAAACACACTTCTATCATTTAAACAATATTTGTTTCTTGTATTCGTTCATGATTTTGAATCATAATTCATAATTTTTTATAATATTTTTCTCTCATAAAAAACTCACATAAAATAAGAATAATTCTGATCATAATTTTAAATTTATAAATTAAACGTACACTTCAAAAGATAATTAAATATCAACGAACAATATGCGCTAAATCAACCTCAGGAGTAGCCTTGGCGGTCTTTAAAGGAACACTGATATATAGCCCGTACGATATCGGTTAAAAATGCCAATATTCTTTACCCAATTATTCGTGAAATCTCACAAATATTATAATTTTTTTTTTAAAACAAGACTTTAAATGTGTTATCTCCTCCGTTAGTAATATCTTCACAGTTGCGGTTTCTGGCCTCAAACTCAAATCAAGACTTTTAATGGACATTGGATTGGATAATTAGTTCGGTGCAATTCAGTTGAGGTGTTTCAATCAATTGTTCATATATATATATATATATATATATATATATAATGTAATGTTCCTTATCAATTTACTAATAAAAAAAATTGGCTCTTTCTTTCTTTCTTTTTTTTTTTTTCCTTCATTTTTTTTTTTTTAAATGGCAGGCCTCGGTTTCTTTTACTTGTTCCCCTTGAATTCTTTGATTCAAAATCCTGGATAAGTTTTAAACTAATTAACTACGCCAAGACCTTGTAGAAGATCTATTAGGTTATATTATATGAAAAGGCTTGAGACATACAAAACTTGCTGTTGATATTATTTTTTATGTTTTAAAGGGTATTGATATATATTCTTTTTTTTTTTTATAAAAAAAACAAAAAAATTCTTTTACGTATGTCTTCTTGTATGGTCATCTAATACTACTCAATTAATATGTGAATGATCATATCAATGACTTACATAATCCGATTCGATGTCATGGAACATTCATTGAAGTTTATACCAAATACATAATTAATCAGATTCGATATCTTTCAATATTTGCTGAAAAATATCTATTTCCGTATGTTATATATATATATATATATATATATATATATATATATATTAACCATGAAGATCATGACGACTTTTGTTATTAATAACAGCGATTCAGATTAATAGTATAATGGAATGTATAATCAATTAGCACGCATATTCACGCTTTAGATGGCTTATTTGCTGGAGTCTTGGACTTGAACTAAAATATGAATTTGGTTGCCATGTCGTCGTTTATGGGCAGTGACAATGAGATCAGTGACTCAATTCCCGTACTTTTAACAATTAACCAAATTTAGAGAAGGAGAATGCAGTCTGATATTTGTTTATGTTGAGAACTAGACATAAACAAATATCAGAGTTGTTATGAACTAGACACCTTTCAAACTACCGAGAACACATATGATTATAGTATTTTATCTTCAATATGAGAATTACATCTTTTTTTTTTTTTTTTTTTTTTTTTTTTTTTTTTTTTTTTTTACTGTTATGAAAACTCACCACGATGTATAAAAAGAGTGTCACAGAAAATCTCATATCTCTCAGACTCCTTGTGTATTTAACAATAGAGATTGGTTCAAATCAAAATATCAACTGTTCATATAATTATTGTGGTACTTTCTCATTTTTTTTCTAAAAATTTAACAGCTTATTTAGTGCTTAGTGGAATGTGACTGTAAATAAATAAGTTTGATTAAAGGGTTGACACTGTAAAATTGATAGAAACCGGAGAGCTGTTAATGTAAAAATTTTATTTTACGTGGAGGATCGATTAAATTAGAACCACTAGTTTACACAGCAAAACCGATTTTATTATCCTACCAATACAAATTCAAATTAGACTGTCAAAAGTCGTGTGGCCAAATCTACACATGTCGAATTAATAGGGTAAGACCAGTTTTTTTAAAGTGTATGACAAAATATCCGAAGGCTCCTCGATCGTGCTGTTTCTCTGTCATAAATTATTATCTTGTTGATTTTTTTTTTTCTGTTTTGATCTTATGCAAATTAATATGGGCTCAAATAATCTGTCTAATTTTTATTGTCTCAATTAGTGTTTAACTAATCACATTATGACACTTCATTTAATATCTAAACATTAAAACATGAAAAAAAGTTAGTTAAAAGGTATTTCAAGTCTTTTTAATTAATGTGACATAGTTTAATTAATAAGACACTAATTGAGACATTAAAATTAAACACGTAATTTGAATCTAAATAATTCTCAGTAAATTATTCATCTTGTGAATAAATTTAATCTGAATTAGAATTTTTGCGCGTTGGCTCTTAGCCTGTATACAATTCATGTGATCTCCCACTCACTGCATTATATAAGCTAGTTTGGAATCTAATTTTAAGATGAATAAAGGTTTATAGCTATCAAATGTAATAAGAAACAATTTAGGGTGTGATTGAAGAATTAATGTATGTACAAAGATATGTGGATTCAAATCTGTCCAATTTTGATATTTTAAATGGTCTTTAACCAATGATATGTTGCCACATTATTTAAAAAATTTAAAATATTTTTTGTCTAGGCATTAATGTTTAAGTTCATTAAATGACACGACACTGGTGATCTGAGTCAAGGGGTATTGATTAATTCACGATTAGTCCGTGTTAATTTGGAAGATGTAGCTAGCATGCCATACATACAATTTCAAAACTTAATCCACAAGATACAGAATCAAGAAGTCGTCACAATCACATTAATGAATTTCAACTAATTAATTGTCGGTGCCAATTTCCAGCAAATTAAGACATAGCTAAGCTAATTTATTTAATAAAGTTTCCACCTAACTCTTTAAATTAAGATATCATGCAACCTAATTTGTACCTTTGAACATTGTCTCCTTGTTTTTTTCCCAATAAATGAATTTTAATGAGCATTAGCGGATTTGGTAGGGTAATTTTGTAAAGCAGAATTGCTCATATAGTGATAGGAACATATTTCTGTAACAAGCCTTGATTTTAGCCTCTTTTAACCAGTGAAAAATAGAGGTTGTGTCACTTTGTTCTTAAAAGTTCAAAATAGCAACAAAAAAAAAAAAAGTAGACAAAAAGAGAAAAAGAAAAAATCGAAAGAGAGGAAAAGGAGACCCAATAATAATAATAATAATAATAATAATAATAATAATAATAATAATAATAATAATAATAATAATAATAATAATAATAATAATAATAATAATATCATCATCATCATCATCATCATCATCATAATGATAATAATAATAATAAGTAAACGTATAAGTAAGGAAGAGAACCCTCCGTTGGCAGTAAAGGAGAAACCCATTCTCCTTAATAATGTAGTATAAATAGATATAGATATAGATAGATATATAGAGTTCCTAAGACAATCTTCTATAAAGACATGAGAACTCCTAATATATGATCCTCTAAGTAGTCGTACGGATTTAGCTTTTATCTCTTTTTTTTTTTTTTTTTTTTTTTTTTTTTTTGTACATACGTGGCGGCAAATTGTCAAAAAATATTTTGACATGATACTTTTTCCTTTAAAGACAACAATTCAATAAACACTTACCAATTAAAAATATGAATTCATATAAATATATATATTAGTATTAAAAAGTTGGAATTAAAGTTAGTTACGTATTAATATTTCTCATTGTCTATTATCCATTTAGTATTGCCTAAATTTTAATTAAAATGGTTAGAAAGTTATTTCAACTAATAATTTTTAAGTGGTACACTCTAATTATATTCTCTATTTTAATTAAAGCATAAATTATTTTAATATTTATTGAGTTTAAAATTATAAATAATTTTATTGAATTTAGAAAGAACATTTGTATTTATCATAGTTTAAAAGAATAAAATAATACAAAAAATTAAATGGCTAGCCATTTCTTGGTAGCTATGTTTAGCTAATGTGAAATAGATTCTTTAAAATAGCTAACTATTTAGCTAATGATTAGAGTGGAGAAAAACTAAATTCTAACTAAATTATTAATTATTAATGATTAGAATTACTCTTATGTGCCCAAACTGATGTACTTCCAATATTGTGCACATGCTAATTACTATCATCACCAAAACGACCATATGTATAGCAACACTACATGACAAATCCTCTCTTACATGGGCATCTGATTAGTTTAACCCAGCCACCTATCCTAGCAAATTTTTCAGACATATTGCATGGCTTTTGTCACATTAATTTATTATTTGTCTTTTTTCACTAAAAAAGGCTTGCTGGTGTATGCGCACTATAAGTGTACAAGTTGTAATATTTAACTCTTTTAGTTAATCTGTAGGCCTCTTCACCCACACACACACACAAAAAAAAAAAAAAAAAAACCTTTTATAATATCTTAACAGCCTTTGAATCAGTGTCTAGCGATCTATCTGTACAAACTTTATAGCACTCTCTTGTTGGTGCTCAGTCATTAAGCTCCTATCATCCTATTTGTTGATCACGTTTGTTTAAACCTCGTATATATATATATATATATATATATATATGTGCGTGTGTATATATATAAGCGGTAGTTGAGTTTCCCTCCTCGCCAAGAACGGTAGCTTTACTTGTACAACTTGTAAGCATCTCTCACTCTCTCTCTCTACCTCAGCACTTAGGTGCGAGTATTAGACAGCTTACAGCTTGCGATTGAATGGCTAAAGTGGAGGAGAATTCAGCTAGTGATCATCGAATGGCTAAAATGTTAAAGCAGACAGATTTGAAGCCATTGATCATGGAAGGAAAAAAGGACATTACCATGTCGACTAGAAAGGAAGTCAACAAGGGAGCATGGACACCCGAGGAAGATAGAAAACTAGCTGAGGTTATTGCAGTTCATGGTGCTAAAAAGTGGAAAACAATTGCAACCATTGCAGGTACGTATATATTTACAGTATAATATATATATATATATATATAATTATACTAATAGAAAAATAGGCGTAATATGTTTGATCAAGAACTAGCTTGTAATTATTGAATTGGGTATCTGTTTTTATTTGATTTTCAGGCCTGAATCGATGTGGTAAGAGTTGCAGGCTTAGATGGTTGAATTACCTGAGACCCAACATTAAGAGAGGCAATATATCTGACCAAGAAGAAGATTTGATTCTTAGGCTTCACAAGCTTTTAGGCAACAGGTTACCAATCACTTAATTCCATATATAGTTTAATTTTTCAAGTATATAGCTAGATATGTATACTATGCATATTTTATTCCAGGTGGTCTTTGATAGCGGGAAGATTGCCTGGTCGAACAGATAATGAGATTAAGAACTACTGGAATTCTCATTTGAGCAAAAAAATTCAGAGCCAGAAGGAGAAACAAAGTGAAGCTTGTTCGACAACTAGATCACAAGGCTCCAGAAACCAATTAAGGAAGTTCGAATATCTAAAAGTCACCAAATTAGAAGAGATTAATCCATCCAAAGGAATAAGCGATCAAGAATCAAACGTGGCCGCCAACGACTTCAACGTTAACAATTTCTTTGATTTCTCCGATGAAGGACCGATGAATTTGGAGTGGATGAGCAAATTCCTTGAACGGGAGAGGCCTTGATTAATTAATTTTAAGATTTTTTTTTTTCCTTTCTCTTCATAGAGGCTAAGTTTGTAAATATTCTGTTTGGCCTTTTGTTTTTTGTTGCTTTTCTGTTGTGTTGAATTGATGCCTAGAAAAGATTGTGATCAAGATCTGGATTGAATTTCCTCGGTCTCTGATCTGGCGTCTATGCATCAATCATTTGAGAGAAAGTTGGATAAAAGCAAAAGGCAGACACAATTCAATGAAGTAGGAATATATAGTTACTTTGGTACGAAGAAATTGAACACGAATGGGACCATTTTACATGTTAGCGTTTGGCGTTTAGTTACTGATGTGTCATAGATTAGAGAGTCATGATTCCCTTATAATGGAAACGAATTAAGAGCTCTGTGTTAACTTAGATGGCGTGCAATATGAGAAAAGCTAAAAAGCTATTGTTGACTACATGGTCATAGTCTCTTTTTTGTTTGTTTTGTTTGTTTTGTTTTTTTTGGCTTTTTTCTACATCCGCTCCTCAACTTTTTGAATTTAGCAATTTGGTTCTTTTTTTTTTTTTTTTTTTGCCTGACAGACCCCTTCAAATTAAAAATCTTTACAATTAAAAACCAATGAAAAATTACAAATTTCTTTTTGAAGATTTTGATCATGTGATGCACATGTAAGCTTTATTGAGGGGTTATTTCTCACCCCATTTGTTGGGTTTTGCACACATAAATCATCTAATAATTCTTAGTTTTTAATGGTTATTGCCTTAATAGACGGAGATAATGAGAAATGACATTCATTACCCACAACAAACACTCATGTGCGATTCATACGATCAAAATCGTTAAAAAAAAAATAAACGTCGTTTTTGATTGGTGCTTAATTGTAAGATTTTTAAATTGAAGGGGGTCAATTGTCAGGAAAGAAAGAATAGGGATCAAATTACTAAATTGAAATAGTTAAGTGTTCACACATAAAGGCTCTTTTTTTTAGATTAAAAAAAACAAAAAAAAACATAGGTCATTTAAGATACTCTCACGTAGAATTTTGTTTTTCCTTAAATGAAACCTTCCCTTTTTCTCACAAAGTCACTAATTGTTCAATTAGTAATCATTTAAAAGGAATATAATCGTAACATATTTTAGGACGTTATTTACAGGACGAATGGTGTCTAAAATACCATACATACGGAATCCGCTTTTTATTAATTGCACTGTTTAAAACTAATGGTGCTCCAAGCCCTTTTTTTTTTTATTTTATTATTTGAGTTATTTAAGTCACGTCATGTTAAGCCTATGCAAACTCATTGAAGTGAAGAAATCATATGTCAAACATGCCCAAAACGAGAAACAAACAAAGGAAAAGAAATCAAATTCTCATGCAAATGTAAAGATCTTCATTAACTAGAAAGAGATGCGACCTAAAGAATACGTATATGAACAAATTGATATGCGCAAATCAGTCGATGCATCTCTTCAATTTAGCTTTCACGAATACAAATATGTGAGCATTTGGAGTATTTCTCACTTAAAGAATTTATGCTAACTTTATCTTTTTCAGGGAAATTTATATTGATTTACCAAGAACCAGAATAGGGACCCCTGCTATATCACGATCTGCAAGATCCATGCCTAATTAGCAAATTCTGTGCGATGTGCATTTTCTATATTTTCCTTTAAATTTTGAATTTGATGATCAATTCGCTGGTGAAATATTAGTATTGATTAACAAAAATATTATGATGGTGATTCCGTATAGATTAGTAAAATCATCAAAAATTAAGGGAAGGTTTGCATTAATGAATCCAATTCAATCAACAAAAGGTCAACTCGCTACTATATTCAACTCAGTACTATATTAGTGAGCACCCCTATTCACTTTGATCGTAATAAGAAACAAGAATAAGAACACACAAGATTATAGTATTTTACCTTCAATATGAGAATTGCATCTATTTTTTGCTGTTATGGAAATTCACCACGATGGATAAAAAGAGTATCACAGAAAATTTAATCTATTTTTTGCGTGGAGGATCGATTGAATTAGAACCACTACTTTACAGAGCAAAACCAATTTTATTATCCTACCAGTACAAATTCAAATTAGACTGTCAAAAGTCGTATGGCCAAATCTACACGTCACCAAGGCATTAATAGGGTAATAAGACCAAATTTTTTTTTTAAGTGTATGACAAGATATCCGAAGGCTCCTCGATTGGGCTGTTGCTCTATCATAAATTATTATCGTGTTGATTTCCTTTCTGTTTAGATCTTATACAAATTAATATGGACTTAAATCATCTGTATAATTTTTAATGTCTCAATTAGTGTTTAACCAATCACATTATGACACTTTATTTAATATCTATATTAAAACATGAAAAAAAGTTAGTTAAAAGGTATTTCAAATCTTTTTAGTTAATGTGACACAATTCAATTAATAAGACACTAATTGAGACATTAAAATTAGACATGTAATTTGAATCCATATAATTCTCAGTAAATTATTCATCTTGTGAATAAATTTAATCTGAAATAGAATTTTTGTTGTCGGCTCTTTTCTTGTATACAATTCATGTGATCTCCCACTCACTGCATTATATAAGCTAGTTTAGAACCTAATATTAAGACGAATAAAGGTTTATAGCAATCAAATGTAATAAGAAACAATTTAGGGTGTGATTGAAGAATTAATGTATGTACAAAGATATGTGGATTCAAATCTGTCCAATTTTGATATTTTAAATGGTCTCTATGTTGCCACATTGTTTAAAATATTTAAAATATTTTTTGTCTAGCATTGATGTTTAGGTTCATTAAATGACACGACATAACATTATTGATTAGACAGTATTTAAGATACTAAAAATTAAACTGGTGATCTGAGTCTTAGACGTGTGAAGGGGTATTGATTAATTCATGATTAGTGTGTGTTAATTTGGAAGATCTAGCTAGCATGCCATACATACAATTACAAAAAGAGCCAGGAAATTTAATCCACAAGATATAGAATCTAGAAGTCGTCACATTAATGAATTTCAACTAATTAATTGACTAAACTAATTTGCAGTAAAGACAGAATTGTTCATATACTGATAGGAACATATATCTGTAACAAGCCTTGATTTTAGCCTCTTTTAACCATTGAAAAATAGAGGTTGCGTCGTTAAGTGAGTAGATGAGATACACCGTCTTGTGAGTATTGGGTTTTATTCTGTTGAGATAAATGTCATTTTTCTATTTAACTTGCTTGTGTTCCTTACGAAAAGGATACGTAAAGATTTGGGGACTCTGCCTAAAGGATTCGTCGATGGACAATAGATTCGTCTCGTTTGTGCTGTGTCATATATAACGTGACATGTATGCTATATACAGTGTACGTCGTAACATGCATGCGGTAATAATAAAACGGGTAAGACAATATTTACTGCCTTTCTCCTGAAATTATTATGCTGATCATACAGTATACGTACACGATTCCTGTGTATTACTTGATTATCTTTAATTAATGATTCTGGTAGCTATAGGAAATGTATTCTATGATCATCATAAGCTAATCATTTATTTAGACATTTTTAGGGTGAAGTAAGTTATTTTTTCTCTATCAGTAGAAATTATTATTTTTAATTGTTAGATTACTTTTTTAACAGTCAGATCTGTGCAGGTCCATAATAAAAATTTACAGTGCATTGCGCAGAACTGTTCATGCTGCATCTAACTGTTGAAAAATTAATCTAATAATAAAAATACAGTCTCGACTTATAGAGTAAAATCACTTACTCCACCGTAAAAACTCTCCATTTATTTTTATTTTTACTTTTAGTTTTTTGTTTTCTTGGTTTACAACTGATAGCTAGTACCCTGTTTGGCCGGCTTATGAAAACCTCAATCACGATCATGAACACAGTCGGACATTATTGCATCACGTGAACATTTTTGTCACTACCATATATTTCAAGTTTACATAGTAAACAACACATTTTGTAGTACTACATATTGTATATAGTCACTTCCAAATCGTCGCTTCACGAAAAAGGAAGCAAAGAGGTACAAGTAATTACTTGACTTTTTTCTCTCCAATATTAGTGGATCACGAAATTGTATAATTAGACCACCACCCCCCCCCCCTTTTTTTTTTTGCTTCTGAAGAACATGTTAATTGCGAATTACTAAAATTAGAAGAAGGCGAGCAATGTGTTCTACAAAATGATATATTTAATACCATATTATATGGGTCCCTAATTAAAGATTTGAACCCCACATCAATTTGAACGAATTAGTTAAGAAATTAGGTATGTGATCGTGAACTGAGATTATAATGCTTATAATTTTGCAAGTGGACATATTTTATACATCTAATGCTTATTTGTGGCATGCACAACTATTAATTGATTAATATTGACCATAAAAAAAATGTTTCAAGTTTGAGGGGGGAATAACAAATATTTTTAAGAAACTCGCACCTCAAAATAAATCAATACAATCACATTATATATATATATATATATATATATATTCTGGCTTGTTTAACTTCTTAGCAAAAGCCACTCATCTGGCTAGGAAATAGGAATTTAGTAGTGAAGCTAGTTTCATTGACCAAAACGTATACGTACGAAATGAGCATGCATGGGAAATTCTTTGATTTACGTGCGTATAAATTCATGTATACTACATATATATCTAGAGGACAGTGGATTCAAATTAAATTAATTGTACATTGAAAGAATCGTTTGATCTCCGAGAAGTATAAGAAGATCATGTCATACATTCGATTATGCTGTTTATATATATAGACATAGATATACATATGCATACATACCCATTCTCTCCAAATACAGGCCATCCATGCGGCATCGAAACACATGTGAAATAGATTCTTACATTTCGATTAAAATAAAGTTACTAAATTTGATCAGTTAAAAATTATTTGTCATCTGGGTTATATATATGCAAAACTGTTTTTTTTCCCCCAGAAAATATTAACGAATTCTGTCCTTTTTTTTTTTTTTTGAAAAGAACCGTCTTCTTTCAAGAAACTGTGTCATTAGTACTTCAAATTTGAACAAAGATCTATAAACAACTAGGTCAAATCTATGTATTTGAAATACATAAATGCAAACGCCAATATGTACTATTGGCGTAAGGAACTACAAAAAATAAGTTCGAAAAAAAAATTTAAATACGAAAGCATGGAATTATTTCCTAATCCTATAAAGGATTAGTCTAGGGGCTCAAAAGAAATAACAAGTTGGTGACTGCTAACCACTTAGTGCCACAATAAAGCACTACTGGTTTTCTTTTTCTTTTTTATTTTATTTTATTTGGTGCCAAAAGTGCTGCAGTCTTTTTCTCCCTTTTTATATGTAAGAAATAATTGGCACTTGTCCAATATGTGATTTATAGCTTTCCTTTGTTCTAAGGGAACTTTGATTTTCTTAGCGCAAACAAAAGCATATATAATTGGGAAAAGGAAACAAATATCGCTAGACAAACTTATATATAGGCATGTATTATTGTTACCTTAGTCATGTATTAATCAATGTTGTTTATATGAAATTATTTGAGTCTCGTTCAGTTAACGGATTCAAGTTTTAATTCGAGCTGATGTGTGATTTTATGTGAAAGTTTTGCATTTTTGCATAAAAGTTAGATGTGACCTTTTGTAAGAATTTTTAACTGTAACAAAACTGAAATTAAAAACTTGAATTAGTGAAACGAACGGGGCCTTAAAAAATCATGATCTAGGATGTAACGGACGTCTAAGAGAATGAATTCTATTCTAGCAAAAATGAACAACAGGATTTACTCCTTACTCGTTGGGGAAAAGGACAAAGTAGTTAATGTTACAAGCGGATACTTCATATATGTGTGTGTATGTGTACTGCATACATACATACATACATGCACGCATTTACACACATGCATACATCACACATATACATATATACGTATAGATATGTAGATTTCTGTATATATGTATGGGAGAACATGTACATTGGCACTACTGTACAAGATGTTTCTTATACCAATATGGAGTTAGAGGACGGGTCATTGCTAGAGCTTGATGCTTGCTTAAGCCTTACCAAGTTTTTGTATACGTCAACCAACATTCAAGATTTAGTTCGATCTAGAAAGTTAGCTAGCTAAAGGAGAGAGCAGCCCTTTAACAATGAAAAGAAGGGAAGGTGAATATATTTATTATAGTGATATAAATCATTAATACATGTAGTTTTCACTGTTCAAGCTACTACTACAATCTACAAAGGTGAGGGCGCCGGCAAAAAGTTCCAAAGAGTAACAAATATTTTTAAGAGATTTTTACAGCAGGTCCTGAAAAATTGAGCTACAGGTAGATTTTTATTTTTCAATTATTAAATCTCTATTAAAAACTCTGTTATGTAAGCTTTTTTATTATTTTAATTTAATTTTAATTAGATTTAACGATGAGAAAAGTATACTAATGATAAGAGGTCTTACCGTAATCCAATATTTTAAGGTAAAATAATTATTGTCTATTTGACTAATTAAGAGACCTATCAAATGTCGTAATCAATTTCCTGATGAGATCATATATGCGCATGTATATTTTAACACTTAGAAGCCAAAAGGATGGCCCCCCAAACCCACACATACAATTAAACTACAACAAATTGGGGGAGACTCTTATTTTTTTTTTCTTTTTAACATTTTCTTAACTACAACAACAATAATAATAAAAAGATACGTGATGATGATGATAATGTCGGTTTTGGGTTCCTCAAACTGCGGAGTATATATATAGAGGAACGGCCAGGTCATGCAGAGACAAGCAACTCGAGCGTGTAGAGACTTCTTCCACTATATTCAGCACCGAGAGAGAGAGAGAGAGAGAGAGAGAAGTCCATGTTGTCCAAAGGAAGGATTAAATAGAGGGGCGTGGACAGCTATGGAAGACAAAATACTCGTGGAGTACATTAAAGTTCACGGTGAAGGCAAATGGAGAAACCTTCCCAAAAGAGCAGGTTTCCAATTTCTTTCTCTTACACTACTCTTATTCTTTTATATATTTAAAAAGAAGAAGAAGAAGAATTGAAAACTTAAAAGGAAACGTCGGGCGGTGTAATGTAATCATATTAATTGTTGCAGGACTGAAGCGATGTAGGAAGAGTTGCCGTTTGCGATGGCTGAACTATCTGAGACCTGACATCAAAAGAGGTAACATCACTCGTGACGAAGAGGAGCTCATCATCAGACTTCACAATCTCTTGGGCAACAGGTCCCCATCTTCTAACATACATACATACATACATACATACATACATACATATATATATATATATATGTATGTATATTTCATCACTTGTCTATTATTATACATACAGGCATATATAGACATATAAAATAATAATAATAATAGTAATGTAATTATGGGTAACTATCTAGTATTATTCTATAGTATTATGTTATAGCTTAATATATATCATTACTGACAACTGCTGCAATGTATTTATACATCTATATCTATATATATAATCAATGCAGATGGTCTTTGATAGCTGGGCGGCTACCAGGCCGAACAGATAATGAGATAAAGAACTACTGGAATACCAACATTGGAAAGAAATTTCAGTCTGCATCTCATGACCCAGCTGCAGATACGACATCATGTCCTGCTAAACCATCACCATCAAACAAATTACACAAATTACCACCACTACCACCACCACCACCACCACCAAGTCCCAACAAAACGACACAGTTTTCCGGTGACCAGAAACCATCTAAAACCTGCAGTACTACTAGCACTCCAAACTCGCGTGTCGTTCGATCCAAAGCAACCAGGTGCACCAAAGTCGTACTCCTCCCTCAAGAGGACCCACAAAAGCCACCTGTACTACCGCTAGATCATCATCATCAGCACGACAACAGTTCTAAACCTGCGGTTGATGCAGTAGTCAACGACATTTACGGTCAGATGGTGGCGGGCGAGGGGCAGCTTGATTATGAGCCCTTAGTTCCATTTGATGAAAGTAATTCTTCCCAAATCATGGCTCTACATGATCTTGACTTTGAGACCGACGACAAGTTTCTGTCTGATTTTCTCAACATTGACTGCTTGGACTTGGAGCTCTCTGATTGTTTTGGCAACGTTGAAGGACATGAATATGATCGCGTGATTGATGATCATATTGATATTGATAGTGACTTTCATGATATGATCATAAGCTCATCATCCAATACTAATACCAACAAATTAGGGTGTGATGAAACCCTCTTGTTTTCTCAAGATATGGCGCTGTTTGGAGTTGAGTTACAATCGGATACTACAGTTTCTATGATTGACCCTCGCGATGAAATGGATAATTGGTTCCAAAACTAGCTTGTTGGTGATTAATACTTGATTTGGATTTTGATGTCTCGAATTAATGATATTTAGAAGCGTACGAAGTTTTATAATTAGGTATGTGTCGCCGTGTCTGAATAAATTGGAAAATATTGCACTCCAAATTACGTGGTCATGATCTCATTATTTGAAATTGGTACACGTGATATTTCTGCAATAGTTTACAAGTTCACGTAATATTTCATGCTTTAATTTAGAAAATTCTCCATTTCTTCGATTGTTTACCTATCTTGGTACTGACCATTTATGTCGAAGACAAACGGCTGTCTTCATTTTTTTTTTTTTTTTCAAATAGGTTGGTAGTCAGAACACTCAGACATGAATAACTACTTCGCAAGCTCCCTGTCCAAAAGGAAAAATAATAAGGGATAACAGCATATATGACCCTCTTTTAAAGATGTTTATATATATATATATATATATATATATATATATAAATAGCCACATGTTTGTAAATTAACAAAATAATAATTTCTTTTATTAACTTGTGGACAATCACTTATTAACTCGATAATTTTTCATTATTAATCAATATCAGTTAATAATTAATTGAATAGTGAACTAGTAATTAATCAATTTCAATCAACAAGTTACATGTTTATTAATAATAAATCATTGGTAAATCAATAATGAATCTTCTTAGAGCCGAAATCTGGCACTACCACTTGTTGGTCGCTAGACTCTTGGCCCTTGAGACGGTGACTAAGGTCGTGCAGGTGTGGTTTGTGGTTTATGAGCGCGAGAGGAGCGAGAGGTTGCTAGTGGATATGTGGTGCAAGGGTTTCAGGTTGTTTTTGTGTTCAGCTGCGACGGCTCTACTCAGATCCGATTTCTTTGGCTTCTGTATAATAACTGTTGACTTGTTGTCAACATCTATTCTTGTATGGCTGAGGCTATTTGCAGGTTTCATAGAATTTTGTTAATTTTAATAAAGACATTGTTTTCGTCAAGTTTATGTATTGTAATAATAGAGGTGGTTTCCCCACTTTTAGATTTTGTTTATGTGTCATGCCCGTCTGAATTGGTTATCGACGGTGTGTGTGTTTCTTTACACTTAGATTTATTTCTAGGCCATATCGCGTATGTCCCCAGTATTAGAGGTTTCGTCTCAGTTGACTGGTTTTATCCATCAATTGTAGTGGTTCTTGTTAATGTGGTCGCACTCGATTTTGTTTGTACTGAGCGGGTTGTTCCCCATTGGATTTCGACACTTGTATTCACCCTTATGCTTCATTCATCTTACTAGTGGATCCAGTCAATGTCTGGGGTCAAATTCTCTTGTAGGTTATGGTCATTTACGACTATTTGTGTAATTCGTTAATTATTAATAAAATTTTCCGTTCAAAAAATAATAATTTGACTACTAAAAAAAGTTCATTTTGTTAAAATAAAAAAAGTTCGATTATTTATTTAAAAAATAAAAACTTCGGCCATTTAATAAAAAAGTGGTAAAAATAGTCATTACCTGATTTTTTCCAAAGATTTACTTGACAAATTACTATACTTTCAATGTTTAGATAATTACAAGTTCCTTTTATTACTTCAGCAAAAAAAAAAAAAATGTTCCTTTTATTATTCTTTTTGTGGAGTAGGGGCACTGCGCATGCATTGTGGAGTGCTTGGATATAATTTATATGTTTCAGCGTAAGTGTAAATAATATAATATAAAACGTGGCCAAGCGTCCCTCTATGGCTTAGTTTGGTAATGCTGTGAATTTTAAAAAAAGTGCTTTTAGCTGTGCTGAAAAAAAAGCAGCTGTTTTAAGAAGCGGCTGAGTGTTTGGTAAATTGTAATTATAGTAGCTGTGCTGGTTCTAAAATCAGTAAATAACGTTTGGTAAATTTTGAGGTGGAATTGCTGTGGGTATGTAAAATGACCAAAATAGACATGATATGTAATTTTTATATATATAATTGTTTTTGATATTTAAAAATAGTTGTTTAACTTAAAAAAAAAAAAACATAATGTTATGATTTTAAATTTTCTAATAATAAATTTATGATAATTAATTCTCTTTTTTTCATTTCTTTATTCACAATAAAATTACAACTAAAACCACCATCCCGCTCTTTCCATCATTAAACGACAAAAGAAGGATGCAGTCGGAACGTGATTATTTTAAAATAAAATGTGTGTTTGAAAATTATTTTAAAATAATTTTATTTTTTATATAAAATAAAAATAAAAATATTTTTAAATTTAAATAAAAATTATTTTTTAAAATATATTTGATAATTTTATTATGAATTTATTTTTAGTATAAAAAAAATTTATTAATATTTTTTTTTTGTTTGATTATATAAAATATATCTAATTATTCATTTTTTTTAAGGGATCTAATTATTCAATTAACCTATTCCGAAAAGGCAAAAAAAGAAAAATTATGAACATCAGTTTAAAGTTATGGTCCAAGAGGAATTACTTTTATTCTGCTGTTTTAAACCCCATATTAGTTGCATTCGTAGCACACTTTCAAATATCAATTACAATCCTTCAAAGATACAACACCATTACAGAGCAAGTCCCAAGCAGTTTTGAGTAGATTACTTGAGTTTTAAGGTATGTACAATGGAGCAATAAGGAGTATGGAAGTCCTATAAATTTGCCTATAAGCAGAGAGCGGGATAATTGCTGGCGAGTGGGGACTCTGCAAAGTAGCCTAAGGGTTTCAACACGGCATCGGATGCTATGTGCGCAAACAACTGCATGGGAATAGACAGCTTACATGAGCTTGAGATGCTTGGGGTGTAGTCATACATATTTAAATTTCTACCAATGTGGTCCCAGCTAAAAAGCAAAAACTAAATAGAAAGTCAAGTGTTGCAACGAAAATGAAATGTTGGGCGTCACTCACTGTAGAAGATACTCTCCACAGGCTGCGATTTTGCTCCGAAGCTAGTCTGATTGCATCCATTGTCCTGCTTGTGACAACAACTTCATGCATTCCAGCTATACAATCTCCTCCAGTCAACCATTCTATCTGCAAATGACGTGCAAGTTTCAGAAGAAAATTAGGAATAGGCATAAAAATTGTGTACATGAATGAAGGGTTTTGCTTAACCCCTTTTGGCAACATCAAATAAATACTAGTGATATTCATTGAACTGCAAAAGCAACACCCAACTGCCAATCTCAATAAAGAAATAATATACTCAAGAACGGAATAACATGTATCGCGGCAAGATATATATTCTAACACTACATTATCATACAATGATTATGCTCATATAATACTTTCCAATGTAAATATACATAAATGAACCCCTCCTAGCTTTCTGGTCAGAGGACAAGAAACAAAAAGTTGCAAATACACTTGCCTGTTTTCCTGTCTGAATGAGAAGGCATCCTACGGGAACCTTCACTTCAACTTTTTGCCCATTTCTTAGCCATATATTTAAACCAGGAAATCTACTTCTACCATGAATTGTTAAGAAGTTAAGGTCATAGTGATACCTTGCAAAGACAGTGCCCTCTTGGCCATAACATCGAAGGTCACTCCCTGTGGGAGCTAAAAGATGTGGACCCTGAGATTTGCAAAGAAAAATGAAGTTCAAATATGTTTCCTAGAGTAATTACGAATTGGCCGATGAAGAGTATCATTCATGCAAATACATTTGGAAAAATTGAGCATTGGTAATTTATCGACAAATAGACACTCGTGATCTCTTGCGAAAGTAACCAACAAAGTAAATACAGTTCTAAAACTCATATGTTATGCTCAGGCGAACTTCAAAAGAGAATGAGCATGCATGTTTGTTCAGGCGAGTCGCACTTGTCTTTCAAAATAAAAAAGATGCCCCAGTTAGTCACAGTTAAATGTTCAAATGACCAAGTTCTGAAGCAAAGGAGAAGCCATATGCTCATTTTCACAGAGCATCAGAAGAACAAAGAAAAGAATAACCTGAAAGAAAAGGGCCAACATTAAGCAGCTCCAGAGCTTTCTCAATTCCAACCAAGAGTTTCATCAATTGGCATTTGACTTGCGATTTTTTTTTTTTTTTTTGGGACAGTATTTACATGAAGATGGCTACACTACAAATGGGATTGTGGGATGCACCCAACCTAGGCGTGTGGCAGCAATGAGTGTTGCAAAAAGAGTCAGTGAGGAGATGGAGACTGAGCTTGGTGATAAAGTTGGTTATGCTATTCGTTTTGAGGATGTGACAGGGCCAAATACTATAATAAAGGTTCATTTCCCCTCTTCATCTCTTCCTATAAGCTTACTAGACAATCATTATTCATAGTGGTTGTTGAATTACTGGTAACACAAACCTCTACAGTCTTATTTCGAAGTTTTTGGTTTTGGTTTTGGTTTTTGGTTTTTGCTCTAATTTTAGGAACTCAACAACCACAGATTCGGTGTAATCTGAGAAAAAAATTTACGAGATCAAATGGCTATCGAAGAACAAAATTTTGTACAAAATCTGGAAACCCAAATCGACAATCGAAACCACCAACACCAAATCGACAAAATCAAAACCCAAAGTACATCAATCCGTACCAAATCGACATTAAAAAAAAAAAAAGAAATCGAGCACTTACAGATGCAGAGATTTGCAAGCTCCAACCGCAGATCCACTGGTCTCAGCCAGCGACGAACGGAGATTTTGGGGACTCCACCGCCGACAGTCGCAGGAGGTAAACGGAGAGAGGGAGTTCGAGAGAGAGAAGAAAAATAAACAGAGGAAAACTTTTTTTGGCTGAGAGAGCGAGGTTGAGGCTGAGAGAGGCTGAGGGGGGGGGAGGCGAGAGATCGAGCAGGCTGAGAGGCTGGCGAGAGAGCACGAGCGGGGGGAGAGGCTGGCTGAGAGTTTTCAGGGTCCGACTATGTGCTCGAGGACGAGAAAAGGTTGGGTTATTTTGGGAATAACCAAAATTTCATTAAATGAAATTTTGGATTCCCGGACAATCTGAAATCAGAAGCAGCATGTGAGCTGCTTCTGATTTCAGGCTCCAAATAGCTTCCCACTTTTTTAAAAATTTATTTTTATGTGTTTACTAAACACTGTTTTCAGCTTTAGCTGAACAAAAAAGCACTTTTAGCTTCCTAGAAGCATTACCAAACGGAGCCTATGTCTTGTGATCATATGGAATAAGAGGCGGCTCTGGTACTACGTAGTAACGTCACACACAGTAAAAAAGAACAAGCACGTTTTTTGTATTACAAACTCTAGGCCCCCTTCTAGTGGCAAAAAGGCAATCTTTGGTCTATTCATTGGCCTAACTAAAATTAGCTTGTGGTATTAATGCTAGCTAGGGTTCAGGCCATGAGGGCCGTCAAGTCC
Source organism: Morus alba (assembly GCA_012066045.3). Taxonomy (NCBI): domain Eukaryota; kingdom Viridiplantae; phylum Streptophyta; class Magnoliopsida; order Rosales; family Moraceae; genus Morus; species Morus alba. The sequence continues at coordinate 18,920,664 of CP050227.2, read as the reverse complement.
TCGGAAAATCTTAACGAACGCGTCATGTTTAATATTACGTTTTGTTTGGTAAGAGGAACGATGAAACAAAAAATAAAACACCTAAATGCGAAAACGAGGGGAAAAAAACAAGATCCTTTTTTACAGTGGTAAGGATTGCAATGATTTTTCCTCTTAAAATACTTAGAAGGGTCATAAAAAATTGGAGTGTTGTTGGAAAGGATTTTGAATCTCTCACCGCAAATATATTTTCTCCTCTTATCCTTCGTACCAAACAATAAGTCCTAAGATTTATTACTAGTAACCCCGTCACTCTCAATCTCTTTTTCCACTTTTCCTTCACACGAAACAATACCTAAATTTCTTGTCCAGTCATATGATCATGTCCTACGATATTGCATATGAGAGCGCAGTCAAATCTCTGTACACAAATTATAAATTAGTGTTTTCAAACCAGGTGTCGTGTCTATATGAAATTTATTTATTTCCTCAATTAAATCATATGTCAAATGTCATCGCAGCCTCAATTATATGTGGAGTTTTAATTTGCCGGTTATATATCTTGTGGAAAAAGGAGTGCATACAAACAAATTTTTTAAGAGATTGTTTATTTTTTATATTTATTTTTAATTTTAAATTATAATTTATAAATTTTTATAGTATTTTTTTCTCATAAAAAAACATATTAAATAAAAATAATTTTAAATTATAATTTTAAATTTATAAACTAAACATTTATTGACTAGTGCAATTAATCCTTGGCCATGCGCCGTGTTATTATTCTAAATCACCTTTCAATCATTTGACAATGAAAGTTCGGCGTTCACATCAACTTTTAGCAAGCTGTGAGTTTGAAAAGATATAAATATAAAGTTAGGATTGGTCTTAAGTTCGGCACTCTTAAAGTGACTGACTGATCCGGTAAAATAATCATAGCCGTTGGATTGGAAATTGAACGGTTCGATTGGAAATTGAGAAACAAAACCCATATCCTCTTTCTCAAACGCACGAGTGAGCACACCAAATTTTCTCTCGACCTCCCTCGACCTCCCTCGAGCTCCGTTGACGTCCTCCGCATCCACACCGGCGCCGCGATTTCCGACAGGCGGAGGAGGCCACGCTCTGACAACTCCCACAAGCAAACCCACCCACTTGTATCTCCTCCTCCACCCGGACATTTCTTCTCTCGTCCAAGACGGCAACTGCATCCTCTGTCTCCGTCGCTGCTTCGTCGACGGCCTCCGCCGGGATCTTGCCGTAGGTGACTTCCGACAGGCCGACGAGGAGACCCGCCGCCTAAGGACCACTCCCACAACCAAACCCACAAACATTTTCTTTCTCCTCAAACAGCACGGGTTCATCTTCTCCGCCGCCACTTTATCGACTTGTGTGAAGATCGACGGAGATATTGCCGAGGCAATAATATGTTTCTGGAGCCAAAAACCAACGTCGGTTAATGTAAAACGCCGTCGTTTAATAGTATATGCAATATATGTTTCTGAAGGCAAAAACCAACGTCGGTTTATGTAAAACGCCGTCGTTTAATAATTGGCATAAACCGACGTTGGTTTATGTAAAACGACGTCGTTTAATAGATGATGCAATAATATGTTTCTGGAGGCAAAAACCAACGTCGGTTAATGTAAAACGCCGTCGTTTAATAGTATATGCAATATATGTTTCTGAAGGCAAAAACCAACGTCGGTTTATGTAAAACGCCGTCGTTTAATAATCAAAAACCAACATCGGTTTATAAAAAACGTCGTCGTTTAATGAAGGCAAAAACCAACGTCGGTTTATGAAAAACGCCGTCGTTTAATAGTATATGCGATATATGTTTCTGAAGGCAAAAACCAACGTCAGTTTATGTAAAATGACATCGTTTAATAATTGGCATAAACCGACGTTGGTTTATGTAAAACGACGTCGTTTACATTATTTCTTAATTTAGAGTACGTCAAAACTATCTGAAATTCTTCATAAACACTCGACACATTGGGTGCATGTGGAATTGATTCCAAAACGTTGTTTTTTTTTGTACGAAAATGAAAATGAAAATGTGTTTAGTATCATTTTTGAAGTATTTCAGAAAAATCCTTTGGTAGTTTTATTTAGATATTGATTACAGTTTTAAAAAACGCTGAAAATGTGTTTAGTTGTTTCAATTGTCAAAAACATGTAATAATAAATTAAATATATTAAATAAATAATAGTATTAAATATATTAAATAAATATATTAAACAAATATATGTAATACAAAAACGTTTCAGAAAAGAGGAAAGAAAATGGAAAAAAGAAAGTTAAATCCATTTCCAGAAAACAGCAAACGAAAACGTTTTGCCTTTACTAAGCGTTCCTAATGAAATTGTGTTTTCATTTTCCTCAACACTTCGACATTATCTACCATATTACGATGTTGTATTACTTATTTTCTTACCTGATCTAATGTTAATGTCCAAACAAGTGAAGGAACTTATTCAAATGAAAATCATTAAAAATGTCATCCGTAATGCCACAACCTCTAAAAAATTAATTTCTTCCGCAAATCAAACATTCAGGCGCCTAGTCTTTTACAGTATTTAAAGTTACATCACCATGCTTTTTTAGTGTACAACAAAACTACAATACAACTTCTACTGAACAACAACGACTAAGTCATTGTACACATTACTGCCTCAGTTATTCACTTATTTATATCGGATCCACATGTCTCATACAACAAATATACAACCCGTAAGAACGGCAACAATATTCAATCTTCAAATGAGTAAACACGTTTTCAAGCAAAAATAACTTTCAAACCAAGTTCAATCAATATACATCTTACTATGTTATATGTTCACTTAATTTAAATAAGAAATATATGTATATTTCTGTTCCCTACAGCATTACGTAAAAAAAAAAATTCCAAACAACATTCAATACCATGAAATACAACAAATCAGCCATTATACATATTTTTTAGCTATATATTCACGTAATTACTACAAAATATACATGTTTTGAGAATTAATATACATTATCATTTTTTATATACAACTTTACATATAAATATATACACGAAACATATATAAATATACACACTTTAACATAAATATACAAATATCAGGCACTTTTCTCTTGCCTACAAAGTTAATGTAGTTGAAAACGAAAGCTGATACGACAAATTAGTAGCAGTACTTTAACTAAGTTCAATCATTTTAATCTCTGACGAAATTCATCAGTTTGAACAGTATTCTTTTGGTCAACTAAATAATTTACGTAGTGTTTTTGCTACCAGATATTTACATAGTTATAGCCGCATAATGCAGAATTACGTACTTATGCGTTGATGTAGTATCAACTTGAGATAATATTAAACATTTACGTTTTGTTCATTTTATCGATTTGAGTTTTCAATTTTAAAATTTTATAATAAAAAATTTTCAAAAAATGTCATATTTAATTTTTTTTGTTATAGTGAAAAGCTCTCAAAAAATATCACATTTAATTTTTTCTACTATAATAAAAAACTCTCAAAAAATATCACATTTCAACTTGAATTAAAAATTTTAATTCACAAAATAAACGAGATCTTAGTGGGATGTCATCTTCTATTTTGATTTCCATTATAAGGATTACAATATTGTTTTATAGAATAGATACTTAAGGGGCGGAGCCACTCACGGACAAGGGTAGCAGGCCGTCCCACCTAAAAATCATCCATTTCCCGCTCTCAACGTCCCAACATAAAATTCTACATCTTTTTATTCACCCCACCTCATTAGTTTAGTTATAGAGTATAGATTATTCAAGGTGAAACTTTGTTCGCCTAATGCGCTGTGCTATAAATACCACCATATGCAGCAACTCTAAGAAAACTCTCTAAATTTTAGTTAAATTTTAGCTAAAATGACTAGAAAGCTATTTTAGCTAGCAATTTTTAAGTAATACACTCTAAGCATACTCTTTATTTTAACTAAGCGTATATTATTTTAATATTTATTGAGTTTAAAAATATAAAGAGCTTTATTGAATTTAAGAAGAATCTTTACATTTATTATGGTTTGAAAGAATAAAATAATACAAAAAAAATCTCCAATTCCTTTTGCTACTTATATTTAGTCAGTGTGAGATAGATTCTCTAAAATAGCTAACCATTTAGCTAATGGTTAGAGTGAAAAAAAGTTAAATTCTAACTAAATTATTAATTATTTTGACTGAAAATATGAAATAGTTAACATAATTGAAATTGTTCTAAGATGCTTTTCAGTCAACGGCTGAAACTGATTTTATCACCACGGATAGCAACGGTATTAATTGGCAATATTAATTAGTCTCTTTTCGCAAGAACAAATTTATTATAGACATGTAATCATCGAACTAGTTTTTCCTTCTTTTCGCTGATGTATATACCACTAATTTGTTTTTGTGCCTTGGGGCCAAAAACTTACTGATGAAATTCAAAAAGAACAATCATAAGATTCGTTTAATTTGTTTGTGGAATCATAGTTTAAGCGGACCAACTTTTAGTTACAAAGGCAAAATGCAAGTGGTGATTTTAAGCAGATTGCTTATTGGAATATTATTTTTGCATGCAGTATATATTAGGGCAGCAACTTGGACTTGAAAGCAATAAAGTAAGCAGTGGCGTAGATTATAAATAATATCTTAAGACCAACATTAATCAATCCTAGTTTGAGACGGAAAGGAGATTAAATTAGTCTCAGCTTATCAAAATCATTTTTTAGTTCTATTTCGAGCAAAAAGCAAATTTCTTTACTAATTATACGGTGACGTCATGAGCATGAGTGCTCAATAGACATTTGTTTGTTTGTTTTTGTTTTTTTTTTTTTGACATTCTAACTAGATTCTAGTTGAGCAACATCAAGCAGTTGCGTTTAGAAAGGAGATTCGTGTTATAGTTTGAATTATAATTTTTAACTCGCTATAATATTTTTTTCATTAAAAACACACGTAAAACGAGAATAATTCTGAATCACCTAAGCATAATTCATAAATTATTCTCTGTTATTCAAAAGGACGATATTACAAGTACCAACTACTTATTCACTATTTTTTTTTTTTTAATCTCACCCTTCTTTTTTTGGCAAAAAAAAAAAAAACAGAGAGAGATAAGAGTATTATATTATTAGTCTCTGTACTATTAGGATTATATCACTTCGGTTCTTCAATTTTGTTTTTTTGGCAGTTTTGATTCATAGTACTGAAATTATTAACGAATGAGTTATGAAATTTTACAAGAGAATCACGTCTTAATCGCATGATCAATTGAAATTTCACAAAAATAGTTGCACTAAATGAAAAATATTCTTTCTCCGTTGTTAATTAAAACCCTCAAAAACTAGAACATTTCTCATTTAATGTAAGTATTAGTACACAAGTTCCAATTACTATGTGATTGAGACGTGACTAACGGTTATCTCTTTGAGATTTCAGGATTCATTCGTCAATTTCAATATCATGGATTAAAATTGCTAAAAAAAATCAAAGTTGAAAGAGTAATCTGACCAGAAAAAAATTCGAGCACTAAAGTAGCACAATACTCATAGTTCGGATCTACAATGCTAATTATTCGAAAGAAAAAAAAGTTTATGTTTAACTTGTCTTGTTATTGCAGTTTATAAATATCTTATTATAATCTCCTAATTAGAGATTAACGAATCAATCTGTGAGTATTTTGCCAAACAAATTTATGCCACCTAGTGTTTAACAAGAATATACTAACAAATATGCATTTTCAATTCCAATTAAAACACTTTGCCACAACCAAACAGACTCCGGTTCTCTAGGTTGTATCTGAACCAAAATGTTGGAACAAATCTGTTTCTCAACTATAACTATTAATGACAATCATCGACTTGTACTTGTTAGGCGTATCAACTTGGTCCCCATCTCTTTGCTTTGTATACAATGTTTGGCAAATGTTCTTTTAGCGCTTTTTTTTTTTTTTTTTTTTTTTTTTTTCCTTTCATTTTTCCTTATTGATATGAAAAACGGTAGAAAATGACTCCTTTGAACTCCCTTATAATAGATTTTTGATCAGTTGCCTTTAAGTTAATTAATTAGCGTTAATATACATAAATCCAAAAACATGAATTTCTGCCTTTATAAGCGAATGTAATATTTCACGACAGACTTGGCTAAGCAAGCAGAAGGATAAAACCCAAGTTCAAGTCTATTGGGGATTATGCTCTTGGTTAGATCTTTTATCCTTCCGTTGTTAATTATCAGAGTAACTGTTTTGTTGATTCGTTGATTATGATGATAAGCATTATCATAAAGCTGCAATGTTTATGATAATGATCACATTTGCGTGGTACACAAATATTGTCGACCTTTTCAAATTTCTAATCTTTCTTTTTTCTAAGTTGTGTGTTATAATACACATGATAATCAATCTTATAATAAAATGAATTTTTTTTTAAAGTGAACACTAAGGGGTTGTTTTTTGGAGTGTAACTTGAATTTAGTTTTTAAGTTGAATTTGAGTTATAACTTGAGTTGAAGTTAGAACTTGAATAAAGCTGAGTAAAATTGAGTGAAGTTAAAACTTAAAAGAACGTGAACTTGAATAAAGTTAAAACAGTTATTTTTTTTTTTTAATTTTATGTGTAAAACAACATGCCCTAAATACTTCATATCATTAACCCAACCAATAAATTAGATTACAAAGCCCGCCCTATATAAGCTCACTGCAGGAGATATGAGCCCATCAAATGGCACTTTGGGCCCAACCAGCTGATCATACAATATCAAAAAAGGCTTTTGAAGGTGGGCAACTGCTATTTGCCTGGCAATTCCATGTCTTAATCTTAAACACTCATAAAAAAGGATAAAAATTAGTAATCACAGCTTTGTGCTTTCATCAGTCTAATATAGGTCTTTTCTTCTTGGACAAAAGAACCTGCCATACAAAGAACAGAAAAGGTTAACGGAGTAAATATTATGAGTTCTTCCAGTTAAATAATCTTCATTGTCCAAAAAAGTTCCCTTAAGTTTAACACAATGAAATGAATCTGAGTGCCATTAGATTAGTGTCGTCTATATACAAGCCTTGTGTATAATTTATATCACATATTGGTATTGGGGAAAGACGCAGTTTGTCCTCTTCTTGATTAGCGGTATGTTAGCACTAGGAATCGTGTGAATATTTGTTTCCTACTAAAGTTTAGGGATTCGGATGACAGAAAATCAGGAATTCCTGGTTATAGAGTTTCCTTTTTTGGATAGTTGCCATTCTTTTCTCTTTTGAAATCCGTGTATATATAGTTCATCAGAGACTCTTGTTTCACATGGTATCAGAGCCATAGGGCTTAGTTTTTTTTCTGGGATTAAGTCTCTATTTCTTTTCGGCATTCATAGCTATTTTTCCTTACTTGCCTTTCTTGAAAAATTGCTCAACCAGTTTTTTCTTTTTCTCGACCAATTTTTTCTCTCTTGATCCTTCATAATCAATTGTTAAAAGGATGTCAGAATCAACCTCTTCAACTCCTTCAGTTAACCATCCCAACAACAAGAGGAAGAGCAGGCTCAGCGCTCCACAGGTGAATTACAGAATATTCAAGCGGCATATCGACTCAACGGCAGAAACTACCTAAAGTGGTCTCAATTGGTTCGGACCTTTCTAAAAGGGAAAAGAAAATTAAGTCATTTATTAGGGACTGGACCGAAGAAAGGTGAGGCCGGTTTTGAAGCATGGGACGGAGAGGATTCCATGATCATGTCCTGATTGTGGAATTCCATGACACCCGAAATCAATGACACATGTATGTCCCTACCAACTGCAAAGGTAATTTGGGACGTGCACTGAATCAAACCTATTATAAAGTCCATTATGCAGTGCTGATATACGAAATCAAGACCAAAATGGCAGCCACAAAACAGGGGAGTAAAACTGTCACTGAATATGCTAATTTCCTACAAAACCAGTGGTAAGAACTGGATTATTATAGGGTGATTGATTTGAAATGCAGTGAATGTGCAAGAGCAATTAAAATTCATAGAAAGAGATCGAGTTTATGATTTTCTTGTAGGTCTAAATTCTGAATTTGATCAAGTGAGAATTCAGATTCTAGGCAAGGTTGAGGTAACATCTCGAAGAGAAGTTATGCTTGAATCTCAACTGGTTGATTACTGCACTCGCGACTTCTGGTAACAAACAACAGGGTCTCATCTTGGAGTAGCCGCCAAAATTTGAGCATGAAAAGGCAGAATTATCAAAGGGAACGAATTGAAATGATCTCTGGTGCACCTAGTGTAAAAAGAAAAGACGTACAAGAGATTGCTGCCGGAAATTGCATGGGAAACCCTCAACAGCCAGCCGTAAGTGGGGAAATAAAGGAGGGTAGTAGCAACGACAACAAGGTTAGGCTCATATCACCTCACAAGTGAATCGGGATTAGGCACAAGAACATGGAGGGTTCAACGGTGAAGAAATAGAGAAGTTGAGGAACCTACTGGGAACTCTTGAGAAACCTTCCTCCAACGAGTGTTCTTTAGCTTTCTCGGGTAAGCCTTCATTTTCTCTTAGACTAAATGTTTCTGATAAATTGTTTGGAAATTCATGGATTATAGACTCAGGAGCCACAAATCACATGACATATGCCTCAAATCAGTTCAGCACCTACATCCCATGCCCAAGTAATAGAAAAATTATTGTTGCTGATGGAACCACAACCACAGTAGCCGGAATAGAGAATGTCCATATCACACCTAGTTTGGTCCTTAAAAAATGTTCTACATGTTCTTAAATTAGCCACCAACCTTGTGTTCATTCAAAAGCTTACAAAAGACTTCTATTGCCATGTTACGTTTTATACCTCTTATTATGAATTTCAAGACCAGGGTTCGGGAAGGAGGATTGGACTTGCTAAGGAAAATGGACTTTATTACCTTGAGACGCCAAACTTTCCAAGTATGATCAAGACGAATTTATCCTCTTCGTTTTTCTCTTCTTCTAAAAAGGATGTCATATGGTTGCATCACTTTCGCCTCGGACGTCCTTCTTTTGCAGTTTTAAAAATCATGTTTCCTTCCTTGTTTAAGGGATTAGATATTAAAACATTTCATTGTGATATTTGTGAGTATGCAAAACATACTCGTGTATCTTTTCCCATTAGCAATAAAAGATGTTCTTCTCCTTTCTATTTAATTCACAGTGACATATGGGGACCCTCTCCAATCCCAAATATTTCTGGTTCATGATGGTTTGTATCCTTTATTGATGATTGCACAAGAGTAACCTGGATTTTTTGCTAAAAAACAAATCAAATGTGAGTAATGTCTTTCCCAATTTTCATATGATGATTCAAAATCAGTTTGATACTAAAATAAAAAAGTTTAGGTCTGACAATGCAAAGGACTACTTCAATCAAGTTGTGTCTCCATTTTTTCAAAAGGAGGGAATTATTTATGAGTCATCTTGCATCACAACCCCACAACAAAATGGGGTAGCTGAAAGAAAAAACGGTCATCTCCTAAACACTACCCGAGCAACTCTTGTTTCATCAAAATGTACCAAAACACTATTGGGGGGAAGCAGTTCTTACTTCTGCATATATCATAAACATAATTCCTTCAAGGATTTTAGGTCAAAAAGTCCAATGGAAGTTCTTTCTCAATTCTATCCCGACATTAGTGCTACAAACAATCTTACACCAACGATATTTGGGTGCACTTCATTTGTTCATGTTCATCACAACACCCGGGGTATATTAGATCCTAGAGCCATTAAATGTGTCTTTGTAAGATACTCGTCCACACAAAAGGGTTACAAATGTTTTCATCCTCCCACTAAGAAACTCTATGTCTCAGCCGATGCCACATTTGCAAAAAGGAAACCGTATTTAACTAAACCTTATCTTCAGGGGGAGTCATCTATCATGGAAGATAAGGATTTTTTCCTACTTGATCTACCATCTTCGTCCCATTCTCTGTCTCAACCTCTTGTGTCAAACTCTCAAACCGAATCTGGACCACCCATGTCCGATCAAAACCCAGAAATTGTGCCTCCTGTTTTGTCTCCTGTACAGGATAATAGGACTCTTGATTATATACGATTCGGGAAAAGGAGGATGTACTCAAGGAAACAAGGTCCAACTCTTGCTCCGGCACAAGTCCAAATCTCCAACCCGACTTTTGAGAATGAAGTAACAGTATCTGAACCTACTCCACTTCTACACATAGAACATCAACTCCTTGAACCTCAAACAGCTGACAAAGATTTATCCATAGCAGTGAGAAAAGGAACTCGAGAGTGTACCGAAAGGTCATTATACCCTCTTATCTCATTATGTATCCTTCAAGAAGTTCTCAACATCCCATAGGAGCTTTCTCACGAGTCTAAATGAAATTGTTATTCCAAACACTTTATCTGAGGTGTTATCTAAGGAAGAATAGAGGAAAGCTATGAGAGTTGAGATGGATGCATTGGAGAAAAATGGGACGTGGGAGCTAGTTGATCTACCAAAAGGAAAGAAGACAATAGGGTGAAAATAGGTTTTTTCCTTTAAGTTTAAGGCTAATGGATCATTGGGGCGCTACAAAACGAAGCTAGTTGCCAAAGGGTACACTCAGACGCATGAAGTTGACTATCAAGAGACTTTTGCACCAGTTGTAAAAAATAAATAAAAAACATCGTAAGAATCTTGTTGTCATTAACTGCCAATTTTAATTGGGATTTACAATTGTATGATGTGAAGAACACCTTTCTTCATGGGGACTTGAAAGAAGAAATCTATATGAGCATTCCATCCGGGTTTGGAAGAGTTGAAGGAAATAAGGTATGCAAGTTGAGGAAAGCCTTGTACGGTTTGAAACAGTCATCCCGAACCTAGTTTGGGAGGTTTACCAAGGCGATGTTGGCTACAGGATACAAGCAAAGTCAGGGAGATCACACCCTTTTCATCAAGCACTCGGTTTTAGGGGGAGTCGCAGCCTTAATAGTTTATGTGGACGACATTTTGTGACTGGGAACGACGAGAAGGAGAAGGAAATCTTGAAACAATGTTTGATCAAAGAATTCAAGATAAAGGATTTGGAGAGGTTGAAATATTTTCTTGGGATTGAGGTTACTCATTCCAGACAGGGTATTTTCATTTTGCAGCAAAAGTATGTCATAGATCTCCTCAAGGAAACTAGAATGCTCGCAAGCAAACCAGCTGCAACACCTATAGAGCCGAACCATAGACTTGGAGAGGCTATTGAAGATCAAGCAGTAGACAGGGAAATGTATCAAAGATTAGTTGGAAAACTTATCTATCTTGCCCACACCCGGCCGGACATAGCATACTCTGTAAGCGTCATCAGCCAATTCACGCATAATCCTAAGGAGATTCATCTTCAAGCTGCCTACCATGTGCTTCATTTCTTGAAAGCTAATCCTAGGAAGGGGATATTGTTTAAGAGAAACTCCGAGCTTGTTCTTGAAGCCTACACGGATACAAATTACGCAGGGTCCCCTATGGATCGAAGGTCTACTTCAGGTTATTGTACATTCCTTGGAGGCAATTTAGTGACATGGCGAAGTAAGAAACAAAATGTTGTAGCTCGATCAAGTGCAGAGGCCGAGTTTAGAGCAATGGCACAAGGTGTCTATGAGTTGTTATGGCTGAAGATTATATTGGAAGACTTGAAGATTAAATGAAGTGGACCAATGACTCTATTGCGACAATAAATCAGCAATTAGCATTGCACATAATCCAATGCAACACGACCGAACTAAACATATTGAGATAGACATGCATTTTATCATGGAGAAGCTAGAGAGCGTACGTTCCTATGGAGGGCCAACTAGCAGACGTTCTTGCAAAAGGACTCAATAGTACCACGTTCCAAGAAATTATTACCAAGCAGAGAATGGGTGATACCTATTCATCAGCTTAGAGGGGGAGTGTGGAAAGATGCAGTTTTTTCCTCTCCTTGATTAGTGGTATGTTGGCACTAGGAATCGTGTGAATATTTGTTTCCTAAAGTTTAGGGATTTGGATGATAGAAAATCAGGAATCCTTGATTATAGAGTTTCCTTTTAGATAGTTGCCATTCTTTTCTCTCTGAAATCCGTGTATATATAGTCCATCAGAGACTCTTGTAAATCACAGAAATTCAATACAATTTTCTCACGTTTTTCCGCAGGTATGCAATTATCCAAGGAGAGAATAGAAATGGAACTTGAGAAATGAGGTTGCTCACCAAAGAGGTCCAGGCATTATATTCAATCAGCAAGAAGACCAAATGAAATACAAACTAGCTGATTAAAACCGTGTCATTTGCTGCAGCATTTGAGAACCAGTTGACTGTGAAATCAACTGCTCTGAACTCAGGGAAGGCCTTATCACATGGTTGGTCCCAACTGGGTTCCCAAGCCCTTGTCTACTAATCATCTCTTTACGATTAATTGTATTTGCTTCGGAGTGTTGGGATTCCATTAGTGTTCTTACCTGATCATGGAAATAGAAATTAGTTTAGAACATACTTTTATTCCAATGGAAGTGTATAATAAACAAAAATATACACGTAGAAAATTCCCACTTACCAAGTCTAAACGTTTCTTGTGGACATCACTTGACAACTGCATGTTTAGAATCAAGATATTCACATAAGTCTTTCAAGGAAGTCGATAGTATTTGAAAGCTAGTCAGGATTTAAGATATTCACAAAGTGCTTCTAGAGCCCAATGTGATAATGAACATTAGCTCTGGAGCATTGGCCAAAAGAAGAAAAAGGAATGAAAATGGATAAATCAAACATGCTTTACACAATTTTATGGAAAGCATCAACACCTACAAGTTTGTTTTGGTGCTTCTGCTCTTCAAATCCTGGAATAGTCAACTGCCAGTTCTTTTCTGCAAAACATTACTTCAGTAAGCTCTGATTGCTTCAAGAAAAATGAGTTCACTGTTCCGCTAGAAATCTTATAACTTTAATCTCTAAACCCAAAGGAAGCCCCACATGTGTGTGTGTGTGTGTGTGTGTGTGTGTGTGTGTACCAAGTATTTGAGACTCACTAAAACTCTACCAAAAGTCATGTCATGGACAATTAAAGGAGAAAATTGTTGAACTTGCCTGAGTACATGGATCTGGATTTTTACCCTTACTCTTAATTAATACCCTTTTGACTAATATAGTTACTTGACTAAAAAAGATATTAATAAAAATTCAGACTCATGTACTCTAAAGGTATTTGTCTCCTTTCCCCTAGATAAAGTTCAGAAGCAAGGTTGCACAAGTAGTTCAGGGAGGAACTAATTACTCCAGATACGGTAAGTAACACGCATCCCAAACATTCCAACAAGGCAAAAGTACGGACCTAAGTGTAGCAATAAATCCTTTGACTCTAGAGTTGAAGATTTTCTATGCTTTGCCAAGCTACACGCAAATGCTGTCACCTGCAAATAGATGGGATAATAAGTTTTTATCAGAAAACCTTGAAAATCTCTGCCAGAAAAAAGGAACATAAAACATGCAGGGCTTTCGACAAAAGGTGGACTATATTATAATAAGCTATAAAGCACACAACACCATGTCCATGGGTTTATGGGTCAGCTATCTGATAGGTATTTCTTCAGAGTTGAAATTCCAACGATCCAACTGTTAAAGTGGCTCTTTCTTACAATAATGCCACTGAATCTAACCATGTGTGTTTGTTTTCTATATCAATTTGTGCATAATGCCAACACAACATGAGGGGAAAGTGAATACAGTTGGAAACCAGAAAATATCATATAATGTTACAAAAAGATCTAGAGCGAAGTATAGTTTCAATTTCCAAAAGCTTACAGAACTACAGAACCACAAATCTCCAGACTGAGCACAAAATACCATATCAAGGAATATCATGATTCTGATACATGCCAGACCACGAGTATATAATATGCATATCTATTGAATTCTTCCACAAGATCCCTGCAAAAGCTTCCCATACTTTCCTTCTAGAGTTATGTAACTAGAGAAATCAACACTTAACAAAATTTTGGAGAAAAAAAAAAAAAAAAAAAAAAAAAAAAAAAAGACATAAAGCATTAAAGAGATAATCAAGAGACACAGGATTCAACCTCCGGATCTGACTGTCTCAAACACACACACAACACACACACACACACACACACACACAAAAACAAATATCCAGGGAAAAGTATGTATGGAAAGAAAGTTGGGATAACAAATCTCACAGAGTCAATGAAATCATCAGCAATCTCCAAAAGGAGGTCTTCAACTTCAGGATCCAATTTTCCCTGTGAATCCACCTGGACATGCAAAGGATATGACAGTGAATAATTATCTGAACAGGAAATTTAGCAAATAACAGCTCGATATAATTGGAAATCAATAACAAAACAATAGTGGAGTGAAAATTCACAAGATACCTGTGAGACTAAATCTTGTATCTTTCTCTTTCCAAGAAGTTGATTAGTCGCTTCTGTTCCTTGGCTTGAACTCCCCCCTGGTGTAGTTGTTCCGGATGCAGTAGCATCAGGTTGTGATCCTGTTAAACTAAGAGACTTTTGGCCCGAGGGTCCATGAACCCTAGGGGAATGCTGCTGTTGCATATGCATGGGAGGTTGTTGTGATTGTTGCTGTTGTAGCTGCTGTAGTTGCTGCGGCTGTTGCTGTAATTGTTGCTGCGACAGTTGTTGCGGTTGCTGCTGTTGCTGATGCAACTGCGGATGCCCCATTGGTGACTGCTGCTGCTGTGCAATCTGCGATAACTGTTGTGGGTTTAGGGCTAAGGAACTTTGGTGCAACTGAGACGATGAGGCCAATTGCTGCTGCAAGAGAGCCTGTTGCTGCTTCTGCTGTTGCAGACGGAATGAAGGTGAGCCAGGGCCAGATATTGATGGCATTTGCTTCAACCACTGCTGTGACAATGAGTTCTGCATCATAGCTGGCTGTCCATTCTGAGTCAACCCAGATAGCTGAGGGTTCATATATGCAAGTGATGACGTCCTTGGTAAGCTTTGAACCTGAGCATTGTGAAATTAGAGTGGATAAGCAATAATCAATAATGGATATTAGATACGCCAATCCTGGAGAACCAAACATTACAATGCTTCTAAGATCAACAAATGATATAAATAGATCTCTATCAGGAGGAGCAAAACAATGATACTATAGACAGACAATGAAGCTTAGAAAATACGGGGTTAATGTGTTAGGTAAACAAGGTCAGAGTACTAATGGAAGATCCAACATAATACATTTTTGACATGTATGAGCATCATCTCATTGTGGATCAAAAAGGAACCCATGGGATCAGTGAAATAAGTTAAAATACAGAACATAACATTACCAATCAATTAATGTAGGTGGTTTGTACTTCATAACGGACTATATTTCTTACACATAAGGAACTAAAGATTAACATGAAGTGTGAAACAAGACAAAACATTAATATAATCGACAAAAGACGATATAATAGAAAGATTTTGGAATCACCAAAGCAACATGGTAAAGCGCAAAGCTATCATATACCTGTGAAGAGTTAAGCGCGTTTTGTTGTGATAATTGCTGCCTCAGCTGGCCCTGATTTATTCGCTGCTGCGCGTAAGAGGCGAGAGCCCCATTAGACCTTATTTGTGAGCTCAATCCCATCATCCCCATTGCTTGCATTCCTTGCAAGGTTTGCCCAGCGGAATTACCTGGATGGAACTGGGACCCTTGTACTAATGCAGCTTTGTGCCTTGGCTGCATACAAAATTCCCTTTCGTTACTAAATCTTAATTTAGAAAACACAAACCTTAAACTGTAAGGCTAGCGAACCACCTAAATATATACTCAATAACTCACTCAGCCACTTATTTATTAACATCAAAAAGTAGCACAAAATCCCAAATCACACTCATTTGGAAAGCTTATTTCTACATGGATTTTGTTTTTCTATGACTACGTTACTATTTTAAAAACCATCCAGTTTTCACATATTGTCGAAGTCTACAAAAATTAGGATATTATTTTCGTACCATTCTACCATGATTTCCAACAAAAAAAAAAAAAAAAAAAAAAAAAAATGGCAGTATTTCCAAAAACAGAAGTTCTCTCCTGAGAAAACAAACACAAACGATTGATACCGAGGTGAGAAGCTGGTTCTGCAAATTGAACTGCACGGCCGCGGCGCTGGACAACACGGGCAAGTGGCCACTCTGGCCGATCAAAGCCGACCGCGACAAATTCGCGGCAGCAGCGGCGGCGCTGATTTGATTATTCTGCTGTTGCTGCTGCTGCTGATTCTGCTGCTGCTGCTGCTGCTGTGGCTGCTGATTACTCTGCTGCTGAATCACAGGGGACCCACCGAAATTCATCTGGCCGTACAATCCCGCCTGTTGCCTCATCACATTGACATTGACCCCCATATGCTGCGGACTCTGCTGCTGCTGCTGCTGCTGCTGCTGATGCTGCTGAATTTGGTTCATTCTCGACATCGACGGAGACCTCTGGAGGCACTGCTGGAGCTGGTAATTGGACATCGCGTGGTTCACATTCTGCGATGTTTGCTGGACCAACGGCTGAGATTGCTTCGACTGTTGGTAATCTAATCCGACGGCCGGCGGAATTTGCTGCGGAAGAGGAGGGGACGAGATTTGAGGGGATTGGGAGAGGGCCGAAGGGGAAGGGGAAGGGATTTGCGGGTTCATCGAGGAGTTCTGCAAATTCATGGCGTTGTTCGTCACATTGGCTGTCGTTGATGGCGTCGCCGTTGTCGTATTTGTATTTGGGTCTCCGTTGGGGTTCGGGGTCTGGAGGGGTTTCGGGGACGACACTGCGTTTTCCGCCATGCTTGAATTGGAAATCTGGGTTTTTATTTTTTTGGTGAATTTGAGCTGATGAGGTTAATTCATAGCGGAATTCGGAAATTGGGTTTTCTGAATTCAGAAAGAGAAAGAGAGAGAGAGAGAGAGAGAGAGAAGGTGAGAGAAGAGTAACAGAGGAGGAAGACGAGAAAAAGGAAGGAAAGGACGAGGTCAAATCTGGGCCGTCCACGTCAGCTACGGCCCAGAAAGGGTGGGCCCACTTGATTACAGAACGACGGAAGACTGCTGAGTCAACGAATCATATTGTAGAAGATCTGGACCGTTCATCTGTAGGAGGGTATAAACTGGCGGTGTCTGATTGGCTTATTGGTTTGATTAAAGGATCGGAAAACCATGAGATTGAGGTTTCTTCATTTTCATTTCGCTGGTTTAAATTTAGAATTTAAGTTTTGTTATAGTAAAAAATTCTCACAAATAATCACATCTAACTTTTTTGCTACAATAAAAAGTTTTCATATAAAATTAAATCTCAACTCGAATTAAAAATTCAAATCAGTGAACTAAACAGACCTTAAAAGAGAGATAAAATTGTCATGAATGGGTTTTAAGGTTTGGAGGCAAGTCTAGTGTGTGTTCCCTTGCTTCCCAACATATGCTCAACTCCACCACTTGTCCGTCGTTCAACTTCAACCAATCATCACGTGCTAAATTTAGAAGTATTACCCTCAGCAAGGTTTTTTTTTTTTTTTTTTAAATCCTCTGACATTTAAAAGTGTGTTTTGGAATTTTAGAAGGTTATTATGTCCTTAAAAAAGGGTTAAAAAAAACACACACAAAAGCTGCAAATGGTCCCCAAATTTCTCTTGTTTGTTTTTTGTGTTTTTTTATATATATTTTTTGCATGAAGGAAATGGTTTCAAAGCAACTCTAACTCCCAGATCATTTTATTTTATTATTATACATCATATTTTTTTTAAGGGCATATAGTATATTATCTCACAATTATTATTGTTTTGATAAGTACAATTACGGACTAAACTTTAAACTCTTAACATTATATTTGATATGAGCACCAACTAGATTGAACCTGCTTACTTAGCATACACAAGACAAGATATATCAAGTCTTGGAAGGTTGAGATTACATTTGGTATGAGCGTTTTAGAACCAGAATTATAATTTTGATTTAAATTTTTATTTTTTTTATAAAAAGTAAAAAACATTTTTTAAAAATTTGTATTTAGTTTGCATAGTTATAGTTTAATATTTAAATCTTGACGTGATGTTTTTAATTATAACCATTTTAAAAAATAAAACCACATCTTTCTTAATTTTAAATGATTTAAATCTTTAAATCTAATTCTAATTTTAAAATTATAATTTAGACCTTAAACTCAAATTATAAATCATAATTTTAATTTTAAAATTAAAACCACTTTAATTTAAACCATTCAGTATAAACGCAACCTAAAATTTTCAAACATTTGCCCTGAGGATTCTTTTCCCCTTTCTAGTCGACATACCAGCAATTTTTATCTTAAACCCCAAATTTAATGCCTGTCGGCTGTTGCTGTGGCCAAACAAAGTACAGAACCCGGTCACCAATCACCATCACCAAGGGAAGCACAAATGTCTGTCTCTTTGGAGACTTTCTTCGTTCTTTATTTGTTTTTGACGACAAAGACTTTTACTTTTAAATTTGAACTTTTAACTGGTCGTTTAATTTGTTAATTCAAATTTTTAATTTAAGTTAAGATATAATTTTATGTGAAAATTTTTTACTGTAATAAAAAATTAAATGTAATTATTTATTAGCACTTTTTACTATAACAAAACTCAAATTCTAAACTCAAATCAACGAAATAAACAAGACTTTAATTTATTTTTAAAATTTTAAAAATTCTCATTTTATTTTATGAATCTTAAATTTTTCTCACTTTAACTTTTTTTATTATAATTTCTCTTAAAATCAAACAGAAAAAAATAACGTTAAATGTGATCATGTAACTTTTATTTGTTTCTTTTTAACAGAAATTTAAATAAAAAAACCACTTAATTACGTTATTATCTTTTTTTATCTATTTTTAATAAAAATTACAACATAATGGATTAAATACAAACAATTTAAAATTTAAGGAATAAAATGAAAATTTTCGATTTACGTGTATTTTTTATGAAAAAAATATTATAACGAATCATGAATCATGATTCGAATCAGGAAACGAATCTCTCTATTAAACATCCTTTAAAAGACAAATTGAGAATGAACTTAATAACTTTAGGCCTCGTTCACTTCGCTTATTCGAGTTTAGAATTCGAGTTTTGCTACAGTAAAAAGCTCTCACAAACAATTACATCTAACTTTTTTGCTACAGTAAAAAACTCTCACATAAAATCAAATCTCAACTCGAATCAGCAAAGTGAACGGGCCCTTAAAGTTCAGAGAGCATTAATAATAATATTACCGTTAACACTTCAACCAAAAAAAAAAAAAGAAGAAGAAGAAGAAGAAGACAATCCACTCGTGCGAAAACTGGTTTGTTTGATGAAAATCTTGAATCTGAAGAAAAATTTCCTCCTCTTTTGAGATAATTATGTATTTAGCCCCGAAAGTTCTTTTCTTCTATATTTACAGATTCTACACAACAAAGCTATGTTAATAGCTTTTTTCTATGTTCCCAAAATCAAGATTAGCTCCTTTACAGTAAAGACGTACTCAGAGGATTTGCAAAAAAATGCTCCCGACAGACCAACTTTGGTTTGCTAAAGCTGCTTCTGAAGAAGGTCGCGAGAATGGCCGGAGGCGAGTTGGACATCGTTTGATGCATCTTCTTCACAACAATGTGTTTATCCAAAATCATCATCTCCAACAATTTTCTACAGCTCTGCAAAAGATTAAGGGCTAATATCAACAAGGATTCACAAAGTTGACAGTTCTTGTTTGAAAAAAGAAGAAGAAAAAGAACACAGCTACTATAGCGGTCACTGGTACTATATACTTTTCTCCCTTGCCTATATATGAGCATGTTATTGGAAAGGATTTCGTATATTGAATAGAGAAAACTCAAAACAGCAACAAAAAGTTACTTTCTCCCTTTTTCTGAGTGCGTACAGATTGTCTTTATGAGCTAGCATTAGAGTCATGCGTGCATCTCTTTTCTTCAGAAGAACCCCAACGAACTTTCTACTTTGATTTTTGGCATAATATGATAGAAAATGCATTATATGCTTGTTTGTTTAAGTTAAGAAAACACAAACATTAACCGGTCATGCATGTCGGATGTATAATGCTGAGGAGCTGAAGAGAAATTAAGTATACATTATCTCTCTTTGCAAAGCATAGAACACAAACATCAAGAGAGCATAAATCTTATGAGAATTCTCTACTTCTCCAACAAATTTTTATAGCATAGTGAAAACCAACGTACTAGGTTATTGTGTTAGAGCCAAAGAAAAAGTAAATCGGGAACATTAATCTCGAAATTTCTCATGATAATCCTAACTGGAGAAGTTGAGTCGCGTACCTGAGGGTTCAACACGTCCATCTGATTGATAATTTCATCCTAACATACAAAAAAAAAAAAAAAAAAAAAAAAAAAAAAAAAAAAAAAAAAAAAAAAAGTAAGAAGAAGATAGACACAGACACTGGAATCTCAAGATAACTAAACACTATTCTTTCTTAGTCCTGTTTTTTCTTTCCAAGGAAAAAAAAAAAAAGATGGAATGATATCAGTGGGTTTATACATCTCTAAACACAAACTTGAAGCAATTTGCATAACATAACACACTGTTTGATCACTGTCCGATTACTTCCAGATGGCATAATAGCTATGCTCCTCCAAAGCTCTAGTTTTTCCCTTCTGTAAACCATAGATGAACCTTATGTAAAATAAACGATGATTACCTCCAAAATCCCTGGATTTTGCATCACTATTCCAAGCGCACGTCTTCTTAGTCCTTTGTAAATGGCCTTATTAATTCTGCCATCTCCATTTATCCATGGCAATATTGGCAGACATAATTCACCAGAAGAAAATACAGATTGATCTGCCTTAGCCCCTCCAGTTAAAACAAGTTCTCCCTGCATACAGCCTCCATGCACATTGCTAGTTTGATTTTCATTGAAGGACTCGGTAACTTCTTCAGGAAAATTAAGGAGAGACACTTTGTGCACATCATCAGCATTCACGTTGATTTCGCCCCGTGTATAAGCACCACCAGAATCATGGAGGACTAAGCGGCTGACATCATCCTGTATGGTCTCCACCCAAGAAGGTGCTTTGAGAACTTGACATGTATCCGCAGCTGATGTCAGGAAATACTTGGAACGATACAGAGCGTCAACAACATGCACAGAGTTGAAAGTATTAACCTGTGGAGAAGACAAAAGGTCAAACAACTATAATTACTTTTTTTAACTAGTCCAGTTCCAGTCGAAACCATTCATATATGCAATTACACAAAAAAAAAAAAAAAAAAAAAACAAAACAAAAAACAAAAAAAAAAAAAACAAAAACAAAACAAAAGAGGTCCCCAAATTTAAGCTGCAAAAGTAAACTGCATCATTTTTTAATGGTTCTTCCAAGTGTCTGAAACGACCTTTTCCTTCTAAGATTATTAGACTCAGATCAATTCTTGGTGATTAAACCTTAACAAAATAGACCATCCCTCCATGCTTTAACTGTTTGTTAGTCAGAAAAAGGGAAAATTTCATATTGGTACCCTATGTTTTAGCATAATTGTCTTTTAGTATCCTGTATTTTTATAATTTTAAATTAGTAACTCGACGTTTTAGAAAATCGTTTTTTAGTATCTTAAGGTCATTTTTTGGAACGTAAAATGTTAAAATTACCTTTCTCATTAATTAACCAAAAAACTAATAATAAATTTGGAAAAAAAATTTAAATTTTTTTAAACATTTAAAAATTAAAAATAAAAATAATGCTTTAAATTAAAAATAATTTTTCAGAATTTTTCTAAATTTATTAGTTTTTGGTAAAATAATGAGAATGGTAAATTTAACATTTTACATCCTAAAAAATGACCTCAAGGTACTAAAAAATAATTTTCTAAAACATCAAGGTACTAATTTAAAATTATTAAAAACACAGGTACCAAAAGACAATTACGCTATAACACAGGGTACCAATATGAAATTTTTCCTCAGAAAAATGAAGTTTGCTTCCACTTGCAGACATAAATTACCATCATTGGAGGCGGGTCAGTGTTTGAGTTAGAAGAGCCTTTCCAAGTACGCATAAGGGTAATTCTTCAGTTACAAAATTCCACGTAATCAAGGTTATTATTCTCTAATGCCAATTAGTTTCTAAAGCTAACCTTTAAAGCTCGTCCAAATGTTTGGAGCACAGAAATTATCAGTCCGGACATCTTTTCACCTGAAAGGAAACAACAAGAAGTTATCCATATGGATGAGATGGTGTAATATCATCTTGTCCGAAGATCACCTATAGACAAGTAATCATTTGCACTCATAAACTCCTGGCATCATACCTGGAATATTTATGACTTGAGAAACTTCTTCTATGCTCAAACCTTGGTCACCAGCCTTCGGAATGGCAGCATAAACAGCCCTAAAAATCTCAGGATCGATAGGACTAGGTTTTTCTTGATCAGAATGTATTGGCAGCAAAGATGCAGCATAAGTTGACATAGCTATCCAAGGTGACTCACTACTGTTCTCTACTGTAGAGATATTGCAGCCTGAATCTTGCATTTCCTTTATATGGTCCAAATGAGGGAATTTATCGGGACCTGAAGTAGTGTCACTTGTATCCTTTCCGTCAAGCTCATCAGTACAAGTATCTCTGACCAAATCAACAGCTTCAGCTGTAGAAAATCCCGTCCAGTTTATGGATACCACTATACCTGGAAAACCTTTTTCTCGGCGAGAAATTATTTCACCTTCTGCTGCAACCAAGGATTTCAGTTTCTTACCCTTATCACTATCAGGGGACTCGTTAGTATCGATTTTTCTCTTCAAGCCTCTCGTATCCTCAGCCTCTCCAACACCTTCATCTGGCAAACATGGAGAGAGAGATAACTGACCTAAGGAAACTAAAGCGAACAAATGAAAAATATCCCCACACTGTAAATCATCACTGAGATCAAGCCCTCCTCCTGTAAGATCATTTTCTCTTTCATGGAGCCAATGAGCACATTTAGCAGCTCTGTTTCCTGAATTAGTCGGAAATGGTGACTTAGAAACATTATGCATGAACTGTTGTGAAAGTGAAAAGGGTTGATTACCACTACCACCAACCTGTCAAATAATGCCAAAAGTTCATTCAGAACATAATACATACAGTTGCAAAGTTGGACCTTTATTTGAGAAGGACGAATATCAGATTCCCAATTACCAGCGAAAAAGTCCAGAGACTAGAGTCAGAGAAATGCAGTCAAATCTTAGTATTAATCTAAGACTCTAAATGAGACAAAAAAATACAATTCAAGTCTTAAGTCCTATAAAATTAAAGCAGCCACCATCTTTTATTTTTTAAATAAGAAAACTTCCTTTACTTGATTAAAAAAAAAATCACAAAGGAAAAATGATGAGAGAACCTCAAGAACAGATAGCTAAAACCAACAAAAAAAAGAAGGCAAAAAAGGAAAAAAAGAAACAACAAGAGCAAAAGCCATTAGTTCCCTATAACATCCACCCCATTTAGCACAATCAAAGCAGCAATCATTATCTTCAGAAGTAGGAAGAATCAAATGTTACTGCAGATCGACGTGGCGCTTTGATGGGGCAGTATGCACCCTGCTTAGGGGCAGAACCCTGGACCAGAATTTTACCAAGGGGATAAATATTTTGTGCTTGATTTTTTTTTTTTTTTCCTTCCTACTTATTCCCTCGTTCAGAGTTAGGGTTTTAAATAGATTTTTCCTTTTCTAATCCAAATTGCAGCCCAGAACCAACTCAAAACAGATCCATAATTACTGTTTAAAAAAACGCACAAAAGCATCCAAACCAGCCCAAAGGGCCTCCCTGAAAAGGCTCACGCCTCAATAGCCTCAAGGCCTGATCCTCCAAGCTATACAAGGCCGCCTCAATTTGAGGCACGCCTCGAACAATGTCTTAAACATTGATTAAAAAACTAGTAAACACCAAACACTATACTTTATGCCATTAAAACTTGCTTTACGATTTGAATAATAAGCATTAAATGTATTTGAATCGAAACACGTTATCATCATGTAGCATGTTTAAATCATTTTCTTGTGGCACTCAAAAAACATGTTCCGAGAATAAGCCACAAGGTCTATGAACAGCTTCAAATTAATGGTATCATCTATTTCTATTGCAAATATATACACGTGCACAAAAGTTTTGTCCATAATTTCCGCAAGTCAAATTCAGGTCATTTAGCGAACATGTTCATCAAACCTCATGCATAGAAAGATCCATATATGTCTGCACATAAAATTACTAGTCGATATCCAACAACAGTTCAAGAATATGAAAACCCACTTTTGGGAGAAATAATTTCTGACAAAATATTACATGATAAGATCCTACGGTGTTCTTGTCAAACATGCAGCAGAAAATAACCATGTTGGAATTCAGATCAAAGACATTCTTAATTTCTTAGCTGGCTGTGATGTAATATGACTTTAAAAATCAGAAAGAAGATTGTTCTAGTATCTCTGTGTGCTCATTTCCCTAGAGCCAAAATCAAAAACCAGAATGGGACCAAAACATCATAGTTTTGAATGAATTCAACATATATAACCAAGGAAGACAAAAAAAAAAAAAAAAAAAAAAAAAAAAAAAAAAAAAAGAGGTAACAATCAAAATCAAAAGCCTTACCATAAATTTCCTCTCTCTAAGGAAGTTAAAAGCTGCAAAAAGATCATGCTCTGAGTAGTGCCGTAGAATTTCTGCTAACCTATTGGACACTGCTGGTGAAGTAGAGGTACTTAGGAAAATAAGCTTAAACAGCTCTACAGCATTAGAAATAGCCACTGAATTATACACTTTCCTGCTGACTTTAACTTCTTCATTCAAAAGATTAATGAACTTTTTATGAAGGCGTTGAGCCCGTGATCTACGTATGGGAAGTTTCTGTTGTTTTCCATCAAGGTTTTGAACATCGCCAGAACTAGAAATTGTTGCAGCTAATTCAGAATCCTGAAATCCGTGCAAGCAATGCCAAATGTTACAGTCAATCAGTTACTGAAATACTCAAAAAGCATGAAAAGAGTGTAAGAGGTAGGAAATTTACGTGTTTCTCAGCATCAATATTTAGATCAGACCACTCCTCATAGGTAGACCCTACTCTTTTTGATGCATCCAGTTTAGCCATCCATTTGCACCGGAGAACCTCATCAAGGGCGACTTTAATGCTATCATTATCAAAATCATCCCATGGCTCTTCCTCAGAACATGTCTCTCTAGTATGTTTGCCGCTATCGTCAGAATTTGTATCAATACCTTCACCCGATTTGCAATCATCTTTTTCAAGCAGCTTGTTCTCCATCTTCTCGAGGAACTTTACATATCGTGCACTGAGAATGTTACAAAGCCTCATTAAAGCTTCTCTAAATCTTACATTCTTATTTAGTAATGCCATTCTTTTCTTGCAGGGACTTCGAGGTGCTGGAAGGTTGGGAATTGAAGCCCAATCTGTGCGGTGATATTTCGCCCCAAGTGCAGCACGATATCTAGAATATTGGATCACCATTTGCCTGGAAAAATAACATGCACGAAAGTAAAAGAAACCATGTAAACTTTCTAGACAGAACCTTTTTTACTCTCTTATTCATTAATAATCAAAAACATTACAGATAAAATAGGCTAAAGACAGAACCTCAACCTTCCTAAAAAATAGGAACTACCCTAAATAATGATAAGCTCAAATCCTAGAAGAACTTATCTCTAATGATAAACCCTTATCTTCCGTTTTATTCAAATTCAAATACAAAAAATCCTACCTACCAAATCCTTATCTAATCGACATATTGAAAGAACAGAACATCATTTGGTTTCTTCTCCGTGGAGAAATTTGCTGCTCAAAATATAGGAAATATACTTCACCAGCTGCATCTAAGGTACATGGTAAAGGTACCAAAATAGGGGAAGGTATTTAAGGGGAAAAAAGGATTCTTACATCCCCTATAGTTTATCCTTTTCTAATCCCTTTCTAATAAGTAAATTAAAGCAACCCGTCCATTTTTGAGGATCTCCATCCTCTTTTCCTTGTATTGATTAAATTTTGCTATCAATAAAGGTTTTGTTCATTATAAAAATAAAAATAAAAATAAAAGGGTAAATAAAAGCAACCCAAAGATCTTTTAATGTAACCTTTTCCCAACATAATCTATATCATTAACACGTATTATTTTATGTTTCCAGAGAGGGGAAAGAAAATGGTAAAGTTCATGCATCAGTCCTAAGCCAAAGACAGTAGTGAATTACAAGCATGCACCCATGTCAAAGGATCCCAGAATTACCCTGTGCCCTTTTTCTGCTATTCACTACACCGGTAATTTTGAAGATTTTTCCCCTAATACAAAAAATCATATAACATGCTTTACCTGTCAGCTTCCTCTGTCCATGAAAACCTTCTCTGACGTGCTGGCTTCATCCTCGAAAAAGCAGAATAACAATCCTCATCATCTTCATTTGGTTCAGCATTCCCACCATTTTCTAGATGATCATCCTCCTGAAACGCTTGCAAATCCATCTCATGCTTTTCTGGAGGGACTAAAAGTTCTCCTTCCATGAATGAGTCCTTGGTATCTGGTGATGTGCCACAACTCTGCTTGCCCAACTGTCCAGTTACCTCATCAACTTTTCTGAACTTCACTGACCTCATTTCAGGAGATCTTTCCCTTATCCGTAACGATGAAATACGGTTACTCCTTAATGTTTGGAAGTCATCCCTTTCACCAGGAAATTTATTAAGACGTGATTGGCGCTTATCATAATAGACGCGAAGCACCTGAAAATTCAATTAAAGAGATAAGCATGTGCATCCAGAAAAGGTCAAATTGACTAAATGGAGTATGTATGGTTCGGCTTGATTTCCCTTCAAAATTCAAATTAACCAAATATCAGATAATGTTTTTGGGTTGCATCTTGGTCTTTCCTTTCAAACCGACCGTGAACACCCCATATCAATCAAACAGTTACAAGTTAACTTGGCATTAACAACAGAAAAGACAAATTGATCTAAATAAATTAAACTGGAACTGACCTGTTCTAAAGACAAATTGAGATCCTTTGCGATCTTGCCGCAATCCTTAAATGAAAGTTTTCCACTTTGATCATCCTTCATCACACGCTTCAAGAGCTCAGCCCGCTGATCAGCCGTCATAACTCGAACAGAAGCCCATGACCGGAAAAGAAATACCTGTTAAGGATGGGTAAAAATAATATTAATGATACTGAATTCACAATTCTACCAAAATCCCGGCCAGTCCCTTTGATAGGTTCTTAAAGGAAAAAAAAAATCTAAAAGCTATAATCCAGATGAAACAGAACACAATTTTAAAGCACTCAGTGGGTTGGAAGAGCATGAACAGAAGATCACAGAAATGCGTGTAAGCAGTTCCAGAAATGCGTGTAAGCAGTTCCAGAAATGCGTATAAACAAAAAGAAAAATGTTGCTTTAGTGCATACTTCATGAACAGCAGATCCAGGGAACGCATGTAAAGCAGCTCTTGGATCAGCAGCTGCATAACAATATTCTAAAGTTTGCCAATACTCATCAACAGCTTTTCTATTCGAGAGGACAAAATCATGTCTAATTCGTGGGCGGAGATCAAGAGGTCTAAAACTCAAAGAGATTGCAGCTTTCGAAATCGGTTCCTCAATATAAGGCTTTAGCTCCATTGCATGTGTAAAGGTTGCTTGCAAAAGTTGGGATCCATCTTTTGCACACTCGCCACTTACCATCCGAAGCAACTGCATTAACAATTAGTTGTTAAGCATGACAGCATATAAAGAACATAAAAGCACACTAAACCCTTTCCTGGCTCCGGCTAAATTCACAGTTTAAAAAGTAATCAACATAAAAATATACGGACCTGCTCAAAGTTTGCAAACGTTACAAGATATGGATAAACAGATGAGACATTGCAAACATTGTGGATAATAGGATATACACACAGATACAAGACAAACCTATGTTACAACCAACGAATAACTATACCTTTAACCGTCGCAGAATGTCAACAAGCATTGAGAGCCTTCCAGTTGCATGAGCATCCATCAGAGACTTGTACTCTTGAACCGAAAGATCAGAGAGACACAATCCTCTCTTGCACTTCTCGATCATATCACTAAACTTTTGAGTAGATCCAACAACTTGTAAGAACAGCTCAATGGGAATGGCCTTAATTGCTGCCTCCAGAGAGAACAATTTGCTACTGCTGTGAGGATTGCTCAGCTCGAACACGACTTTTTTAGATGATGAAGCGCCATTAGAACATTCAGAACCATAAAGGTTCTCCCACAAGAAACCATGTAGCAGCTTTGCACGAATCATTTTTGCCAAGATAAAACCGTTAGCACGCATGGCTTCTGATCTAATGGCTTGGACATCGGACTTGACATGAATCTTAGTTCTCTCAACACCTTTCAGTACAGGAACTGAGTCATTGTTCTTTGACCGAGACGAGCACTGCCCGCGACTTTGGATCTCAAAAGACCTAAGTCGGTCATAAATTTCAGAAACTAGTTCAGGAGATAAGCTTTCAGATGGGTGTAGAACCACATGAAACATTCGGCTACCGCCATAATTTGTGACACCAGGAACATTGATTTGCATGCATTTGCAGAGCTGTTGCTGCTGAAGTTTGTTTAGAAGCCGAAAAATAGTTTTCCTGTCTGTAGTGGTGGATTTGTCTTTCTCAACACTCACTAGCCACTTATGCAACTCTGGTATCAAGATGAATTTCTCATTCTAGATAAAGAGGAAAACAAAAAAAAAAAAAAACACTGTTTTGCTTTTAAAATCATAGAATAGTAGATCAAGGGAAAAAAAATACGTATTTCAATCAAAAAATCCCCAACAAAGTGTTTCATGGAACAGACCTGCAACCGTTCAAGTAACTTTTTCTCCCTTCTCATACTGTCCACAGTTAAAGATGGATGCCTCCGATGTGATCCAGAACTAAAAGGCTTCAATGCAACTGGTGGTGTCTCCAATAGAACAATGTTCCTTCCCATTTCCGCACTCACTATGTCAAGTCCACCCTCATCTCTCGATTCAAGGAGCGTCACTTGTGAATTGTTACTTAAAAGGTTGGCCTCAGTATCCTTAGAGGATCCACTTGAAATCTCAGTATTAGTTTCTCTAATTTTCATCTTTTTGGGAGTATCAATACCACCAGTCAAATTTGAAGGATCAGACTCTGGATAGTTATTAGACGGCCTGTCAAGAGCAACTAGCTTATCAAAAATCCCGGTGGAAATTCTATCATCATTGGCTACGTTTGGTTTATTAGAAAATGCATTAGCTGATTCAGGATTGCGTCGCCCAGGTGTCCAAACTCGATATGCCACACATTTCTTGTGGTTTTCTGCCTGCAGATCCATTCCAAACCTGGAGAACATACTGACGAGCCGGTTATGGTTCTTCTTATTGTCAATCCCAAGTCTCTTGCAAATCTGATTATGAAAAAAAAAATAAAAAAAAAAAAGAAACAAGAAAAAAATAATCAACAGTAGAAATGCATAGTTCATCTATATGCACGTTAAAAATTTGGAAGGGGGAAAAACCTAAAATTATCCAATACTGACAATTAAATCAAACACAAAGGAAAGAGGATAAGCTATCCTTTAAAACAGAAGAAAACAAGAGACTAAAGCAAAGGAGACATATAACACTTTAAACACCTAACACATCCTTCCAATTAAGAGCTATCAAGGAAAAAGGCAACTCTTAAAAGCTTTATCTGTCGATGCCGACAAAGAAGCCGAGATTTTGCCTTCTCAAGTAAATCTGTCACCTCCAACTCCTTATCTTCGAAAACCATCAAATCTATTCCATCCAAATCATCCAGAGCAGTGAAATTACCATGCATCTCCAAAGAACTCTAGCCATTTATTGGAACCAAAGCCAACCATATCCTCTGTTAGGATCCTGATTCAATCCCACAATGCTAAAGTATGGGCTTAGCATGTAGGTTTATAACCACTTGGGCACCCTCTCCCTACAAGCTAGCTTTTAGGGATGAGTTCTACCCAAGGGTTATAATAATTGGTATTAGAGCATGCCCCACCTCAGATGACATATGCTCCTTATCACGTGATCTCCACCACTTGGAATTGGTCAAATGACATCTGCTCCTTATCATGTGATCTCCACCGCTTCCTAGAATAGGTTTGTGGGACCGTATCAGAATTCAACTCCTTCTTTATATCATTGAGATTTCTTCTAAAGCCAAGATTCCAATTGAGCAGATTATTATGAAAAAAAGAATAGACGTCCATAATAGACACATAATGCTTGTTTGACCTAAAAAAGAGAGTGAAAGAAATCTCAACAGATTGGTCCCAAGACCACACATCTTTCCAAAAGATAATTTTGTTTCCCATTCCCAAAACCCATTTAGTTTCTTTGAAGGAAAACATTTAACCCTTGAGAAATAAACTTCCATGGATTCCCAAAAGAATTTCTAATCACAAGATTTGAATCCGAACTATTCGGGTTGAAACCGTACTTATCTTGATAACCGTTGCCAACAAGGAATGTTGTTCTAACAGAAATCTCCAGAACCATTTGCCTAAAAGTGCTAAATTCTCAACTTTAAATTACCAACTCACAGACCTCCTTTATGTTTGCATTTAATTACTTTATCCCTGGTGACCAAACTCTGCAAGTTAATATCATAGCACTAGCGAGTTAATATTTCCCGTACTTAGATTACGGCATCCCAAAGGAAGCATATTCATTGGTTTCTCATGGAGCAAACAACTAGGGTACAATGTCAAGAGATTAAGAAATCTTTAAACAAAATCAAGAAATGTCAAAAAGCTAGATCGGTATTAGGAAGGTCTCATTAAGATATTTATTTCATATGTGATGATACATGGTAATACATACATTGAGATTTACATATGACAAAGTCAACTTTCACTGATGATAAGAACTATTACATCAGTGGAAGACCCTGAATATATGAGGTAGAACACAAATTTGGAAATCAAAAACCGACAGCAGCATCAATGGAGAGAAGAAATTAAAAAAAAAGTACCAGGCGTTTGGAGTAGCACCTAATATATTAAAGCAAAGACAAGAAATTAGTGCACCTACCTCCATCACAGTCAAGCCCTCAGAACCAGCAGCATCAATCATGTCATATATCTGATGCTCAATGGGGAGTTCTATAAGCTGATCACTGGAACGACATTTCCTTCCAAACTTTATCTGTTCATCACCAATATCATCTACACATCCAAAAGCCTGGGGAGAAAAAGTCTTTAATTGACGCAGGCAATATTCAACCTGCCAAAAGTGCACAAGAAAAATCAAGTCACGACCTATGGACTAACATGATTAGACCTTGTTCTTGAACATAAAACCCATTATAACGAATACATAACCAAGAGCACCAAAATAAATTACTAGTTATCATATCAACATCCAATGTAACAGTAGCAATAGTTAGCACTTTAATCGTGAACTTGTTACATCTTAAATAGTAACTCTGCAGCTTGTAAGCTTTACTGAAAGGAAAACAGAGATAACAAACTAGTATTCAGCTAGTATTCTAAAACTATCCCGTGTATTTTTCCTTATTCGACATTTTCCATTGTGTTTTGACAAATTCTAAACTTATATCTTTTTTCGTTTCTTTTTCTTACAAACTTCACACTTTCTCCCTCTATTTAACCCAAGAAATTTGCTCCAGGTTTTTTTTTTTTTTTTTTTTTTCTTTGACATCTTGAAAATATCAGCTATAAGTTTTGAATAAAGCACATGGTAAATGTTCAACTAAGGCAAAACCCAGGAAATGTT
Source organism: Morus alba (assembly GCA_012066045.3). NCBI lineage: Eukaryota > Viridiplantae > Streptophyta > Magnoliopsida > Rosales > Moraceae > Morus > Morus alba. The sequence continues at coordinate 18,888,950 of CP050227.2, read as the reverse complement.
TTTAAATTCTCCCAAGAAAAAGGCACTATTAAGGAGGAAAGATGTGGAAAGCCATGGTTTTAGCCACGCTATGGGTGGTTTGGCTTGAGAGAAATCAGAGGATCTTTGAAGAGAAGGAGATGCTTTTAGAGTATTTATTCGAGAAGGCGAAATTTCTGGCTTCTCTCTGGGCTTCTACAGATAAATCCTTTTAAGGATTTTCCATTATCTTTGATATTGCTTAGTTGGGAAGACATTCTGGTTTAGTCTATTCTGGTGTTTTCTGGTTTTGCTTGATTTTTATGAGTGATGGCTGTTGTTAGTTTTTGGTATTATAGTCTTTCTGTTTTGGTGGTTATTGTTTTTGTTTATTGTAATCTTAGGGTGGATCTCTCATTCATCCAGATCTTTTGTACAGCTTTCTTTTATCAATGAAATTTTCATTTCCTATCAAATATGTATTTAAAAAAAGGAAGAAAAGAGAAGCATAATTGACAGTGATATTTCTTTTACCGGAAAAAAAAAATGGTTCTAATTAATTTTGAGTAAAGAAATTAGTGAAAACTGTAGCCAATACAACAATAAAATCAAAAACATTTTCAGATAACCTTCTCATTCACTTTTTTCTTCTTTAGGGAAACCTTCTCATTCACTTCAGCGACAAACTCCTCCACAATATGGGCATCTTTCAATCTGGACAAAACCTAGCAGCATAAATTCCAATTAGAAAAATCAGTAATAACCAACTTAGAGAATAGGTCAATCCAGGTTCAAGACTTTAAAATGTAATAGCAAAATCATTTACCTGTCTCCATTCTCTATGTCCAGAAGAAGATCCAATATAACCCAAATCTTTTTTAATATCCGAAATGACTAGAACCTTCAATAGAAATATCATGAAAACAATCAGCCTCATAATCAGGGAGGAAAACCAGCACACTAAACTTCAAAATACTAACAACAATATTGACCTTGCCCTTTGCATTTTCAAGTCTATTACAGACTGCCTTCATGGCTGGAAGATAATCCTTCACCAGCACATCCTCTTTTATCTTTTTGCCTCCCAAACAATCTCCACTTACAGCACGTCCCTTTTCATTACCGAGACTCTCAGTAGATTGTTCTTCCTTGGTGATCTCAAATTTTTGTTGAGAGCCCAAATGCTTTGCATAGCGAGATAAGTACACTAAATTGGTTGTCACACTCGCACTATTTCTTGATTCCCCTTCTTCACAGGCATCTTTCGTCTTCACAACCGCAGATTGCCTCACAATTAAGCCCTGACATTCAAGGTTCCTCAATATATAGAACAAGTTTTTTCCTTCAATACCAAACTCTTTGGCTAGTTGGTTTTGTGTAATTCCATCTTTTCTGCAAGAAAAACAATTCTCAAAGCTTGTTTCCCATAAATTTTTCTGCTTTTCTATATGTACAAGAGAGAAAGAGAGATCCAAACCAAGAGAACAACGTGGTGCAACAACTGGTGCAGTTCACTGTAGTCTAACAGAGTCAAATTATGCACAGAGTTCTACCTAAACAGCTCATCTTTATCTTAATATAACAAAATAATATAATATAATATCAAATCTTGTTTCATATAACACTTACAGTTCAATTAACAAGAATTTTACACCAAAAGAAAAATACCATTAAAATTCCCTAATTCATGCAAATTCCTGTCTATGGCTTCATCATCAACAACTTATTAAACACCAGTTAACTTCACAATCATAATTAATTGTCCAAACTTCCAAAACGCTAGCTTCTCAAATTATACTGACGGCTTTTTATAATCCGAAATTCGGAATCTCGACTACGAGCACAACAAATCAGACTGCAGCAAAACAGAATCGTACCGAGCAACAGCGAGGCGCTGGAGAGCGCGCCGCTGGGGCAAAGGAATGGCGGCATTGGCGGAGTGGGCGTTGTAGAGGCCGAGAAAGTTGTCCCTGAGACGCTCTTCGGCGACGAGCTTGACGTTCAGATTCTCGGCGGCTTCGAAGGACTGCACGGAATTATCGGAGGCGACGAAAGTGGCGCTATGGCCATGGAACCGGAGCGCGGGAACGCCGAGGAGGCCAGTCCACAGGGCTTGCTTCACGCCCGGGGAGAGGTCGAGGCTGGAGGCGGCGAGTGAGGGCTTGATAGTGGACCAGAGAGCGCGAAGAGAGACGCCGGCGTCGCCATGGGAGCAGATTTCTTCGAGCGCCGAGGAGATTATGGAGTCCATGCGTTAGGGAATACGGGCATGTCCTTCGGAGAAGAGGAGACGGACTGTAATTTACCGGTTTTTTTTTTTTTTTTTTCCGCGGAAGAGTTTGGTAGGGAAGGAAACGGAGAGTCTGGGGGTGTTTGGGAACGTGTGCGAAGTTTTCCTGGGGAAGTTTGGAGTCGTTTTGGGAAAAACGACATGTTCATGTCGTTTATGTGGCAAATGATGTCGTTTCTTTTTGCTAGAGATACGATGTGGGTCGGTTGGGACACGATACGTAAATGTGTTTTTGTCGTTTAGGACGAGGATGAATATGAAATGTAATTTATCGTCTCCCGTTCACGTCATTTTATGAAAAGTTTATGTCGTCTTTCAATTTAGAATTAATTTTTATTTTTATTGTTTTAAAGAGCAAACTACATGTCGTTTTCATTTTTAATTTTTGTCGTCGTTTCCAAAATGACATGCCGTTATTCGTCCAACTTTTGCTGTTGTGTGATGATAAAAACGACGTGTCGCTCCAATTTCATAATCTAATTAAAATCACGACATATCGCTTTTGAATCATTGTTGTCGTCCAAGTTAAGTTTGCTGTCGTTTGCTCAAAAACTACATCTAAATTTTGCCGTACATTTTTAACACGGTCAGAAAAGAAAACGATGGCTGCGTTTAGAATTAGTTTCAAAATAATTTTATTTTCAATAAAAAGTAAAAATGATATTATTTTAATAATCATTTTAAGACTTATTCTGAAATTGTGTTTGGTTAGTTTTTTAAGAGATTGTTTTGATTATAATAAAAAGTGGAATCGTGTTTATTAATTAATATATTATTATCACGCCCCGGGATGAGGGTTGGTGACGTGGAGGTTCAATTAGGAGTTAAACATGATTAAAATAAAATATTAAGAAAATTCCTAAACAAGCCTCACGTTCAATTGAAAAGTACATTCCAAGGAAGAGGTTCAAACTCGAGCCTCTAACATCACTCAGGGCTACACCTACAGGATCTACCCACAGGATCTTTAGTATTGTAAATAACATTACAGACATCAACCGCAGTCTAGAAATCCAAATATCAGAGTTTACAGAATTTACAAATTCTTACATTTATACACCAAGAGGATGAACACAATCCTCTCTTAATCAAGCGGTAGCAACTCAGCTACTCCGCACTGAACCTAGAGTCGCCTAGGAGGGGTTAACATTTATAAAATAATAAAACGTGAGCGAAAGGCCCAGTAGGATATATTTTGAAATAACTTTATAAACGAATAAATAAATAAATGAGTAATATTAATGAATAAACCATAAAATAAATATAAACATTTAGTTTCAACACAACAGCTGGAACCTCACATCTTTTTTCTCAAAGAAAATATAACTGAAAATCACCGTATTACAGGCATTAACAAGTAATTTATAATTACTCACACAACCACATGCACAAGCCTATCACCCCCGGGCCGGGTTTCGGGTCTTGCCCCCAAGGATGCACTCTCCACATCCTATCTAGGCCATCACATGGTTTATCAATTCACAAGATCTTTTGTCTTAAGAAATCATTCATCAAACTTTATGAAACAGTTCATTATAATTCTAATAGCTAAAATCAAGTTATGGTTTGAAACATGCTTTTTTTTCGCAAACATGTCATTTCTTTAAAACATTTGCAATGCCAAAACTCTTTTAAAATCAAGCTGCCAAAGAAAAGGGTAAGAAATCCTACCTCTCAAGTACCAAACCTAGCTAGTGTTGCTCTATTTCGACTTTCGCTTTCTCAAAGCCCCTTAATTCGAGTCATCCGCTAGCACTGATACAAGACAACACTTTAGGCTTCAATTCTCATTCCTAAAGCAATTTCAATCTCAATTATATCCTTTTATTTCCTATTAGTGTGCCTTAATCAATTACCGGTTTCATAAACCATTTTATGTTTCAAATCATCATTCCAAGGGTTTTGATTCTAAAACATGGATTAAAGGTGCTAATCCATTCACTCAAGGTCCCCAAAATGAAGCTAATTTAGGTTATCCTCAAAAATTGAGATCAAATCAGCATTTTTCAACAAAACAAGGTCAAACCCAGTGTACACCGGTCGACCGGTGACAGAACAGTGCAACACTACCCGGTCGACCGGTGCTGTGCAATTCGGTCGACCGGTGGAATTAGTGTAGTCCGGTCAACAGCATAGGTCGACCGGTGGACCTGTGAAGAATAGCAGGGCGAGGAAAACCCGCATAATCAGTCTAAAAACCTACAATTTCGGTTCCAAATAGAAATATCTCAAATAAAAACCACTAGATCCAGGTTCTAAGTACTAAATTAAGTCCGAAAAACCCAAGATCTCCAATTCTTACCATGGTTTTACTCAGAATTCATCAAAATCCATTTCGAACCAAAATAAGTTTTTAAATCCGAAAAACTTGAGATTCAAGAGAGGTTTTTTAGAAATCTTACCTCGAATCATTCTCTTGACGTTGAAAACTTCTTGAAATTTCCCTTTGGTTCGAAATCCGGTTTATTTGAAGCAAAAATAGAAGAGAGAGAGAGAGTGAGGGAACGGAGAGAGAGTGAGAGAGAGAGGGAGAATGTGAAAGTGAAAGAGAGAGAGAGAGAGTTGCACGGGCAGGGAATGAGAGAAAGCAAAATAAAAAGGGAAAGAAGAAAAATGGACAAGTGTCAAACATTTAAAATGACGGTCTAAAAATGTGCCCATACACACTTCTAGGTTAAAATATAATTACCGAGAATATTTAAATACCTTAGAATTATTTAAATGGACACATCAGAAACATTTATTAAACAAGAATTAATTTATTAAACCAGATTAGACACACTAATAAATCTCAATTACCTTGATTAATCCTATTTAATTATTTGGGGTGTTACAATTATAATATTGTTGATAAGTACTAAAAAATAAAAATAAAAAAGTAAAAATAACTTTCAATTGTTTTGGGTGCGTTTAGAATTGATTTCAAACTGTTTTATTTTTAATAAAAAGTAAAAATGAGATTATTTTGAGAATTATTCTGAAATTGCGTTTGATTAGTTTTTTAAAAGATTATTTTGAGCATAATAAAAGAGTGAAATCGTGTTTGATTATAATTATTAATTAATATATTATAATATTGTTGAGAAGTATTAGAAAATAAAACATAAGAGTGAAAATAATTTTCAACTGTTTTTCAAATTCCATCATAAAAACTATTCTCACTATTTTCATTTTTATTTTCAAAATATTTTCTAAACAAAACGCCGTCTCGTTTTCAATTTCATTTTTTTCTCCTTAAAAAACGCGAAAAATGTTTTAAAAATGAAACTAAATGCATTCTTTTTAATTCTTTCACAAAAACTATTATCACTGCTTTTAGTTTCATTCGTTTTTAAAATATTTACTAACAAATATTATTTCATTTTTATTTTCATCTTTTACTTATCAAAATACGTGAAAATTATTTTTTAAAATGATTCCAAACACAGCATTTTATGTCTTTATATATATATATATATATATATATATTTTTAGCAAGTCCCTTTCTAGTTTTAATCAACATTTTAAGCCGTTGTCTCTTCTAGAGTAAGAAAGCTTGTCGTTATTTGTATTTTAAGAAATAGATGCCAATTTATAAAAGGTCAACTTACAAGGGAGTTTTTTTTTTTTTTTTTTTTTTTTTTTTTTTTTTTTTTTTTTTTGCAAAGAGACAATTGAGATTATTATAAATAAAATGATAGTTCCTATCGATATTGTAATTTTTTTTTTCAATGGGTATTGTAAGTTTTTAACCTCTGAATTCAGTTAAAATTGCATCAAAATAAAAATAACAATGTTAAAAACACTAATTTTAATCTCAATATTTTTATATCAACTTATATAATATGTGATTGTTATTTTTTATTGATAATTATTTAAAAGATTATCACATTAATTAATAATAACAACATCTATATGCCACATAAATTAATACAAAATAATTGAGATTATAGTCTGTGACTCTAACACTACTGAAATAAAAAAAATATATAGAATTTTTCATACTGATATGATTATTTAAAACAAAAATGCATTGATAATTTTTTTTTTCAAGTCTTATTATGATAATCTCCTTACAAATAAGAAACAAAGGAAAAAAAAGGAAAGAAGAACCAAAAAACAATCTATAAAAAGATAAGCGAGATTATTTATTATTACTTAAGAATATTTATGGTGAAAAGACTATTGTCCTATATCAATAAGAATTATTGTTTTTAATTATTAAATTAATTTTTTAAAAGTCCTATATATACTTGTCTATATTAAAATTTTTTAAAATTGTGATGTACAGGTTTCGTTCATTTTACCGATTTGAGTTTTTAATTTTAAGTTTTTATAGTAAAAAACTCTCAGAAAATATCACATTAAAATTTTCTCTTATAGTGAAAAATTCTCAAAAAATATCACATCTCAACCTAAATAAAAAATTTAAATCCGTAAAGTGAATGAGTCCATAATTACTCTACTTCATACAGTCAATAGGCCGCTAAAAAATTAATTTAACAGATCAAATATAATTCACACAGATACAACTAAATAGTTTCTCTACTATAAATACACCCTATTTATTTATCTATTTTTGGAGTAGAATGCACCCTATTTATTCGAAATTTAAAAAGAGAAGGAAAAAAACAAAATAGATGAATGAGATGTCCGTTGCATCCACACGCGACCATATCTCGTGGTACAGAGTATAGTGTATTTCCTCTCTCTCATAAAGACAATGAAATGAATGAAAGCAAAAGTACTGCAGGCGAAGTAAACGAGGACAACTAGGTAAGAGAGAGAAAGAGAGGGGAGAGAGAGAGAGAGAGAGAGGGAGTCCGCTGTCAATCAAATCTCATACAAACTCCATCTCCTCTGGTCCATGTGTCCTTCATGATTTCTGGGCCTCCCAGTCCCGGCCAGCAGCGTATATGTAGATTTTAATTTTTTTTTTCTCTCCCCCCTAAAGCTTTCTCGAGAAAATTCATGTTCTTTTTTCTCCTGAGAAAATTCTCCTCCTTTTCGCCTCCCTGTAAAAGATTTCTTTCAAAGTCGTCCACCATGTTCTTCCGTATCTTCAAGGTGAGACAAACAAAACCAAATGCGTGATAAATTCAAAATTTTTCTTTTCTTTTCTTTTCCCTAAATTCGATTGTATTTTCAATTGATAACTTGTATGTTTCAATTCTCCTTTGTAATGATTATCCATTAGTTTCTTTGTTTCGTAGTTGACACTCTTATCTATTTTAATTTATGGAAAATCTGTTCTTTTCATGTTAATTATAAAATTATTACTCTCTTTTTTTTTAACAAAACTTTTCTTCAATATTTTTATCAAGGCGGAATCAAAACAGAGTCTTCTGCCACAAAAGAGGGGTTTTTTGGGGGCTTTTTTTTTTTTTTCTTGACTTGGTCTGATCGAATTTTTATCGTCTGAGAAATTATTCTTGTCGGTCCTTTATTTTTATTTTTATTTTTTGGCTAGCATTGACTGGTTCTAAGGGTAAACTCTCGTTGAGATTCCTTTTGTGCTCTCAGAAATTAAAAATCAAGTCTTGGCACTTGCCAATTTGGAGAACACACAGAATGTTGAAAAAAAAAAGGTCCCTCTTTTCAAGTTAAAAGGGGTCTTCTTTCACGTCAGAACAATTCCCATGTCTGATTTTTTTCTCCTTGTACATTGTCTCTGATGTACACGTTTCCTAAGCGTCTTGTTTGGTTGCTAAGAATACGGAAGGAAAGGAGATAGAAAAATAAATAAATAAAAGAGCAATCCTAATTGTAATGCAATACGAGTTAGGCATAAAGGAATATTGCCTTGTGCATATCTTGTCCCAGGTAACCAAAAAACAAAAAAATAATAATAATAATAATTATACTTACTATAATTTGAAACTTTCTTTTCTCTCCTACATGTTTGTTGCTGCTTGAGTCATGATTTTCTTTGTTAAAGTAGTGATAGATCAACATGTGGGTAGTGATTAGATTCCAGTTTTAGTAAAGCTCATTCCTCTTTTCTTTTTTTTTCTTTTTTTTCTTTTTTTCCTTTTCGCTTTCATGATTTCTAGTGTTTCTCTTGCAGGATAAAGAGGGGTTTTGATTGAAGGTAGAATTGAGAAATGGAAGGTAGTATCTTTACAGGCATAGGAAATGGAACCCAAGTAGATGGTAAAGTTGTGCAGACATTTCAGAAGAGCTTTGTTCAAGTCCAGGACATTTTGGACCAGAACAGGTTGCTAATTAACGAGATTAACCAGAACCATGAGTCTAAGATCCCAGACAACCTAAGCCGGAACGTGGGATTAATCAGAGAGCTTAACAACAATATCAGAAGGGTGGTGGATCTCTATGCTGATCTTTCAACATCCTTCACCAAGTCAATGGAAGTTTCGTCAGAAGGTGAATCGGCGGGGGGACTTTAAGATCCGATGGAAAAACTAGTCAGAAGAGAATTAGATCCGGGTTGTTGTTGTTGTTGTTGATGTTTTCTAATTGAGTCTCTCTTTATTGATTCTGCATAGGCTTCCATTGTTGAATAAGAAGAATATTCTGACACCCAAGGAAAAGAACCTGATGAGAATGTATAACTGTTAACTCTTATCTATCAGTTTCAGATATGTTTAATGCTGTGAGGGTCACTTGAATTTTCACAGGGTTGAATTAAACATCATTTGTGGATTTACAACTGTAGTTATCAAAAAACTTTACGGATCTTTCAGTGTCCTTGTAACTGTGTTTATATTAAACCATTGTGGGACTTATTAATATTTATTTATACACAGTAAGAGCTCAATTTTTGTGTCCTTTGAAGAAGCACTCATAAATATCCATCTCCCATGATTACCTTCAGAAAGGAAAGTTGTATTTTTGGTAAATGATTCATAAACTATTTTGCTCAATACTTTGTGTGGTGATCAATTATTGCTTAATTTTTCCAATCAATCTAGCTTGAAAGACTATCAATCTACATTTTACATATAGCTAACCACCCTCATTTTCTAGACTGTCATATAAAGGGCTGATGATATCTGTTTTTGGGTGTTGGACATTTTTATTCTTGGTTTGATAATCATTTTTTTCTGGATACTATGTGCTTTTAATATGAGCTTTCAACAGCCCCACTTTATTCTTTTCTCATGTTTGTCAAAAGAGAATACTCATATTGTTTGCTATTTATAGAGGAGTACTGTAAAAGGATTGGTATATACTATGGAAAATATTTGGGACGCTATCAATATTAAACACCACCCTTAATAATAATAAAAATTGAGCTTTTTTTTTTATGAATTTTATGCTGCCGGATTCATTTTCTATCACTGTTGGTGTCGAATAGCATTGTTCATATACAATTGTTGTAACCCTGGCAAGTTCTCAGTGAGCTGAGCTGATCACCTCTGAATGTGATTCTTTCACAGCTTCGGTTACTGTCTGGGCAAGTAGAACGTGCAATTCTTTTATCACCTTGAGCATTATTTGGCCTTTCTGGGACGAAAAATGCTTTGGTACGATAAAGAAAAGCTGCTTACTGAATTATTGTACACTTGATTTTGAGCAAAAAAACACCCACTCGTTTAGAATATCATGCAAGTTAATCATTGTCCTTTTTGACCATTGTTTTTGCGTTTGGTGGCTGTAAAAGAAAGCACTATTGCTTCAAGAGACAGAAAGATAATATATATCTAACAATAGGACAAGATTCCAACGATTGATATTATTTTTGGGATGGAACTAGTTTAACTTTACTAATCTTTTGTTTGATTTTATCTACTTTTTGATTGATTCTCTGGTGTTAATATTGAATTTTCCTTTTTAGCATATATGGGCTTGTTTTCTTTCTCTCTCTCTCTCTTTTTCTCACACACTTACACAAGGACAAATAAACCAACTGACGTTTTGATTGGACGATTGCTCTTTTATTTGTGGACCCATTAGCTTTTATTTCGTTTATTCTTTACGCATTTCCTTATAACCACGTATTTATTTTTTTCCCTGCTAGTTTGTGCTAGAAGTTTCATGATTTATGTGGAGATATTTTTTCTTGGTCATTTTAATGTCATTTCAGTATAGTTAATTTTATAAATTTAAATTTTTAATTTGGATTGGGATTTGATATTTTTAAAAAAAAAAATTAATTTTAATAAAAAAAATTAAATATGATATTTTTAAAAAAATTTAACTATAATCGATAAAATAAACGAGATTTCAATTTATAATTTTCAATTATAGAACAAAGTCAGGCCAATGAAATGAACTGCTGTCATATTATGGACCTAGATTGAGTTTCATCGATTTCTCCATTGTTTGAATGTTTCATTCCATGATGACTTTGCCAAAAATTTCTAACCACAGTCGTTGATTTGTAGTTTTCTTGTTATTTTCCCCGGGGCTACTTACCATTTTAGTAAATGTGGTGTAACACTGATAACATCTCCTTCCATCTTCAAACTTTTTTGTTCACGCTTATTCATTAAGGCCTCATTTATTTCATCGTTTTGAGTTTTTAATTTTAGGTTTCTATAATAAAAAGCTCTCAGAAAATATCATATCAAAATTTTCTGCTACAGTAAAAAGCTTTCATAAAATGTCACGTCTCAGCCGAATCGAAAACTCAAATCCGCGAAGTGAATGAAGCTTAAGTATATTTGAGATTTCTGTGATAAGATTTAAAAATATATATATATTAGTAGGTCTTTGTTTTTCAACCGTTGATTTTATATAAAAAATCATATGTTATGCATATAAATATATATATATATATATTTCACTTTAATATAATTTTGTTTAAATTTTAGCAGTTATAAATATACATTACTCGTAGGAACCCTACTATATAAAGTAAGGCCGGTAATATGGGTCACGACATGACGACACGACTAAAAAACAACATGAATTTTGCAGGTTAGGGTTGAGAGAAAAGAGGTTCTGGTCAGAATTGGGTCGACCTGAAATTGACACGAAAAATACGGATCAATTTCGAGTTGGACCCGCCTAACCCAAACACGACACGAAACTCGTAAAAAATTAAAAAATACATATATTTTTCATTTCATATTTTAAATTTTATTATAAACTTGTGATATCATGATAGTTATACTCAAAATTTTATACTATTATTTGCTTAATTTCAATGGATATTATTGAAATTTAGTGTGCTATGAATTTTAAGTTATTTCTAATATGTAAAAAACTAAATAAAAGTATAAAATTTTCGTGTTAATTTTGAATTCACGGGTCAATTTTGTGTCACGGGTCATTTTCGAGTCGTGTCGTGTTTGTGTTGCGATTTTTAAAAAATTTCGTGTCACAGGTCATGTTCGAGTTGACTGTAAATTTAAAAAAATAATTAAAATATGACGCGAACACAATCGTGATACTAATTATTATCTCTAATATAAGGACCTTAAAAAGATAGTACCTTAAAAGAAAGGATAAGTAAAGCGTAAATTCAATTTAAAGCTTAACTCAAAATTTCAACATTTGAACGAATTCTAAGGTGATTGATTAGTGTGAAGCAAGCACGGTATTATGAAAACTATAACAGATAGAAAAAGTTGTACTTTTCCCGATCTCACTTGTATAATTGGACTTTTTGTCCAATAGATGTGATGTTTGACGAGAAGCGAAACTTTTTTTGTTTAACACGCATTGTTATGGGGATTAGATGTATTGGGGAGACAATGGCCTTAGTTGTGGAATCTCATGGGCTTTTGAAAAAAAAAAGGATGGAAGATAAGATTTGGTCTGAATAAAGAATTCTCTCCCCATTTGGTGGTGAAATCAGATCGAACAATAATTATAAAAAATAAAAATAAAAATAAAAATGCCGTTCGTACCATGAGTGGTGGTTTATTTTTTATTTATTTTCATTTTTTTCCCTTTTTTTTTTTTTTTTTTTTTTTGTTTGTTCTAATTTGTCTTTTCCATTTGATTTGTCTGATGAATTAGATCCGGTGGGTAGTGTGGTTGCTTGTAGACGAGGCCCCCTCAGAATCATTCTCTGTTTGACCAACGGTTTGGTCGTAGACGTTTAATTTATAAATTTAGAATTATAATTTTAAATTATTTTTAATTTAAATGTATTTTTTATGAGAAAAATATTGTAATAAATTATAAAAATAATTTAAATTATGACATGAATACACTAATTAAATGTAAAAAATATACATGAAAAAGCATGCATATGAACTTATGAAGCATATACACGCTAAATATACAAAAATAAGAGGAGAAAATTCTATGATTTTTTTTAGGGATCTTTTCTGGCACGTCAATAGTAGGTTAGGTTTTTTATCCGTCAGATCTGTATAAAATTACGTAAAAATTAAAAAATGTGCATATTTAACAGTTAAAAATACATAATTTAACGGCATACCATGCGTATCAGAAAATCTTTCCTTTTTTTTTTTTAATGATTTAAAAGCAACATGTTTCAACTTAAATACCACTAAATAAATTGAGAAAAGGGCAAAAATGAACCAAATTGGTCAAATTGTCACTGAGGTTTCTGTCCTGTTTTTTCCATCAACCTGGCCAAACATTCTTTCCAATCTGAAACCTTCTCTTCTCCATTAACCACCTATTTCATACAGAACCGTTAATATCTTTAACAATGTTATGAAGAAAATAAAATTATAGCATGGATACTAAACTAATAGCTACTTGTTTCATGTCTGTCGTAATAAATAAGCTATCAAGCATGTTCATTTTGTAATCTGATTTATCCATCAATTTATTGATGTAACTTTTTGTTGCATACTCTAAGAATCATCATAAATGTCTTTAATAGAGACCATAATTAGTTGAAACTTTTCTATTGAAGTGATAAAAATCTGTATACCTCAAATGAGAATCCAGTTTGAGGGACTGCATCAATTGCTTCCACACAAATAAGGGCAGCATCCTCCTTGCTAAGACTTCCTTTTGCTGCACTGCCCTGATATGAACATGAAAATGCAGTATAATAAGCGCTCAATCATAAAGCTCTTGGAATTTTTTTTTGGTTTTTGTGTTTTTTTTTGGAGTTTCTCCCGTAAGGTCAGAAAAATAAAACTACCGGTAATTTTATTTATTTCAGCCGTTTTCAACCATCAAATCACATAAAAAATTATATTCTGCATATTTATTCAATCTCATTTGATTTTTACTATATTCAATGGTCAGAAAGCTGGTCCTACCAGTAGAACGGTCTACCGAAAACAATTTCTTTTTTTGTTTTCTTTAATTTTAGGGAGTTTTATGGTAGGATTAGAAAAAATGAACCATCATTAGTTTCTTACTTTCAATCGTTGAATCTGTATTAAAAATTATTTATTTTACATATTTTTTTTAATTTAAAGTGATTTTGACCAGTAAAGAGATCCAACCAATAGAGAGGTCCAACAGGATAAACTCCCTAATTTTTATTTTAAAAGCAATTTTTAAGCAAGTTACTAATATTTATTTTTTCCTTTATTATTAAAAGACTTAAAAGTAAAGACATTGAACCAACATACCTCTGCAAAGCTAAAGCCTTGATTTCCACCTGGAGTGTTTCGTAACAAGCCAGCCCTGATGATGGTGTAAGGTATTCCAGATGCCACCAGTGTTGACTCATCTTTCTCAGCCCTTTTGACGGCATTGCCTTTCATGAGAGCTTGAATGCCACCGGCTGCTTTAAAAACAGACAACTGCGACCTAATTAAACCACAATAGCATACATTTTCCTTCTGAACTCATAAAGTCTCTCTGTTAAGCATTGAACACTCCAATACTTCATTAACGAGAGCGATAAGATTACGTTCAATTTCATCTGACACGTGTTTTACATTACAGTGAAGAAGAAGGTTTCGAGAGAATCGCACACCTCACTTCTCTTCTCTCTAACATCGTTCAGTTCGTTAATTTGAATTTTCAATTTAAATTATATGTAATTTTATATTAGAGGTTTTTATTATAGCAGAAAAAGTTAGATGTGAGTTTTTATGAGAGTTTTTAACTATAGTAAAATTAAAATTAAAAACTCAAATCGATGAAATGAACGAAATTTAATTTCTCAATACCGAAACTCTCTCTAATACATGAGTTGTCTATTTGATCGGTGCGCTAACGCTGTGTTATAGTGATAATTAACCTCCCTCGGCACACCCAACACTCTCTCCCCTCCATATGACAACCATAAAATCAGACACAAAGATAGATGGGCAGGTAGAGATGTAGACTGGTACCTGCGATAAGAGAATTACATGTTGTATCCCTTTCAAGCTTCCAGCATTAGATAAAAACCCTTCCTGAAAATAACCAACGGAGCCACTCATCTCTCCTTGAGTTTCAAAGAAAGTGACATTTTAAGTGAGTTTAGAATTAGTTTTAAAATGATTTTATTTTTAATAAAAGGTAAAAATGAGATTGTTTTAAGAATCATTTTGTGACCGATTCTAAAATTATGTTTAGTTAATTTTTTAAGAGATTATTTTGAATATAATAAAAAAGTAAAATCGTGTCTATTAATTAACATATTATAATATTGTTGATAAATATTAAAAAATAAAAACAGAATAGTAAAAATAACTTTTAATTATTTTATAATTTATTTACAAAAATCATTCTTACTGTTTTCATTTTTAAAATATTTATTACACATACATCATTTCGTTTTAATTTTTATTTTTTACTTCTCAAAATACGTGAAAACTGTTTGGTTCCAAACACACACTTTAATCTTTTTGTTTTTTTTTTTTTTGAGTCACACGCACTTACATTTGGGCAGATTATGGTCCGAACTCCTCTTAAAGCTCTTTTTAAAAATGGTCTGTCCTTTGTATCTCCTGCCAATGACTTCAAACATAACACCAAAACCATGAAAAAAAAAAAAAATTATCCAAAAAGACTTCTGTTAAAGGAATATAAAATGAATAAGAAACGTGTGTAATATCACTCACATCCACATATGTTCCAAAGGCTTCAAGTGCAGCCCGTTTATCCTTGACCAGGGCTTTAATTTTGGATCTTTTGACAATCAACGACAATATAACCATCTACACAAACTAAATATCACAAGCCTAAGCATTTATCCTCTATAATCCAATATCGATTCATCTGTTCACTTTATCGATTCGAGTTTTGTTACAGTAAAAAAATTTTAGAAATAATCATATTTAATTTTTTTACTACAGTAAAAAATTCTCACATAAAATTACATCTCAACTCAAATTATAAACTCGAATCAGCGAAATAAACCAAAAGTAAAAAAAAAAAAAAAAAAACACAAACACACACCTGACCAATGTCGCTATCTCCGTCAGTTACCAAAACTGCATCCCTGATTTCATCTTCATATGCATTGTCAAAAATGACTTCAAAAATCACTTAAAGACACACAAAAACAATAATTAAGATTAACAAATCAAAAATTGCTATGTCAGATTTACCGGAATCTTCGTCTTCGTCCTCAACAGTGGGCCCATCTTTAGGAAGGAGATCGGGTGCCCCATACCATCTCCTCAACTTGGGACCCCTGGAAACATAAAGCAACATTAGGATATATATATATATATATATATATATATATATATATATATATACCGATCAATTATAATATATGCATCTTGTAAAAAGCTTCAAAAGCCAGGAAAATCGGTTCGATACAATATAAAGAGATGAAAGTGGAGAGAATATAGTATATACCTTCGATGTAATCAAGAATTTGGTCCGTGAAGCTGATTTTCTTCTTTGCCGAGCAACGAAAGAGAAGACGCTTTTTAATGGTGAAGATAGCGGGAGAGTTGGAGTTGAGTGGCCGGGAATATGAGGTGTGATCAGGAAAGGTGAGAAGAGAGGGAGGTGGAGTGAGTGTTGAAGGAAGATAAACCGCCATGGATATTGGACCGCATGCTCGGTTTCCCTCGTCCAACCGTTATTTCAGTTTGGTTCCCACCATAGAGGATAAGATAAAATTGGGTGCATTTGCTTCAATTTTAAAAATTAATTATTACAATAATGTCCTACTCCTTTAAATATATAGTATGTTAATTATTATTTTTATATTTATAGATATTTAAAATATTATCACGTTAATTAATAATAAAAAATCACATATATAAATAAAAAGATAACAACTTAATACGTAAAAATTAAAATTTAAGCTGGTATCTGTTTATTTATTTGGTAAAAGTATTTGGAGAAATCTAGTTCAAAATGACATGTCGTTTGTTATTTATATGTTTCACTAATAAACGACATACCTTTAACGTCTAAGCAATTAAATGAAACTCACCACAAACAATATGTCGTTAAGAGTTTTATGTCGTATCGTATCACTTGTAAAATCGACATGTTGTTTCTCGTCTAAGCAGATAAACAACACAATTTTCCAAACCTCATATGAAACGACAGGTCGTATAACTCCCCTAAACGACTGGGCCAACTCTGGTCTCCCCGAGTAGTGCAGGCCCAAACCCAATTAACACCCACACCACACACTTCACGCTTCACGGTTCGTATGCAATATGCAAACGAGACACAACAAAACGTTTAATCTCAGCCGTCAATCGGGACTCATCACCGTCGGATCATCTCCTCCTATATCTCATCACTCTTATCAGTGTTCTAGGGTTCCCTTCTACCACAAGTTCATCACGCGAAGAGCGGCATACCTTTTCTGAATCCAATTTCCAATCGCATCGCAGAAGTCCTACCAACCATGGCTACTCAAATGAGCAAAAAGCGAAAGGTAAATCACCTATTTTCTCTTTACTTTCCGAGCAACCAAACAAACACCCTATACTATCAATCTTGTTTTTTTTTTTTTTATTATTATTTTTTGTCGCAGTTCGTTGCTGACGGAGTGTTCTTCGCCGAACTGAACGAGGTCTTGACCAGAGAGCTGGCTGAAGATGGCTACTCCGGCGTCGAAGTTAGGGTTACGCCTATGAGGACGGAGATCATCATCAGGGCCACTCGTACTCAGAACGTTCTCGGTAAGTTCCTGAAACTCCAATCTCAATTTTCGTGTAAAGATTAACTTGAAATTGCTTTCGGTCGCTGTTATTCAATTGGATTCCGTGAATTTGGATGCTAAATCAAGTGTTTTTCTTTTGGTATCTTTCAGCTGTTATATATATACATATATGTATATGTATGTACAATACAAAGTTGGTTCTAGTACTTTTGATCTTCTTAGGCTGGAAATTGGAATAAAGGTTTATTTCCTTCGTAATTATAGTTTGTTTTGTGGGCTAGGTGAGAAGGGAAGAAGAATTAGGGAACTGACATCTGTTGTTCAGAAACGTTTCAAGTTTCCAGAGAACAGTGTTGAGCTTTATGCAGAGAAGGTCAACAACCGAGGGCTTTGCGCCATTGCCCAGGCGGAGTCTCTGCGTTACAAACTTCTTGGAGGGCTTGCTGTCCGCAGGTATGCCTGGAAACTTAATCAGAAATGTTTCCTTTTATGTGCTTATTGTTTATCGCGGTCTTGATTTCAGGCATCGCTATGAACTTTAGGGCACTTTTTTTTTTTTTTTTTGCACACTTGCGCAATCATATACATGTAGAGATAGTCGAGGTGCATGTTTATACGGACAATGTAATGGCAAAACCTTGATATTTCTTCCGTAGCCTTCAGACATAAGAACATGGTGAATCGTTACTTTTAGTATGTATTTTGAAGATGTAGATAATTATGTAATGGCAATTTAATCAAGATATTCATGAGGACCATTCCACCTTAATACGACACTTAATGCTAGCATTCTTACTACTCCTCCCTTTCCCGACTATTATGGGTTTAGAGGATCTGTACGAATGCTTATATTGAAGATTTGGAGTTTTGTTAGTTACTTTGGACTGCTTAATAGTTCTAAGAGTTCGAACTCCAACATTCCGTTACATTTCTATGATTATCGAGGAAGCATGCCTTTTGCACAAGTATTTGTTGAAATGATTGGACAATTAAACTGTTATTTTTATGTGAAATGAGTTGTGACAATAATGTTACTGTATTTTTTTTGTGGGCTCACTTCAGTAATAAACTAATAGTATATAGTAACTTCGTTATTTGATTTTATAAATTACATTCTTCAAACTCATAATTGTGAATACCTCCTTAAAATTTAAATGAATATGTTCGTGTAGGTTTATACACTGCAACTGTTATCTTTCCATCCGGCACTAATATCTTTTTGTATTTAATTGTTTTTCTGTGAACTTTTTTTGTTTCCAGGGCTTGCTATGGCGTCCTTAGGTTTGTCATGGAGAGTGGAGCAAAAGGATGTGAGGTGCGTTTACATGGATCCACATATGTTTGGTGCTGCCCTATTTTCTTACAGTTCTCTAAGAATTTCCATTTTATGACATGCAGGTTATTGTTAGTGGTAAGCTCAGGGCCCAGCGTGCAAAATCCATGAAGTTTAAGGATGGATATATGATATCTTCCGGTCAGCCGGTTAAAGAATATATTGATTCTGCTGTGAGGCACGTGCTTCTTAGACAGGTGAGCCTATTTTACCACTCATTCAAAATGGAAAGCACTACAAGAGATACCATATGTCTTTCTGTTATTTATGTTAATTAAGATGTCTATTACCATTTGCACTTGCAGGGTGTTCTTGGAATCAAAGTCAAGATCATGCTTGACTGGGACCCCAAGGGCAAGCAAGGCCCCACAACGCCTCCACCGGATGTCGTTACAATCCACCCACCCAAGGATGAAGACGAGTACTTGAGGCCCTCGTTTGTGGCGGTAGATGTACCAGAAGTTGCTGCATAGATTAGCTTCTCCTTTTATCTTTTAGCTTGCAGTGTTTAGGTCAAGGATCAAGTTTAAGACCGCTTATAGGCTTTTTTTTTTTTTTTTTTTTTTGAGTTAAGGATGTGGATTTAGTATTTGCTTTATTTAGTTGCAATGAGCTAAAGTGGTGACCTTATGTAGTTTTGTCTAATATGCTCTTGATGGGCAATGAATACCTTGTCATGAGCAAAGTCATTTTTTTTCCCTCAAGGAGATGAGTTCTTGTTCTGTTTTGTTTGTCTTTTGGTGAGTCGATGGAGAAGGCCACGGGCGATGTCATGTTGCGAGTCGATGAGCCTGTTTGTGTTTGGTATGTGTTTCTATTTGGTATTGTAACTCTGCACGCCACATTTGTCCAGCTCCTCCTGGTGCTCCGTCGCTGCGTGCCTCTTTTTCCTCCACTGTAAACGAAGAAAACGAGATGTTTGTTTTCAGTTTTATTATGGAAGTTGGAAGTGATGCCAAAAATGTCTTCTTTGATTTCGAAAGACACTGCCCAAACTAATCTTTCACTTATTTACGTTGGGGAAATGGGGTATTGGGTTTACACTCTGAGCCAAATCTTATAGACCATTTGAATAGAATTTTTAGTAATCCGTAAAGCGATCGAGACAGGAAAAAAGAGTTCTACAGCAGGTTAAAAAATACTCCTATACTGTCAATTATATGTATATGTTCTTAAGTTAAGGTGATTAAGACCAGATTTATTATTTAAGAAATAAAAAAATCAATTATTTATTTAAAAAAAAGAAAGACACTTCCAGAGTCGAAGTATTACCTCCGGACCGGACTTCACGCCACTTTATTCAACCTAGTTTATAGCGGATTCCGCGTCCGAAACAGTAAAGATTGCGAAATGCAAACACAGCGTACTAAAACAGCGAGCCAAAATTACGTTTTTGCAGTGCAGAGTCTCGCACGCTCACATCAATCCGTTTCTTCTATTAAGATTTCTGCTTTCGTGCCTCAAAAGCTTCTTCCCTTCTACTACGCGACTCGGTTTCCCCAACTCAGTCTCGGACGCTCCGACACGGTTCTTGTATTGCGATTCCCACTCGCAGCGACTGAGTCCACTCGCTCACCCTTCACACCAGTCCTATGGTCAGCCCAGCTCTTTAATTTCTCCTTGCTGCTGAGTTTTCGGTCAATACTTTTTTTTTTTTTTTTTTTTTTGGGTTTTTATGATTGTTCGTTTAAATTCCAATTTCCAGCATTTGAGAGCAATTTCGCTTCATTTGCTCTTAATTTTTCAATATAATGATAGTTTTCTTGAGCAATTTCTATTTCAGTCATGGTTATCCTCGACTTTCGTTGGTTTTAGAGACAATTTAGTTTTGAATATAATACTTGGTTTTTTTGTTTCCATCGGCTAATTTTTTTTAATTTTAATTTGTGGAGAAATATATGGCTTAAATAAAAATAAAATTGATTGAGAGTACTGAATTTCATCTGGTTCAAATTTTTTTCATGTTTTTGGAATTGTACTATATGAGCTTCAGTATCATTTATTAGATATGCTTAGTTTAATTAAGAAAAGAATTTACCTGTATTCAATTACTTTCTGGTTTTGCATTTTTTTCTTTGGGTGATAATTTGGTATAATTGTTTCAGTAGCCTGTATTTCTAAGTTCTAAATTCACTTGACAAGAAAAGGAAATAACTTCATTTATCGTTTCTTTTTCTTTATCCTTGTGGGGGTTACAGTTTGTGTATTTGAGTTGCTTGTGGTGGATTTTCCATGGAAACAGTGGTTGGAGTTGACAATAATAGCGATGAAGGGAAGTTTGAGGAGTGTGGGGTTGAAAAGAGTAGCTCCTGTTTATCTTCCCCAAAACATATTGCTGATCCAGTTGTATACAAGCTCGTTCGGGTACATTTTTTTAATCTTTGTCTTCTTGATTTTGTAGAAACTGTTGTTACTTTCACTGTTCCTGTAGCGTCGTTTACAAACCGTGACAGTGACACTACTTTTCTCAAGGGCCATGAAAATGTTGATCTAGAATAAGGGCAATGTTCCAATTTCGGATACCAAATGATATGCCAGCTGACTTGTTAAACTATTATTGGCAAATGACATTTGAGTCAGAGCCTTTAGCATTATTCTTAGTATGATCATGATTTAGATGAGTTATGCAAATATAGGGTGTAGACTAAATGTGAATTTAATAATTAAGAAGAACTTTCTATGATCACATTTAACTTGTTGATTAACTGGGAATAGCCAGCATTATTTGATTAGTGAATTGGTTTTGGTGTTTGCTGTTGCTGTGTTGCAATCGGGCGCTCGGGATTAACTGTAGTAGAACCTCTGTGAATCAATTTAATAATTTTAAATCACACTTCTGTTTGTTATGGAAGCATCATGAGATGATTGCTTCTTATTTTGTCACTTTTTATCGTGTTAGACTTGGGGTGGCTTATGTGTTGTCCAGGTTGATGGTGATGGAAGATTCGTGCCTGCAACAGATGATGAAGTAATGGAGGTTGAGGATTTTCTTGTTGATGGCAAGACAGAAATGATTGATGTTGCGGACATTGGGAAGACTGCAGACTGCACATCCAATGAAGGGTCCGACTCTGGGAAGCTTCAGTTGGAAGTCTCAGAAGGTATTGCATATATAGGATTCGAGAAGATTTTAAGAATTGTGGCTTTGGCAGACTTTAAAGTATTTTTATTGTCCTTTTGTTTTGCGTGGTGTATTATTTTTTTGATTTAATGAACTAGAAGGCTTGTATTCATGTCTGATTGAACAATATATGCTAGGTTTGTCACATTCTGAGAACGTAGAAGCTCATGCAGAAAAATTAACTTCAGAATTTGAGGTATTGGTTTGCTTCTTCTTCTTCTTTTTTATTCTTAAGTTTAAATGTGGAATCTGCTTGTGTTTCAAAATAAATTGGATGATTGCAGTGTGAACTATTCTTGTTTAGCTGCTACTCAATTCCACCGAGCTATACTATTAGAAAGAGTGCACGTTTAAAAAAGGTTTTATATGATGATAGATGTTATTTAGTTAAGGTACTCTATTTATACTGGTGTCCATTATTGTGTTCGGCTCAAGAGTAGTTTTCTTTCCCATGTGGTTCATTTAGTCCACTTATCCTGGTTATAATACACATACACACACATATTGTTTTATTTTATTTTTTGTCTGCTTGTATTTCGGAAATATATCTTATCGAGTTATTGATTCTGTTGGATCCATCTTGACCTCTGAAAATATCATGTAGAATATTGAGGAGGTGTCACAAAAGGTCAAAGAGGAAGAGGGGCTTAGCATTTCTTGTGGATCTCCTGATAATTCTGATGCTTGTATGAATGTAGACAGCAAATGTGCTGATCAGCATTATGAATCGCCTGCTATCGAGGAGAAGCTCCAATTTGAAATTCCTATGCAGGAAATTGTTCCTTCATCACCACCGAGAGTAAATGACCACTGTAACAATTTGTCTGAGAGCATTGGGGAGTTCAATAAACCTCCATCTGGACAAGCGGAAAGTGGACCATCAACTTCTGCTGTCTGCAATAATTCAAAGCCCGATTTTTCAAAGTTAGAGGAGGAAATATGCTTGGACAACCTATCAATTAGAGAGCTTCATGAATTCTTCAGGGCAACTTTTGGGCGGGAAACTACTGTCAAAGATAAGTTGTGGCTTAAGAGGAGGATTGCAATGGGATTGACCAACTCTTGTGATGTTGTTACCACCACTTTCACAATTAAAGATAACAAATTGGTGAATAAGGGAAATGAAGAAAACTGTAAGAATACTAATGCTGCATTCACCGAGGATTCAAGAGTTGAAGCAGTACTTGTCAGCCCCAAGAATTCACCAACTAATCACAGTACCCAAAGGGAAGATCATAAAATTGCTTTAGGCGAGAGGTTCCATGACAATGCAGAACTTGATTGTGGAAGTGATGATCTTCACACAGAACAGAGAGCTGCCAAACGAGTTCGAAGCCCACAAGGAGATACATTGAAGAACTTTCTGAAGCTGAAACCAGAGATTGTAGCCCAAAAGTGCATAATTCAGTCAAAAATATTGGATGTGGACAGACATCCCAAAAATTTTGTCTCAGGCCTGTAAAAAGTGTTTCCTTAAATGAGAGAATCATGTTGACGCGGTTGGACTCTCTCGGTGGGTCTGGGATTGAGGTTCCTTGTGTATCTCGGGTCCGAAGAAGCCGTCCAAGGAAAAATATAAAGGCCCTTATGGTATGTACAATTCTCTTGTGGCTTAATTATTTGTTTGTTGCTTTTAGTACATAGAAAATTTTGCATCTTAAGTGTCGGACCAAAAAGTCTGGTAAAGAATGATTATTGCATATTGATGTTACAATTATAGGATTTAAGAAAGAATTGAATGGAAATAAGGATTTCTTGGTAACAAATACACCAGCTTCATGAAACTCAGGGGCATATCTGAATTTTGAAATTCGGGCGATTATATTCTATATTGTTAAAAGCCCATCTCAGTGCTCTGTAAACTTGAGCCAGGATACCTGTATATCTGCAGAGTTTATTTTCCCCTGCACTCTATGATTTGTGTATGGTTAGAATAGGCTGTTATTGTAAACTTTGTATACGCTCTTTCCATAATTTCATTTTTTTTTCGCCATTTGGTATCAAATTCAAGTAGTGCTAGACATTGTTCTGGTGACAAAAGAACTGAAGTTGGTATTGGTCAACTGCATTTTAATAGAAATTCCATCCGAGTAGTTTGGGCATGGCAGCTGAAGTCGTGAAGGTCCTTGCAGTGCCTAGTTCTTTAGCGACTAGTGAGTGTACAGATAAAGTCTCGAAGTCCAGATCTACTTCTGAAACGACTGAGCCGCTGGTGAGAGCAACTTTGCATATGACATGTAATAATTTCATTTTTGTCAGTTTGATTGATACACCGATGACTATAATTCTTATGTAAACAAGGGCTTTATTCCTGCAAAGGAGGGGCAAAAAGAAGAGACTGGAAGAAACATTACTCTCCTAGACGCCATACTCCATAACTTTGTTCTCTATCTCTCTGTACTCCAGTTTGACTACATTCCAATTAGTTTTTTCGTTCTTTTGGGTGATTAAGCGTGACTTCATTCCAATTAGTTGAATCACTACATTCCAATTTAGTTGAATCAATGTCTTCTATACTTATGCTAAGTTATCGCTGAAATCATATTTACTTTCATATTCACAACGCTCCTGGCATACCTGCTTATAATCGATAAAGTATTATTGTCTGCAATAGGATCTTGCTTTTGTGGTTCTCTGTCTTCCATACACGAGAGATATTTGCATTATCGAGATATGTTCTATATGCTGATGCTTTTTCTCTTATGTAGCTCACCTCTGAGGCAGTGAAAGATAAGCAAAGTTCAGCGACGGGCAAAGTTCAAGTGGGGAAGAATTTGGGTCTCAAACACACAGATTCATCTGAAGACACTTCAGATGATAATACAGCAACTGTTCCTACTGCAAAAGGTGGAATGAGAAGGAAACATCATAGAGCTTGGACTCTTGTTGAGGTTATGAAACTGGTCGAAGGTGTATCCAAATGTGGCGCTGGGAGGTGGTCTGAGATCAAAAGGCTTTCCTTTGCATCCTATTCCTACCGCACTTCAGTTGACCTCAAGGTGCGTCTTCTCATCAGTTTGTATTACGACCTAATTAGAAGTTGATTATGCTTCGGGATTGTATTGAGGCTGAGTGGGCTTAAATCTTATTTTCTTTTGTAGGACAAGTGGAGGAACCTGCTGAAAGCTAGCTTGGCACAGACACCTCCTGATGAGTGCGTAAGTATTAAGTTACCTTATTTTCCTTTCTTTTTCCTGAATTTCAGCGGGTTTCTCTATTTGTGAAGCACCCAACTTCCTAGTCAGCACAGGCTCTAGTCTCTTGTGAGTTGAAGCTTAACCTTATCTCCACAATTTTTCAAACTTTTAATTGGTCCTACAACCATTAGCCATGACCAATAATTTGCTGATAAAATGCACATGTGAATGAGTTTTGCCCCTTCGATTTCAACCTGTTAGGCTATTTCCAGAATCTTGGCCACTTCCAGATATTTGTGAATGTTTTACTTTAATGGTGGCGTCAAAAAAACAAAACCTCATTTATCTTGGCCAAGCTTCTTAAATCACTTTGCTTTATTAATGATTTGCCTTTTCTGTTCTTAAATGTAACTTTTTCTTTTTGTTCTATGAGTAATAATGCAGATGAATTCTCGGAAACATGCTTCGGTCCCCATCCCGGCCCCAATTTTGTTGCGAGTGAGGGAGCTTGCGGAGATGCACTCTCAGGTTCCTCCAAATCTTGGCTCAAACATGGGAGGTGTTGGTGGGAGAAGTATGCATGAGACACGGTCGGGGTACTTGTAACATTGTAAATAACTGCCATTTTAACGGTCTAAATAGGAAAATAAAGATATCAAATTGTAACCGCTGATGATCAGAATGTTATGCTGATGCTTTGTATGGATTGCAGGTTGTACGCATCAAGTTTAGGAGACATTTGCCTGGCTTTCTCAAATATTTTTTTCAGCCGATTCTACCAAGTAACCTGGCTGTTTATAACATTAAAATTAATTTCAATATATAAACTTTAATGTTAAAAGAATAAACCACATTTAAAATTTATATGTTACGAATATCAAAGCCGAACAACCCTTTGACCAGCGACCGCTTTCCTCACCCTGGCCTATGTGGGCCCTCTTTACCCCCATCTCTGGCGACCCCACCGCTCTGCGACTTGGTTTTCTCTCTCTCTCCCTTTCGGTCGTCTGAAAACTTTTGTGAAATAAGACTGACATCAAGTTCAAGTATAACAACAGGAGACGTCGAAAGGTTCAACTGGTTGTGCTCCGGGGCGCCTAAGCACCATTTGGTGACGGTGCAGCCTCAGGGGTCGTGGACGGCTGAGCACTGTTGCCACTGAGAAAGAATAAGCTGATGGAGTTGAATTCGCAAACGTTTTCAGAGGGACAGAGTGGTGTGAATTGAAATTTGGCGGACAAATGATATTAGTGAGTCAGTGACATAGTTTGGCAGATGTAGTCATTGGTGGCGGCGTAATTTGAGTTTTTTAGTATTCTGCGTATCTTTTAAATTTGACGTGATTTTGATCCGATTTAATAGTTAGAAATTAATACTTTTAATAGGAGGCTTACCGGAGAACGCCTCAACAAATTAAAAAGAAAGTTGAATTTAGAGGTTTTTTCTTAATTATTATTATTCTAAAACTTTAGTCTTAGCGCATGCCAGCAAGACCTCTCTCGAAGAGGTTGGATTAGTTTTTCACAATAAAATTTTAAACAAAAAGGATTTAATGGAATAAAATTTGTACTTTGCAAATTACAATGATATTTTGGGTTGTTGCATTTTTTAGAATACATAGTGAATAGTGAATTGGGCTTAAATAGAAGAGATTTTTTTTTTTCCTAAAGAAAAGGGATAAGTTTCTTGTGTATTTTATATGAATTTGTGCATTTTCGTATGCTTTTAGATATGCTGCAATATTCCTCAAGTTTCATAACATGTTAAAACGTAGGGAATACGTGTAATAGTTCCAAAAACACATTTTTAATAAAATTTGATTTTCGTGGAACTTTAATTCAGTTCTAAAATTGATCCATCCAAATATCTTCTCGTACTTTTTTCCCCTAATTTAGGGTTGAATTGAACTTTAAATCCTATGGTGGAATCGGGTGTGAAATTATTATTAAACAATGGATACAACAACATTTATTCTTTTATTAATGATTTTAAATTTGCCTTGTGTATTTATAATTTATAATTCTTAGGAAAATAAAACGTATATATCCTTAAATTAACAAATTCTCATAGATCTCTAAAATAAACGTTTATATTAGAAAATTATGCTGTAATTATTATAATGATTTGAACTCTCCCTAAAATATTCTAAATTTTTAGTTTCTTTAAAGGGAAATTATAGTAAATAGAAGATTTTAAAATTAAATTAAATAACAGATTTTATAATTAGTTGAAGTAAATAACAGTTTATTATGTAAATATTTCATTTACTATTGAAATATTCTAAAATTATGTACTAATTATTATAATGATTTGAACTCTCTCTAAAATATTCTAAAATTTTAGTTTTTTTAAAAGGGGTAAATTTTTTGCTTTTAATCGTCTTATTCTGCTGCCACTTATAGATGAACCAGGCCTAACCCATCAGGCCCAAATTCAAATGCATCTAGCTCTAAACCTAGCCCAGTCCTGGATCCATGACTATGGACCCTTAAATTCAGTCCAGACTTCAGATTCCGACTCCTTAGAGCCCTAAACTCCTCCCCTGCTCTCATCCTTCTCTCAGCTTCCAGCTCCGGCGATCATCGCCAGCTCACTCTCAGTCACGGTGAGAGTGATTCATCTAAATCTGCAACTTCAATTCTCATCAAATCCCATCTGCATATTTTCTTTCAACCATTTGTTTGGTTCCCGAGAAATTTCTGGAATTCTTTGACGAACTAATCTATTTTCGCTTCTTTTCTTGTTAGAGCAGCGAAAAATTAAGGAAAAATGGGGATCATAGAAAAGATCAAGGAAATTGAGGCCGAGATGGCTCGGACTCAGAAGAACAAAGCAACAGGTAATCGTCTTCTGATCAATTGCTTTTGTAATTCACAGTAAAGTGGTCATCATTATTGATTTGAGCTATATACTATTATGATAATCGAAAAATGGAAATTGCAGAGTATCATCTCGGTCAGCTCAAGGCAAAGATAGCAAAGCTGAGGACTCAATTACTGGAGCCTCCAAAGGCATGGGCTTACCCTTTTTTTTTTTTGAACTCTCTCTCTCTCTCTATATATATATATATGTGTGTGTGTGTGTGTGTGTATAGAAAACAAATTGCTTTACTTTTCTTGAAAGGTTCTTATAGTTTTCCAATTTCCAAGTAAGCTTTCCTAAATATGTTTTTGTTGATTTGTTTCCTGTTGTATAAATTAAGGGTTCTAGCGGAGGAGGAGAAGGTTTTGAAGTAACAAAATTTGGCCATGGACGTGTTGCACTGATAGGTTTTCCAAGGTTTGCCGTCATTATTACATCTCTTCATATGATTCAGAATTTTTTTTGCCTCCATTTTTTTTAATTGATGTCACCCATATTAATTGTTCAGTTACCTATAATTTTCACTTTACTATGTGCGTCTCTCAGAGTGAGGATCCAAACCCTTACAAAATTTTGACCTATTGTTCACAGTGTGGGGAAGTCAACGCTTTTGACAATGTTAACGGGCACACACTCGGAAGCTGCGTCTTATGAGTTCACAACACTCACATGTATTCCTGGCATCATACACTACAATGACACAAAAATTCAGCTTCTTGACCTTCCTGGAATCATTGAAGGTGCTTCTGAAGGCAAGGGCCGTGGAAGGCAGGTATAGTTGTGACTGTGTTTTTTTCGCTTTGTGACAATGCATCATCTGCGTTTTCATCCTGGAGATTCATAGGATGTGTAGGAGGTTACCGTTAAGTCTTATGGAAATCTCAAGAATGTGTGCCACTGTGTTTGTGCCAGGTTATTGCTGTTTCCAAGTCTTCTGATATTGTTCTGATGGTCCTCGATGCCTCAAAAGTAAGTACATATTTTGTATCTAGAGTACTTCTGCTACTATATAATTACCCATTATTTTTATGACGTCTTGCTTGTTGGACCTTCCAATTATTGGTACTTCTATTTAATGTTTTTTGTTTCCTATTTTGGTATATTCCTCTTTCGTTTGTTTTGGCCCAACAATCTTGTTATATTGCAAATTGTTTGTTGCATCAGAGTGAGGGTCATCGGCAAATATTAACAAAGGAGCTGGAAGCTGTGGGTTTGCGTTTAAATAAAAGACCACCTCAAGTAAGTTTATCATTTCGAAGACCGCCTATATGATATTCGAAAACTTGATTTAGTTGGATTTCTTTTTGTTTTGATTTTTAGTTTGTTGATTGTTTAAATAACGTGTGGGGATCTTAACTGGGTTGGCATTGTTTCTTGGCAGATATATTTCAAAAAGAAAAAAACTGGGGGTATTTCATTCAACAGCACTGTACCTTTGACTCATGTGGATGAGAAGCTTTGTTATCAAATTTTACATGAATACAAAATTCACAATGCAGAGGTATGATGATTAAAAAAAAAAAAGGATAAAAGAGGTTATACTAACTGGGCCAGCTGGAATATTTAGCTTTAAGTTTATTACGCCTCTATATGTAGTGTACGTCGCTTATGCATTACTTTCAAGCTGTCTTAATGGAAATCAACTCATTTGATGGTGGATTATTTTGCAGCTACTATTTCGTGAGGACGCGACAGTGGATGATCTTATTGATGTCATTGAGGGAAATCGTAAATACATGAAGTGTATTTATGTATACAACAAGATAGATGTTATTGGTATTGATGACGTGGACAAATTGGCAAGACAACCTAGTTCTGTTGTTATTAGCTGCAATCTGAAGGCAAGTTCTATGGCTTTTCATTTTACTAGTAAATGATAATGGAAGAAATTGTTATTAGTTTTACTCTTACATTGTTAAGAATGAGTTGTTCAAGTTCCAAAGATTTTGGTTAGCAGTCAATAATAAATCTGAATGCAGTTTACTTTGTTGCAGATTGTGGGTTGTAGACATATGCGTTTATCATTATGTTATGCGGGAATGGTTTGAGCCGTATTAATTTTGTTCATTCTTGTTGCTTAAACAGCTGAATTTTGATAGACTACTTGCAAAGATGTGGGAAGAAATGGGCCTTGTTAGAGTTTATACAAAGCCACAAGGCCAGCAACCGGACTTCAGCGATCCTGTAGTGCTATCTACTGTATGTTTCTATCTTTTGGAGCATTTTCTCAGTATCTTATTGTCCGCATGTTTTTATATAAGCCTAACATTTCTGATTCTGGCCCTCCCTTCTCTTAATTTCTTTCCTTTTGGTTTGTCTTTATAGGATAGAGGTGGCTGCACTGTGGAAGACTTCTGTAACCACATACACAGGAGTCTAGTGAAGGATGTTAAATATGTGCTAGTCTGGGGTACAAGTGCCAGGCATATCCCCCAGCATTGTGGTCTTGGTCACGGTCTTCAAGATGAGGATGTGGTACAAATTGTTAAGAAGAAGGTAAACTTATTTCTTCGTATACTTGTTCAGTTGAAAGTAGACAGGCATCACTTACCTGGTTGCTATAGATTATCTTGAAAATAAGGAAATTCTTGGGTTTCTAGATCTGATATTCATTGTAGTTCAAGATGTTTGTTTAGATTACTGAACGTTTGTCTTCAGCTAGACGGGAAGTTGATTTTAGAAACTTAGAACTATTTCAACTTGCGACTTCTTTTTAGATTTGTGACTTTACATCTTCTGCGCAAAAGAGTGCATCTAAATGAATACTTGATATGTCTGATTCTCGTCCTTCAGGAAAAGGAAGAGGGTGGAAGGGGTCGGTTCAAGTCGCATTCAACAGCTCCTGCTCGAATAGCTGACAGAGAGAAGAAGGCTCCATTGAAGTCATAATACTGTGAAGGGTTCTTGTCGTCCGTACAGAAGCTTCTTTATGAGAAGCAGCATTGGGATATCCCAAGTCAGAGGTCAAGTGGCTATGCATATGATGTGCCTGTGTTGCATTTAAGCATCATTCAAAATGTGACGAATCTGGTTGTAGGTTCTCTCGTGCTTCAATCAGTCTGCTCATTAAAATTGATAGGCATTTGGCTCCGTATGTTGTAATCTTCATCATGAAGGTTTATAAACTTCAGAGGTAGCACACTATTTATCGGTTTGGAAATACGAAGATTACATATTATTTCTACAATTTCCGTAGCTGCAAGGAGAACTTTTGTGAAGTTGCTTAAGAAACCATCAGCCTATCTTAACCAGTAACAGTAACAGGCTTTACGCACCAGTGAACTAATTTCTCGCGTCTTTTATATCCATTCATAGAGAACTCGCACGTCGTTTAAATGCCTTCATGTGTTGGCAGTTGGCATAAAGGTCCATATAAAAGTTCATATAAATATTTGTCTGGTCAAGGAACACAGTACCCTTTCACTTCTACCTCCAGTCTCCCCTTTCATACAAGAACTCTAAATCCAGCTACGTCCCGGAGATTCTCACATCCCCCTTTCACTCTTATCATCTTTGCAACTCCCTCAGCATAATCACATTTACTCGTTGCAGCATAAATACTCGCCAAAAGCACATAATTTCCAGTGTTAGCGGGATCTATTTTAAACAGGTGCTTTGATGCAACCTCCCCTAATTCTTCGTTACCATGAACCTTACAAGCTGCTAACAAAGAACTCCAAATCTTCACGTCAGCAGCCTTTCCATTTGCTCTGATAATATTGTTTGCCTTTTCAAGTAGGCTAGTCCTTTCAAGAAGATCAACTGTGCAAGCATAGTTCTCCTTCAACGGTTTAATGCGAGAAACTCGGAGTCATGAGCTCGAAACATTGACACCCTTCCTCAACTAATCCTGCATGGCTGCATGCATTTAGGATGCCAATGAACGTAACCGACTTTGGTGTTACATTTTCCTTTTGCATCTTTAACAAAAGTTACAGAGCTTTCATTGCCATTCCATGGTAAGCAAGGGCTACGATCAATGCGCTATAAGACAATAACTTTGTCTCTCATTCTGTTAAAACTCTCTTCATGCCTCATCTATGTTGCCACATTTCGAGTGCATGTGGATCAGTGCATTCAACACATAAATTGTTCGTTCAGAAAATTTCGACAAAGAAAATATCAGAATCACGTTTTAGAACATCGTAAAGCAAATAGAATCAAAGTGCAGAACAAAGAAAACCAATTATACCGACCACAACCACCTTGGTCCACATGGTCCACTAAGGCGCATGCCATTTCAGCATCTCCAAGCTGCAAACAAGCAGATATAGCTCCAACCATTGCCGCCACATGGCCCCCATCAACTGTCACATGTTCTCACTTTTTTTTTTTTTGTGCATGTCAATAGCTTTCTTGGCGTGCCAATTCTGAGCATAGCAAGCCACCGTTGCTGACCAACACGAAGGATCCCGCTTTGGTATCTCATCAAAAACTCTCCAAGCCCCTGCCACATTACCGCACTTCCCACACCCTGCTATCATGGCAACCCATGTGATCAAGTTTTTCTCCGCCATTTCGTCATACAACTCCTTTGCTGCTTCCACATTGCCCCAATTCGCGTACCCTGCAATCATAGTGGCACAAGATATCAGGGTTTGCTGTCCCATGTTGTCAAACAACCACCTAGCATCATCCATCATACCCTTCTTTGTATACCTGTAAGTCATGGCCGTCCAAGCAACAACAGCTTTTACTCTATAGAAGACATCTCTTGCTTCCATGACAAACCCGCATTTGGCATACATGTCAACAGGCACAGTCTGCACAAACTTGTTTTCCAAGAAACCTGTTTGCACAAATTGATTTGCTTCCCTTCAACCATCGACGGTACGAGAGGGCAGGTGTTGAGGGACGGAAGACAAGGTGAATCCAGATGGTGGAATGCCCTACCCTTGCATTTTAGCATAGTTTTAACGTCGTTTAATTTTAAAAAATGTGGATTGTTCTCTAAATTATTGTCCTTCATATAGTTTAGTTCATACAAAATTCAAAACAGAAATAGAGTGAGACCCACTTAGTAATGTTTAACAAAACGAAGATCTTGTCATCATCATTGTTTTTGAGGCAGATTTCGATCGTGATTTTATTTTATCGCTCAAATGCTTTTTCCTTCACGTTTGTTGACAAATTGGTACACATCTCTTCGATTTTGCTTGTTGATTGGGATGCTCTTCCTGCATATTGCCATGAACTTTAAAGTTAAACAGATGAACAGCATATAGATTACTCCAAAATTAAACAATAGTAATTCACCTTTGGAGTTGAATTATGGAATAATCAATCTCAGCAAACACAACGGCCTCTTCATGCTCAGATGTCGCAATTATCTCACCGGACTGCCATGTAAAAACAAATCTTTTTTTTTTTTTTTTTTTTTCATCTATTAGAATTGCTTTTCATCAACTTGTAATTCTACCCTCAATCCCTCATACGAGTCTTATATGTAGAAAAGTAAATAAATAAATAAATAAACAAGAGATGAGAAAGTCCACAAGTTCTAATACCGGTGAAACAAGGGTCGAGTGGCCCCCATTTGTGTGGCAACAACCACTAAAATCACGAGCAGGTAAGCAAGTAGCTACAAATAACTAAAATCACAACACAAACTGTACATGTTGAATTGCCTCTTAAGCTGCAAAAGATTTACAGAACATGGTGAAGAAGACTTCTTTTATGCACCTGGTTATCAACTGCCCTGAAAATTAGAAGAAACTGATCAGTGCAGATGAAGAGTTGTTGTGATGATAAGCTTCTGAATCAATTAGGTTTTTATTGCAGAAAACATATTAGACTTGTCCACATGTTTTGCTTTGAAAACCTTCCACTGTAAAGAAAAATATATTTTTACCTTGCTGTTTGTTCTAGCTCCCACAACAACTCACCAGTTCCCATGTTGAACGATCCAGGATAGCATATCAAGTGAACACCTTCGCATATTCAACAATGACTTCATTTCGTGAATAATCATATATATGCATAGGATTCGGCTCACATGTTCCATTTTTCCTGTCCTCTTTTTTGTCTCCAATATTATCATGCTACGACAATTAAAGTATTTTTAATTTACACATAGTATTTTAATTGATATGTCATTTGATAATTTAACTAAAATGATATTTTAAATTACATAGCATGATATTATTAAAGGGACACTATTGGGATCCCGATTGAGTCTCACATTGTTAAAATATGGGCTTAGCATGTGGGTTTATAACTATTTGGGCACCCTCTCTCTATAAACTAACTTTTGGAGATAAGTTTTACCCAAAGGTTATAACAATTGGTATCAGAGCATGCCCCACCTCAGGCCCCACATTACGGAAAGGGTGACCTGGGGAGGCGACCTAGAAAGGCTGGAGGGGCCGTTCGTAGTGGGACCGCTGTGGACGTCGGTCGGGGAAGGTGGTATGTTAAGATTCTAGTTGAGTCTCACATTGCTAAAGTATGAGCTTAGTATGTGGTTTATAACCACTTAAACATCATCTCCCTACAAACTAGCTTTTGGGGATGAGTTCTACTTAAGGGTTATAACAGACACGAAAATGACACCAACTTGGAGACACGAGAGTCGAATCTGTGCATAAGAGAATCAAATAATCATAACATTCTAACAAAATCAAGAACCTTTTTCCCTATACAGCATGGCAAGTTCTGGAAAACGTATATCATGGCAAATTCCTATTCCAATACGACCAACATCTGCATATAAATACATAATGATACGCACAAGTTTAAAAACCAGGAAACATATTACAAAGTGTTTGAAGCATGAGGAGTCGAAAGGTTTTACCTGTGTCCACAATCGTAGGTTCATCACCAGCACCAAAAGTGTGTGATTCTTTAAATGAGATCTCTCCCGGAAAGACGTATCTATAAAACAAGATTTGATACCCGGTCACCAAAAACAAAGATAGAGAGAGACGAAATGGAAAGGACGAAAATTGGTTGAATTTGGAGTGATACAAAGAACATTTTTCGAGCTTTTCGACAACATATATTCGTTCAAATCGGGCTTAAGATGAGAAAGTTACGGTATCTTAAAATTGAGGTCACATAATTGCAAAATAGGATCTTGCTGTCAAATTTAGTGCCTGACATAACGCAGCCAATCTTTACAAAAATTGTATGCTTTATTAAAATGGAAAAGAAGTAAATGTTCTTACTTTCCTATGCCTAGCCTTGAGCTTCCCATCAGGTCCAAAGATGCAGCAAGTATTATACAGGCGACCATTACTCCATTTAGGCATTGACCCGCCAATGAGCGTGATATTATGGCTGAGTGCAGCTTCAGACAACGTGGAAAACGCGGGCGAGACGTCCTCATTGTTGAAGTCCTCAGCGTGTTTAGCGAAGTAATCAGACGAATAAGGACAGTTCCACATTTCCTTTTTTAGTAAACAGGCAAAGTACATCAGATTGGAATCAAAACAGTTGAATGATTTATAACAAACATTTTGTCTGCAATCCATCACGGGAAGTGAACTCACTCACCGGTACAACGACAAGCGCTGCGCCACGCTCAACAGAAAATTTGATCAAACTAAGGGCATGATCTATGGTCACTTTCTTGTCCGGGGTAACAACTAATTGGCAAAGTGCAATCTTAAACTGTTACCAGAAGATAAGAAATTTTGGTCACGTCACGTCCCAACTTTATTTTAAAAGAGCTAATAGAAGTTGTTGCAAATGAATGTTTTGGAAGAATGTAATGTTGGATTCTTATTCTAACGTTGATGTGAATAATTATGTGTTGTGGGCTGTCATATAAGGTTAAGCCAAATTAAAAGTAATTTACTAAAGTTTAGGTATTTTGGACTTTAATGTATCTAATAGGGTGTGGGCCTTTAATGTGTAGAGACTTAAGAGTAATTTCTGTTTTTATGATAGACTAAAATAGAAATACCAAAAGATAACAGGAAAATTATCTATATATGGTAGTTGTGGTCCCCAGATCACACGTAACATTTTCATTCATTCTGACATCCCATCATCAAAAAAAGTACAGAGAGAAAGTTAAAGGGTTCTCTAGGAAAACGTGTTGATGTGGAAGACAAACTGTACAACTCTAGAGAGAAATCAAGCAATATGGATTCAGGTATACTTCCGCTTAAAGATTTATTAATTCTTGATGATCTAACATGAATGTTCTTGACTTTTGGGTGATGGTTTTCATCAAATCTTTGATTTCTAACAAGTGGTATCAGAGCATCTTCATGTTGAATCATTGAGAATTGAATTTACTATCGATCTATCGTGATATATTTGGTGTTCTTGAATTTAACAATTTCAAGTTTGGAGTTGTTGAATTTTGAGAACAATTTTGGACAATTTCGGATATAATTTTTCTTACGGTTATAGAACACTTTTCGGATAATTTGGGTTTATTGAACCCAAATCAACACTTTGGCCGGTGGTAGCTTCTGCGGCCATCGGCTCTGTGGAGTGGGTGTGGCCTTTGGCACACGGTGGGACAACAACCCACAACCGCCCACGGCAGAATGGAAAAAGCCACCATGGTCATGGTCGATAAGGAGTTTTTTCAAAAAAAAAAAAAAAAAAAAAATGGATATTGAGCCAAGGCCTTCCTTGTTGCCGTGTATTCAGTTAAGCCTGGGGGTCGCCAGAGAAGATGAACTTCGCCATCTCGTTTGAAGTTTACGAATCGGGCGGCTGTTTGGTCAGCTTCACCTAGGGGCCGAACAGCCCCTAGGGTTTGAGATGCATGGGCCCAATGGGGCCCATGACATGAAGGTGGTATTATAAAAAAATAAAAAGGGGCCTTGGGCCTTTAGGAATAACAAGTGACCCACAATGGAAAGGGTTACCATAAGTATTCCTTCGGATTAAAGAAATGGGCTAGTTCGGGATCCGGGTTGGGATTACCCGACCCGGTCAACACTGACCATTGACTTTGACCGTCAATTTGATTGCTGACTTTGACCAAATATTTTTTTAAAAAAAAATTTATTTTTTTTTTTTGGTCATTTTGGTGCAATTTTAAATTCGGATATTGGTATGGTTATATATATTTTGAGATGAATTAATTAAAAGTAATATGTCACCAAAGTGACCTCTCTTGTGGAAATTAATTTGTTTTGGAATATAAACAGTTGTGTATATGTAACTTATGTGAATATTGATCGGCCCAAAGGAAGGTCAATATTTAACAGAATTATATGTGCACCTATAGTAATAAACGCGTGATAATTATTCAGTTTTACATGTGAACAATAAATCTTCCTTTAGGAAGATTTATTGTTTGGCGTGTTCTTATTATCAGTGTTTGATTACTACATCAAGATATCACTTACAAGTTAACATTTTGTCCAAAGATGAAATGTTAATGGAGT
Organism: Morus alba; assembly: GCA_012066045.3. Classification (NCBI taxonomy): domain Eukaryota; kingdom Viridiplantae; phylum Streptophyta; class Magnoliopsida; order Rosales; family Moraceae; genus Morus; species Morus alba. Next base: position 18,851,997 of record CP050227.2, on the reverse strand, counting down.
GCCCAGTATCTTGAGATGAGGTTTACCTTTATTTGAATTTAATTTTTGTTTTGGGACTTATGTGAGCTTGTATTGTTTGTTTGTTGTTCTTTGTTTAGCTATGACTCTGCTAATATTCCGCCAACATCAACTCTATTCCTATCTTTGAATGGCTCTAACTTTAAGTCATGACAAGAGAACCTCTTGATAGTTCTCTGAGTCATGGATCTCAACCTTAAAGCAGGGTTGATTCTCCTCCACCTCTTTCGGATAAAAGTACCTCCGATGAAAAGAGGGATATGGAAAGGTGGGAGAAATCAAATCGCATGTGTATGATGATCATGAAGAAGGCCATTCTAGAAGCATCTGAAGGGCACAATGTCGATAAAATTACTACGGCTAAGGAGTTCCTTGCGAACATTGAAAAGAGGTTTGTCAAAAACGAAAAGGTGAAATAGGTACCCTTTGACAAGTCTAATTTCAATGAGGTATAGGGGCAAGGCAATGTCGTGGAGTACATCCTAGAGATGTCTTATCTTGCTTCAAAATTGAAAGCACTTAAGCTTGAACTCTCTCGAGGACTTGCCACGGCATCTGGTTTTGATATCCCTTCCGCACCAGTTTAAATCCGCCAAGGTGAGCTACAATCGTTAGAAAGAGACTTGGTCTCCGAATGAGCTCATATCACACCGTGTTCAAGAAGAGGAAAGGTGAAGCAAGAAAAGATGAAAAGTGCTCATCCGGCCTCAACCTCTAAAGACAAGGACAAGGGAAAGAAAAGGAAGAAGGAAGTCGATATAAAAAGACCTCAAAAGAAACAACAAAAGAAATCGAGCTTGAACCGAAGGTACATGTTGTTATACATGGAGTTGAAGGGCATAGAAAAAGCATTGCACCAACTATCTTGCATGGCGTGCTAAGAAAGGTATGCTTCTTAGTTTGGTTTGTTCCGAGGTTAATTTAACTTGGTACCTAGACACACGTGGTGGATAGATTATGGTGCAACAACTCACATTAGTGTGTCTATGCGAGGTTGCTGAGTTGCTAAAAGCCAAGTGATGGTGAAAGATACATCTATGTGGGGCGATGGCAAGGCGGTTCAAGTTGAAGCAAAGAGGAAAATTTAGATTATTATTAAAAACGGATTTATTTGGATCTTGATGAGACATTTGTTGTACCGTCTTTTAGACGAAATTTGATTTCTATTTCTACTTTGGACAAATCTGGTTATTCTTGTTCATTTGGGAATGGAAAATTTAATTTGTTTCATAATTCAAAATTGGTTGGTTCCGATTCTTTGTCAGGTTATGATAATCTTTATTTAATCGACACAATTGCTTCATTTAATGAATCCATACAATTAAGTACATGAGGTATAAAGAGAAAATTAACCAGTGAGAATTCAGCTGCGTTATGGCACAAAAGATTATGTCATATCTCAAGACAGAGAATAGAGAGACTTGTGTCAGGCGAAATTCTAGACCCCTTAGATTTCACAAATTTTGATGTTTTATAAAGGGGGAAACAAACCAATAAAAGGAGATTTGAAACCAACAAGACTTTGGACGTTTTAGAACTTATACATACGGACATTTGTAGGCCATTCCCTCAGATTGCTTGGAATGGTCGATAATATTTTATAACGTTCATAGACGATTTTCTAAATATGGCTACATATATCTCATTCATAAAAAGTCACGATCATTTGGATATGTTCAAAAATTATAAAGTTTGAAGTTGAGAACCAACTCGGAAAAGAATCAAAAGTGTCGATCCTAGTGGTGCTGAATACTATGGTAGATATGACGGTTTAGGTGAACAATGTCCAGGGGCCGTTTGCTAAGTTCCTAGAGGAATGCGTATCGCCCCACAAAGACACTATGTCGGGTTAAGCCACTATGAATGGTGTTACCGAAAGACGAAACAGGACGCTTAAAGACATGGTAAGGAGTATGATTTGTCATTCAACCTTACGAGAATCACTCTGGGAGAAGCGCTTAAGATCAAATAGATATATCCTTAACAGATTCCAACTAAAACGATTGCCAAAAACCCCACGAGGTTTGGGCGGGCAAGAAGCCTAGTTTAAAAGCACTTGCATGTTTGGGATGTCCAATGAAAGGCCTTATAGGCCTAATGAAAAAAACGGACTCAAAGATGGTGAGTTACTATTTTATTGGATATTCGAAAGATCTAAGGGGTACAAGTTTTATGATCCCACGACTAAGTCAATTTTTGAGTCGGAAATGCCCGGTTCTTTGAGGAAGTCGAGTTTGCGAGGGGGATATACGATTTAGGGACTTTGTCTTCAAAGAGGAATATGTTGATATTCCATAGGTGCTATTGACATTGATCGGGGATCTCATTTCCGACCTTGTTCAAGACACAACAAATCAAGACAATGTCGAGAACCTCCCATACAAGAAGTTATTCCGTAAACAACTCTACCACCTCAAGAACCTATGCCATTAAGGAGGTTCACTAGAGAAAGGAGAAGTCTTGGTTGCTAGATGACTACATTGTATTTCTCTAAGAACATGAGGTAGACATTGGAGTGATGGAAGATGATCCGATCAACTTCCGTCAAGCCATGAAAAGTTCTAACTCTCAAAAGTGGATTGATGCCATGAATGAGGAGATTAAGTCCATGAAGGACAATGATGTGTGGGCTTGTCCCATTTCCAAAAGGAACAAGAAATCCATTAGTTACAAATGGATATTTAAGACCAAGAGGATTCGAAATGATGATGTGGAGAGAGGTATAAAGCGCGTCTTGTCGCAAAGGGCTTTACACAAAAGGAAGGCATCGACTATAAAGAGACTTTCTCTGGTTTCTTCAAAAGACTCTTTTCAGGATTATAATAGCCTTAGTAGCGCATTTCAATCTTGAGTTACATCAGATGGATGTAAAGACAACGTTTCTCAATGGAAACATCGATGAGATAATCTATATGGTGCAACCAGAAAATTTTGTGTCGGGAGATCCAAAGAATATGGTTTGTAAACTTAGGAAATCCATCTATGGACTTAAACAAGCATCTCGACAATGGTATTTCAAGTTTCATCAAGTAATCATCTCGTTCGATTTTGAGATGAATTTGGTGATGATTGCATATACCATAAGTTACGTAGGAGTAAGTACATTTTTCGGTTTTATATATCGATGACATTTTGCTTGCCGACAATGATATAGGCTTATTACACCTAAACCAAGAGATTTCTAGCTAAAATTTTGAGATGAAAGATCTTGGTGACGCTTCTCTTTTAATATTAGGCATACAGATACACGGGATCGCTCTCTGGTATTCTTGGATTATCACAAAAGAGCTATATCGAAAAAAGTTCTCAAGAGATATGGCATGCAAGATTGCAAACCGGGTGACACCCTTTGTGGCTAAGGGAGATAAGTTTAGTCTCAATCGATTGCCCTAAGAATGATTTTGAGGAAAAAATGCAGAAGATTCTTTATGTCATGACAATAGGAAGTCTAATGTATGCTCGGGTTTTATGCGCATCCGGATATTGCGCCGCGAGTCTTACGTGCTTGAAAACAAAAGACTACATGCTCACGTGTCGGAGTGTCGATCGGCTTGAGATCGTGGGTATCACGACTCCGATTTTCTGGATACCAAGATAGTATGAAATCTCGAGCTATCTCTACACTAGCTAGAGGTGTTGTCTCTGGAAGAAAAGCTAAGCAGGTCTCTTATAGCCTCTTCTACCATGGAAGCATAGTTCATAGCATGTTATGAGGCGTCCAATCACGGAATATGGCTGTGAAATTTTGTCCAGGGTCACGTAGTGGATGTCATTGAAAGGCCACTCAAGTTATTTTGTGACAATAAGTCAACGTTGATGTATTCTAACAACAACGTGGAGCTCGGCCAAGTCAAAGCATATAGACATCAAGTTCCTGGTTGTCAAGGAAATAGTTCAAAGTGGACAATTTTCTATAGAGCACATCGATACAAACTCCATGGTTGCGGATCCGCTCACTAAGGGATTGCCACCCAAAGTGTTTCATGAGCACAATTTGCTCATATAGGTGTCATGTCATTAGAGGATATTCAGTTTTGGTGGGAGTTTGTAATTTTAGATGCTTCTATGATATAGACATATTTTCGATTATTCGGTTTATGGATATTTTGAGATTATTTTACTGCGGAAATAAAGTTTCACTTTATTCACACTCTGATTTTGGTATGATTTGATCTCACTAAGGTTTAAGGTGGACCCGATTGGAAATAGGCATGTTAAGATCACATTACATGAAATTTCCATGCTACACATTCACATCATGATCCATGTCATTCGGCTATATTGGCATCGTGACCATTGATGGGTCGGGAATTCTGACGATTGTAATAAAGCCACTTTGATCCTATGTTGGTATGATTGATGGACGGATTAGTTCTGGATACATTTTCGGTAATAATGAAAAGTTGAGATCATCACGGTTATTTTTGCAAAGCATAATTATAAGGTTACACATATAGCCAAGTGGGAGATTGTTGGATCCTTAATCCCACGTTGAGCTTATATGTGAATAATTATGTGTTCCGGTACATCATATAAGTTAAGCCTAATTAAAGTGATCTACTAAGGTTTACGTATTTTGGGCTTTAATGTATCTAATAGGTTGTGGGCCTTTAATGTGTAAAGACTTAGAGTAATTTCTATTTTTATGATAGGCTAAAAATAGAAATACCAAAATAACGGGGAAGTTATCTATATATAATGATTATGGTCCCCGGATCACCACGTAACATTTTCATTCATTACGACATCCGTCATCGAAAAATTACAAAGAGAAAGTTAAAAAGGTTCTCTAGGAAAAGCGTGGTGATCTGGAAGACAAAGTGCGACTCTAAAGAAAATCAAACAATATGGATTTAGTGCAACGCTTAAAGATTTATTAATTCTTGATGATCGGCATGAATGTTATTGGCTTTTGGGTGGTGGTTTTCACCAAATCTTTGATTTCTATCATATAACGCAATGCCTAAATGGGCCATTATACATTTGAAGTTGAAAGATACTAAACTCAAACCTTTGTAATAATTGGTAACTCAAGTCCAAGGATCAGGGCGGAGACCCCAATGTCTTCATTGTCGTCATTGAAAGTGCCATCGTCATTTGTCGGTCAGAGCTATTGTTTCTTAATTTAGAAGTATACTTAAATGATGATTCTTAATTTTGATGTTTGAAATTTAAATTTTTTATTAAAAAAACACTATAATAAATTAATTATTTGAGTTTAAGTAAATAAAATAAATGAGTTCTTAGAGTCTCATGCCCGTTTAGTTCACACGTTTAATTTAGTAATTTTAATTATAAATTTAAATTTTTATAAGATAATTATTGACAATAATTTTTATTTAAATTTATTATAAAAAAATACTGTAATAAAATCAGATTAATGGTTTCCCGTAAACAAACGGCCCCTGTAGCTACGTATTTGTTTCTTTATCCTGATTTTGCAGGCCATAGTTTAGTTTAGTCTGGGCTACATTTTGATCAAAGAAGTTGTTTCAGGCCTTTATGTATTCTTTTCCTGGCTGCCCATTGAGCCCAATGGTCCAAAAAATCTTCCCTGTTCTTGAAGGCCTTTACCCACTCTTTGCCCCATTTTATCTGGCTCCCACGTGTTTCATTATTAACACAATCCAACACTGTGCTATGTCAAATGACCCGACAAGAAATAGCAACATAACTCCGGTTGAAGATTTTAGGACGAGGAATGTTAATTGCACGAGCAACACCAGCGATAAAAAAGTGAGTCTCATAGCATAAGATTTACTTTCTATTAATTATGATTGCGTATTTACCATTTTTTCTCTGGATAATAAGACGTAGAAATTTCATGGGGCATTAATTAGAATTAAAAGGAAAGATTTCAGCTTCATACCTAGCATGGCATAGACAAAGTACGTACTTTTGAAAATAGTTTATTCTATATGGTTGCATGTATATATTAGACAAAGAAAAGATTCTCTACAGTTGGAAAAAGCATGCGCAAAAAGTGCCATGACATAAACAAGAAACAGAAGAAGAAAATGGCGTTTGTGACTTTTGGTCACATGATATTGCTGCGTTAATCCAAAGGCTTCCCTTCACATCATGCATTGAGAATTCAACATTCTGATAATGTAAAATGGACAAAAGGACATCAAAAGATTAAGATTTCTTAAACTGTTGGCTGGTCTACTTTTTTGTATCAATTATTCACACCTCAATAGTTTAAGCTGTGCAACTGATAAATGAAAAATTTTGCCATCAAAGTCAGAATATTTGACCATGATTTTGAAGCTTCAAATCAGTCAAAGCTACACAATCCACGCAACAATGACCTTCCTAATTCGTTTCATCATTTAGTGGAACTTCAATTTATGGTACAGAATCCTGATTATTCAGAAATAATTAATGGTATGCAAATTAAGGAAAGACTTTTTCATACACACTTAGCAATATGGTATTGATTCTTTGTCTTTATATCAAAATTGTCAAAAGGAGAAAAAATCAGACAGCAGTACTTATCATTTGTGTACAAGCAAGCATGTTTTAGTTTCAATCACTTGTAGTTAAGAAAGGACAGACCATAAATTGGCTATAGACAATTCTGTTGCTTTCATTTTGCAGGACTAGGATTTCTAGCTTAACTTCAAATATAGGTGTTAGGTCCACACTATACTGGTATGAAAATACTGGTATGAAACTACTTTAAACCAATATTATGAATGACATAAACCAATAATCCCAAAAGGATACTTTTCACTGCCAATCAAAACTCATAAAATTCTATAACCAACCGAAAGTACAAATCTTTCAGATAATATTAGGTGTTGAAGTGAATCCTGTCACACATGCTTGACCATGAATTTCAAAGATTGGCCTAAATACAAGACACCAAAATTTTGAGACTGGTGAGCTAATTAAAACACAAGTGCAGTAAATAAACTGTAACACACTGATGAGTTAGTGCAACTGTAAGGATGCCTTTCTTTCTTCGCTCCTTAGGATGGGTTCAAGTTTGAATCTTAACAGTCTCAATATAAAAGCTCTTGCTTGTCCAATGGGTAACGCGTCATAGGTTTGCGTAAAACTGGGCTCGTCCTTGGAGAAAAAATTGGGCCAACCTTTTTTTTTATTTTTTATTTTTTTATTTTTCCAGTGGCTGGCTTTGGAATTTCTTCTGCATAGTATATAGAGAATATTGAGCCTGATTGAGATGACATCAGTAATCCTTTTTTTAGTTCGGTAAAAAACTGTAACATCAATCTCACTTCGACCCGTGTAGGACATTGAAGATTGACACACACCAAGAGCAATAGTTATTGCGCTTTCAATACTTGTAATGAGTCTGAACAGAAAACGACACTTCAATAGTGGTACGTTTTCAAGGCAGACCATGCAGGGTGCTGTGGCCTGAGACTGGTGTGCCACAATATTAAGCACAATGGGGTTGAGTGGGGCACAAAGAAAATTAAAAATACCATCCCACTTCACTTCATACTATAAATCATGTTTTCCCTTTGGAGAAAAATGCCTTATCCACTAGGCTACTGCTTCTCTTCTCATGTCAATATCTTTCAATGAAACTTACAGTTCGAAAGAGCTTCTTTAAAGCAACGTGGCCACTGTTCCGGAATCTCTAAGCAAGTCACTGTCATTTTCTTTTTTTTTCAAACTATTATCAAAGTTTAGGTAAGGTACTCTCTTTAACTTTTATAGGCTTGAAAATTGAAATCATTGGAAGCTTACAACTAACATAGCCTTCTTTCTTCATGCTCTTTATTACTCAAAAGAATATTTGATCAAAACAATGCATTTTGCTGATATGGTCTTTTTTCGATTTTGTTCTCCTTCTCATTTCAAACACAAAAGAAAAGCTGCGGAAAAAAAAAAAAAAAAAAAAAAAAAAAGCATTTTTCATTACGTGCAATCTTCTTGGGATCACCCAAAAAAAAAAAAAAAAAAAAAAAAAAAAAAAAAGGAATCCTCTAATGCGCACTTTCTCTTTTTCACTCCCAAACACACACCAACAACATGACCCTTCTTTTCTTTTCCTAAAGCTGCCTTAGTAGTTAGTACCTTTCTTTGCTTTCTCACCATGCCATCTCCAAACTCTTTTCACGTCAATCCCAAAACTGCCCTTCTCAAAAGGTGACACCCCATGCAAATTCCATGCCCTAGTTGGTAACTTTAACCCGGGAATGTTGACTCATCGAAACGTGGCAAAAAGTAGAATAGGTGTCAGAAGATGAGTGGTGGTGATTTTATGCTAGGCAGTAGGGAGGCAAAGGTAATCAAAGAGAAGGCTCTCAAAATTGGTCCCCTTCTACACTCAAAAATCCCTCTCTATTTTATTATTATTATTATTTTTTTTTTTCAATTTTTATATGTATATATGTAAGAGAGAGCGCATTGATCAATGATATTTTGTGTTCTTGTTTGACAGCGGATCTTACGGGGATCCGCAGGAGGAACACACGTGTGCATGCGCGACAGGTCTGAGACATGTTGGCCCAGCCCATCACGTGCGGTGAAGAACCATATTTTTTTTAAAAAGAAATCCAAATCCAGAATCCAAAATCCTACGAGTGTGTGTGTGGTAACCAGTTCTATTCTAGCACGCTTGGATGGCAGTGTGTTGTTAAGCTCATGGAAAAGTTGGGTCCACTTTTCTTTCTTTCTTTCTTTCTTTCTTCTTTTCTTCTTCCTCTTTAAATCAGAATTTGACAAAATTTGAAATTTTGATTAAGCTAGCTAAAGGAAACATTTATGATGAGATAAAAACATCACAAGCTTTTCAAAGTTTTAGTTACATAATGGTGCTGGGTCTTATCTCACAAATTATTGAACCAGACACGTTTTGCATGGAATGAATGAAAAGTATTTGTATAATAATTCGTGTGGATGGAAAGAATGTATATATTGTCAAATGACAACCAATAATCCATTTTTCCTCTCTTATTTAATATACATATATATATATATATATTAATGAAGAAGAAATGAATAAGCATTAGCAGACATATATAGTTGAATATAAAGATCTCAAATATTCTGAGGCTCTAGTTTTTCAATATTTCTTTTTGGATAAACAGTTGTATAGACCCAATATGCACCCTTCTACAAAGGACATTTTGCGAGCCACTGATCAAACCCATTTGTGGAACAGACTCGAACCCAAAGCAGGATTTGGTCCTACAAATTAATATTACCCACACATATTAAGCTACACATAAACTGGCTTTTGCGAAATGGATACGTGCCAGTAACTTCTGCCATGGTGGGTGAGTGACACTCCCAGCCAAGGCTTGCCCACTAGTGCCCTAGCAAAGACTTGTCTTTTGCTTACAGAATGTTCTTATTAGTTTATTTATGGGACGCTTCCAACTGTCGTCCAGATTCAACTATATTGTGTTCCCACAAAAGAAAGGAAAAAATAAATAAATAAGAAAAAGAAAAAACCCTCCTTTTTCCGGCTTGTCAATTCAGTGAAATAGCAATTTCGTTTGGAAAAGAGAATAGATATATATTTCATAATACACACACACACACACACACACACACACACACACACACACACACATATATATATATATATATATCTGTGGTCTTTGCATGGTTATATTTAACTCTTGTCTACCACTAGGAGAAGCATGCTTGAGGCTTACGTCCCACATGGTAATTAACAAAATTAAACAGAAGTCCTCAGTGTTTTAATTTATACGTATGCTTCTAGTTCTATACATTTACATATCATGCAGTGTATACCCTATAATGAAAACAAATATATAAACAAAAATTACTTGAATATATCTATAGTACTATATGGACAGGCACTAATCAACTTTCGTTTTCACAAACAGGCACCAATCAACTTTCGTTTTTTCAAGAGTTGGCAGTGCAAATTAAGAACCAAACACATGAAAAAAAAGCTCGTGATTAAGGAGAAGATTAAGGTCATGATTAGAGTTTATGTTAAAACCAGAAATAGTCAAACCCTTGGATGGGTTGGTGTGGTCTCGCACACCCACTATCCCCTTATTGGCATCATTAATGTTGTCAACTTCTCCCCACTTCACCAACCAAATGAAGATATGGGTATATATTTTTTTCCTTATTAAAAGAAGGATTGGTTCTTTTGCATATATGTATATAACAGACTTTAAATCTTGAATGACAGATGTAATTTTCAATCGAATAATTTTTTGTGCGTGGCATTTTTTTCTTGACTAATGAAGGTTTTTTTTTTTACACAATATATGGTCCCATTGCTGGTTTTATTATGTATGCATAGGCATTTTGAGTCTATAATACTTTTGACTATATAGGCTAGCCTTTTCTTTTCCTACAGTCCAAGATTCTTCAAAAAAAAAAAAAATTATCCATTAAACAATTTAGTTAGGAATATGGGTTATGATAATTTAATTAGCATATCACACTGTTATGATTTAGTGGTCCTCTTAAGTACTCTCTCTCAAGATATGACATTTTTTTCAGGAATAGTTCGAATGACAGAAAAAGGATATGTATTATATGTATTAAAAACTTAGTTCTGCTTTAAAAATCATTATCCAGATTTCAAAAATCAGATTTACTGTGGTTTTAGCTGCGCAGTAATTACAGGTATATAATACGCCGCAATATTTCTGCACAAGTGCATGTTTAAGCAGTAAAATACATACATACATATATAGATTTTTTATGACACAGTTCTGTTTCGAACAGTCATATTAATTTAATGTTTGTCATGAATTTCGTACTTCTCTTTTCTGATGATTTTGACTAAATTTAACATTCAATTAAAAGCTCTATATTTATGTGCGCTTATATGTATGGCAGGTCCGTTGGCGCGTAATTTGCAGTTTGCATATAATGACATCAAATCTATTAAATAGTAATAAGGAAGCTTCAAAATTTATAAAATATAATTTTCAAGTACGTATACATTATATATTCAGGAAACATCAAGTGCTTAAATTTAACTTTGCTCTAGAATTCTAGAGCACGAAAGCAAGTGAAATGACGGGCAAAACTAAGTCATGTATTATTATGTGAAGGCTTGAGTTAATTATAATCGTTAATTATGTTAAATGTAAAAGAAAACAAATTAATTATCTTTCTGGTTTTGATATTCAAAAAACTTTGAGTTGTTCAATCTTTTCTGGCCACCATATTCTCAAAAAGCAAATGATTAGGAGCTCCCAAAGCATTATCAATTGTGTTTTGCAAATTTAATTCAAAGGGGAAGTTGTGGACTCCTATAAAGTTGTGTTCCTCAAACTTTTTTTTTTCCTCACAACGACTGATTCTTCAAGTGAGCTACCAGATATTTTAAGCATAATTTGTTCCAAAAGCGCCCGTGCACTGTTAAAAAAAGTGTCTTTTTTGACATTTGCATTTTGATCAAGCATGACTCAAAGTTCTAAACGCCAATCATGGAGACCCTAACAACTATCGGAAAAAAAAAACAAAACAAAATACAACAAATAAAAATTTTGAATATGATATGAAATGATCGATTTTTTGGCCTTCAAAACTCAAAATATTTGAGGTGAGGCCTCCCTAGCTAAGGCCTAATTAAATGATGATGATAATATATATATATATATATGTGTAGAAGAGAAATTTAGGTATTGTTTATTTCACTCATTTGAGTTTAGAATTTGAGTTTTATTACAGTAAAAAATTCTCAAAAATAGTCACATTTAATTTTTTTATTACAGTATAAAATTTTCACATAAAATCATATACAATTTAAAATTAAAACTCAAATTAACGAAGGAATGAACCCTTGCAAACTTCCATAAATCAAAACCCACGTGATCGTGCTTTTAGTAATCCGAAAGACAAGCAGTACTAAAAAAGAAAAGTTTCAATGAGAATATTAACCATAACTTGGTTTTAGTACATCTGATCACTTAATTGTTTCTTTGAAATGAAGTTTGTCAGATAATTTATTTATACGTAAAAGGAAATATTGTTAAAATATTTTTCAAAAAATACTTTTTGAGCCACCTCTTAGCTTAGAAGCCAACCAAATTTGACATCAAGGCCTAGAGGATCAAAGATTAGATCCTTTTATTCACAGCTTTGGGGACCATGAATATATCACTCTTTATCTTTCCATTAACCTCTTCAATTAAACCTACTTTTACCATCCGGAGAATTCTGTCGCCACCGGACAATTAGGTTGTGCCCAATCGAATCGGATAACGATTTTGATCAATTTTAATAACAATAACCACTTTTTTTTGGTTAATTGTTGTTAACCTCCTAGATTAGATCCTTTTTGTCTATAGCTTTGGGGACCATGAATCTATCACTCCCTATCTTTTCCATTAACCTCATCAATTAACCTCCTTTACAGACCGGAGAGAATTCCGCCGCCACCGGAAAATCAGGGTTATGCCCAATTGATAACGATTTTGATCAATATTTAATATTTAAAATTAATTGTACTAAAATAATAATAAAAAAAAAGAGCAGCCACCAAGTGATATTAAAACAAACAAACTTCTTTTTTGGGTTAATTATTGTTAATCTCTCTCGTAACTATACAGTAAGGATTGATCAAGGAAGATGGTGTTATGGTGAAGCAAGGGAGGACCCACGTGTTATGTGAAGAAAAGTTAAAGCTGTCTATTGTCTCTGTTTACAAATGAATGAGAGTTAAGAAAATATGCCTTGCACCAACCTCACCATTGATCATCTTCTTTACAATCTTTTTTTAACTTTATTCCACTTAGTACTGTCTGATAACGCAATCCCAGAATAATCTCTCTCTCTCTCTCTCTCTCTCGTTTTAGCTATTCTTATTCTAAAAAGAAGAACATTTCATAGATATAATCTCTCATTTTGTCAACATCTTTTATCTGCAACAAATGAACGGTCTATTCTACACTATTCTTTACTTCTCTTCTCACCACACAAATAAATAAATAATAAAAAAGAGTCAATTTTTGTAACAAAGCAAACTTCATTATCACAAAAAAAAAAAAAAAAATCCCAGCGATCAGAGGTAAGAGTAGATTAGTCATCAATCGCAACATACAAAAAAGAGAAATATTATTCTCTAAATTGTAAAAACCCCCACACCATTACTTCAAAAAAAAAAAAAAAAAAAAAAGAAAGAAATAGTGCAAAATGTTTAAAGTTTATGCCATTTCCCCAACTTTCCACTTTCTTCTTTTTTTGAGATTTTAAAATCAAACCATTTGTAATGGCTCGATTGAGGTATCGAAATGTGTCGTTTCATAAACAGGCAGTTCTTCTCTATGCCGTTCAATCCCAATCGCTGAGAGATTATCAATTCAAATGATCAGAGCTCGAATAACTCGCAGCGTCGTCGTCGTCTTCTTCGTTATCATGATCAAACGCACTGTCGTCGCAGCCGAACGACGCGTCTCATATCGAACTCATTAACGACATTGTTTTGTTATCGTTTACGTTCTTCTTCTGGTAATTCTTCAATGGTCCATCGCCACCTCCTGGACTCGTCGCCGATCGTCGACGGAATCTCGGCGGTCAACGCCATTAGAGCCGGCTCGTGATCCTCATGCAGGCTTTTATGGCCGCACGGACGGCAATCCTCGTCGACAATGACGCTCACTGGGCAAAACCTGACCGACCTCTTCGTGCTGTTGTCGCTGAACTTCCCTCGCGACGACGGCGTATTGCTCAGGCAAGACCTCGAGAACGACGACGCCGAAGAGCACGTCGACGCGTTCGTTGACTTTGATTTCCTCTTCGGATTGCTCAGGTCCTCGATCTTCGCCTTCTTCGCGTTCCCGGCGGTGAAGAGCGAGTTCAGGAAGCTCGCGAGGCGGCCGCCGGGGGAGATTGGCTGCTTCACTTTCTTTAAATCACCGTAGATCTTCAACGCTTTTGATTTCGTCTTCACGAAGCCGCTCTCGTGCTTGCTGCTAGGTTTTGGTGCTTGTTCGGGCGGAATTGTACTGGTAGCGAGTACCCGTCGAATTGGGGCTTTTCCGACGTAGAAATCTTCTCCGGGGCAGATACGCTCGTCCGAATCGGCTTCGGCATCTGCAAAGACTCCGACTCCGACGACGAGAATCCTCCCGGGCTCGACTCGACGAGCTCGAGCTCGAATTCAGTAGCGCGATTCCTCGGTTGTGGCGCGATTTTCTGTCGTAATCCGCAACAGAGCTGCGACGAACAACGACCTTCTCGCTCACCTTCTTCTCCATCCACTTCTCGATCATGCAAGCTCGCCGGAAATTAACCATTTTCTCCTCCTCCTTGAGACCCGAACTGCTCTGCTTTTTCCTCATTGTCTCTCTGTAGAATATCACCTCTCCTTCCGCCGTGGAAACGGAATTCCTTCACCACCACCACCGTCGCCGTCGTCGATCGACCGATAAATGGCGTCGAGAAGAGTCGAAGAGAAGGAAGGATTGTCTCTTCGGTGACAATGCCGATTATCTTGTCGTATGGACGTGTCCCATTTATCCATAATATTCTCCTTTTATAGTACAAAATACAAAGAGAACTTCAGTTGAACAAAGAAACAAACAGAAACAGTGGCACTGGGAATGTTCAAATGATGCGCAATTATGTGTCTGCTTCAGAGAGTGTCAAAAGCTGATAAATATAGAAAGAGAGAGAGAAATTTTGGATTTGTGTCGTTTTGTGTTTTGATGATGGGGAAGGGCCAAAGATTGATTATAATTATTATGTGAAAGGAAAGACAAGTTCAAGACAGATGGAAAGATAGATATAGAGAGTCCCAAATCACTTTTTTTTTTTTTCTTTTTTATGCTCTCACTGTTCGAGAACAAATTAGAAGATAGAAAGAAACAAAGCAGACATGCGCTTTGATGAGTGCTTGATGGCTTTTACAGAGAGGAGAGAGAGAGAGAGAGAGAGAGAGAGTTAAGTAATCAAAGCCAGAGACCACGCCTGAGAGAGATCAGAGAAGATGATTGAGAGAGAGAAACTCTTCTTTGTGTGCCTCTCTTTTTCACACACTTTATAAAATTGGCAAGCGCGTGCATGCAAATTCCAAGCTGGAGTCTCTGACAGCTGGCATGGTGACGTGTCACGCTGCTGATTTCTTTAGAAATTGGAATGCTTTTTCTGCTCATAATAATTCTTTTCATTATTGAATTGAGGAATTAACATATATTCTTCTTCTTTGTTCTACACACACTTTGCAGTTTGCCTCATGAACTGACATAAGATCCTTGCTTTTACAGTTTTTTTTTTTTTTTAAAGAATAAAAATTTAAAGATGGAAGATTTATTAATGTGTAGGACCAATATTGATCTTAACAACTCAAACCGATATGGATTAGAGTCTACATTATTATTATTATTATTATTCTTATTATTATTATAGGATTTCTCTTTCTTTTTCTCTTTTTCCTGCATTTTCTATTGGGTATTAGCAGGCGAAAATTTTGCCTCACCCCTTTAGGCACACCCAATATTGATCATCTGGGTCCTATGGTTGGTCCATATATCTTTTTTCTTTTTTTCTATATATATAGTGTGTGTGTATATATATAACTTCTATATTCTATATCAACACAAATAATTAAGCTGTAGTAATCCTAGATTTACTTATTTACTTCAAGTATAGTACTTTCCAAACGTTGTAATTTTTTTGTTCTTTTTTAGGGTATCCAAAAGTTGTAGTTACAAAAGGACATATATAAATATTATACATAAACTCTCATTAAGGTAAATTTAGCTTTGAAAACTGTGGAAGTTCCAACTTTGAGAATAAGTGGGAAACATCCCTATGAGAACTACTGTTGTGAAGGGAACACCACTAAGTTTGCTGTTAAACTGTATCATTAATGAGCAGATATTGCTCAAAGCTGTTTTGCCTAGATATAGCTTTGCACAGTCCTTCTGCGGCTCGATATAAATTCAATCCACATACATATTAGCCATATATGAAACCCTTACATATAAA